>JFHB01000002.1:0-605466 GCA_000729835.1 Atkinsonella hypoxylon | reverse complement strand
CCTACCACGGCCCTGCCTCCAAGACTCCTTGCTGTGCCCGCGGCCGCAACCGCGCCGACAGCCATACCGCCATACGTCCAGTCATCCATCTCGACCTGGCCCCTGTTCCCGAGCAATCGCCAGCTGCGATCGCGCCACTCGATCTCGTCCCGTCCGTGCATGCGAGCCGCCAGCGCGAGAGCCATGAGGCCGAGCCCGACGACGGCGCCCTTTGAAGAAGCGAGGAGGAGGCTGTGGGACATGGGGCCCGGACGGCGCAGCGGCGGAACGGCCTGTCGGATGGTGGCGAGGGTGAGCCCGACGAGGGAGCCGGTGGTGATGCCGCGCGTGAGGACGTGGGCTGTGAGAATGGTGTATGGGAAGGGCTGGTCCTCTGCGTGGGAGGCGTGAGGGAAGTATCGCGACATGGTGGTGTGAAATGGCTCGTTATCCTTGATGATGATGAAGATAGGGCACGGAAAGGAAGAAAGAAGAGCCGAGAAGGTGCATGGTAAGATCTTGGATGAGGGGTGGAGGGGTGTTTTGGGAGGGTGAGATGCAAGGAAGCAATAGTTATGCTCCGTCTTCTTCTTCTTTTTGGGAAAAATCAAGAAATTCTATTCGGCCACTCGCTACTCGTCGCTGCTCACCGCTTCTTGTATAGTTACATTTCTTGTACAGTTACCAGACAGACGTTTGTTTACCCTCAAGCTCGCATGCAGTATGCAGTAGCATGTAGGAGCTTGCAGTACCAGTGCGCACCAATCAGGTCGTCGCTATTTACCATGACAAAGCAGTAAGTAATAGGTCGCTCGCTGCTCGCTTTGTTTCCTGCTCAGGGCTCAGCTCAGGGTAGCCCCACCCAAAAGGCACACAGTTTGTGGGTCAAGCAAGCTTCAGCCTCAACCTGCGGCATCAACTTGCCCAGTCCCATGCATCCGATACTACCTCGTCTTTTACCATATCAGGTTCGCCACCATGTGTCCAGACAGGTCCTCCTAGATGAAGTTAGTAGTCAGCAACTACACAGCTTTCACAAGGAGTGGGCAACAACGTCCAGGCCGTACCTCTTTGTACTCGCGCGTATCATCATAACAGTCCATGATGGTTTCGTCCTGTATCTGCAACAAGGATACCGGGTCAACAATACCGGATGGCAAGTCCAGCAGGGCGATGGAGAGTCCGCGATTGTATAGAATACACCTATCCAACCTTTCTGTTCTCACGTCAAGAGGAGCATTTGGATAGTAGTGTTCGACGCTGACCTCACCCCAAGCAGCAATCACCTCCTCACCCAGCTCCAAATCCCACATTGCTTTCCACACAATCATCCTTTCAGGCCGCTCGTAGGAGAATACACAGGCTTCGTCTTCTGTGGCATTCCATATCAACATCCTGCGCAAACATGACATGCGTTTTGCTGCAGCTGCTGCATCCTTCAACAGTGAAGTAATGTCTGCAATGCTAGCTTTGCGATGAAGGGCCCTTGAGGTTAGGGACAGGAATTGAAGCCTTGGCCACGCAAAGCTTGGTTGCGAAAACTGGAAGAAAAGGCTTGCTTCGACCATGTACGATATCGAGAGAGACTCCAAAGATTTTAGCCCACCACAAGCCTCTGCAAAGTCTTTTGCCAATGTCTCATTTGTTGCGAGTCGATGTGGGACTGGCACTTGCGATGAGCAGCTAGACAAGCTAGACAAGCTAGACCCTGGACGTCTATTTATGAGGTTTCTGAGGCAGCTCTCGCTGAAGTCTTCGAAGACGGAAATTCGTTTCAGGGACGGCATGTCGGCGAAAATCAGCGACTTGCAATCTGGCCCCAAAGGTTGAGGTTGTCAGCATGGACTCGCATAGAGAAGTCAGAAGAACATGTCAGACGCAGACGCAGACGCAGACGCAGACGCAGACGCAGACGCTCGTAATTGGTAGGTGTCATGGAAGAAAAAGGTACGTCAGGAAGCCTTGTGGCCGCGTTACGAAAATCACTCACCGTTGTCTTGCTGTTCTTGGTCCTCTATTGTCCACGCCCTCCATGTTTCCCAGGCTAGACTCTCCAAACGAGGCAGGTGTTCAAGCATTATCGCCAAACTCTTGGCTGGAAGACGGCGACGACACTGCCGACGTATTACGAAGCGTGTCACTGCATTTACGATGGCTAAGTCGTATCCAAAGTACAATTCCAATAGTTGGTCATAAACCCTGAAGAACGGTCCCTCCTTGATGAATTTGCGCCAGCCTCTGGTACTCATCTTCCCCAGCATCGGTGTCTGCAGCTCTCTCAGCGCTTCTGGAGACATGCAAATGTTGCTCGAAATGTCCATGCTGCCTCCATAGTACCAGTTGGGAAACCAATGATCGTAGTCAGATGGTGACTGCATAGACAGCTCCAGCGTCAGCCCATGTTGCATGCGCGGCCACCGACTCAGAATCCTGTACAATGTCTCGATCGCCGCAGAGACTATGTGCGTATTGGTGGCCAGCTCCTCCTCTGTTTCCCTCGTCCAACATTCCCAGCATGAGTAAGCGTCCAGTTCGATGTTGAGCCAAAGGTATCGTACGTATTGTACCTGGCGGGAAACCATGCAATTTCCCAGCACCTCCAGCTGCTCCTGGTTTGCGAGTCGCAGATGACTGAACTTGTGGGCTTCAATGGCAACCTGCCACTCTTTACAGACTGTCGCGTACTGCAAGCAGTTCGGTTCCCTTGTTATAAGGGCCAAGATCGTCTGCCGTACATCATTGTAGAGATCGTACCAGCCTCTGGCGCGGGGGGTTCCAGCCATTTTCAGATTCGACGAAACCCCAAAATGGTTCAACTAGCTGCGTATAGTGAACTGCATAAACAAAACACACAGACATGAAAGCAGAGAGGGCAGTCCTCAATGGTTTTTTTTTTCTTCCTTTGCTCACCAAGGGAGTTTTTATCGGGTGGATATTCCAATAAGAAAACGATTCTCCATCAAGTATTTACAGAATGAAGATTCCTGAATATGTATTCATCTCTCTTGGCTAAAAAAAAATCTAAGATGCAAAGACAAGATCTGGAGGAAGCTTGATGAAAAGGGACTCGGGCTTTATTGTCCCTGAGCTAGGTTCTGGATGTGTAACATGAAGATTGTGATGGATGTGGGAGGCGGAGGAGGATTACCCTCATGGGATTCAATCATAAGGCCTTGGCTCTGTCCCCCACTCCTTCCTTCACGTCTACTACCACTTGTTACGATATCAATTCGTGCCTGTTGCCCAGGAGACACAAGACAGAAAGGGAGAGGACATAGACAAGTCTGGCCTCTATGATAGCAAGATAACTCCAAAGTACTTAGTTTTATGTGTTGGATTAGACATGTGCTGGGCGTTCGAATTCAGTAGGCCACAAGCCCATACAATGAAATGTCAGAGTAAGCCATGTGTAGTCAATGTATCCTTGCTTGTCCTCCTTGCCGTTGGACGCCGGATTTACCTATATACCAGCCGGTTCTGGTATCGAGAGCGGCTACTGTCGTTATCGTCCATCTTGCTGGGTCGTACCTATGCGCAAGAAATAGCTCGCAGCGTGCAATCGCTCGAGTTTGACTGTTGGTGTCAAGGACTCGATATTTGTGGGAAAAGACAGTAGGAAGATGTGCAGCCTAGCACCATGACAATTTCTCAGCCAACCACGACTTTGCCATGCAAACATGACTTGGGAAGTACCATTGTAACACGAAAACCTGGTCATAGTTTAGCCTGCAGCTCTTCCAGCTCTTCTATCTTCTCGGAACTTGTAAAATGCCTCCAGGCAACTCGGGTTCAACAGCGTCCCACTCGGCTTAACTCTCTTTCCAGAAATGATGTCCTTGACAGGCAACTCAACCTTCTTCCCGTTGATCGTCATAGGAGTTTCCTGAATCTCAAACACGTACGTAGGCACGTGCCTCTTGGTCAGCTCCCTCGCAATGCTGTCTTTAACCCTCCTGACGAGCGATCTGTCCAAAGTCCTGCCAGGCCTCATGACCAGGAATAGAACGACCTTCTCATCTAGATCCTGCGGACGACGCTGTCCCACGCACAAGCTCTCGGCTATCTCAGAGGGGAAGCACCGTTCTAGCACGGCATAAATGTCCGAGCTTCCGAAACGGATGCCGCTGGGGTTGAGCACGCCGTCGGAGCGGCCCAGCATCATGATGCCGCCTGTTTTGGGGTGAAAAACGCAAAAATCGCCTTGTGCCCATGCATCTTTGAATCGGGCAAAGTAGGCCCCACGGTATTTACTTCCTGAGGAAGGGGTGTCGTCGTTCCATAGAAACAGGGGTACATTTGGAAATGCGGCCGTAGCTACGAGATCGTCTGGCGTGCCTGCGGGGAGATCATGGTCGAGGATGGCGATGGGAACGGCAAGAGATGGTCCAACGCAGCCGCCGACGTGGATTGGTGTAAGGGGGGCTTGCAAGAACAAAACAGCCAGCCTGCGACTTGGAATTAGCTTCATCCCCTTCCCTTCCCTTCCCTTCCCTTCCCTTCCCTTCCCTTCCCTTCCCTTCCCTTCCCTTCCCTTCCCTTCTCTTCCCTTCTCTTCCCTTCCCTCCCTGGAGGCAAAAGATAATTTGAGAGGTAGTAGTAAACTTACAATGTCCGTCCCACCAGAGATATTTGAAAGCTGCACATGTCCAGGAAACGCCACATCATAAAACCACTCAAACATCTGCTCTGGCAACACCATTCCGGTGCTCGAGACCTGCCTAAGCCCATGGACAATGGCCTTGGGGATGCCGGTCTTGCCGGTCGTGCCGGACGAGTAGTATATTGTCATGGGGTCTAGGAACCCAATTCTCACCATTGGAGGAGGCTTCCCGGAGCCTTTCGATATGAGGAACTCCTCCAGACGCTCCGTTTTTGAAATAGCGTCAGTGTTATTCGCATCTTTAAGCCGCTTCACAACCACAATCTTCTCGAATGACGGGCACTGTTGCAGCCCCTCCATAACACCTTGGATCTTGTCTCGCAAATCAATGGTTTTGCCGTTGTAGAGTGCGGCGTCGTCGAAAAAGACAAACTACACAAATAGATCAGCTCTTGTTTTTCGCCCTCACATGGCGTCATACTCGGTCGTTATGGTTGATTTGTGTATAACTCACTTTAGGATCAATCTGCACTGTTCGCTGCAACAGCCCTCCAACACTCATCTCTATCGAACTGCTGCTGAATAACCCACCCAGCCACGTGGTCGCAAGAAAAACAATCAGCGTATCGGCAGAGTGAGCGCCTACCATGACGACCCGGTCCCCCTTCTTCACGCCTCGTTCCTTCAGCGTAGTAGCTAGCTCGGCGACTCTCCTCCTCAACTCCACCCATCTCATGTGTTGAACTTCTGTGTTTCCCTCCCTCACTTCCGTCAGGGCAATTTTAGAATCTTCTTTGTTGAGCTGGGTCCTTGTCCCCGGCGCATCAGCAAGAGACCTGCTCCGCTCCAGAGCAAGTTCTCCGTCCAATTGACGCGGATGCCCTCAAACCACCTGGGTAGTTTCGAGATGGGAACCGATTCATTCACAGGCTGGGCATATGACCCTTCATAAGTGAATGGCTGAGTGTCCCAGAGGAGAGACCAGAATTGGTTGCGGAATGCGCATGACCATGCGTAGAGAGCGGGGAAGTCCTGTGCCTCGTTAAAGATTACTGAACGAGAGGTTGGCAAGAATAGAGATATGAAAGGAATACTTGTAGACTGAGCCCATATCTTGCATTTGCAGCCTGCATAAACGCCCACGTCTGCGTGCTTTTGGGATCAGGATGTTCCCAAAGCTTTCGTGGTTGCTGGAACTCCATGTTTTAGAAGTGTGCCGCGGGCTCGTCCCTAGGTTTGACGGGCAATAACGGCTCAGCTACTCCACCGCTTGCGATGCCCAGATCTTCCTTTAAAGCTGATGGCAGAGGGAGGGTGTTACACCAAATTTGGTGCCCGATTGTGGGATTATCGAGTGACGAGGACGGGGGAAGAAGGGACGAGGTGCATGGTGCATGGTGCATGGTGCATGGTGTCGCACTAGGATTTTCCCCGTTTCTGCGAGTCTACATCTCCTTGACCCGACCATGCGGTGCACAAGATTCGTGTTTGAAGATCCGTAGTCGCAGAGTCCTGTAACTTAAGTTAATGCCCGCGGGGAAACTAAATGGTGGATGCAGTGTACATGCTAACAATGTATATTCTGTTGTATGGGTTGTGCAGTGTTGCGGCGTAGATCTGCAAGCTCGGAACGAGCTTGATCCGAGCAAGCAACAGGGGTTCGAAGATCTCTAATAATGAGGGGTAGCGCGAGTCATGATGTAATTGAACGCGCCACCTATTGTTGCATTTTTCTGTTCCAGTCAATTTTCTTCTATAAAAAAAAAAGGGGAAAACCCCTCCTGATCTCTGTTGTATAGGCATCAGTAGTTAGTCAATTCGAACATAATTCATTCTCTTCCTCATTATCGAGCCAAAGCGCAGCACAATCGTGCGACATGTATTCCGTAGGTACTCCACAATATGCGGGCACGCATCGACCGTCACGTAAAGAAAAGATGCGTCATCAAACGATACGCGTACTGGTCCTATCCGCATCGGCTGCATGGTCTTCTATCGACAGACAACGACGGAATCATTTAAGCACTTTTGTATATATAGGGGTACTTGGGATAATTTTTATTCTTGTTATGGCTATCATAATGCCTCACGCAGTAGCTTGCTGCCTGGTCGGTTGTGCGGACACCACTTTGACGTTAACCTCCGCACTGCAATGGGATACTAAGGAGAAGTCACTACAGCAAAAAAAGTATCAGAGCGAGAAAGTTATCGGAATGGAATTGATTATTTTATTTATATTCGCCAAACACAGCAAGTGACCCACCAAAGCACTTGCATGACGCTGGACGGTTGCGACAGCGCGTACGCCCAATTGTTGGAAGTAAATGTACAAGAACCGCCATCCCACGTCTCTCCTCTTTTTCGGTTTGATTATCAATATATAAACACGCGCCCAAACGCCATGCTCAAGCATTCTCAACACCTTGATCACCAGTGATATCTTGAGCACTACCAAAGCCCCTTCCTGCATTTTCCATGTCCGTATCCACGCCATTCATGCATGCCATCCATGCATGCCATCCATGCTATGTATGACTCTCCAAAGCACTCTCCACCGCAACTCCAAAATTTACACGTATACTCTCAAAGATACGGCATCCATAACGCATCACACTGCGCCAAGTTCATCGGGTTCACGGCCTTGGCCACAGCGTCAATCACCGTCTGGTTTGCAGGAAGGTTGCCAGCCGGATTGTGTGCCAGACTAGCAGCTCGCTTCACGATCGAATCGCTGTTGACTTGGACGGAATCGCGCAGTTGACTCTCGCTAATACCATTTCTGTGACTGCTTGTGAGCCAGAATATCATTTCGTCTCGTACGTAGAGCGTGAGCGCGTGTTCAAGCTCATGCTCTGGCTCTGTCAAGCATCGGGCAATTGCCATGACCGAGCAAGCAAAGATACCCTCCGTCGCCAACGGTCCTATCAGTACCTGTAAATTTGGTGTGAAACGGAAAGGAACCGGCTCGGGGTTATGGAAGAACGGCTTGGTTGCACTCATAAAAGACATGAGCTCTGATCCCCAGATATTGCCTGATTTCCGGGAAATGTACATCTTGGAGGGAAATCTGTTGTGCATATATAAAATATATGTCATAAAGGTCAAAGCTGCTAGTTGATAGGAGAACTGCCTCCTGAACAGCCAAAACTCTGCAAACTGAGGGAACACCTGTTGGAAGAATTCGAGCGCTACCGTCGATGGCACCCATTTTTCCTGCACAGCATTAAACACTTCGAGTTTCGCCGGCGGTGTGAGTTCTGGTTTGCCCTGCTGTGCAGTCAAATTAGCAATAGAATCCAGATGGTCACTGGTTTGACTACGTACCGAGCTCTTGCTCTCCAACACACCCCGCAGCTTCTCGAGCGTAAATAATACGGGCTCATCTTTGGAGAAGCCCATTCTTCGGCAGTGATCTTCGTAGACTCCCTGCAGTGTGATGGAAGATGTGTCCTCTTGCACGATCCTGATGTGTGGCGCCAGAGGAACTATCAGAGGTAAGGTGAATTGCAGGTCCCGCCGGCGGCTTTCCTTCTTCCGACCGAGCGTTTGGTTAAGATGCCTGAACAGTTGCAGTATCCTCTCCTCCCTTCGGCAGTGCCTGGCGGCCGGATGTTGCACCGCCCAGGAGTGCACACTTCCATCATGACCGCGCATCTCAAGCCGTCGGTAGGAGGAACTGAACGCCCTGACCAAGTCGACGTTTGGCAAGAATCTCTCTATCCGAATAAAATCCTGGTTCTTATCCTTGTGCTGAAGATATTGGCCGGGAATTTCCACCTCGTCGAACTTTTGGTATCTAAACTCACTAAGATGTGGCGAGAAAGCCTCCAGCGGCGCGTGAGGCACGCGACGATCCAACTTCTCCTCGAATTTGGTCCGCCAACGACGCAACTTGTGAATGTATTCGTACATGGTAGGCTTGACATCCACAAAGTCGGCTTCAAAGGACTTCCTGATGTGGGTCGGCAGAATTGTCTCCGCAAACCGAGTAATATTCGTTTCTGTTGCGGGAGGGAGCTTGACACTTCTTGCGAATGAAGCGGGAGTACGGCTGACGTAGGTCATCGCATCATTAAGAAGAGCCACGATTAGCCGATATGCGTCTTCATCCGGCGGGCATTTGAAATGCTTTTGGATCTGGTCCACCATTGTTTCCATGGATAGTGCCAGGAGCGGGAAGGCCGTCTTGAGCACAGACATGATCTCCTCAGTCAACTCCCAAGGCATCTTCTTCTGATTGGGATTTGCTGCAGGTGTTTGCTCCAGCTTCTGACCGCTAGCTGGAGTCGGCGTGCGCGCATTGGTTCTGGCTGGAGTGCTCGCACCCGCAGCGTTAACACCGTTCTCGCTACCCTCCATCTTGACTTGCGTACCAGCGGCATCGCCTTCAGATGCAGTACCTGGTCGAGATGCGCCTGCCTCAATCTTGGGCGGTTCGGCTTTGCTGGGCGCAGGCGAAGTACTTGGTCTTCCATTGGAAGCAATGGTCTGGGCACGCTGTTGTCGAGCTCTCTCCTTAGCTTCCTGATTTTTCCTGATGAGAATCATGTCTTCACGGTTAGTACGAAGCTGGAAGTAGAGGGCTTGAGGATATGACTTGGCGATGCTGAGAAGTATTTGGTACACTCGCGGCGCTTCTTTATGGCCCAGGCCTGTGAGGAGTTGTGGGATGAATGTGATCCAGTACCACACCGGCGTCTCACCCTTGAAGTCGTCAAAGCCCATTGCAATCGTGCCCTTTGAATCGTCCAGACTAAGGAGCCACAGAATGCGGGCTAGTAGCTTGCGCGATTTGGCGCTCTTGTAGCTACCAGCTGCTTGGAGGTATGACGTGAGTGCTTGCCGGGCGGCGTTCAAGTCGGTCGGATCTTCCTTGAACTTTCTGTCATTGAAGTATCCCCATTCGGCCCATGCTTTGGCTGCGCCAATGTCGAAGTACAGGGCAGTACCATAGGCAGAATCTGCCTCCTCCTTCTGGTTGAGTTTCTCGAGGAACATGCCCTTCAAGGTGTAGAATTCGGCCTTTTGCTGAGGATTGAAGTAGTTCAAATTGGTGTTGTTGATGACATCCAAACCACTCGACAACTCCTCGGGATTTTCATAATGGCATTTGGCTTGTTCCCGCAATTTGAGGAAGGCTTCTTGGATTTCGATGTTCGGTAGTGTGTAAATTCGACTCAGTTGACTGATACAGACTTCGGGGAGACTGTGCTTGCGAGCAACATGAGCGAATCGATTGATAATCCAGGCTGTCTCGTGGTAGCCTCTGTATGCAAAGGAAGATGCGCCACCGGCGTTTTGCTGGCCCTGTTGTGGTAGCAGCTGGAGATAGGTCTGGTTGATAAGGCTGAAGATATGTTGGCGCCAAGTAACTAGGTCCTGCCAAGCCGTGATATCATCCCAGACGTTTGGCAAACGGTCACGCCAAGCACCGAGCAGCAACTTGAGCTCTCCAGACTTGACGTCAAGATTGGACGAGTTGGTATTAGCCAAGCTTTGGCAGATAACACTAGCATCATGCAACTCAACCAGTTGTTGGAAGTTCTGCAGTAGAGGAATATGCGCATTAGTCAATCGCTCAGGCAATTGGTGCCACTTTCTGATCGACAGTTGGATCGCCTCATCACAAACTCTTGCAAAATCTGGTCCAGATTCTTGTTGGTTGTGGAACTTCAGCAACGACATGAATGCCTGGAAGAAAGCTCTTCGGGGCGTTGGGGCATCCATAACACCCTTGATTACGTTATCCAACGCTTCTCGATGTTGAGTATCTTGCCACATGTCCGTATTACGCCATGCGCACTCGAGCAGCAAATCCTGGAAGTTTTCGTGTTTCGCAAAGTCTTGAAGGACCTCCCACTGCTGAAGCTTTTGTGCGCACAGAACCCAGTGGTCCTCCCAGAGCATGTACTCGGCTTGTGAGAATGGAATGACACCCGTCCTGGCCTTAATCTGAGCACTCTCATAGAGCTTCTGGGCCTTGTCCCACATGCCATTCTGTTCATACGATAAACCAGCATTTGTCTCCACAAACTGGCATCGGCGTCGCCAAGTACCGTAGAATAGATCATCTTCTTGTAAAGAGGCGTAAAGCTCTACAAGCGCATCCAGATTGCTCTCTCTCACTGTAGCAGATTCTACTTCTGGTCGAATAGCGGCGTTTTCAAGTTGGACTAGTGCCGTGTACCATGCATCATACGTCTTGGCTTCAAATTTCAATACATGTGGGGGCAGTTTGCAGTTAGGCCACGTCTTGGCAGCCCCTTCAACTAGTGACTGAACCACGTTTGGCCGCTTGTCAATCTGTCGGCTGTGATAGTCCTTTGTTAAGAGTGCAACCATGCCACGTTCAAGTTCCGCTCGCTCATCCTTCACCGTTGCGGACCAATATAGAGGGAAGAGTGTGGTCCATAGCTGGTGCGCCAGTTGATTGTCCACGTGTTGGAGTTGCACCAATGGCTCAATTATGTCCCGCACCTTAACGTCACCCAGCTCAGCAACGAAGCGACGATGGCTGGCCATGAGGGATTCGAATTTGTCATCTGGCATCATGTTTGGTTCCCTTGCGTCCTTGTCTTTGGGATAAACAGCAGCCAGCTGCGACGCGGAAATAAGCTTGAAGTCATCTTGGTGAAGCTGGATATTGGTATTCATTTCAACAGCACCAAGCAGCAGCTGCGAGGCTTGGGCGAGCCAGTAAGAGTCGGCAAGAGTATCCCAATTTTGCGACGTCAAAACATATGACAATCTTACACTGGCGGTTTTCGATAAACTCTTGTCAAAGATGGCCATGAATCTGTTTCGCATCTCGACGTCGGTAGCCCTAGTCCCAATGAGGAAGGCGTGCTCCATTCGCACGGTCAGCTCAGTACGAGTGACCTTAGGATCTTCATATATACGAATGACAAGCTCCAGAAACTTGGAGAGCATGGTAGGGTCTGTCCGATGCTCAAAGGAGAGCATTTTATGTAAGACGGCCGTCTTCTCTTTCAGGGTGGGCCACGTTCCCTCCGATCTGAAGACCCAGCCCCCAACCATGTTCAGAATTTCCGTGCACAATTCAATATGCATCGACTTCTCGACCAATGTTGCAAGAACGCTGAGAAAAGGTCGTCTATTGTCGCCCAGGGTTTCCATTCTTAATGCTACTGTCTGAATCTCCTTGATCATCAGCTTCGTTTGTATTTCCAGATCGTAACTTGTCATCTCTCCTGTGGGTGAAGCGACATCGTGATTTCTTGCAGCTTGGTTCGCGGCTTGGTTGGCGGCTGCATTATAGTGTTGAACATGCTCTCGGGCATGTTTGCTTTGCAAGGCCTTCATCAAGGAAGGAATGTGCTGATCAATCACCGCAGGTTTGCGGATGCCCAAAGACCAAAGCAAGCTGACGCCAGAGATGTAAGAGTTACTGTTCATAGCGTCGGTGGCAGCTTGTGACAAGTATGCAATAATTTCTGACGTTGGAACCTCGGCTTCGGCATCTGCATCTGCATCTTCCATCGGCATGTCCTCGGGAACCGCGTCTAGGATACGCTTGATAATCGACTTGAGGTCGCGTCCATCGTCATAGTTTTTATCAGCGAGATGCAAACAGTCTTGAACCTCAGGATTCTCGCATTTCAAGCACTTTTCCAGCACTTTTTGCACTGCTGCAATATTCTTTTGCACCCAGTCGTCTGATTTAGAGCTGAGAACGATACGCACAACCTGTAGCGTGTTTATAATATTGGTCATGAACTTGTCGTCGTACTTTTCCTTATCTGATGGATCAGCCGTCAAGATCATCTGTGTCTTCTCGCTTCCTAGGATGACATCTGTGACATTTGGAAACAAATCAAGTTCCAGGTCACCCCAATATTGTGGTTGCACTAGGTTGTAAAGTAGACTCATGGCTCTCTTGCATAAGTCAGTGGTCAGGGGTACTACGGGCAAGGACGGTGTGCTGTGTTCGCGAGGTCTAGCAGAAGGTAATTGATATCGCTCGTTAAGCTGCGCAATAAACTCCACAAGATACTTGATCATCTTCTGTCGGAAAACTTGTGGAATCTGGTACTCATTCCTTTCTCCGGGAGCTGCCAGCCTAACTGCAGGGGGGGATAACATGGGCTGCTCGCTCTCTAGTTTTCTCTTCTTCAAATTGGGTGACTCGGATGCATCCCGCATAACAGGTGATGCACCTTTTCCTTCCACACGCCATTGTTCCCAGACCCAAATTAGCCACATCATGTTCAAGGTAAGTTTCTTGCTCTCGTAAGAAGGGTTTGGAGGAGCTGCAACTTTTCTGAGAGAAGTAATGAGTAAAATAGCGTACTTGTCTCTGGCGTCGAAAAAGAGCTCAGGATGTCGAACCAGGAAATGGAAAATGCATGTCATCTGCTGAACATTCTGACCCTCGTCAGCAAGAATACGACGTGGCGCGACAGCCCATGCAGCATTTCGCTCATTGGGACCATTGCCGCACCGTTTGGGCAACACTGGCGCAATCAGCTCCAAAGCCTGCGTCACCAAGACACGACCCTCGTTTTGGTTCGTTTTCAGCAGTGACAAGTAGACCTGGCTGACAATCTTCGGAGGGGTCTCATAGTGGGCGATGAAGTATCCGATCACCACGTATGCTGCATGCTTATTGATGACATCTTCAAGGCGAATAAAAGTCCAACCAAACTTGATGATATCTTTCCTTGCTTCTTGCAGCGTCGTGTGATAATATTTGACCAACATGGCAGACAACTGCAGAACCTCAAAGCGAGTGTGGTCGATTCCAGGCTGCGACTGATCGTCTGGAGACATATCAGGATGAACTTTCCAGATTTTTGAACTGACAGCATCAATGACCGTTCGGTCCATAAGTTTTGCGGCTTTGTTTTGATCTGGCTGATTCCAGTGCCGCATTACATCCATGGCAACGATCGGATTAGCGATGTAGTGGAGTAAGAAATGTTTAGTCTTATTCGAGGCTGACTTCCCAGAGTAGATATCTAGACAACGAAGGAACGTTGACTTCCAGAACTCAATTGAATCACTGCTAATAATATTGTCGTAGATGAAGGCGAACAAAGAATGAGTAGGTCGTAGGTCGATGCTCGTAACTGACTCGACGAGGCTGAACAAGGCGTCGACGTCCTTTGGATTTCGTTCTAGAGATTTAACCAAGATATTCATCAACTGATCCGCTGCTTGGTATGCCGGAATTCGGATGTTTTGATTCAGGTTATGGCTGCGCAGGTTACTCTCCAAATCCTTGCCAAGGTTTTTGAGCCATGTGATGTTGTCCTTCTTGTCCAACCACGAACTCATATTTTCAAAATGGCTCAGTGAGTCGAGAACATGGATAACGTTAATCGCAACAATGAACTTCTTGTCGTTGTTTTGTGCAGCGAGTTCTGTGCATTTGGCCATCAAAGCACTTAAGCCTTCTATTGCGGCCTCACGCAGCGGTCCGCTTTCTGGATGCCTAAGAACTTGGGCAAGAAGTCTCCCGTACCTGAATTCATCTACTTTCCCCAGTAGATAGGTCCAAATCTCTTTGGGATACCGATTCATATACAAGTACATGGGCTGGCGGAATGGGGTATGCATCGTTCTTCTTAGCCTTTCTTCTAATCCAAGGAAACAATCGATAAGTCGCTCCTTGAAAGCCTCGGCAGGCGCAGGAAGAAGATGGAAGATGTTCAAAATCGCTGTGATGACTTTCATTTGAGGGTTTTGCTCAAAGAAGGTGAAGGAAATTTGCTGCCAGGCATTCGGCTCCACAATGGAATCAATTTGATCGAGCAATCGAGCACCTATTTCAACTTTGAAATAGCTTGTCAATAGCTTGAGCAGCCTAGATAGGTTATCAAGGCCATGCACACTCAATCTCTTAGGATCGGATAGACTTTGCAGCACAGGCCTAAGCCCCCCCTGAAGCAGCGTCTTGGGCAAGCGCCGGTCTACAGCCAAAACGGATTTGAGTGCATCATTAGCAGCGGCGATGGTGGGCTTCGACTCCAAATACAAACATTTGAAGAATACCGAAAGAATTTTCTCCTTGGTTGGGTTGTTGGCGAACTCTTCAAAGCTCATCGCAGTGCTCAGTAACTTTATGCATGAAACTCTCAGATCGACGATATGCTCATGCGTACGATACTCAGCAGGCTTGTTTGCGAGGGATTCATCATTGGCATCTGCCAACGCAAGTGACTCCATCAGCAACCGGTTTAGGTTCTCGTCAAACTTTACCCAGTCGCTTTTGAGACTCATGTGATAATTCATGGCATTTATATACCCGATTTGGATACTGAACGGCAGGGCTCTCAGTGGCTTAGAATAAATAGGCTGCAAAAAACGGTCTTTGTAGGGTTCCAGCAGTTCCCAAACTTCGCATCCAGCAGCACTGGCAATGAGCTCAAGCGATTGCCGAGCTGTTTCGCGTACAAATTTGTTCATGTGCGATAGTTCGTTATTCAGCTGCATGCAAATCTGTGCCAATCTTGATTGCTTCACAGGTTGCTGTCCTGGCTGGGACTGGACAGGCAATGCATCTTCTTTCTTGATGTTCTTCGTGATGCGCTGCAACAGAACCTCCAGACTTATTTGAGCAAGACAACGAGTCTTTTCTGGCAGATCTTGAGGCATGTCCTTGATGACATACATCAGCGCCCGAATGAATTCCATCTGCTTGGATGCAACCCAAGCATCACCCAGGTCCAATTCAGTGAGCAGGAAGTTGATACCAAGACTTCCGCCCGTTTTAGTAAACCACTCCTCTTCGTAACAGCTATGACAAAATGTGCTGCTCAGATGACTGAAGAGGGGAAGCCGGCCGACATTGCTTTCGGAACCAAATATGATAGCGATACTGTTGTATAGCTCCTTAATCGCTCTCTTTGCAGCTTCTCGAACATCTGGGTGGTCGGAAGCGAGAGCTTCAACAATGGCGTCTAAGAGAACACGGGTGTCGATGCAGAGAGGTCCTTCGCCAGCTATAGGGTCGAAATGACTGAAGTTTCTCTTCAAGTCTACCAGGGAACGACCAACTTCAATAACTGCAAAGTGTTTGCAAATATCCATGAGAAACGCATTTGATTCGTTCTTGAACCTAGGAAGTGATTGAGCAAACATGACCGCCTTGAGTAACTGCACGGTAATATTGTCCTGTTCATTTTTCTTGGGTATTGACTTTTCTCGATTAGCCACGCCGAATGGTGCAAAATTTATATCCAGCTTACGAGCTAAGAGGTCCTGAGCTTGCAAACGCACGATCCTGGGAAGATCTTCGGGAAGTTGGTCAAACCCAATTCGAAGCTTCACTTGTGACATAATTAGGTGAAGAGCCTGCTGCTTGTAATATTCGTCATAGGCCCTGAGATTATGATTATTCTTTCCGACTTTTGGGCCCTCCATGAGCTTCTGAATGGCACAGTCAATACCGAGATCCGCTGGGAAAGCTCGATCTTTCTTGGATCCAATGAGACGCAGATCAAAGCTGGAAGGATCGTCGGCGTATCCTCTATAATTGAGAGGGACTGCACCAGTCATGAACTTGCGATTCCTGCCACCAAGTTTGCCCAAAATTCTCATCGTAGTATGAGCGTGGAAGTGACTATATGGATGTGGCCGCAAGTGATTGAATAGAGCTGTCATTAGCTCATCAATAACGGGTGCCATAATGGGATCCAGGTAATCAGCAGTAAGATTGTCGACACAAAGCTCCAGCGTTCGCAGACCTTGTCCCACAAGATCGGTTCCGGCCCTCAAAGCAACAACCAATGGGCGCATTAAGAAGCTCAAATGTGGCAATAGATGACTCAGCCGTGCGGGAACAGTCAAGCAGAGTTCAACGTAAAGATCCCGCTCGGATGGCTTTCGAGCAGCCATAAGTAGATTGTTCAGAACATCCAATAGCATCTCCAGAAGCGGTAAGATCTGTTTGTACAGCTGTTCGAATTTGCCTCCTCCGATACTTCTGAATAATGAACGTAACAGGAGGAAATAGTTCATAGGCTCCTCTGCTTTGGTTGAAAGTTCGATAGACTTCGTGACGATATTGACCACATGAGGCAACAGAACTTGTTCATTCTGGCTGGCAAACAGAGTAACAGCCATGAAGGCTAACTTGAAAAGCCGCAGCAAAATGGACGACTTCTTGACATCAGCGGACCCAACCTCGTCGATTCTTTCCATCAGAAATTGAAGGAGCATGCCGCAGAAACTAGGCGAGGTTGCCTCACTGGCAAGGAAGAATTGTGGTATGTGTAACAGGCCGGTATGTTCAAATATCATGTCATAAAGTCGTGGAATCTCTTGCTGGAAAACTTCGTGGAATGTTGCAGGATCAATGCAGTGGAAGACGGTGGCGAATGTTTCGAGTAGATCTTTTTCCTCCTTCGTGCTGGATATCATGTAAAAGTTCGCCATGTACTCGACGGGAGATGAATATTGAGACTCAGTGACAGGCTTCTCGATTTCATAATAGCGGAACACGTAGGCGCCTTCCCTGAACAGTTTGATGATGATATTGACTTCTTCTGCTGTAAAGCCAAAAGAAACTTCTTGCCAATGAGACGGTGCGTTCTGAGGATCAATGGGTGTGCCGATATTGCACGTTCTTAGCTGGTAGAATGTATTCTTCAGACCATTCATCAAATTGCGGAAGAGGAATTTGTTGTCAACCACTGGATCAGCGCCTCTGTCTCTGGGGTTCGAGATCTTGATAGGAACAGCAGAAAAGATGTCGGTCTCATCCCACTCGGGTCGGGCCTCTTTGTCGGCAAGATATGAATCGCAAACTCCGGCATCCGCTTGCTGGCGGTATAGTTTTGATAATTTTACCGCATTCGGGTACTGCCGGTTCATAGAAGCGAACTTATCGCCAATAGCGTTCAGGACCATCATCAGATAATGACGAGCGTCAACTTTGTTCGGCAATTTGGCAATGCACTCCGCCATATTAAGTAGCAGCTTAGCACTCATAGTCTGAAAACTGGTACCGGGGAAGTTGTCTTGCAGATTATGCGTATATACTTCAACCGTTCTTCGAATCTGTTCCGGGCTAAGCGAATCTCTGACATGATGGATTAAATCAGCAAGCATACTATATGCCAAAGGTCTCATGGTCTCATAGACTGTCAAGCCATCGCCTGTGAGCGTTCGTTCGTCCAGGAGCTCGTCGATCTTGGGCAGGAATATCTTCCTAAAATTATAGTTAATAATGTGCCGAATGGCGATCAAGAGCTCCTTCCTGGTTCCCGACTTTTCGCGAGGACAATCTTTGAGCAGTCTAACAACAACGTCCGGTAATGTGGGCAGAAAGTCAGTCAATTGTGAAGAATACTGCCGTAAAAGATAGGCGAGAAAACTCATAGTTTTTACTTGGGCGGTGATAAAGTCACCATAGGCCGCTCGCTGTTCTGCTTTGATGCCTTGGCTCACTCCAGTATGAACTTGACCTTTGGCTGCTGCTTCGGCGTGAGCTTGCTTCTGTGCGCTCGCTTCAACCAGAAGTACGCGCTTTATCAGAGGCACAAACGCCTTGACATTTTGTGGAACCGTGGTACGGTAGATCTGAAATATTGACACCACTATTATTGGGCATTCAGAAAGCACTTTGAACGATTGCATGCCTTTGAGCAACGGACGGTTTTGCTGTTGAGGATCCACGGCCAGATCCCCCACAGATGCTACCGGAGAACCCGGTCGAGGAGATTGGAAATTCGTTTGCGAGCCGCCGGGTGTAGACGGGGCACCTGGTTGTGAGGCAGTGGCAGGAGTCGCATTATCCAGCTGTTCTCTGACGACTTTTTCCATTTGTTCAAATAGCTCTTGGATCAGGTTCAAGAACTGCTGAACTTTGCTTTGAAGGACTTTATGCTGGTGGCGCATAATGTCCGACGTGACCTTGACACATAGCGTGGCGTTATCCTCATTGTCGGTGCGGACAAGTTGCATTAGCAAATCGACAATCTCTTCAGCGTATGGTTCGAAAGGTTCGGCGGGGGACGGCGAAGTAGGCAAGCGATGGAGAACCTCTAGAATGCAGTGACGGAGTTTCTGAAGATATCGTTAGATTCGCCCGTTCACTTGTATGGGTAAGGAAGAACGCGCCTGCTCAGGTGAGTTGCTCTGGAAGATACATGGTCCATGAAGGATGTTGATGAAGATCGGCATCAATCTCTTCAAGAATGGACTGTATATGGGCCCACTAGTATAATGATCAAGGCTGTCTCGCAGCGTAGTGGCTGCCTCTAATTTAAGTCTGACGTCTGTACAATGCAAGAATTAGTCGACAGCGTTGAGTGCGCCAAGGAAGCTAGGAAGGAACTGCATGACGCTGGAATTGTCGTACCGACATCTGCGGTGCTGAGTCGCTTTACGACATCATCAATAGTGGTGCCCGACATGATGACATTATCGGCAGCCACGAGACGCGACCATTCGTTCCATAAGAGTGCGGTTCGTTGTTGCTCTGGTCGGCGTCGTGGAGGCAGATATTGCAAGATGGTGGATCGCGATGCTGCCGCGTACCGAAGTTCGAGCTGCGCAGGTGACTTAGTTCAGTGACAACAAATAATATTACACAGAAAAAGTGGAAGTTTAGGTCCTGTATATTATATGCAGTAGCTTGTCTGCTGCATGAGAGCTCGAGCATAAAGTATTATAGCAATAGAGAGCCAAAATCGCTGACCTACAGCTTTACATGTAAGAGACGGGGACCGTTGAGGGCAACCGCGTTGAAATTTAGAGAAACCTCGAATCTGGGGGCCATGGTCACCAAAACCAATGGCGCTAGGAGATGCAACAACGTTGATCCGAACCTAGTGGCGGGCGCGCCCCACCTTTGAGGAGTGCACGCAACGCCCCATAATATTACCTCCAAGTTCATATCTTATCTCATCTCCCGCTATCTGGGATCTAGGATACCCGCCACCTCAACCTGTATTGTTCAACTCTAAGCTTTCCCTACGCAAAGGTTACAATTTGGCTGGCTATTTTCATACCTCATGGCTCGTAACAAATTTCTCTCTATGACTCGGTAATCAGTACGATCCCTTTCCTCCAGCTGAGTCATCCCCGGTCATTAGCAACACTGCCCATGTAGGTAATCTCATTCTCCAAAATCCAAACCCACAAGCTACGTGATCAACGAACCTTGCTACCCAAATACTAGAACATTGCTCTTGACGCTTACTTCTATTATTAGTTCCCTGTTAACACTTTTTTCTGCAGTTGATAGTATTTAGACTACACAAACACAGTGCAAGCCTTACAATCTCCCTTGCGGAGTTTGACTCGAGTATTGTTGAGCAGTTGAACACATAGCTACGCATCAGGCCTGGACATCAAACATCTTGTTTGAGAGTTGACAATCCGTTTTATTCTTATACCCGATTCATGCTATAAGCCACTTCACTAATTCAGGATGAGTGGAGAGGGGAGTGTCTTTGTGTACGGTGAGGTTTCAGATTTGCAGTTGATTACAATATGCAAGATTGCTGACCTCAGCAGGCACGCTGGTAGGACATAGGACGACTTCGCATATTGGACCACAATATAGCTGACAAGACCAAAGATGGCACCAGAAATCTTCTTCAAGGTGTGCTACGGCAACGAAAATCCAGCGAAGGCCATTCGTGATTTACACAGCTTCAGACCGGCGATCCTCAAAGATTTCTGTCGCCACCGCGTGAAGTTCGAAGACTACCCAGCTGCTGTTCCAGAGCCCGGGCATGAGATCAGAGGCATTCATGTGACCGGCCTAACGGATGCCAACATCAACAAGCTAGACAACTTCGAAGGCTCGGAATATGAACGACGCAGAGTCAAAGTACATGTTCTTGAGAAAGACGGAGACAAGGAAGTTGTAGGAGACGAGGCGAAGACTTTTGTTTACGTGTTCTTGCCAGTGAACCACTTGGAAAAGCGAGAATGGGACTTCGAAGAGTTTCGACGGGAAAAGATGACGCGTTGGACAAGAAATGAGCTCAGGTTCTATGGTACGTCCGCAAGCTGCCGTGTTGTCTCTGCTAACACCCTGCACTAGATAAGAATGAAGAAGAAGTTGTGAACTCGGCAGTCTAATGGAGGAGCCAGGTCGGCGTGGTCCTTACGATTGCAGTATGGGGTCCAGTGGGCAGCTCTAATGTTCCCGGATGGCTGATAGGATACACTTGCTTCCAGCAGCTGTAGGGTGTATTTCAACAAGAACGTCCATGCCAGCAGACAAACAGTACGACACAACGATGGCTACCAATGACGTCAACCAAATAGAAAAGCACATTGTCAAATGAAGATACACTGATAGAGTAGATTGCTCTGTATTATGTAAGAGCTTTTGTCAAAGATTTCGCTCACTAATGACATGCTTCTGCATATAGCGTTTCAATCTCCACAGACCGGTATAACCCGAAGTCAGCTTCGCATCGTCGTCCTTCTTTTACCCCTTATTTTAAACCCTTCCTCGCACTTTTCCCCAGAGTCTATGACGACTTTATTTCCTTACCTTGAAGTTTGCTACCTTCTCTTATTCGTCCTATTCACTACAAAACAGTATACGTATAGTTCCATGCTGCCATCATATGGAAATGGACCCCTCACAAAAGGGGACATTGCAACGAGATCTACCATGTCGTTCACCATTCATCACTATTGAATGGGCCTGGTGCACCAGTTAGAGCCTGAAATATGGTGTATATTTCAGTTTACGTCATGAGAGAAACAGAGAGGAAGATACGTTCTTCTGAGATGAGATTCCTCCACAGAAGACACAATCTTCTGTTGGACAGATATTGTTCTCGGCGGTTAGAGGATCATTCATGCCTCGACATGATTCAAGGTTGGCGTACACATAACGCTTATGATCTATATACCAGTAGGTGTTGCCTCAGAGTGTGAAGGATTGGGGGGAATTACGAAGAAGAGATGCCAAAATTCAGCACAGGAGGCCGAAACCAACAGAGGGAGTGTCGGAATGTCATGACCACCTGAACCTTATGACTATGAGAGGACGCCAGGATACCCAAAGTTCATGCAGCCTGGTCCTGTATCTCAACAGCTTGATCCCAAAGGTCTCATCACATCATATCGCATCTTCCAATACTTGGGGGTTTTGTGATTGACTGGTTGCACAAGCAGAATACAAAGTTTGTCTGGGCAGGTTTGAGAACGTATGCTATATCCAATGACGACTCCATCAGACCCATCGCTCGAAGCGCTTCTAAATGATGTTCACCGACAAGCAAAGTCCTTTAATCATCTGTCTAGTGCTTGGATCTACCACGGAGCGCTTGATACAATCCAGCCATGTCAGTGGAGACAGCTCGGTTGGCTCTCCGTGACAGGGTTCCATGCGTGAAGAGAAGCGGGATTCGTCCGACCTTTGGTGTTTATACGGCAGTGGGAAAGAATGTCTGAAACACAACGCCCCGATGGGATGGACAGGGGACCACCACCGAAACACACATTTTTAGATGGTTATATTCCCCGCAGGTCTTTATACAGCGCGGTTCATGCACGGAGCTGGGCAATATGGTCGTGAGGGACAATAGTGTAGTTGGTGTATTTGTGGGTAAGTGCTCACCGGTGGAGACCGTGACAAGGATGCCAAGAGAAAATCACGGAAATAAAGGGGTTTACGGAGTACGATAGTCAACTTGGTGGTTGGGTAAAATTCCGGAGCGGGTTGCATGGTGGGATATTACCTGGGGGCTGCACCATTGCCAAGTTAATGAATGATGGCCACGGACTGGCGCTTAGACCATGGCGCGGACCGGACTGGGTAGGACTGGGTAGGACTGGGTAAGATTGGGTACAAAATATGTAGTTCAACCAGCTTCACTACTGCGAAGATAAAATTCGACGGATGCTCAACATGTTGCGGCAACTGGCAGGAGGCAGGAGGCCCGGTAATTTCGAACCTGTCGTTGGGCGGTTACACTCAATCACAACGGCCTTGTTTGGTGAGACCACATGTCATCTGAAAGAGATGGCCTGGTATGACATTCAACCTCAGCATATCATTGAATGTTCATTCCTTGCGTCCGACCGGGGTTGAGGAGGCAGCGTGCTCATGCTGTCCGTGCCCACCAACGTGTACATATTATCAAAGAAACAATCTAGACGAGTCGATCTTCTGTGCTACCAAGACGACGTCAACTCGTTTCTCTCACTAGTGAAGCAAGAAACAAGCACACCAGTATCCAGTGTAAAAGGTGTGGGAAGACTACCCGATGTACGGAGTATCGTAGGTTACGTTTGCCAGGGCTAGCTTATTCCCACATCTTGTTTTTTTTTTTTTTTTTTTTTTTTTTTTCTGGGGCTCAAAGCTCAAACGAACATGTTACGAAAAGGGAAAGTTGGTCAACAAGGAAGAAGAAGTCAGTTTGAAACTTGGCCTGGTTTTACAAACGCCGCACGCCGCACGCCGCACGCCGCAGCCAATGGGTGGGGGCCAAGGGGGGCCCACTCACACCCAATGTTTGTGCTCTTGGCTTCTTCACCTCCAAACGCACGAAGCAGCATTGAACTGTCACACTGAACTTTGTCCTGTGGTGTGGTAGCTGGCGTCAAACGGTACTCATATCACGGCCCCCTGATCGAATGCCTGGCAATTGAGTGGTCGCAGGTCATTGCCAGCCGGGAAGCTCAACTGGCCCCTGCATTCACCAGTACGGACGGACGTATCCGTAAGTGCCCGCCCTTCTCCAACGGGTGAGAAAGGCGGCTACGTTGTCGGAAACGTGACAATATTGCTACGCCCGATCGAGGGCTGTGAATGGCAGAGGCGTCGGCTGAGGTCTCGTTGGCTGAATCCGATTCAACAATTTCCGATGTCTTGTGCCGCAATACGACAGATTGCTTTCAAAAACAAGAGGGAGCTTTGTGTTGCAACCAGACTGAACTCCAACAAACAATAGAGGCAACAGTATGATGGTGAAAGAAGAAGAAAAGACGCCTGTGGCAAACTTTGCACTTTGACTCGTGACTTAGCCAGGAATTAGAACAGGGCATAGCATATAAAATTTGGATGATGTCTGAAGAGATTTGGCTACATGTGCAGTGTGCGGAATCCTGAACAAAATCTCCTGCATCATGGCTTTTCGTGTCGCCCTACTTTCGGGGATGAGACATCAGACAGACTTGACCTCACATGGCGGTCGGGAGAGGCTGCGGTGTTGTAGCGAGGAAGCAGTCTGATTGGCGGGATCGTGTCCTCATTGCTGGGAGAGGCGTTCACTCGCTAATATCAGCACTACGATAGTTAACATGAACTCCTCCTATCTGCACCGCACATGTCGCATTGCGCGTCGTGCTTTGCGCTCTTCCCCCACCCCCACCCCCCAAGACGTGTGCTGTTGACAAACGCCTCTTCATGGTGACGCAGGAGTCAGACATGGGGGATGGGGGGGGGGGGGGGGGTTTCCTTCCTCAGGGACGGACCAATCAAGATGGCTGTGGAACATGGATGAACACGGATGAACACGGATGAACGTGCATGTCCACCACATCTTGCCGGATCTGATGCGCTTCGAAACTGTACCCTATCCTCATCCTGTCCTATCGATGATCCGGCGTCAAGCTTCTCTTTAACAACAGATGGAAATATTACCCCTTTCCCCCGGCCGATCCACCATGCGTGCACAGACAAGCCACCTCCAATGCAGGTTCCAACGATCCATTCGCGTCTGGTCTGCCCATCGCCACTGAGAGAGACCCCTTGTGCCTGGCCTGGAGCTGGGCGAGCGCCAAGCCTGTCCAGTCGCTGTGTTCAATCGCTGTGTTCAGTCACTGTTCGGTCTTGGTCGGCGAAGCTCTTTGGCTCTTTGGCGGCCTCTTTGTCCCCAGTCATGTTCGTCATTTCCTGTTCTGTCCTAAACCCTCCGCACGGGTTGACTGTCAAACGATCATGACAAGGGGGCCGGGGGTCACGCTGCAGAAACGCACAGCCGCTTTGATATAAGACGGTCTGCATCTCCTGACTTTCAAATGTGTCCCTGTTCCATCTGTAGGCAACGGCTTTCTTAAAAGTCTTTCAGAAGTTTGTCGTCGAGACAACTTACATTCCCTTGATAACCTCTCTTCTTCTCACCCAAGGCTAGACCTTGTCTGCTTCGTAAACTATCCTTCTTCAAAGTTCTCTGGTTTAGAATTTGAACTATCTTCATTTCTTGCGACCTTCGCTGTTTACGAATATCTCTCTCAATTCTTTTGTAAGTTGCCCCATCTCATATGACCCTTCCTTCAAGGAAGGCTCGTGCCAAGCAAATACCTCTCGGTGACTTTCTGGTCGTGACATATGCATTCCTTTCACCATTTTCATGTGGACCTGGAAATTTGTCCTGGCTTGACAACCTGAGTTTGCTTCCTACCCGAAAGGTCAATTTTGGCGAGCCGTTCGTGGACTGCAAACTGACCATACGCAATGCTGTAGCTCACCCGTGGCAAACCCGCCGTCTCAACAACTCGACTTCGATTTTCCTTATTCCACATCCCGGCTAGATTCGTCTCGACGACACTGCTCTCATTTTCTGCATAGCAAAAAACAACGCATTTCCTTTCTCTGCTTCTTTGAATCTTCCGTCTGGCACGTGAAGCTTCTCACTCTCCCCAAAATGCATCTCAACACTTTTGCACTTGCCAACTTGGCAACTCTCGCCGCCGCCCACATGAAGATGGCCAATCCCGTTCCATTCAATACCGAAAAACTCAACAACTCACCACTCGAGGCCACGGGGGCTGATTTTCCCTGTAAATTCGGCAGCGCGTATGATGCTACTCCTGGCGGTGCAAGTAACGTATATCCCCAGGGGAGCGCGCAGAAGCTCGAATTTACTGGCCAAGCTGTTCATGGCGGCGGCTCTTGCCAAGTTTCTGTCACCACAGACACGAAGCCAACGAAGCAATCTGTTTGGAAGGTGATCAAATCAATTGAGGGAGGCTGTCCTGCCAAGGGTCAAGCGGGAAACTTGGGCAACAACGCTGGAGCCAAAGACCCGTACACCTACGACTTCACGATCCCCAAGGAACTAGCTTCAGGTAACTATACTCTGGCCTGGACTTGGTTCAACAAGGTTGGGAACCGCGAGATGTACATGAACTGCGCGCCTCTGACCGTTACTGGCTCTGGTGGTTCCCAAAGCTTCATCAACAGCTTGCCAGATATGTTTGTCGCCAATATTGGAAACGGGTGTCAAACTACCTCTGATACAGACATGAGATTTCCCGACCCGGGCAAAGACGTCGATAACTTTGGTGGCTCTACTATGATGGCTCAAAAAGGACCATTTGTCCAAGGTAATTGCAAAGCTGGATCAGGCGCAGGAGGTTCGACTGCACCGGCACCGGCACCGGCACCGGCACCCGCAGCTCAACCAGCTTCTACCTCCGACTCCCAACCCGCTGCCCCGTCTGGCCAACCATCTGGGTCTCTGCCTGGAGGTGTATTTATCACTGTGAGCCAGAACCAACCAAGCCAGTCCTCTCAGAGCCAGCCTCCCCAAAGCCAGCCTACCCCGAGCCAGCCTCTGCCCGGCGAAGCACCTGCTGTTACCCCTGCCCCAGCTGCCCCAGCTGCCCAGCCCAGCGTCGCCGAAGGAGGTAGTCAAGCCCCTGCTAACGGCACCGGCACCGGCACCGGCACCGGCACCGACACCAGCGGTGGCAACAGTCCGTCTGGAGGTTTCCCTGCCGGCTCAGCTTGCACTGCAGAGGGTGCATGGAATTGCATTGGCGGGAAATCTTTCCAGCGATGTGCTAGTGGTAAGTGGACTGCTGTTCAGCCCGTCGCTGCTGGTACCACATGCGCTCCTGGGCAGAGCAGTGACCTGAAGGTGGTTGCGGGCAAGAGGAAGCGATCTGGGCGCCGCGCCATGCGATTTGCTGCTTGAAGGGCAAGGTGAGGATGAGGTGCGCTAGGACTTGAGTGTACACCTGCCACGACTGGCTCATGGCGGGTTTCTGGCTGTGGATGCGAAATTCTTCTGCTGTATATCTTTGTACACGCTTACTTATGACGACATTGGGTGGACGATCTCTTTTTACACTTAGGCCAAGCATTGTGGTAGTCAATCGCGAAAGAACAATAATTGATTCTGCTAAAAAGCAATATATCACGGTCTTTGGAATTTGTGCATAATCTTGTAAGACAAGTGCCGTTGATCCGCACAGGAAGGTAAGTCGTTAGTAGAGATCAAAATCATTATTGCTCCTTGCTGCCCCCCCCATCCCCCCCCCCCCCCCCCCGAAAAAAAAGAAAAAGCAAAAAAAAAAAAAAAAGAATTCTTGCTGCACGTTGGATAATGTTCGCCGAGTCTTTTGTCGACAACAGTCATGGCAAGAAGGGGCGCCGCCCTCGTGCAGACAGCAGACAGCCGACTGGTTCAATCGCCGGTCCACAACATGTCTCATTATATCTACGACGGGCATCCATGTCGTATCAGCATCTTTGATCCCCGCCAGCTTGCCAGCCACCACGGTAGTAAAACAATTACGACTTGTTTGACGCCAATAAGGCTGCAGCACGTTGAATTTGACCATTGAGATGCATCGTAAGGTTACAGAAGCCCAGTTTGAAAGGCCGACAGACTTCCCTACTCCCAATGCAATGCCTTCGATCGCTAGCGAGAAATGCAGAGCCGCTATATTAGTTAGATTGGGATGTACCTTTACCTTTTCGGCAACGTGAGAGAACAAGCATAAGCTCCGGCCCCCACACTACCGGAGCTCACGCACCAACCAGATTGTCTACAATCGGGACCTCGCAACCCGCAGCGGAGATATCGCCCAATCGAATAACACGACATGAGGCCTACGACACAAGTTCAAGCTCACGAAGTCAACTAATTGCAGAAAAGAACAAAAAAAAAAAAAAGGGTGCATGTTTATAAAAAAAGTGCTTCCATTTGCTAAGCACGATGTCAATTTCAAATTAAAAAAAACTACCCACACTTGCGTCAATTCTCAATAGGCAGTTCTCTTCCCCCCCCAAAAGCAAATTTTCTTTTCCGCTTTTAAAGAAAGTGAATCCAAGTTGCCTGTAGTTATCACCGAGTCCGTTGCACCAGGGCCAAGAAGTTGATGATGAAACCGAGCGCAGGGTCTCTCTCCGAAGGGGGCTTCTCGGCCGCCAGAAGCCAGCTGGATTTACTGCAACAAAGCGGAATCAGCAGCTAGTCTAGTAGAAACGAAAGTCACGTGGGCCAAATAAAACAAATAATCAAATAATAAAATAAAAAAAGGTTTAGGGGGGGAAGGAGGGGGGGGACGGTTCAGTTTCAACTCACGCATTGCTACAACAGCGCACGCACACACGCAGATTTAATTAGCCCGCCGTGAACTTGACGAATAAGTAGTTTTTACCCAAGTTTCAACACTTACGCAGACCTATCCAACGTTAGCACGGTATAAACACGGGTTTTTTTTTTTTTTTTTGTCCCACTATAGGCTTCAAGAAGTACTTACCCCGACAGGACCAACCATCCAACTGCACTGGAGATCCCACACCGTCAGCTTGGAAGGATTCTTATTTTATTTTATTTTATTTTTTTGTTTTTTGTATTTTAAATTAAAAAAAAAAAAAATGTGGAAAAAGAAAAAAAAAAGGAAAAAAAAAAAAAAACCGTCGGAGACGTTTGTCCTGGCCGAGCTGTGAAAAGAGGGAGGGGAGTAACTAGTGTACTACTTACACAGCCGCGCAAATAGCAGGGGTCGAGTATGACGCAAGCCTACCCATTGGCAAGAAAAGGGGGGGGGGGGTGAATACCAAGTCAGTGACAAGCTTTTTTTCTCAGATATCGAAAACCTCACGGGCCTTTGTTTTTTTTTTTTGCTCACCCCTTTTGGTTCAATGACCTTGCCCTCGGCGTCGACAAGTTTGTAGTCCTTGGCAATCTCGGCGTTGCCCGGCGCTGGGGCAGCGAGGGCGAGGCCGGAAAGAGCAAGGGTGGCAACTGAGAGGAAGTGCATTTTGGGAAATGGAGGCGGATGAGTTTTATTGATTGATTGATTGATTGATTGATTGATAGACGCGGATGATGGGTAGACAAAGTGTTTTGTTGAGGCCGTGGTTCAAATCGACTGAGTTTCATGGACAGACTTGCCCCCTATTTATACCCATTCTACACCACTAAACCCCCTTTTCCCGAGCACGCTATCTCCAGAGCAAAATATCCAAGTATCATGGCTTGACTTGATCAACAGTGTCACTCCCTATTAGAACTCAATATTGAAAGCAATGCCACTCTTCACGATAATGCCTACGTACGTGCTGCATGCTGCATGCTGCATGTTGCAGAGCCAGCAGAGGGGCCCCTTCCTCAAGAGATCCAACTACAGACGCAACCTCAGAAGCCTTGGGAACAAAAAACATCAAAGGGAAAAGCCAGAAAGATTACTTCGTAGCGCTGCCAGTATGATCCAGGCAATGAATAACCACATTCGACGTGATGCTCATCACCATCTCACCATCTCCCGCGTCCTGCAAAGTAGTCCAGAGCAGCCGACATGAAGCAGCATCAGTGTACGTGACACATGAAGCTCAAGCACCGTGGTAGTGTAGTCAAGTTGCTGAAAGCCAAGACACTTACTTGCAGGATGCGGTGCCGCGTAGCGATGTTCCGATCAACAAAGTCCATGTATGACAACAGCGATCCGATCCTCTCATCCCGCATGCACCGCGTCTGAACACTCATCTTCAGTCATCGTCCTCTTCTGCATCGTTCAGGATGCAGTAGCTATAAGCAGAGAAGTACTTGGTTTGTGGAGGCCTCCACGCAGATATATAAGTACTCATCTCATGGAACTTCAAATAGCCAACAAGCCACAAGCTAATTCGTGACGTAGCTATCGCCGTCGCGCGTTCGGAAGGGGCAGCAGGGTACCAGGCAGGGATCGGATGAGCAAATACTGTTGCATTCGGGTGCCGAGTTCGTAACACCAGATGTTAGGCTCAGTGACAGCTCGAAAATGACGGAGGGTGAGACAAGCATGTATCGTCAAGTGGGCATGGCGACGAAAACAAGTCGTTGATGTATCGCAACACGGGAGGTCTCAGAATTGGCAAGCCACACTTCTCATATCCAACATTGAACTCTTGGTCGCCGAGGATGACTATGGATAAATTGGGTGAATGCGAACAGAGAGAGGTCTGTATCATGTGTGGATTATATATGACGTACATGCTTTGTTAGTTCCTCCGACCTTGTATTTGTGGTACACTCTACGCACTAGAAAAGTCAACACAAAAAGTGGTAAAAATTACATTCCACTCCACGCTTTGGCCACAGAAACCATATCGTTTTACAGACAGCAGATGAGCGGTGAGACTTTACCACTTGAATCCGCTTTGTACAACCCACCCACCTAAGCCACTGTAGCAGCATGGAAGGTAAAAAAAGAGGAAAAAAAAAAGGAAAAAAAAAAAAAAAAAAGAGAATAAGACCAAGATTGGTACCACGTCTTGAAGTGACAGCATCGACCACCAAGAGTACGTACGTACACTAATACTAAATGCTGAGGTTCGCATGAACCTGCAACCCTGTTAAGTGGGTTCCAAATTCCAGTATGCCACAAATCCTGTGAGCCTTGACTCGGTTGGAAAAAAAAAAAAAATTTCAAGGTAATCAGCCACACCGTCGTTGTTCGATGCCCTAAACGCCTGTATGTTTTGTTTTATAAGTGTATCAGTCATGTCTGCTTCTACCACGCCCGCCTGGACGAGATGTGCGGATGTCTCCATGGTGGAAGCGTCAATGTGGGGAAGAAAAAAAGAAGTCATGTCGTCGTCTTTGATGTATATTGCTCATGCTTTGTATGAGCATTGGCAATATCTTGTATGGATCCTGTCGCTCAGATCTCAATCGTCTTCATCGTATCGCCCTTGATTGCAGCGGCTTTCCCGTTCATTTTAGTTGGATTCTCATTTTCCTTATCTTTGAGCAAGCCCAACTCTGGGCGATCCAAGGTCGTGATTCGAAGCCCATTCTCGGCTTCCTCGCTTTGTCTTGGCGTTTCGACCTCGACTAGCTTGCTGGGCTCTATGGTGGCATTCGGTACTTCGGGAATGGCAGTTTCCTCCGTCACTCTACTCAGTGGGACTTTGCCGTATCCAGCACCTGCGGGCCGCATGGGGCTGGCCAGCGGTGACGACCCATTGAGTCGCTGCAATGACCGGCCCCTCATGTCACCATTTGGTTCCACCGGACTGCCGTACGGCGAAGCTGCGCGGGAGCCACGAGGCGAGGAAGCTTTGCCGGCGACCACAGACTGTCGCTTGTTCGGAGGGGGCCGTCGGCCGTGTTTCTGATCCATTCTCCACCGTAAGATATTGAAGTAAGCCGGTTCTACGCGGGCATCCTTGAATTCTCTCAGCTTGAGTTCGCCGCTTTCCTCGTCTACGAACCACTTTCCACTGTTCAGATCGTCAGCCACAAGAGCGAGGAACGCGCCCCAAGAACGGGCTACCACGTATTTTGTGTCGTAGTCTCGACCAAATAGAATGATTTGACCCCAGCGACCATTGGGACCAGGCGCCAGATCAACGGCCAAATTGTTGCCGCCCCAATCGCGAACCAGGGGTATCCATCCGGCATGAGCATACGATTTTTGGACACTGTTGGGGGGCACAGAGCCTTGGCGGGATAGAAGACTGTGGCGCCATTCATCGTCACCGGCGGAAGATGAGGAAGAGGGCCGAGGAGCTGGTTTCGACGACGATGCTTCACTGCTGCCGCCGAATGCTTTCGAGGGCTTAGTCGGCTTAACAGTGGTGGTCTCCAAGAGATATTGCTGGTTTACCCTTCGCCAAGTTTCCCATTCTTGGGCAATTTCTTCGCAATCCAGGAGCATTGATCCGAAAATGATGCCAGTGGGTCTTCCTCCCCTTTCTTGCCCATCGTGAACCATGAGAGACTCGCGGACATCCTGGGGTAGAGAACAGTCAAGTTGGTGCTCGAGATCGTTGACATCATTTACGGTGGCGCCTTCACCCAACTGATCGAACAGTTCGGGATAGTTTTCCTCGGCCCATGAATCGATGCGTTGCCATGAATATCGAACGGGAGGTGCTGGAGGGACGCCGTTTTGAAAAGGTTGCATAGGGACATCGCCGGGACTTTGAATCTCAAAGCCATCATTTGCTTGAGCTGACTGTGAGCGCATTCCTGGCGAGTAGCCTCTAGCTATAGGACTTTGGGTGCCATTCCGAACAGGCGAGCCACGACCACCGTCGTCGGAGTAAGGGGAGCTGATGTCGGCGCGAGAGTCAAAGGCAGTGGCTACGCCTGTCATAATCCCATCGCGACTATTGTGCAACGGTACATGTCGACCAGTCCGTTGCGGTGAATCGAATGACGAATCTACCGGAAAAGGAAAAAAAAAAACTTAGCTGGTCGAAATTTCGAAGGAAGAATGACAAAATTTTGAGGATGGAAAACTTACGTCTATCGTTACTTGTCATAGTATGCCAGAAAGAGCGGAGGGCGACGGTGAAGCTGTTTGAGAGTTCAATGTAAGCACGTCGATTCGAGACGATCCGAGGAAAATGAGACTGGAAAGGTGGTTCGGAGGGAGACGTACGGATTCGCCATGGTGGACAGATTGGCAAACTGGCCAGCGGCCAGAATGTATTTAGCAAACTTGATGATTGAATAATGTGTATGCAGAGAAGTAACGCCCCGGATGATATGATGTTTCTGACGTCGGGATGTGGTCGGATGGCCCCTGACGCTGATGATGCGCGACGACCTGGGATGCGAAGTTTTGGCTTTGTCGAGCCGTGGCTGTGGGATTGTGGCCAAGCAGCAGCGGGATGAAGACGATGGCGTGCGAGTGGAAACACAGTGAGCGGCAAGAATAGAAGAAGGATGTTTTGTTTAATGCTCGTCAACGGGGGTGTATATTGCCGAGGGAATAAAAAAAGAAAGACAGGGCTGCCTGGATTACAGCTGGACGGCGGCGTAGATGAAGGAGTTGTAAAAGATTGATTGTAGTATCTCACTCTCAAGGGGTAAACGCGCAAGATTGGACGCTGTGGCGCATGTGTTGGCCTACAAGTCCACCTGGACCGTGCTCCAGTTTTCGCTGGGAAGGAAGGGGCGAGGCACAAAAACAAAATTTAGAAAAATTGGGGAAGAAAAAAATAAAAAAATAAAAAAATAAAAATAAACACCATAAAAACTATCGAAATAGAACAGACGAATTAAGTGCAGGAAGCAAGCCGCAACATTCGACCCCTTCCTGTTCTGTCGGATGCAGAGTTTGGGACAGCTAGCTACAACTCTATAGGGGCTTGGCAGACTCTTTTTCTTGACACTGGAGCGAGACGACGGCTAAGGACCAAGCACGAGGTTGGGACACGGAAGGAGGGAGAGTCTCAACGCTTTACGGGGTACGGAGTACTAGGTACCTACCTAGGTAGGTACCTAGGTAGGTAGTATGTACTTTTGAGCAGGAATCAGACGCTAGCTAACGACATGGCCTGTATGTGTGTATTTATGTGTGTGTATTTATGTGTGTGTATTTATGTGTGTGTATTTATGTGTGTGTATTTATGTGTGTGTATTTATGTGTGTGTATTTATGTGTGTGTATTTATGTGTGTGTATTTATGTGTGTGTATTTATGTGTGTGTATTTATGTGTGTGTATTTATGTGTGTGTATTACATAGTAAGAGCATAGGGTGCGCATGCTGTCATGGTGATGTCAATATTACTCCGTCGTCTCTACACAGCATCGCAGTGTGCAAGAACTAACATTAAGGTATCATCGTGATACCAACAGAGCAGGGCAGCAGCAAGTGCAGTTTCATCCAGTTTCAGATCCAACCTGCTCTGCGGCTATGGAGTGCCATCCCATGATTAAAGGCACAACCAAAGCATCTGACTGGCTGACAAGTGGTGAATGGCGGGCGGTCGCGCGGGCCATGGGAGGGAGGAGGTGTCTGGCCTGGTAGAACAAGAGGGCTAGCCAGCTGGCTGGTTGGTTGGGTCAGTCAGCCCACCAAACTCTTCCGTACCCATTCGCTGGCGGCATGTGCCAACAGAAGGGCACAGAAGGACACAGAAGGACACAGAAGGACACAGAAGGACACAGAAGGACACAGAAGGACCAGTCACAAAAGGGCCCAGTGCTGCCCCAATGGCACAGAAGAACACCACGCTGCACTCCGAGTCAATGTTAACCGCGACAAACACCGACAAGCCAAGCTGCCAAACGTCCCGGCACATTAAGAATATGCAGTCGCAGCTCGCATAATCTATCACCCTCACCCAGTCGCAGTCGCAGCCGCAGCCGGAACACCGATCAATTCGCACGGACCAATGCGAACACATGGCGTGCCCACCCTCCGTCTGTCCCTTCCATGTCAATGCGCCGCATCTCATCATGTGACGAGACGGACAATAAAAGATGCACGATAACTAATAAAAGTGTCCCATGGACTGACTCCCACACACAGCAAACAGATGGTCGCTTTCGATACCACATTCCAGCCAGGAAAGGAGCCCAGGAGCCCTCGCTGGCCAATAGGCAGGCACCATGTCATGCTCTGAGGCGATGCAAGACAAGACGAGAAACAAACAAGCCTACGGAAGAAACTGACGACACAGGCGCCAGCCGGCCGGTGTTTTGTTTTCTTGTTTTCTTTTTATCTTTTTATCTTTTTGTTTTTTTCTTTTTGATTTGTTAAAAAAAATATATAACAACTGCGGTTCTTTCCGTGCCTGCCCTGAAGGCACTTGACTTTTGTGCTGTTCATCGATAACAGAATCGCTGGTAGCCATCGCCATGTTAGGACTCCGCGTCAACAGCTACATACATGTTTCCTTCGAATCCCTTTTTTTTTTTTTTAACAAAAACAAAAAACAAAACAAAAAAAAAACCCCGATATCGAGGACATTGGAGCCATACGTAGATTTCCTACTCACCAAGCGATCAAGTCCCGACTGGCGCAGGGCCTGAAACCGATACATAAGGGGGCGTTTGGCAAGCCGATTGTGCTACCTTGTGTCCAGCAAGACAAGGCCGTCTCGTCTCCCTGACCCAGGGCACAAGTGATACGATACCAAACCGTTAACAAAAGCGGTCGCTGTGCCACACGCTCTTTTCGCCGCTGAACAAACCGAATCTGCGGTTTCCACCGTCGCGCTGTGTTATCAAGGAGACCTGCCCTTCTACAGAATGTGACATTATACGTCTCGTGTCCATCTTGCTCAACATTACGCTGCTAACTCGTCGTGATCACGTGTCCCTGGAGAGTTGAATATTTAAAAAAAAACGACTTTAGTTTGAATGTGCCTTTGTTAATTTGGAAACCCATTCTCATCATGCTCGGTGCCAAGTGGGACCAATCCATGCCAATTATCACCAATTGACGTCGATGTACACGGCTCACAGTAAAACTTGGGCAAGGGAAAAAAAAAAAAAAAAAAAAAAAACAGTACCTTTGCTGACTCTCCTGATCAAAATCGATTATCTGCCATAGTTCTACAAGCGGGAGCCACTCCGGTCCATATTTCACCATCCACCCTAGCCTCGATATCATACCTTACCCACCTACTATTACAAACATCACGACAAGCCTAGCTTACAGCATCCATCATATTCATCGACTATCGTACACCAAGATGCATAATCCCATCCGAACTGGATCCCCTCAAAACGCTGAACAAGTCACAAGATAGGAAAAATAAAAATAAAAAAACTGTCAACACCTAAGACTGCCACATACACTCACTCAACCCCAGCAACTTATCGTCCATCTTCCTCTTAGCAGAGCTGGCTATCCCCCGTTCCTTATCAGCCATAGACTCACTAAAACACAACTCCACCAACGCCTTGAGCTCCTCGTACGTGAAAACATCGTCGCTCTCCTCGGCACCTCTGTTCTTGTCTTCCCTTGCCTTTTCCACAATCGCATCTGGACCTTTATTGAATAGCGCAAAATAGTTGGCAGCCCTGGCTAGATCAACCCCGTCTTCTACATTTTTGAGGTTCTGCTGCAGGACCAGGATGTTGAGCTGCATGCGGTCACAGCCCTTTTCGTTCATGGGCGAAGCAAGCTTGGCATTGGCAACAAGATAGCTATTGATGAGGCGGCCTAGGCCGGTGCGGATAAAGGAGACTTCCTTGTCGCGGAGGGAGCGAACGATGGTCTCGTCGAAGAGGACGACATCGAGGTTGAGGCTTAGGATGGCGGGATCAGGTTCGCGGACTTCCTGCTCGAGGAGGTAGGGGGCTAGATCGGGTGAGAGGGTGTTGCGGAGGGAGTAGACTATGCGACAGCGGACCTCCATGTGGAGCGTGAGGAGGGCCGTGGTGGCAAGGTCTTCGTATGATGCAACAATCTTGTCGAATTTTCTGTGTGATCAAGTTAGTTTCTGTCGTCATCGGAGATGGTATGCTCTGATTTGGTGTGTTGTAGTGCCAAGGGACTTACTGCACTGTTTCTGAAGTTAAAGGCAGATGGACGGGTCCTTGGTCAGACGCAGCCTTACTGCGATCACCCATTAGAGTCCATCGCCGGTTTGCCTGTCGCGGAAGAGCTTGTCGGGAAGAATCCGTCTCGTGCATTGTTATATGCCTCAGACTGGAAATCTTAGCAACAAGCCACTTCATGCTTGTATATAGGAGACACAGTGATAAGATAGTGTCGCGATCCTGAATAATGTCGTTCATTTCCAACCGAGTCTCGTTCGTTTGCTTGATCAGCTCTTGAATCTCCTCATCAAGAAGCTTCACGTCAACTCCTTTCGTATTCCACAGCTTCTTCATCACCTCCTCTAGTGGCCCAGAATGGATGGAGAACCGCGCGGCTGCTCTTAAATTGTCTGCAGTCTTCCCTTGTTCTTGCGTCTTCGTCACTAGTGACCTGTACCAATCGAAGCATCGGTCAAGGTACCGCGCCATCTGCGTCACAATAAGAGAACTCAAGGCTTGATCCGGCGGAATAGTGCTCAGCATTTTACAGAATGCAGTGACGATTTGGAAGAAACGCGTGGTGCCTTTGAAAATTGGTCGCGGGGCAATCTGGTTCCACGCCTGATCCTGAGCAAATGAATCGGCTTCCACAAATACAGAGTCGCTCAGTTTCATCAGAGTTTCGTCCAACTGAGGCTGAAAAACATTAACCAGAAAGTTGTCGAGGAAAGTAGTCAGCGTGCTAGTGGCTAGATCAGACCCTGGTGGGACAACGGTCTTAAGTCGTTGGAGGAAGGTCAGGGTAGGAGGGAGTAGCAGGCTCATGTTGAACACACTTGGCTCAACAAGTGACTTGTAAGTGCCAATAGTCTGCTTGTAAGACCCTCCTATGAGTCCCTGACCGGTATCTCGCCTCATGAGACCACCATCCACAGTCACTCGGTTTTTCTTCGAGTCCAGGCCCCCTTTGCGGGATGCACTGGTCAGTCCGGGAACAGTGGCCTGGATGATTCCCTCGAGGGCATCATATTCCGTTACCATGTCCACCGATTTGGAGTCCGCCTCCGCAAATTTGAACAAATGCTCTCGCATGAGTTCCTTCTTTCCGATGAGGTTGGCGCCGGGATTAGGTGAATCAAATTGGTAGACATCAGCGTCAGTCGTGACATAATTGTGTAGCAGTGATCGAATTTCATTCTGATACAAGTTCCACAGCTCCTTGAAGCTTCCCAACAGAGCGCTGTTGTTGCCCGCTCCCTCACGTCGAATGAGAGCCTTGATGAACTCATGGAAAACACGCTGCCCTTCTGCAATGGCCTCAAATCTGCCGTACAGCGTCCATAACAAATCGTAGATAACATCTGCCCTCATTTGCGTCTCTCTGTTGTTGTAGATAAATATTCCATCCGTCTTGCCAGCTGCACCACGAAGAGAACTAGGATGTCTCTGATCAACCTCGTTGATCGTCTCGTTCACAACACCAAATAGTTCCACAGGCAGTCGTTGTTTGAGATTCTCAACGGCATTTTGTAGTCGACCAAGCTTATTCAACGCCTCAACCAGTAAACCAATATAGTTGAAGGTGTCCGCCTCTGGGTTCTTCATAGGGTCCTCAGTTACCGCTTTTTCTAGCTCGATGGTGTCCAGCACGGCGTAAAAGGGCAGGATAGTGTTGGCATCACCATACCCCTCAGCATAGGCTCCTTGTGCCTTGGCAAGACTCTGCCATCGTTCCTGGCAGTATGGGGATTTCAAGTACAAGTGCTCGTGCAGCTCCTCGACAAGAATATCCATGAGAGTGGTTTCTTGGTTGGCCAAATACAGTCTCAAGTCGTTCAGAGCTCCGATATCGTCCAACTCTGGGCGCCTCAATTTTCGCAACGCATTTTGTAGAACCTCAACCGCGGCCAGGAAGCGCTTCTCCGATATTCGAGCTTCCAGCTGATCGGGGACAGACCGCAGGTCATCCAGCTCGTTCAGAGTCTGCAGCAACTCATCATAATCCTGCGACATCTGAGACAGCTTCTTGAGCTCGGGATCCGTGGAGCACAAGCTAGCCTTGGAGCCTGCCAATGACTCTTTGAGATCCCGCACTCTCTTTTGCGACGCCTGAATGCTGCCTTGGATCTTGTGAAAAGTCCCTATAGAGCTGTTGAAGCCTTGATGATGTTCGTGCACAATGTTTTTCAACGAATCTTGAAGGTACTTGTGGGTGTCTTGGAACTTGCGATACTCATGTGCTCGACCGACGGAACTTGTATCTAGCAGCTGTAGGGCAAGCTGCACCGGTATCGATTCGTTTTCGCACATTAACGGCCATTCCGCTCTGATATGCTCCAGAACTTGCGTTATCTGACGCTCAGCACCGGTGTCCTGCATTCGCGTTCGTGAGGGCGTGTGTCGGATGGCTGGAGACAGGCCTCGTGAGGTCTGCGACGGAGAACCAAATCGATCCACTCTATCTCTCAGACGGCTGCTTCCATTATATGTATCGTAATCGTCTGGGGCTCTGCCTGGATTCCCGTAGCCATTGCCATTGCGCATCGGGGGGACGCCCCCATAACGTATCGACATGGTGACGAAATGCGCAATGTTGGACGGGTTAGGGGATCATTCGGAATTGGTGGAGCATCGTATGGCGGCAAAAGATTATGTAGTTACCGACCGAGAGAGGAGTATATATAAGCTTTGAGGTCCTGGCAACTCGAAAAGAGCAGGCTCAAAGGGATGCTGCTATTCCCAAGTGCTTGCTGCTTGATTGAAGCAACGAGGTCGAGGACTGCCTGAAGCTGTGGTGCACAGACCACCCATTGCATGGAATGTCTGACTTGACTCCGTGCTTAGCGCCTACACAAGACCGAGTTATACCACACAGATTCATCTTTTCCACCGGGATTTTGATGATAGCAGCTGTCGCATATTGGCTCCCTGGTACTCTATTTGCCTTCGGACCTACTATGCACTCATAGACCGACAGCTTCATTCATCATACCGCTGGACTCGCTTGCGAAGATGTAGTTATCACGGCCATTCACAATCCGGTATTATTAGGATTATCGCTCCTTTGCTTCCATTAACGTGTTATTTGATACTTAAAAAAACCATTCCGCTGCAATTTAAAAGGACTATATCGTCGCTAGTTCACGCTCGCGAGCGGAATAAAAAGTATTTTGACTCCTTCTATGGGACCCCTGGCTTGGAAATCCCTTCCTTTCCGGCACGCCTTCACGCCTCCATCCCCCAACAAGAGGAACTAGCGGCGCAGGCGGACGTCTCCGACCAGTTACATCCCCGCTGCTCGATGCTTTCATCGCATCGTCTTTACGTACTTCGACTGGGCCAGGAATAGTCGATACTTTGCCCTGAACCGTGGTTCCTGATGTCTCAGCCAAAACTAGTTGTTCACCACCCACCAAAACTTGCTCCGGCAAGTCCACGCGAGGATCTTCCGTGGCCTGCAGCCTCTTATCGTTGGCAATAATTGCTTTTGCTAACCCCCTTACCCCTGTAGCAATGACCGCTGGTCTATCCCAAGCTAATAGTCCAGCGCTGCCTTTGATCAACTGCGAAGAAAGAATATTGTACTTTGACTTTCCCCAAGCAAGGCAAGTGTGAGTATTTGGGCAAAAGACAGGAAATGGTAAACTACTGGGCTTTTGTTTGTGGCTGGATATGTCATCTTCAGTCCTGAAAAACGACGTGATGCCCACTTTTGGTCTCCTCGACGAAACCGGCAGGTCATCAGAGCTAGAAGCGCAGTGAGCCCAAAGCCTCATCGTTCCTTCTGGCCCAGAAAGCCATGCCAACTGGGCCATCTGAATGATATCCTTGTGTGCAAACTCATGTCCAGGCCCTAGTATTCGGAGGACCATGACAATAAATAGCAATACCCCGACGGGCGAGTCGCAAAGTGCATAAGCCAGCATAGTTGACTCAGCAATGTTGTTCATTTTAATTCCGGTACCAGGAACGAAGGAAGGCTGTCTTTGCTTTGCCGGTTTCCGAGCTTGCCACGGTCGTCTACAAGCAGTGCTATCGGCCTGTGAGTATCCCAAGCATGCAGTATGCAGAGTCGTGGCAATTTTCCTTTTGAGCCTTTGCAGCGGATTTTTATGTAAAGTTGGTACCTCGAAAGGCGGCGATACTAAATGTACGCCAAGGCACGAGTCGGGATAGGCGAGGGCGATATGGTTGACAAGTCGAAAGTCGATATCCGTGACAGAGTTCGGCGATGGGGTAGCGCTGCTAGTGAGATAATATTGATAGCCAAGGCGCTTCATCAAAGTATCAAAAAGTTGCGCTATGAAGGGGAGCATCCTGTCATTGCTATTTATGGCATCGCTGAAACCAAGGCCGGGTAATGATGGCATGATCAGATGGAAGGGAATGTCCTGGGAAGGGTTATCTGGCGTAGTAAAAATATTGATAAGGTGTGTCAAAGAAAGGTTCGTAAACGGGAAAGGGGGTATCAAAAGTAAAGGAACGGCATTGGCAAACATCGAAGGAGAATGAACAAAATGTAGATGGGCCGGAAACTCGGAACATGGTGTTCGAATGGCGATTCGGAACTGTGGTACGTCGGCGTTGAAGTTGGCCTCTTCGTCGCGCCAGGAATATTGTTCAAGCCTACCTCGTAAAATTGAAGCGTCAGTAGAAGACCTTTTGCATAGTTGAAAACTAAGAACAGGTTTGTAAAGAGTGAAGGGCAAAGAGCGTACCAGTGGTTAAGTAAGGGCGGGAGAGTCGATTTGGGCTCCCACCTATGATTCTCATTATCATTATCATTCCCGTTCTGCTGATGCTGATGCTGTTGCTGTGATCGAGGAACATCGTATGGAAGGCGTGTGAGTTCAAGCTTCTGTCTTATCATGTCCAAATGCTTGTTGGAAACCTAGTCATCGTCGTGAGTCAGCCCCATTCTCGGAATGAATTGACCAAGCATGTTAGGGCTTTTTCAAAAACTCACACAAATTGTATGCTGCATGATCTTTTCTTCAGGCGGTAGAGAAGCCGCATCGCCACAGCCAGCCATCTCGATGCCTCTTACTCAAGGTCTCTGGTCATTTAACCTGACCTGTTGTGTGTACTTTCAAGTCTTGTAGATGGACACTTGAATAGACAATGGATAGAGTAATCATGCAAGAAATAATGATTCTCAGATCCGTACGACCATATCGCCCGTGCTCTCAACGCGAAGGGAGCCCCCCTCAAAAAAAAAAAAAAAGGAGAGAGAAGATGGCAGTTGTGAGATCTAGTCTCGTAATAACCCGTCACTCCAGTCTTTACATTTCATCCCGGCAACGGAACCCAAGTCCGACCCGTATCATGACTTGCCCGTCCCAAATCATCCGGCCGCTTGTGGCTTCCCAGCACTTATCACGTCAACTGCTGGTCTCTGCCTTCCAAGGACGTTCTTTAACATGAGACCAAAGGTCGAGCAGGACATCCCGGTCTGCCACTAGTTCCGCTGGCAAGTAAGGGAGGCCCACACCACAGGCCCTGGGCCACGGACCACGGCGAACTAGAAGGCGAGTAGAGAATAAAGTGGCCGATCGTTAATATCGTTAGTTGATATCTACAACTCTACGGAGTAAGTGCTGCACCGGCTCTCATGTTTTGCTTGTAGTGGAATCAGCTTGCGCCACGATAGACCCTCCTGCCATGTGGCTAACGCGGCGACAGGCGCACGAGCAGCAAGCGCAACGTAGAGAATTAGGGTCGATGGCGTAACTAGCTATCGGAAACGAACGTAAGTCCTTTGTCTAATTTTTGAAAGAGGTCGTCCAGTGGTTAGCATCTGTGGCTTCGGTCGAGTGACGAGCCTCGGGCCCAGACAAGAGGATATGGCAAGATCCGATATTCTGTCACCCGTGTCCCAGGCAGATATAATAAGCTGTGGCCCAAAAAACACGCTTGGTTCGACCTTTTCTACGTTTTGCATGTTTTGTATGAGACCTCACGACCCGCGACGCGTTCTTGCCAGTCAGCGAGGGGATCGTTGCATATTGTGGCAGATTAGGAGCTCATACACCATTACATCATCTACGCCATAGCACTGCATTCGCATCAGACCTCAAGGACAAAGCAGACACTTGGTAAGTTGCTCTGCACCGAAAGAACTCCAAATGTACAATCCAGAATGGAATCGACAAATCACGTTGGTTACATAACGTCGGGTGCCAAGTGACTGTTCAAGAACCTCGCATACGAATTTGTGGTCGCGGCTCTGCGCGAAATCATGTCATGTCATTGGCTACACTTTGGCTCGCAGACATACTTGTGGTATTAATGCCCCATTCTCTTGGTCTTGACGCGCAAGCCATAGTATTGAACAAATAACACACTTGACCTTGGCGGACTGTAGTCCCCCTGCTTCCTGGGGCGCGTCCTCTTTCATGAATGGACTTTGACGGCTTCACACTCTTGGCTGGGACTGTACAGTGAGACGTCGACTTTGCTACACATGAATTGTACAACGAGTGAGATGGACAAGAGAAAGGCCACTCATTCACTAATTCACTAGCTCATCACCTGCTAACTATCAGCAGCAAATTCGCGTCTTCCATTCGTGGGGATGTGTTCGGATAGGAGTGCTGACAGATAGGTGACTTGGTCATGTTTCACACGGAGAAGCCTAGAAGAACAGCACGCTGGCGCAAGGAAGAAAGACGCCAACAACGTGTTCTGCGCTTGTGCACTTTGGCATATCTCGCTCGTTCTTGAGGTCTCCTCCATTCTCTTTATAGTGTCAGCCGAGACGCGGCGACACGGTCAAGTTGTTATTCGTTGATGACGACTGGCTACCTCGTAAATTGATCTGTCCAATTCGAGAGACAATATTGCTCCCAACAGCATCGACTGCTCCCCTGGGGGATGTTAGTGTGGGCCCGGACGGAGCAGTCTCTTGGACTTTGAATAGTTTGATTGCTGTGCCGTTCCAGATGCCCATTGTTCCTTTAGCCATGTGCATCTCATTTGAGAATATGACACCCCAAAGGAGAGATTCGTACCACCCCAGTGCAAGGGGAGACCACTCGAAAAAGTGGACTCGCGCCGGTGTTGGCTCAATGCCGATTAAGTCAATTTGTTGAATGCGGCGAATCATGTCCGGCGAGAGGGTTTCCCGGTTGACCTGTCGAGGCAGGATACTAGCCGTTTGTTGAATCACCGTCAAAATGCTATGAAGAGGGAGCTCTGGGAGCCAGCTGTCGATCCACTGTGAACTAGGTTCGAAAGAGCCGCCTTGTGTTTTGGACGATGATGACTGGCCACTTAGGCTGGTGTTGCTGTTTTGTCTCGAGGACGGCCGTGCGCCGGCTGGCATCTTGCCACGAGCTTTTTCTGACATACCCCTAAGCTGGGTGGGGACTGCATCGTCGACGTTGGCAACAGAGGAAGGGGATAATTGTATTTCGCTCGTCGTCGATTGCGCCGGTGTAGGTTGCGGATCGTCATCACTATCGTCATCCGAATCTCCTATAGCGAATGCTCCATCCTCAGGAACCTCGTCCAAAGACGAGGTTTTCACTAGTGTTGCATGCGGACTTCTTGCGCTATCCACGGAATTTCTGCTAGATCCAGCATCGACCGCGTCACCGTGGTCCTTCTTCAACCGGTTTCTTTTCTCTATCTCTTCTTGGCCGCTCTCTAGCGTGAACGACCGGAGAGCTTCAATGCGTCTTCTGTTCATCACAATGGCAACCAATAGCTCCGGGTTTTTGCGGTAATGGTTGTCAATGATGGCGCTGATTGACTCCATGAGGGAATGTAGCAGCTGGTAATTGGACTCGTTGGCAAGTAAAAAAGATGGAGACGACATGGACGAAAACAGATGCATCAGCTGAGAACTGGCGGAGGCGCTGAGATTCTCAATGTGGGGAGCAATGTTATTGATCACTGCCAGCAGAGCTGGGTAGATGGCGGTGAAATTGCCTTGGCTTGAGGTGATGAGGTTATAGATGGAGTGAATCAGGAAATCGCAGTACGTGCCCTTGAAGCCTGTAATACGAATGCAAGCTGGAAGGCTGTCCTGGCCTTCGAAGTATTTATTCAGGCTGGGGCCAAATTTGGCATCAACGCTTAAAGTCTGCAGCAGAAAAGCGCACATGCGAACAACTCCCTGTCTCGCGGGGTCATTCTTGTATTCCAGGGCATAGAAAATCGTTAGTACCACAAAGTCATAAACTCTGTCGGTGTCGATGATAAAAGTACGAAATCTTTTATTGCACTGTGTCATTTCCCAAAACAGCATCAATGTCTCTGGTGCAAAGTTGGTTGCAGCTTGAGTTCCAGGAAGATATGATGTCTTCTCACTGAGCGGTTGGCTGAGGATTCGCGACATTCCATCGACAATGAATTGAAAATCTTGTGGGCGGTGAAGGCGGCCTAGAAAATGGCGGTAATAGTTCTTCGAGGACGTTGATGACTGTGAATGTGACTCGGGTATGGGGTATACCAGCAACGCAAGCATAAATTGTAGGGAATATGTGACAAGAATCTGCTTGGAATCGCGAAATCCCAGGTTGTTGTATGGTACGCGCCATGTTGCTGGATGGTACTTTAATGTCTTCGCTGCACATTAGGATCGAAACTTAGCCTGAGAGCTTTGCGAGACTTACAGTATTTAAAAGAGAACACAGAAGTGAGAGAACAATTTGCTTGTCCGGAGAAGCACAAAGATATGTCAAAGTTCGAACGCCATTTTGAGTGAGCACCCCGGGCGTTGAGTACATGCTTTGTCCAGCCAATGCCAGTAGTAATCTCAGTATCTCGGCGCGATTGCTTTCCAACTCCTTCGTAGTAGCGACGGCCGCATTGCATCCGACTCCGCTTTGCCATATTGCGAATGTGACCTTGTCGTGGCCTTGGGGTTGTCGTGTAATGGTAAGTTCTGAAAAGAAGAGAAGATCGACCAAAGTGTCTATAAGTTCCTCAGCAAGTGGTTTTACTTCTTCATACTCCTCAGTGTTAGCCTTGATTTCCTGTCGGTTGGCCTCTGCTTCGTCGAAAAGCACCTCATTAGCTATAACTGCACGGCGAGTTCGCTTTCGGCGAGTGCCCCAGAAGAATCGCTGTTCCCAAGAAGCAAGGCTTTCTTTCTCGAATAGATACGGCAGGAGTCGTGTCAAGACTCTGATGCAATTCAGCGCGTCCTTCTCTGGGGCAAGCTCGGGGTCGGGGAAGGATGGATGGTGCCGAAGAATGAAGAGTCGCGAGGTCAGCGCTAATATTAGAGTTTCTATATTCTCCAGCGCTTGATCTCTGGTCCGACGTATATCGGTGGGTGAGAAAAGGCTGAAAACATCTTCGGATGATTCTGGGAGCTCCCAAAACTACATTAATTCGTAAGCCAAGCTCAGCGGGTCCGCTAGGTGGATGGAGAACTAACTGAAGTCCAGTAAGGGTTGTCTGCCGGGATGTGGCGCTCTTCTGAGAGCCTGAAGATGCCTTGCTTGAAAACAATCTTGGAGTCGCTTGCTCCCATCTCTGCAGCGCAAGGCAGTCAGCCCTGGAGCTCGGTTGTAAAGGATGACGTTGGAGAGAGGAGTGAGGGTGTCGGGACATGAGCACCTGCAACCAAGTCCACGAGCCAAGTCCACGGGCTCCAGCACAACTCCGTCACGCCAGATTATAGGCAGCCAATCATGACGGGTTCTGTGGGTACCTCCCCGTGCTTCAAAACCCGTGCCGCCGTGTAGTAATAATTTTATCCATGGACGGTGGTGGACAAAAAAAGGGCAGGATGGCAAAAGCCGCTTCTTTGATCTCTGGCCATTCATATGACCTCATACAAATCTGTAGCAAAGGCTTCTCACGCATCATACCCAGCATATCAGATGCTCCGTACTTCATGCTGCAGGGGTCGTTTCACCCCGAATCTTGGCTCAATCAAGCTTCACGGTCACAATGGCTTTACATGGGCAGGACGAGGACGACCTTTCTGCACTACCCGGCGACGTCTTTTTGACCAGCTGAAACGTACGGCACACACCCGCAAATCTGAGGTTCAGTCCGACGCACGACCTGCCACGAACGACACACCAGATGTGCAAGATGGAAACAGGGCAGGACGCGAAGGACTCTGGACGTCGCTTCGATCCCGCATGGAATCATCCAGGGAGAAGATGCTATCGAAAGACTCGCAATCAAATGACTCGCAATCAAATGACCCGCAATCAAAAGAACCTCATAATGAAGTGACCGCTACCGAGTCTGAAAAAAAAGTTGCCACCGAGTCTATCAATACGAAGAAAAGCGCCGGATCGAAAGCCAAACGAAAGTCGAAAGCCAACCTGGATGAAAAACTGGATGTAAAGATGATTCGACCGTCGAAACTGAAGTTAACCCCGATCGATGGAATAACACACAAGAAGGTCCCAGAGCTGTGTCATAATTTGGATAGGGTTCTGTTCAACCCAGGTGTGTACCAAATGCAGGATCATCGGTCAGGCGTTTTCAATTTCGACCCGTACTTAGCCTCCATCATGCCGGTCGAGGAATTTGATTTTGATGCTCTGAAAGAATATATAACATCATCTAAAGACCAGAAACTGAGGGAGCTATGCGCAGAACGTGGATTCAAATACTGCGGCTCCACATCGAGCATGACATCTATCCTGTCGCATTTTCACTTTCTTCTTTCAGACTGGAGAAAACCTAATTTTGAACACCTGTCGAAATCTCTCGCTCCGGACTCAGTCAACTTTACTGCTTTGAGTCGCGGACCGGCGGCAGCTTTTGCGCATTTCAAAGACGGCGTTTACGCTATCGACGCTGACAAGGAGTATGATACCGAGAACATTCTGAGCATGTTGGGCAAGTCAATGGAGAAATTGCTCACTCTACCTAAGGGGGAATTTGAAAAGTATAGACGATCGCGTTCGCATCAACTGTCTGAGGATGAAAAAAACGCCGATGAGGCGTACCACTTCACCACCTTGGGAGATTTTATTATGCGGTCTCAACTCGACGCATACGACCCCCGGCTTCCAGGTTCTGGCGTGTTTGACTTGAAAACGAGAGCTGTCGTCTCCATTCGCATGGATGTCCAAGAATATGAGAAGGGTGTCGGGTACGAAATTCGAAAACGTTTTGGACAATGGGAATCGTTTGAGCGAGAGTACTACGACATGATACGGGCAGCATTCTTGAAGTACTCTTTACAAGTGCGGATGGGTCGCATGGATGGCATATTTGTCGCATTCCACAACACGCAACGCATCTTCGGGTTTCAGTACATCAGCCTCGCCGAAATGGACGAGGCAATCCACGGTACGCAAGAGACCCGTCTGGGTGATCTGGAGTTCAAGTGCAGTATAGCACTGCTTAATGATCTCCTGGACCGAGCAACTCAGCGGTTCCCAGGCCGAACACTTCGCTTGCATGTTGAGACGCGGCCTACTAAAGTGCCTCTAACCTACTTCTTTGCTGAGCCGGTTACTGAAGAAGAGATGCGGATGACGCAAGAGGCCGGGAAACCGTCTGTCGAGCAATTGGAACGCAAGATTCAAGATATCAGCCTTGAGGAGCGTGAGGCAGAGACTGCTGAGGCCGCCGAAACAGCCCAGAATGAGAAGTCTGTTGCGGAAGAATCGGACAGAGGCTCTGATGACTTGTCTGTGCATGATCCACAAAACGAGGACACATGGAAGGAGATGATGGCGAAAGTTGATGAAGCTGTGGAAGATGAGTCGCTCGGTATCGGATCTGTAAGAGAAGCTGTACAGGAAGCTCTGGAACAAAGCGGACTGCTCCAGAACAAAACTGAGCTGGAGAGCGAACAGTATCTGGATGACCTTGTCTCAGCATTAACAATGCACTCTTCAAAGGCCAAGGAAGCCAGAGAGTCGCAGACTGCAAAAGAAGGTGCAGGCGCTGCCCACACTAGCACAGTTTCACCGCCAGACACGAGCAATACTACCTTGGCGCATCTCATCCTGAAGGTCACAGAAGGCATCAATGAGAAGAACCCAAATTTGAGAACGTTTGAGCGCAAGGTGGCAAATTTGGCCTCGCAAGCCAAACAGTCCGACTCTAACAACAACGAGCAGAATGCCGCACCATCTGACGCAGATGATGGTCAAGATGAGCTTAACACAGTGAGCTTGGATATCAAAGCACAGAAGGTTGCTCCGCCTACCGAGGACTCAAAACGAGAGATCTTGGGCATGTATGTCACTATTCGGAACAAAGTTAACGGCGAATTCGTGTCACGGCCAAGCGGTGACTGTAAATCATTGGACTGGGCAGTTCAATACACCATTACGGAGATCCCAGGCGACAAAGCTATGACTCTATATAGCAAGGTCAAAAGGCGCAGAAAGGATGTTCTTGAATCAAAGGCTGGTAGATCTACCGATTGGCACCGCATGTTCAGGGGCAAGCTTTCAAAAATGTCGAAGCAAGGGGAGAAATATCGACAGATGAGGAAGCAGAAGGAAGCTGCAAGCCCTGTGTACGTGGCATGGGATACTCAGCCGCTTTCGCCAAATGAAAATTCTGCACAAAACTCATAGGCATGGACAAGTTGCCTAACAATGATATGGCTTGGCCGCGGCGGCACCTATTACTGCAATGAGCATTGCCGCTGAGCAATTTCTATGGATGAAGTGTATTATAGTGTATAATATGATTGTTTCAAGACGGCCTACGGCACCTCGTTTATGCAAGAGTCTCCCACCTATAGCGCATTTAGATATATTTGAGTGTCTTTTTACATGCGGAACACCGCCTGTTAGTCAACTTTTAGCTCTAATGGTCATCTACCTTACAGCAAGTGCCGCCACATTTCGGGGATCAGCAATGCTAGTTCGATAAGCTAGGCGTCGGTTGCAGAAAAAGGAAGCTGGCAAACGAAACGGGTCATTTCAGGTCTTGGCAAAAAAAAAAAAAAAAAACACTACCAGTATCAACTTTCCGAAGCACGTGTCTGTTAATGCAAAGCCTATGATTGACTGGTCTGGCTCGTACGCCCAAACCCCAAATCACGGTATCAGAACATAGAAGATACAGAAGACGGGGCAGTCAAGACTTCGTAGCCGATCTAACAGAAGTGGAAAAGTGACGAGAGCACGAATGATAAGCGCGAAATTGAACATGCGAGCCGAGTTTGGCGGGTTTCCAGCGTGCCAGTTTAGTGTTGTAGGAGTGAGGGAACGGGATTGCGGTATGTGGGATGCGGGCGGGACATGGGGACATGGACGTGAGATGAGATATCATGGGGTATGGGGGTATGGGGCATGGGGCATGGGGCCCATGATGGGGGTTGAAACTCTCTCCACGATATGCACGATTCGCAGCTGGCTTGCTGCAGCTCTACATCATGGCGTCGAAACTATGAATCATGACAGCGGCAGCCGGAGAATGAGCCACGGCTAAGTGAGGGCAAGGCGACCAGATTGAATTACCCCGACCTGCTCCTCGGTCACACGGACGAAGAATGCGGCGAACCAGCTCGGGACTTCTTTTTCACACAACTCAGATGATGATGGTGAGGCTGTGCCAAGGGGCCGTACGAGAGGGCGCTGTCAAATCTTGTTGTTGTTGCAAATACCTGGGAACGAAGTAGTGCTCCATGACTCTTTACCATCTTTACCATGGGTATTTGGTCCGGTCTAGTCACGCAGTAACTAATCAGCATCCAATGGATCAGCGAGTCGCTGCTCAGAGCCTAAGCACTTGTTGCCGCGATTGATGTTTTGAGTAATTGCGCCGTCTTCAAGGCGTTCCCATGACAGCTCTGGCAGTATCCCACCTTCTATTTCTGGAACACAAATGCACCATCGACAGGAAACGGTGTGCTGCGAGCATATTAATACGTGCATAGGCACAGTGTGGTTGGTCCTCACGAGGCACCTACCTGATCAGGGAGTTTCGCAGCATAATCGCTGACACGTAAAATACTACGGGTATCATGCTTGGCTTCGTCCGAGTGTGTGTAACTGGAGGACACGAGCCGGTGGTTTTTTTTTTTTTTTTCTTCACGGAGTACACGAGAAAGAGGCTGCAGCGAATGGGAAACGCAGGCCCGACCCAATCATGACCCTTTGTCCTTCCATACCTACCCCCCTCTCCCCCCCTCCCTACCGTCTTCAAAGTCTACACACTGCACACCTCTCGACCCAAATCCCATCTCGACCATCTGCCCAATGGCCATGCGTATCCGAGTCACTATGTCTTCCAGAGTTCAGAATTAGTTACCGTCTCAAAGCCCGTGAGAATCCACCAGCGCTTGTCCGATTACGTCACCGACCAATTCCGAAGCAACCCTAGTTCGTCCCCTGTCAACGGTCGTCAAGGACATCGCTCCAAGCTATCCTACTGCTGTGTGCGACAAGCAAGACAGGGGTGTGGAAAAGCACGCACCTCATCTTGTCCCTTATTGGTACGAACCGGTATCTGCCCTCCAGGCGATTTGGTCTTGTGAAAACTAACTACCTAATAGGCACTTGGCAGATGGCAGAAGGTGCCTAGATTCCGAAAGCACTTACCTATCTCGTACTAATAAGTTACATTGTTTGACCGCCATGCACGGCGTTGTCAGCCAACATGGCAGGTCTGGTGCCATAGATATCCATGTTCCGACTTGATGGCGAATCTCCTCCATTGTCCAAAGAAGGACGTGGCCGTGTCGGCTAGGAAGAGTGCCTTTAGTCTGTCGGACTTGGGAGATTGTTTCTTAGCTCTATTTTCAATACGAATGTCTCAGATGTGCCCTCCAAGCAACTGCCGACCGGGGGAGGGGGGGCAGGAAAGCATTAAGAAGAAATATATATCATCGACAAGCCACGCGAGCAATTTTAAACCCTGTGGAAGAAACTGATCTTGAACTTCTTTTCTGACTTCTTCTTGGAAAGTCATCTCATTAATTTGTGGTTTCATTTTGTGCCGAGCGAACAGCCATGCGTATTGTTTCTCTACTCCCGTTGCTCGCTTGGAGCCCTGCCGTCGGCGCCGTAGCTGCTACGACCCGGGAATCAGGGGACTTGTTTGCTCGGGATTTTGACCTGCTGGCCTCTCGGGACCTGAATTCGTTGTCTCCTCCTGAGGTTGAGGTGCTGACGAGAGCTTTCGCTAAAAGAGGACTATTGGATGATATCTGGCGCAAGTTTAAGGACGCTACAACCTGTACCGGCGCCGAGGTAGCCTCTGTCAACCTCTTATCCTTACCACCTTATTCTCCCGCCTTCATGCTAACTTGTTATTTTGTTTCCTAAATAACAGGCTCTTTTAGTCGCTCTCAAGGTTTTGGCGTTCTTCGGCGACGATGCTTTCGTCAGTGTGATCCAGGAAATATGCAAGCTCGCCAAGGTTCGTGGCTTGCGATTCAGACCGACCGACAGAATGCGGTCAATGCTTACACGACAATGTGTAGGTTCAACCCGATGATGTTTGCGATGGTGCTATTGCGCTTGAAGGTCCGATTATTGCCGCCGACGTTCGCAAAATGTCGATTGGTTCCCGGACGTCCCGGGCTTTCTGCACCACGTTCATGGGTGTATGTGGATATCCAGAGCCACAGCCTTGGGATATTACATTTCCGTCGCCCAAACCACCTCATGGTCGTCCCAAGCCCACCGGAGAGGAGCCCCTCAAAGTTGTGCACTACTCTGACATTCATATCGATCCTTTGTATCTGACTGGGTCGAGCACTCAGTGCGACGGAAGGCCCATTTGCTGCAGGTGTGTTTTTGACACATTTTGAACATTGTAAATGGTTGCGGCATTGACGACATCTGACAATAAGTAGGCCATACACCAAAGATGATGAGCCAGGCAACACAAAGTTCCCTGCTGGCCCCTACGGCGACCATATGTGTGATGTCCCTGTCAGCCTCGAGCGTAGCATGTACGATGCGATCAACAGGCTTGTGCCTGATGCCGCGTTCACCATCTTCACCGGGGATATTGTTGACCATGCCATCTGGAATACCAGCCAGCAGTACAACACTAATAGCAGTAAGCTCTGAAGCACTTTCCCAAATCCAGTCTTACTGACAAGCGTCCTAGTCAACCATGCTTACGACATGATGAACTCCTCCCTTAAGTTGGTGTATGGCACTGCAGGAAACCACGAGGCCAATCCTGCCAATAACTTCGTCCCAAACGCCATCGGCCATGACACCCAGTGGCTCTACAACCTCCTATCATCAGACTGGGCACATTCGATAGGCCAACCCGGCACCACATCAGTCCAACAGTTTGGCGCATACTCCACCAAAGTCCCCCGTGGGAACCTGCGCATCATCTCCCTCAATACCAACCTCTACTATCGTAGCAATTTCGCGTTGTACCAAGACTACGACGTTAAAGACCCTGACGGTCAAATTGCTTGGCTGATCAGGGATCTCGATGCTGCAGAGAAGGCCAATGAACGCGTTTACATCATAGGCCACACGCCTCTCGGAGAAGCAGATGCCCTCCTCGATGGCTCCAACTACCTTGACCAAGTTTTCAAGCGCTACCAGAACACTATTGCTGCCAGCTTCTTCGGCCACACCCACGTTGACCAGTTCGAAATCAGCTACTCCAACTACTCTGATCGCTCGGCTGCCAACGCTTTTATGACATCCTACATTATCCCCTCACTGACGCCTACGTCAGGTATGCCCGCCTTCCGCGTCTACTCTGTCGACCCGAAAACCTTTGCTGTCCTCGACCACACAACCTATATTGCCGGCATGACAAATCCGGCATTTCAGACTACTGGTCCTGTATGGACCAAGTATTATTCTGCCAAAGAGGCATACGGCCCTATGGCCTCGCCCCCTGTAACCGACCCCAAAGCCGAACTCACTCCGGCATTCTGGCACTCAGTCACCGAAGCCTTTGAACGCGACGATAGCCTCTTCAATGCCTACATGGCCCGGAAGTCACGTGGTTGGCACCCTGCATCTTGCACGGGAGAATGCAAAACCAATGAGATTTGCCAAATGCGTGCAGGCCGCGCCCAGGACAACTGCTGGAAGCCCACGCCGGGACTTCATCTGGCTAAGAGATCGGGAGTGCATGATGAAAAGGGAGAGCACGATGAGTGCGGCGTGCCTGTTTCTGTAAAGACACTGCATGCCATTGGGGCGGATAGAGTAGCGCTCAAGAAGTTGAAGGGGGTCATGAACAAGGTTATTGCCGAGGCACAGGCTAATGGGGCGTCAGCCGAGCAACGGCGTGGGATCTTATGATGGGCTTGGCTGGATTGTAGCATTTTGAGCGTGGTGTTTGGTGGTGAGCATTGTGCATAGGTTGCTGTATATACGGTGTCGATAGTGTTCCAGGAGAGGATGGCGATGTGCAGCCTGGTGTACTCTGGAGGGCAAAAACTATTCATGGTTCTCCATGAAGATTATAGTAAAGCCTGATGCCAAGTTTAATTGTTAAAGGCGGACTTGGGCGAATGGAGGTATTTAGGAAGAGATCATGGGCTAAAATTTGGAATAGGCGGCAGGGCCATCTCAATGCTAGCTTTCACCATCCAGTTTCTAGGTGGAAACTCGTCCGGGCAGATAAGCGTCAGTATCATGCTATGTTTCATTGTAATGAGTACGAGATCTTTCTCTTTTAATACAATAAGAACTGAGACGCTCTGATGCGCCTCGCAAACAAAGCCATCAACACGCAAGAGTGACCATCCAAGTCCATGCCTCTGGATTCATATTCCTTCTTTGCCTCACCAATCAGCCGTGATATAGACTGCTTCAAATACCTTGGCTGTGAGGCCATTTCTTGAAAAATCTCAGGGGCTCGCCGACGTACGATTTGATGACGGCATGCTATTGCTGTCACATATATTACATCCACGGGTTTGTTGGTCGCTTGACAGGTTGACCCTTTGTAGCTGGATATCGGAGTTTACCGAGGCTGAGACGCACAGGGAGATGGGTAGACATGGCTTCATTCAGAGAAGCAAGCAAGTGAGTTTCGTGTTGACATGGTAGGCAGATTGTCACGCAATCTGGAGCTTGTTCTTCATCCATAGATGCGAGATCCTGGAAGCAGGGAGCGACATGGCCGACGGCTTGTTTACCGGCATGGCTCAGAGCTTGGTTTCATAGATACATTGTATTGTGCGGTACCAAAATGTAAAGTAATCACTTGAGAAGAATCGCTGTGCTTCTCGGCCAGCGACGATCTTGGTGCTTAGGGTAGGACAGAAAACGCAAGACAGACAAGCATGCCACATAGTAGGATGAATTTGCGATGTGGCAGCAGCTGGCCAAGCCAGCTAATGTGCCACTGTAAGGGTGAGCGTGGCCGGGAGTATGTCGTGGGTGCGGAGGAATCAGTCATGACTGTAAAGGTGCGGAGAAGATGTAAAATATGACGCTCTCTGGCGGTTCTGAGGAACTTGTTGTTCTGGCGTTTTACTGGTCTCCAGTCTCCACTCCACGATTTGTGGAACAAACCGTTGGCTTCGCGTCTTGTCGAAGTCCACAGTAGTAGAAGATAAGGAACTGAAATGACCAGGCGGATTTTACGAACAGTTAGTTATATTACATATTGGAATCGCGACTTGTTTGCTATTGCCGCTATTGAGATCAAAAGAGTGGACCGATCCAACTGTACCTAGGATTACAAAGCCTTATATATTTCAACAGCCGCCGCGCGGCAAAGTTCAAGCATCAATTTATCCGTCTGAGACGTCGAATCTGAGAAGAATCCTAACAATCTTTCCCAGAAGGCTGTGGTCTGGTTGAGACAAAACGTGGGCAGGTCGGCATTTCTGTATCCATTTCTCACTTAGGGGCAAACCGACTGTCAATTAACCGGGCAAACCCATAATGAGTAATACTTGTGCGGCGTGACCAGCGTAGAGCATGTTGGAGAATTGATTGATCATCAATCGGTCTCGGCTACCCTGCCCGACCCCTGTCTAGGTCCGCCGGGCGACTGCAGGTTTTTTGAACGATTGATTGCTTGTTTACTTGCGGGCTTGTTTTGCTTGCGTATTGCACGCTGGTTGTTGTGTCACCGCCTCAGGGATCGGATGCTGCTATAACTTACTTATGGCATAGTTATAATTGAACATTGGACTGGCAGTACCACAACACGCCCACTCTTGTTGCCACAACTTTTCCAGAGCTGCAACACAAAGTTCCTTCTGCCCACGGCTGGCATTGCCATTGATCTCTTCTAGCCCTGTGCATGCAACTCGGACTGCGACCTCGACTTAAGGCTCGGCCTTCGTTTCTCGACCTCATCCGACACAGGAGCAAGGCGTTCTCGTCTGCTACGGGAACAAACGATCTGTTGTCGTCTGCTGTCGCGCTCCCTTTGCCCTCGTCGCCGAGGGCTGGCGGTGCTGGTACGGTGCTTGGAGCTGTTTCTGGAGACTTGAACCCAGCCTCGTCACGCTCATCGCTTTCGCTTTCCTTCGACCGAGAGGCAACCACAGAGGTTGCACCTGCCACGGCTGCATCCCACCCAGCTCCTGCCTCCGCTACATCATCGCCTCCACTTCCTACGCCTAGCCCAATCCGCTTGCAATCCGCAACGGCAAGAGCTGATGTACAAGAGCTGCCCCTGCTCAACGCTCCACTCTTCATTGCCTCACCACCTTCACCACATTCTCCCTCAACGTCGACGCTGTCATCCCCACAGTCTTCGTCATCCTTGTCCGAGCGCTCTTCCACCTCTCATCAAGAGCCAGAGACGAATTCCTCTTGTCCGTCCAAGATGCCATCTGTACGCGCCGCCTCATTTTCACCCTTTGGCTTGAGAAGCCCGACCGTCGCTACAAGCCTATGGCTCAGTGACGGTCGGCCGCTGTTGTTCCAGCACATCCTTGGCTAACTCGCTGACCCTTTGACTTGGACAGAAGACCGAAAATGCAGGTGAAGAAGCCATCCATCATGGTAAGTGGTCACGGTCCACCAGATCAACCATATCGACTCATGCATGCATGGGCAAGCTGACACTCGTGGCAGGCAAGATCTTCTCCATTTCTGGGTTCGAATCACCAGCACTTTGCAACAGCTGTCACAGTTACTAACCTCGTACAGTCCGGTTATTGTGGCCGAAGACATGATCGGTGTTGCAATGTACGAGCTTGTACGTTGGATTCCTTGTTTACTCTGAGAAGCTGCTTTTGGCTGACGCAAGCTCTTTTCTTATGTCTAGGTGAAAGTTGGCCACGATCACCTTGTCGGTGAAGTTATCCGAATCAATGGCGATCAAGCATCTATCCAAGTCTACGAAGAAACTGGTAAGGCCTAAGGAGCAGAAATGTCGGCGAATAGTTTCAGCCGTGACTAATCCGCCCGCAGCCGGAGTCATGGTCGGTGACCCTGTCATAAGGACCGGAAAGCCCTTGTCAGTCGAACTCGGACCTGGCCTACTAAACGGTATCTACGATGGTATTCAAAGACCATTGGCAGAAATTTCAAATGTTTCCAAAAGCATCTACATCCCTAGAGGAATAGCGGTACCTGCGCTCGATCGAAACAAGAAATGGGAGTTCACCCCTACCATGAAGGTCGGAGATCACATTGCTGGTGGTGACGTCTGGGGAACCGTTTACGAGAACTCCTTCATTTCTACACACAAAATCCTCTTTCCTCCTCGCGCTCGCGGAATTATTACGAAGATTGCCTCAAAGGGCGAGTATACCGTCGCTGAAAAGATTCTTGAAGTCGAATTTGATGGCAAAAAGACCGAATACCCTATGATGCAGTCATGGCCCGTGCGAGTTCCTCGTCCTTCGACCGAAAAGCTGGCGGCTGATCAGCCTTTCCTGGTGGGCCAGCGTGTTTTGGATGCTTTGTTTCCCAGTGTCCAGGGCGGCACTGTCGCTATTCCAGGTGCTTTCGGTTGCGGCAAGACTGTCATCAGTCAATCCGTCTCCAAGTTCTCCAATAGTGACGTCATTGTATACGTCGGGTGCGGCGAGCGAGGAAATGAAATGGCCGAAGTGTTGAAGGATTTCCCTGAACTCTCCATCGACGTCGATGGCCGCAAAGAACCCATCATGAAGCGAACAACATTGATTGCCAACACATCGAATATGCCGGTGGCTGCGCGTGAGGCTTCCATCTATACAGGTATCACCGTTGCCGAATACTTCCGTGACCAAGGCTTGGACGTGGCCATGATGGCTGACTCCTCATCACGATGGGCTGAGGCACTGCGAGAACTTTCTGGTCGGTTAGGAGAAATGCCGGCTGATCAAGGTTTCCCCGCCTACCTTGGAGCGAAGCTTGCTTCTTTCTACGAGAGAGCTGGAAAGGTGCAATCTCTCGGATCGCCCGAGCGCAAGGGGAGTGTAAGTATTGTTGGTGCCGTCAGCCCTCCTGGTGGTGATTTCTCTGATCCTGTCACAACGTCTACTCTCAGCATTGTCCAGGTGTTCTGGGGTCTCGACAAGAAACTCGCCCAGAGGAAGCATTTCCCCTCCATCAACACCTCACTGTCTTACAGCAAGTACACCACGGTACTCGACAAGTTTTACGAAAAGGACTACCCCGAATTCCCCAGACTACGTGACCGCATCAAGCAGCTCATCTCCGATTCCGAAGAGCTCGACCAGGTGGTGCAACTTGTCGGTAAGAGTGCCTTGTCCGACCCTGACAAGATCACTCTTGATCTGGCTGTTTTGATCAAGGAGGACTTCCTTCAGCAGAATGGATACTCAGACTACGACCAGTTCTGTCCTATCTGGAAGACAGAGTGGATGATGAAGCTGATGGTCGGCTTCCACGACGAGTCACAAAAAGCTATCGCGCAAGGCCAAAGTTGGTCCAAGGTTCGCGAGGCCACCAATGACTTGCAGACCAAGCTGCGACAGCTGAAGTTCGAGGTTCCTTCTGATGGCCAGGATGTTATCACCAAGAAGGTACGTTTTGACCAAGCTTCATGCTCGCATCGATGATGTATGTATCGAAATTTTGGCTCACATACTTTTTAGTACGAGGCTATTCAACAGGAGATGTCGGAAAAATTTGCATCTGTCATGGATGAGTAATAGTTGTCTCGATTGCAATTAGTTGGTGGGTTGTAAAAAGGGATGAGGCACTATAGAACAGCACTGCTGAGGTCCCCAACATTTTGCGGGTAGTATATGGATTTTTTTCAAGCTATATTCATACCAATGGTTTATTTCATCATAGAGGCAATTAATCCGTTCCGGGAGTGGTTTGTAGGACGTGTATTTTCCTGTCGCAATGAAATGTCTGAATGTCGCTCCAGTCTAGGGATGAGACCCACCAGCATATGTACGTTGCTGACACGGTGCGGGACATGACCAATCCCATAAACTCATGTGTCGTATTCCGTAGTTTATATGTCGTCCTCAAGCTATCTTTGCCAACAGCAACAGTCACAGGTGCTCTATGCCATGTCAGAGGAATTGCGAGATGAAGTCGAAGCCATCAACTCAATATACGGCGAAGGATCTCTCACGCTCACGGAAGATGAGTCCTCGTCAGCATATATCCTCAAATTACCCGGCGAAGCATCCTCGCTCCGAATTCAGTTTCCGGACTCATATCCAGCCAGCGCACCTATCGTTCTGGGCACACATCATTCCTCGGGAGGCGTTAAGGGCGCCGGAGCAAGAGATTTGGCATTATTCAAAGAAGTACTAGGGACCGTCTTCCAGCCAGGATCAGTGTGCCTCTTCGACGCAGCGGAGGAGTTTTCACGGCGTTACGAAGAGCGTGGAGAAATAGAAGACGGACAGGGACAGGACCACGACAACATCGGCGGCGAGGGCGATAAACAGGAGACGCCCTCTGATTCCGTTTCCGTTGCGGACATGGCGCCCCCGGCTTGGACCTTGTCAGAAACCGTCGTCGAGAACAAATCTACGTTTGTGGCGCGCGTCGCGAGGGTTTGTAGTCCGGAGGAGGCGAGGCGGAACGTAGAGCACTTGCTTGCGACGGATAAGAAGGTGCGGGGGGCGACGCATAACGTTACGGCGTGGAGGATACGGAGCGAGACAGAAGGGACGCGGACGCGGACGCAGTGTCAGGATTGCGATGACGACGGGGAGACGGCGGCGGGGGCGAGGCTGTTGCACTTGATGCGGGTTATGGACGTGTGGGGGGTTGTGGTCGTTGTGAGCAGGTGGTATGGGGGCGTGAAGCTTGGGCCGAGGCGGTTTGCGGTGATCAATGGGGTGGCGAGGGATGGGTTGGTGAGGGCTGGCGTGGTGGGAGAGAAGAGGTGATGCTGGTGGATTGGTGCTTGGGCGGGGATGAGCATGTTTGTATATATATATAGGTGCACGGGCAAGAAAAGGTTGAAGACGAAGCTGGATTCACGGAATGCAATCATTGGGGTTTGTCATGACCTGCATGTCGGCCTGATGCAACAATCATACACTACATAGATGTATAGAGACATACTTGTGGTTGCGACTAATTAACACCTGGGTGAATATTTTCCAGCAATGTTCGCGAGCGTGTGGCGGACAAGAAACTTTTTTTTTTTTTTTTTTTAAATTTAGAAAAAGAACAAAAAAAGGCAATATCAACCTGACAAAAGAGAACGACGTAAGGAGAAAAAAAAAAAAAAAAAAAATAAAAAAAAAAAGAGGGGGAAGTGAAGCTCCGTGCTTTGCATCATCATATCTCTCTCACTCGTACTGTTCCAATAGAGGTTCTAGTATTTTTAAGGCCCGTATAGACTGTTGCTCAGGCAAGATGACGACACCGGCTCGTGCCGTCGACAAGTAAGACAGCTCAGAGGTGACCGTCATTTTCATATCGTGCACCAGTCGACCTGATACTCCGCATACGATGCCCGTGATTTCAGACGGCAGGTTGACTAGATCAAGAAAGATGGGAACGAGGATGGCATCCTTGTCCCCGACAAGGGTGTCGCTGAACAGAGGGACAAGGCTCTTGTCCAGCAGGAGAGAGGGCGCATCGCCCTGCGCAAGCGTGAGGGACGCGAAGCGCGGCTGGGACACAAGCACCGACACGACAGCCGTGTAGAACTTGGTATCGACGTTTTCGATCCATGCGTTCCGATCGACCATGGACGCATGCCGGCGGCTGTCGGGGGGCCGGCGTCCATACGCATAGGCCAGTTGCGAGACCTCTCGACCAGAGCACTGGACGAGTTCCAGTCCCTCATCGACAAAGGGCGAGACGTTGCACTTGTTCAAAAGGTGGAAAGTGCGCGACTGCAGCTCCATGGTGTTGGGCGGCGGAGGCGTGCCAAGCGGAGAAGTCGAGGAGGGGTCGTGGTGGCTCGCCGAGTTCTTGCGCGACGCGATGAAGCTGGCATTGTTGACCGACAGCTCAAAGCCCTTCTGGTGCAAGGCGTCAATGACATTCTGCCGCTCCCGAGACGGCACCAGGATAAAGTCGGAGTAGTACGTCGTGATGAAGAAGATGGGGATGCCGGCCAGAGCGAGCGGCGAGCTCAGTTCCAACACCCGGCTTGCGGCGTCGAGGTCGGCGCTGATGACGGACAGGACCAAGTACGAGTCGCAGAGGCCCGAGATGGTCTTGCGTTTAGCCGCCGGCAGCGAGCGGATGATGGGCTCAAAGACGGTCCTGGCCCACGCGGTGTGGCATACGATGGAGCACTCCAGCGGCGTGACGCTGATGTTGAGAAAGCCATGCTGGTTCCCGTGTGCCGATAGGCCCTCGAGATGCGCGTGCTCGACGGACGCCCGGTCGAGTGTGAGGCTTTGCGTCTGGGGGATGAGGACGCGAAGAATGGGTTGCAGGAAGAGGGTGTAGATATCGAGGGGGATGTGTATGAGCGTGTACGTCTTGTCGTCCTAGTTTTTTTTGATTAATATAATTTTTTTAAAAAATTTTTTTTTAGCGGAGTCAGTCTTGCTAGCTGAGTTTTGGTGGGCATCATGAAAAGGAAAGGAGAAAAAAACCGTTGGGGGAGCGAGCTGTTGTCAATTCATCATGGCCGGGGATATAAGACACACAACTTGTATATAAAGGCCATTCATCCCCCTCGGCCGTTGTCGGCGTATGGCGGGGGTGCTTCCTTCCCTTGCATGACTTTTTTTGGTTTCCTTCATTCTTCTTTTCCCCCCAACGGTACGGGTACGGTACGTATGTGGGGCAGCAAAGCCTTACCAGGAACGATATTTGGGCACTCATGGCGAGGCCAAAAGGTGAGGAAAGATGGCTCACGCAACTTTCTTCTTGTTGTTGTTATTGTTTTTGTTGTTGTCACACGGTCTAAGTCATAAGACGTCTGGTCGGCCGCTGGGATATCGAATGGCGGTTACGTGAGTTGACTCCGAGCGAGCGATTCTCGGTAGATTGGATACAATGGACAGGACTGACAAAGAAAGGGGAATTAGAAAGATTTTTCTTCCCTTTTTTTTTTTGCGTCCCTCAACAGCACGGTTGGAAGCGAGAGAGAAGGGAAGGAAGACGGAACCTGTGGTAGGTGGTAGGTAATAAGGTTCTCGTCGAGATAAAAAGAACCGCCACAAGGCCTGGCGTGGGTTGAACATGTAGTAGTAGTACTAGCACTGCACAAATCGGTGGGAGGGGGAAAGGAGGGGAGGCGGGGAGGGGGAGGGGGAGGGGGCCATTGTTCAACAAAGGAATGTTGCTGTGATAAGCCCGTCTTGTTCACTCGAGGCATATCCCCCTTGTTCCATCGCTCGAAATTGCATGCAGCTGCGCAAGGGGAGAGAGGGATCCAGTTCGGGCGCGATGCTCGAGTCCGAACTGGGAATCGGGAATCCTGCCTGCCCGTCCATCCACCCCCCCTGGCGCTAGGAAGCAGAGACAAAGGCCAGCAAACATGCAGGCTGGATGGAACCCTGTGGACTCTGTGCAAAAGCCTGTTCTTTGTTTTTTGGGGGGGTTTTTTTTTTGGGGGGGGGGGGGGGCTTGGGGTTTTTAAAAAAAAAAAACTTTAAATAAAAACCAGGCACAGCAACGTGGCGCTAGAAAAAGCAACATTTACGCCAAGTCGAGATGCGGGGGTCGTCGAAGAGGGGATGGAATGTGGTTGCGACTTGCTGCCGTACGGAGCCAGAAGTCCCTGCATAACATGCCGAGTGGTTTGTCCTCGTTTTCTTTTTTCTTTGTTCTTTTTTTGCTTATTTCCTTTTTTTTTTTCGCGCCTCTTCTGCCGGCGGGGAGAGGGGGGAACCCTGCAATGGTCCGTTGATAAGGGAAACGTGTCTCGGCCTGGCTGGACGCGGGACGGCGACGATGAAGATCGATGCGGGGCAGACAGACATGGGCGAGAAGACCTAGGCGGCAGCTAGAACCAAAACGGAAGAGCCCATCTTTTTTTTTTTTTTTCAATTTTTTTACAATGGACATCAATAACATGGAGTTATATGCCACGCATATAATATAGCCCAGACTTTTTTTTACATTTTTTTGCCAGCGCTGCCTTGGAACTCAAAATTCGCCGTCGCCGACACGCAGCATCAGGGGAGGGGCGCTCTGAACGTCGGAGAGCATTTTCAGGCATCAGGACAGACAGACAGAGTCCTTCCTCCACCCCGATCTCTACGAGCCCGTGTCTTGGTCTTCCTTCTTCACACCGACAACCACAAGATTCCTCGGGCTCTCGCCGTAATCAAACACCGTCTCAACCCAAGCACGCTTGACACTCTCCTGCTCTCGCAAAAACGCCCATCGATCAGCCACAATCACCGACTCGACCACCATAGCACTAAACGCCATCAGGCTCCAAACCACACTCAGCTCCTTCTTCCTCGGCAGGAACTCGGCTTCGTACCTGTCGATCTCTTCATCCGTCACGTCCGCCATCTTTTCCTGCATCACCTCCGCGTACCGTCTGTACTCTGCGCTCGTGGTGAGCTTCTCGATGGATCCTCGCACGTAGGCCCGTAGGGAACCGTGGCACTGCTTCCGTAGGCCGCCTATTGTGATGGGCTGCGTGCTCATGTCGAACGGGCCTGGCCTGGCTGGTACGCCCTCGGCCGAGTCGTCTGCTTGGCGAGTGTGAAAGACTTGCTCGACGACGCCGCGGTCCAGGTACATCTTTTGAAGAACGGCCCGGTAGAAGTGCCGGGCGAAGAAGGCTTCGCTGTCCAGACGGCCCCAGTTCCAGGGAGCTTGGCAGGCCATCATGCGGGCAGTGACGTTGAGACGGATCCCGTCGTTGGCGTACGTGCTGAATTGGTGGCTCATGGGAAATCCCTGGGGATCAAACTTGGACGATTCGCGCCCGACTCGGCCGTTGAGGGCTTGGAGTGTCGGACGCAGGTAGGCGTGTCTGTAGCTTGGCGGTCCGAGCTTCTCCGTCATGAGGTTATAGCAGCATCCTACAATTGCAATTGCCCTGATCTCCGGATTGAGAATGAGAGATCGAATGGCATGGTGGCTAAGGTTGCCGCAAGAATGGATGGAAATGGCCATGATCTTCTTTTTCTTCTTCTTCTTCTTCTTCTTCTCCTTCTTCTCCTTCTTCTCCTTCTTCTCCTTCTTCTCCACCTTCCCCTTGGTCTCCCTTCCTTTTCCAGTCTCAGTCTCGTGCTGATCGTCGTGACTGCTGCCGATCCTGGCAATGACATCGGACAAGTCGCCGCTGTCCAATCGACCGGACACATACTGCACGTAGCCTTTACCCTTCTCCAAGGCAATATCCGAGCTGAGCTGTGACCGGGGTCGGAAGTCAAACTCTTCGCTCCCAGCAACTTTCCTCATGGTAGCAGCTAGAGCATCCGGGTCATCATGCGGATTCCGCCCGCCAGTTTCAAGAATCTTATTCCACAGCTTCTTATTGCGCTTCACCTTCTCCTTGACGGCTAATCCAGAGGTAACGTCCAAACCCCTGGCGGCCGTAACGTTGTTCTCCCGTCCCTCCACCGCAACAACGTGTCTGTTGTACGGCTCGCTGGCCAGCGCACGCCCCAGGTAATTCTGACCACTGCCAAAGTCGACATAATGCGTGATTTCCTCGCCGTTGTTCTCGGCATAGATGTCCTTTGATAACCGGTCGACAAAGTGTGCAAAGTTCTTGACCTCGTGGATCTTCTTGGGCTTCATGCCAACGCGGACTGTCTGCGGAAGCACGGGGAGTTCCTCCTCGGCAGAGGCAAAGTCTCTGTTGAGGGAGAGGTCTCGAACAGATTTGATGTACTGGAATAAACTGGGCGGCATCTCTGGCAGGCCGTCGAGATCCAGCTGGGTGAGATCATCTCTCATGAGAATGTCCAGGAGACGCATTATGTCACATTGGAGGAGGAACGGATGCCATTCTGACGGTAGGACAGTGTGAAAGAGTCCTGGTTTTGAGGTGAAGAAGTCGAGGATGTGAGTTCCTCCGCATAGAATCTGGAAGATGTCCGTGTTGTAGACGAAGTGGAGCAGGGAGGAGATGTATTCGTCTGGAGAGGCGAAGTCGCCGCTGAAGGGGAGAGGCTTCGAGGGTCTCATGGGTGGGGGAGTCATGAGACGGCGATGAAGCGAGTCGGGGTTGAAGCTAGAAAGAGTGAATGAGGCAAGCCTTCCATGAGAAAAATCTTGAGCTTGTGTGTGATTCGTATGAGAGAAAAGTCTTACGGCGGGGTCATTGATTTCAGTACCAGTTTCCAGCAGAATGTATGAGACTCAAAGACAGAAGGACGAGAGTGGCGATACAAAGCAGCGGCGTCTTTGTCCACTCTGGCCGGATACTGAATCGTGCTGCGGTGTCCTGGGGAAAAAAAAAAAAAAAAAAGTTGCCCCGCTCGTCTTGATGCGGCGGGGGTGGAGCTGCTGATGTGGGTAGGTGTACGGAATACTAGGGTGAACTTTGTCCAGCGGTACATATCCCCTTCCGAGCCCAAACGCAAATCAACTCTTTCATAGTAGCACGATAGTTAATAGGTCGCAACTGCAACTGCAGAAGCCGACATTCCCAGTATCTCTACTTCTGTAAACTCAGCACCTTTCCATATTCACGCATCCTTCGGCGTGACATTCCTCGCCATCAACGCCAGCGATGTAAAAAGCCGGATATACAGCAATACGCAATACATGACCGATATAAAGACCCAAGATTTCCAAAGGTTTAATGCTCGTAGCATGGTAGCTTTGCAGTAGCTAACCGGTCGAGCGGTTCCCGACAACGACGACACAAGATCATCCAGCAACCTACGTAGTAGCACTGGCGACAAAGGGCGATGCCGAGGCGCGATTGAGGCTCGTGCTACTACAACGGAGCCGTTACAAGCGAGTATGCCTCGGCTATGCCGAAATAAAAGTGCCAATCGGATATCCAGCAAGATGCTATTATTGAGATGCCCTTCGCCTGGTATGTGCGAATCACCCGCTCCTGAGCTTGCTTCACGCGTAATCGCAAGTGATTGCCTTTGTTATGAACACCATATGAAAAGGAGAGGGAGAGAGAGACCGTTTGCCTAGGGCTGAATACTCTATCGATGTCGCTTTTACGACCGAAAATGGAAGCGTTGGCCATCTTTCGCGACTCCCAACTCATTTTAGCCAACTCTCTTGGAGGCAGGTGGCCATCAGTCAAGCAATACGTCCTCTTTGCCAGAACAGCCTGCAAAGAAAAAGCCAGGTGGGCATCAATGACCGGGTGAAAGACATTGATCCCATCTATGATGCTCTGTCATGGAGGGTCATGAGGCATTTATCGTGGTTTCGGCTTCGGCGAACCGTCTCAATTGTTTTAATTTAGCGTCTCCCATACGTGTCGTCGACTGCCAATGATTTGGCCGAGTTAGAAGCCCCCATGAATTCTTTCGTCGTAGCGTCATCCATGCTTCGAAAAGGAAGGACCCTTTTCCAAGCCAGCAGATTGCAGGACCCCTCACTAAACCGTATTCGCCATGCTTGTTGCGAAATGATCGGCACTCTAGTCGGCTGCATCCACATCGGACCCAGTGGGCTAGACATCCGGGTTATCCAGACAAATGCCAAGAAGCTTTGTCTTGCCAATATTTATCGTCTTTATCCGTCCATCGAATGAAGTACCTTTTTTTGAGGGTTACGTGTCTTCTTGTTCAGCAGATGGTGAAGGGGGAAAAAGACCAAAAAAAAAAAACCCCGAGTAATAATGATAGTTGTTCCACTGCTTGTCGAAGGAACGTTAGGATAGCGCTGTAATACGTCGCAGATGTTCATTGTTGCTGCTGTATTCTCTGATATGTCTCTTAAATGCATCCATTGCTAAATCCCCCCTCCCCTTTCCCAAACCACCACTGAAAGTATCATAATAAATGCATACTGTATGCGTCTTTCATATACATTGAATTCGTAAGGTATGTACTTCAGGCGGGGCACAATATGAAGAAAATTCGTAGAAATGCCTGATGCGGTCTCTCAATACGTTATGGACCGTGGTCTAAGAAGTATGATACTGGTCAAAAAAATGAGGATAATGACGATAAAAGGGAAACCGTGGGGAATGGCTATTAGTACAACTCGAATTCTTCATCACGCCTCCTGAATAAAAGTTTGAGTCTTGGATTGATACGCTTCGTCAGCCCAATAGCAAGTGACTCTGAGTCGCTTCCAGGAGCCAATTTCCAGTCATATTTAAGCAAGAGATGAGACAGAACAACTTTGCTTAAAATAGCGGCAAAGAAGCGTCCAGGACAAGCTTGCGTACCATGTCCAAATGCCAGGTGTTCGGGGCTAGTGTTAACGAGGGGTGCTTTAATTGCTAGGTCGGGATCTGTCCTCATGCGCAAAAATCGGTACATGTCGTAGGTATCCGGCGATTGGTAGATGCTGGCATCTCGCATATGAGGGATATCAACAAAAACGCGGTCGCCTCTGTGTATTCTCAGACCATTAGGTAGCTTCATATCCTGCAGCGCAGCTCGATGCATACCAACTATCATAGTATGTTAGCAAGTATATCATAACAAAGCTATCAATGGAGGAATACTTGCACCTACAGACGCCGGGTGGTTTCAGTCGCAAACATTCTTTGATAGCACTGTCCATCAACTTGAGGTTGTTCAAAGCACTGGTCTGGCAGCCATCCTTCTGTAGCTCCGCCACCAGTTCTGCACACAGCGGCGGCAAGGTCGTCTGGTCACTCGCCAGGAAAACTAGTGTGTTGGTAACAAGGGCCGCTGTTGTGTGAACTGCGGCCACATTGAGTACCATCTGCAAAGCGACAGGGTCGCATGCTAGCTCCTCATTCTCCGAATCGACCCAATCCACAATGTCGTTAAAAGCAAGAGGTTCTTGTCCGGCGGCACGTGCCTGGTTACGAGCGGCGCGTCGAGCATAAATCAAAGGCTCGATAAATTCACGAGCCGCTCGGTAGTCATCCCGGGCTCGGTGAACACGTGAAGAAACTCGGCGGATGAGAGGCCGCATGAAACTTGGTGCCATGTTGATCATAAAGGCAGCAATAACGCTGTTAACTGACCAGTCTTTCATGATGTTAAGCCAATGCTCGTTGCGGCAAACTTCATCTCCGTCCCAGAACAGACGAGATACCATTCGTGCAATAACATCTAAGAGATTTTGGTGTATCATAGTCTCTTGCCAATCTGCTGACACGTTAGATAATGTGTTGCGGGGAAGCGACTTTGGGCAACAATCTGTGTCCATGAAGATTCGCATCCACGGAGAAAGTCAATAGCTTCACTCACCACGGCGGCCGCCGAAGTTGTACTCAATGGCGAAGTTTGCCTCGGAAGACATTTTTATAGGCAAGGTATCTTAAAACGAATCGTCAATATCATGTTCCATGCCCGGTATTTGCACGTGGCGTCAAGCCATACTCAAGGATCTCGTCAACCGCTTCTTGACCAACTTGGATACCCTTCTGCAGGGATCTGCAATAAGAGTGTAGGGTTCGAGACCAGGCGTTTTGCCATCACCGTCGAATTCCTACAGGTACTGTTACTAGAAGCTCATAGCGAACATCAAGAGAAAGGCAGTTGGACAAACGTCGGCAAAATACTTGGTAAAACTCAACCTGTCCTCGTCACTGAGGACTTCTGCGTATGACGGGGGCAGAACAATAATTTCGCGAGAATTCGTGAGCAAGCGGAAGGGATTGCCATTGCTCAAGCACCTAGCCTTGGCCAACTCATCAATGCCATGAAAAAGAAACTGAATCTGCTTGACGAGTTTTAACTCGTACCACTTGGGCGGATTTAATATAGGAAAGTCGCCCGTGTTATCCCGACGGGTGGCCTGCATAAACAGGGCTAACATTGCCAATAATGCAAAAGGTAAGAGGCGGCTGAAGAAATCAGGCAGCCCCCCGTCCGCGATTGCGTCCAGGGACTCAAATGCTGACTGAAGCGCCATGGCCCACCATAGAGTTGACCTGTGGTTGAATCGATGTCAGAACGTCATGTTTTGGTGAAAGAAAAAAGTTTATACATGAGCAACATGGAAGGTGTAGAAGTGTGAGAGACGACAGAGACGACAGAGACAGGGGAAGGGCCGAAAATGCAAGGTTACTAAAGCATATTTGAATTCGTGGTGGCGCAAAATCGGCCATCGACATGAAGCAGATTTCAGCTCGCACAGAGCAAGTAAGGTAAAGCAACAGGTTGGCAGCAGGTTGGCAGCAGGTTCAAGGGCATTCTAGCACCGTTGTCTGTCTGTCTGGACCATCTTCTTTCTTGGCCTTGCATGTAGGCCTGGGGGTCTGGTGGCACAACTTGGTACGACTTGACTCCCGTGAACGGCCAACAGTATCAGATCCCGGGGCCAATTCATGCGCAGCAAGAAGCCAGAGCGTAGGCTTCCTTTGCCCTGCGCCAGATGGCAGCGTAGCCGGCGACAATGCCAAGCAGTATGTACGTGATATGAAGCGGAGCACAGAGTTGAGCGAGACAGCTGGGACGTGACGTCAAAAGAAGGTGATGTTGCGCGCGCGGTTCTGCAGGCCGGAAGCCTCGCGCCGTTCTTACCTTGCCTTGGGACGATCACAACAGATTGATCATTTATTCGGCGTTGTGCCAGGAAAGGAAATGTGCAAACCGCGTGGCGACCCTGGAATGAAACCTTGGGATGCATTTGTGATGGATCCTTGCAGAAGCCCCCCTGCGGCATGGTGAAGGAAGAAGAGGAAGGAGAAGGGAAAAAAAAAAAAGGAGATTGGAGCCGAAATGAGGTCTTGGGGAAGGAATCATGTCCAGGAGAAGAAAATGTCTTGCAGTCTGCCATCTCGTTGAAACTGGCTCAGATGGGCGACTTATGCATACGTGAGCACAAACACGCCGGTGTCTGTTCCAGGTTTGCCAGTCATGGTCTGGCTTGGCTTGGTTTGGCTTGGCCTGGCTTCGCCTGGCTTGGCCCTGCCTTGTGCATCACCATCGAAGCGGGTCAACCGACGAATTAGTCGAATTAGCAGGCACCACCCGGGTGATCATGGCCATCAAACACGTGACTGACTCGTCGCTTTTTGCCCGAGGCGCGCTCCTTCCCAGGCTTACGGTAACTACGGGTTCTGCGGGTTCTGCGGGTTCTGCGGGTTTTTGCGGGTTTTTGCGGGTGCTGCGGGTGCTGCGGGTGCTGCGGGTTATGCACGGTTAAATCAAATTAAATCAAATTTACATTTGCCAGCTGTGTTTGCGATTTTAGTTAGTGCCTCGGTCATTGACAGGTCCGTCCGGGACGTCGGCACGCTTTCCAGTCTCCAGTTTCCAGTATCTCATTTACGGTCCCTCCCCCCCCCCGGCTCGTCAAACGAAATCGCTTGCTGCGAGCCAGATCGTCGGATGCAAGTGTGAACCAACACAGACAGATTTGTCCCAAAACAAACGGGTGCCGCTGCCCTGCTGCTTCTTTGGGAAGAGCGTCGCACCGGACACCTCCTACACTCGGCCGAGAAGCCGCGTGCATGGCTCAGCCTGTGATTGGTCCGAAAGAAAGGCTTGATGCAAACCCGCAACACAACCGCGTCCCAGACAATCCATCCATGGAGACATGGAGACATGGCCACATTCAAAGCGCCAGATCCACAACAGGCCGGCAACGCTCAAAAATCAGTCCTGTTGTGTTGCAGGTTCCTGCTTTGATTTTTCCATCATCTCAACTTGGAAGCAACAGGAGGTGTCTTGTCAGCAATCTGCTGGCTTGTCGTATAATTAATTATAGCTTCCAGGCATTGCTCGCTAGATGCACCTGATCCTTCCCAGTTTTCCGCGACCCATCTCGTTAAAAAACAGACAGGAACAACGAATGCAACGTCAGATCCCAGCAGTCGTGAGTGTCACGCAGGAATCTGAGACATACATTATGAACAGGCCCGGCGTGCATACAATATCCGTCGTACAAGCCTTACAGTACGGAGCGCGTTTCAGTTTAGCCTGACGGAGAAAAGGATGATAGAGAACGCCTCGAGGTGTTCGTGCATCACGTGGAGTGGCTGACTTTGACACCTGGCAGCCGCGATGCCGCATGTAACAACAGTCTCTCTCGTCGCCTTACTAAGATACGTGACCTATCGTATCTGCAGGTGGCCGTTGCTGACTGGGTTTCTGAGTTTTAGAAGACCATCATGCAGCTCGGGCTCCCTTATTCGCCTTCGGGGTCTAGAACAATTTCCCTTGTGTCGGTTGAGATAGGATTGCCAAGCACCTCCCGCCATCAATCTGTCCAAGGTTTGTCAACATAGAGGTTTCAAAGTGCGTCAGAGCGCAATCTACTTATACACGTAAAACATGTGGCAGAGCAGAATAATAGGGGTATTCAAGGATATATATAGTAGGCCCTACTATTTTGAGCAAAAAAATCTACCGAGAAGATTCTCTTGTGAAATTCTAACTAGAAATAGACCTAAAGAGAAAGCAAATTAAGAGTGTACCTAGCGTGTTCTACTTGAAAAATCGAATAAGTAGGCGAACTACATAAAATGTTTCTGCGGTTGATAGCTAGTAACACTAGCAAAATGGTATGTAGTGTGTGTAGACCTAGTGGAAATACCCTCATTAGTAGCTTTCAGTGGCTGTAGAATCCCTTCTACAGTGATCTAGTAATACTGCAGTTGCAAAGTTAGATAAAGCTATCCATAGCGGCGTCATAGAACATACAGTAGAGTTTGCAATAGGTCTCCTAGGCTTATAACCTATTGGACAATAATGGGCAATAATGGGCAATACTAGCAATAGAAAGATATCGGCGACTTCATCAACCCATCAGCCCAACGATAGTATTCCGATCGTGGTATTTCATGTCGACGAGGTGACTTGCTGTACGGTCCTCCTGGAACTAGAAATTTGAGTTTGAGTTTGTCTATTACTGGTCGTTTTGGCTTGGACATCTATATCCTTAGCCTTCCTGCTATCAACGAAGGCACCCCGAGCAATCCATTCGCCAAGCTTCCAAGTCCTTGCGTCGTTCTTTTTGGAAGACATTGACACCGTCAGTTCGAATAGGGATACCGAAAAAGACTCTCGCCAAACCGCGACTAGCTCTCCCTCTCACGAAAGGAAACCTGCCTTTTGAAAGGTGCCTCTCTCCACCCTCTTGAACGTCATCGATGGCGTAGGTTCGCAAGATGGCCGGGTCCTGATTATGACTACCAATCACATGACACGCCTCGACGAAGCACTCATACGACCTGGCCGCGTGGACAAGAAGGTTGAACCTGGGCTCGCTGACAGCTGAGCTCTTCTGCCTCATCTTCAAGCCCATGAAAGGCGACGCCACTTTGTCCAAAGACACTTAATCAGAAGAGAACAGAACGGCCTATAAAAGCCGCAGTGAGTCAAAGGGAAGATAACAAGAGAGGTAAGCGATTGGCAGGGAGAGTTTGCTGCTAAGGTGCCGGAGCTAAAGTTCAGCCCAGCTAAGATTTTCTCGCTTCTTCTAGAAGATAGGGAATCACCGGAGGAAGCTATTGACAATATAGGGCAACTCCACTCGAAGCCCGTCGGACCAAAGTCGAAGCTACCGGGATACCCGAAGATGCCAAGTCCGAAGATACTCGGTTAGCATCTAACGAAGTGTAAACAATCTTTTTGCCAACGATCCATCTGAATGGTTACGAGATATCTCGAGGATGTTTCTGGAAGGCGAGCATGGAATTAGAACTAAGGAAGACAAAACCCTCTGCAAGCTTTTCCCCTCCAATCATGTGAAGCTAACCGCCAACTTGAGCTTAGGTCGAGCAAAATCTCTTGTCTCACTTCCTCCCAGAGCTCAAGTCACACCGAAGTAGCATCAATCCTCTCGACCTAATGTGTTCCAAGCACGTCGACTTCCTTATCCAGCATATCGAGACAACCCTCACCGATACCAGGACTCGTTTGTCGCCGCTTCTGATGAGTGGCGAGAATACCGTATGACACGCTCTGGGCTCTTTTCCAGCCAAACACGTTTTGCTTACATTAGGTGTCCCGGGACCAAAGAAATAAAAGATGCATGAAATACGTCTTTGACCAAGAAAGAACTATGCCTGATAGTGCGGTGTAAGGGCCGCTCCGTTGACTTTGACGGGAAAGTGTTCAGTGAGATTTCGATTGATACTGGTACTTTGAAATTCCGTAGGTCAAAGCCTATCAGTTCTTCGGCGTTTCCCCCCTGCAATACCACAGAAATATAGACCAGATCAGACCAGAGCGGAGCTGATTAGTTGTGGTAAGACGCTCGACTCTTGGAAGAGCGCTGGGCATCTCCAATATAATGGCACTGCGTTCCAGGTAGGCCCTTGGAGAGGAGAGTCGGTCGCGACGTCCATCTCGAGCAGGATCATGGTCGATGCGGCACAGTTCCGAAAGATCAACTTAACACAGGCCAAGCCTAATCACGGCAGCCAGTAGTCGGCGGCATGATTCCGATTTCTATCGATCTCTGTTTTTTTTTTTGATCATGGTCCGCCTCCACCGCCAAAGGGCCGACTAGGTAAAGGATGACGATTTGGATGTTGATATGCAAGATGAAGAGGATTTGCTCCTTTGCAGTCCAACTTGTTCTAGGATATAGTCTGCATGGTAAGCTGTGGCGTAAGAATCCCGCCTGGTAATGAGAGGCTTGTGAAACAAATCAAATCGCATGTAGTGGAGGTTGCGGTTGACGACATGACCGAGATCAGCTGGAACGACTCCCTTTGGAACCGTCTTGCGATTGAGCCCAAGCGGAGGAATCTCACGCTGGCTTTTGCAGCATCTCCTTCACAGCGAAACGCATGGCCATTCATTTGATGACATCGCCATAGGGAAGAGTCGTGATCTGACTATGCTCTCGGAGTGCGAACCCCAGCTTCAACCGTCTGGTATTTCTCACGTCTAGTATTTCTTGTGTCCACCACCAACACACGTGCCAGTTGGGCCGCCTGGGGCTGACGTCCTGCAGAAAGTCGCTGGAGATCGGAGCATCGATGCAGCAAAGCTCGAGAAGCAGCTTTCGCTTCACTTTGAGCTTGCGGATCACAGGCACGCTCTGCTTCTTCTCGATGAGGCCGAGGTGTTTTTGCGCAAGCGCGACGTGGCACATACCCACAACGCACTTATCTCCGTGTTCCTACGGAGGACGCATGTTGGAATATTATCTGGGAATCATGCCCCTTACCACCACCAATTGACTGACTCAGGGATTTCGATAACGCGATTCATAGCAGGATCCACCTTGGGGTTCCAGGATGTTTGCGCGGGTTTAAACCGGGTGTATTTTTGGCTAAAATAGCAGGCGGTACTCCGTAAAGATTTTAGCATATGCAAACCCCACGCACAGTGTATTAGTGCGATATAATCTGCATATGCTATTCTGCCTAAAAATACACATGATATTTACCGGACCCCCGGTCAAACTTTGGTAAGTGAACTAGTGTACGGAATATGCAGCATGATTGGCTCTGCCTAGCTACGTATGTGTGATATCTAGCACATCACACACCCATTCAGCCGCCGCTGCGTTAATTGGTATATCCAGCTGATTTTGCATAATTCAGTGCGAAAACTAGGCTGGACAGCGATAACTAAAGTAATAAGGCAAAGCGACGATGCAGAGCTTGAGGGAAAGAGTAAAAACCCCAGAACAAGCTGGACTCGCACATACATATCAAAGTAGGGGATCCAATGCTACTATATAATTTTCTGTTACAATGGAAAGCGACGAGTCTCTTAAGATGATCGATTTTCACCCTCACTGGTGGCCGGAGGCGGTCCGACCACAGACGAGCAGGGACGGCTCATTGAAGCCCCGTACAAGACTCGTATGAGGAATTTCGCTGTTCATCTTGCCTCAGCGAACAACTTGAACAGGCTGACTTGGCGATAGTCTTAAGCAGCTGCAGCACAACGCAACAACGGCTTGAACAGGGTCTCGAAGGCTTCAATCAACGCCTTGATTAACGCTGGCGCTGCCGATTGCGAGCAGCACATCTACGAGGGAAGCAGGTAGCAGAGCACCCTCGTGAACATTTGAATAACGCATCAGAGGCCTCCGCTATACATTACAGCTCCTTCTACGGAATACAGCCTTTAAATACAATTCTGGCTCGGTACTAAGTAATATGAGCCTAGCGTGTGGCTCTTGCCTCCCGTCCCTGGCCGATGGTGGCAAATCTCTTGATTCCCGGGCCTTTTAGCAGTTGAGGCTAATTCAATGCCATAGCTAATTTAAGTCGAAAGACAGCATATGATCGATCGGCATTACTCCGTATATCCGGTGATGATGTCTTTGAAACCGTTTTGGCTCCGACGCGGTATCCTAGCCCCATAACACCCTTGCTCGTTCGTGCGCGCAACCTCGAACGACCTGTAGTGTGGTGCAGTCAGTCTTACGGTTCTCAATGAGAACATTAATGCGAGAACTTTATACTTGTTAATTTGAGCTTAAAATAGGCTAAAACCCTTTTAAAACCGGTGGGTAACTATTACGAAGCTAACCTTAACTTTGTAATCGGGTGGAGCGTAGTCAAAGCGGCTGCGCTTCCAGGATATACAGAGTAGAAGGAGATATAGTTAGTTACGGAGTAGTATAAGTACGGAATACATGCAACGTATAATTACCTCCTGCCCACCACTATTAGAACACTTTGTTTACATCACCCCCACGCCTCCAAAGAATCTCTGATACCACTTATGCCGCACCAGACATCCTCAACCAGACTACGCATCAATCTAAAATGGTGCTCATACTAGCACAAATCTTCCTGCTTACTACACTCATTTCCCACACACTAGCTGATGTCGTCCTCGATACATCTATTCGAGGAATTGACATATTAGACACCACGTTCAACAGCACACCCGATCAGGAAAATGAGCCTGCGACAAATGAATTGGCTCCTAGATGGCTGCCCAACATCGACCCTCATCAGGGTCGGCATGTCTGCTACGAAATGGGAAGAAGAGCGGGCGGAAGGCATGTCGTAGAATATAGACTCTTGCAGGCAAAGTGCCTGGATGATGTTCGCTACGAAGTAACATGCATAAAACACATCCCGTACGACCCAACGTCGCATATCGAGACGCACAAATGTTGGGGCGGCTATATCTGTGCTGATATTATCTTTCACAACTTCTTGGGACAATCAAGCACCGATGTTAACTGCGTCGAGACAAAACAGGAAAAATGGGACTCGGGTCAAGGACTTGATCAGTCTGTCTGCGGCGGTGGATTAACGCTGTCATCTTCTTCATCTGGGTCATCTCATTCACATGGTGGACCTGCACTGCCTACTATTCCTGAGTCGGTCGGGGATTATCTCGATATATCAATCGAGATCTCCGATGATTCAGGCCGACGAACACAAGCTGATCATATCTGGTTACAGAGCAATAAGCGCGATTGGCTCAAATCAGTTCGCAATACCAATGGTATGTGGTGGCAAGGTTTCATGTTTTTCAACGAGACAATTCAGCCCTGTTTTGCCCGCACAAAGAGAAGCCAGGGTCGACATGCTAGAATGAGGTGGGCGACTATCCCTGCATCGATTGGTGTTTACCCACCGTAGAAAATTCTGGGCTGGATACGGAACGGAATACGGAATAACTAGATACGGAATAACTAGATACGGAATAACTAGATACGGAACTATTAGATATCACACAAATGTATCCTAAGTGTGTATGCGTGGAAGCCCTAGCCGATCACGTGGAGAGCACGGGAGGGGCGCCAGCCCGCGCAGAACTGTTGCACGTTAACTATGTGTGTGCTCCTTTCGGTCAACAAATAATGTGATGAATGAATTTAGATTGAGATGCCTAGTTAATAGTTAGTTAAACTAAGTGTAAAAGAGATCCAGAGGGATTCTGCCTCTCATTTAATCGACAAATCTGCAGGGGTGATCGACGCAATCCTAATTGCGTCATATCTGGCTGGCTCCACCCTGCTCCTGAAGAGATTATCCTACCCCTGAGATTGTGTCGCCACCAAGAAAAATGAACAGCATTTCCAACTCCAATACTGGGGTCTGGGTTGTAGAGGCTTTCGGCATCCCATCTTTCCTTGGGGATTTCCGTGATGGCATCTCTGTCACTCACGAGCAAGTCCTAAAACGCCGCCGGTGTAGTGACATCTCCTGGCAATTGACAAGCTACGGAAATGATGGCAATATCCTCATCTGGTCTCTCAAAGTGATCCAAATCGTCTATAGCAGGACCCGGTTCACCTCTAGATTCGCTTTCTCTACAAAATGCCGCCAACTTCTCGATGGTGAGATGTTCAAATAACTTTGCAATAGATATTGACCGATTTGAGTTGACTTTCAAGCTCTGATTGACCTCCTTCTCCAAACGACTTCATATAGTTAGTTTTAAAACCTCTCCAGCTATTCAGTTTGTAAAATTTACGCGACAGTCTTAGCCTTAGCAAACTCGAACATTCTGTGCTTGAACTTGTTTGTCCACTTGGCCGGGACTAGACGTGCAAGCTTGACCGCCAGAGGAATGCGTCGAACATTGTCCACAACCGTTACCGCGTGCATGAGTCCCAGAACCTGATCAAGCCCCGGATGTGAAGCTTCTGAGTGGACACGACTGTAAGCCCTTACCGTGCAACCTTTTTCAAGTGCAAAACTCACCTCGGTCAACGCACCCAAACGAGTCTCCAAAAGACATTTGCCCAATAATGTCAAATGCAATATAAATAAACCACTGAGACATGTCAATCCCTTGATCATTGTTTCCAAGAGTTTTAAGCTTTTTCACGAAAACATTGATGTGATCTTGTATCACTGATTCCTGCTTTGTCAGGCCTTTGACCGACAAGGCTGCTGAGAACAGCGCTCGTTTTTGTTGAGCCAAGACAGGATCACGCTCTGTCGCCGTCGGTTGAACTTCGAAACCAGCTCCGACTACTTCATCAACCTCAGTTTTCAAAATCTTGGCAACACCCATAGTCGTGGGTGTGTAAATATCTGTCCAGGCTTCTGGCGCGCAAAATGACAGCTCGTTCGGGCTTACGCGGAAAACTTCCCCTATAGCCGTATCAGCATCTCATTTCTTATTCTTTATTTTTTTCTTTTTTGGTTTATCACGCGTGATTGACGAACCATATCTTTTACGAGCTTCTTCTATGTGACGATGAAAACGACCATCCACGGAATAAGCGAATCTCCATATCAGAGAGGATCTAGCCAGGAGCGGATCAGGAAATTTGCTCAACGGATGCAAGTACAAATTGTACACTGCCTGGCCGACAATATATGCGCAGAGCTAAGCTGCATTAGCAAACAGACATGGCAGAAACCCGATCTCACATACAACTGATGCAAAATCCTTCAATAGTGACAGAAAAATGCAGTATGGGTCGCCATTGTACTCGCTGTGGAGTCCAATTCTCATCAAGCTGCTCGACACAAACTCAATTCTTGAGACTGCGATACCCATCTTTGTAACGGGCAACTTCAGCTTGATTAGGAACACGAAATTCCTAGCCAAAAAGTAGACAAATGGCGTTTCTCGGAGATGAACAGGAAGTATACTTGGTCGCTATTAGTACATATTGTGTAGACAAAGACGAGCAGCCTCCAAAAAAGGAGCCTTTCCGAAAATCGCACTGTAACACTTTACACCTTCCTCCTCAAGTACATCATTTACAGAACGTCTAGCGTGGAAATGTGCTCCCCCAGCCCTTCAATCGTTAAAACGGTCCTCAGGGCTCAAGTGTTATCAACTAACCACGTCCACTGCATATGCCGGCTGTATTGTGTCGATCCAATGTGGCTTTCCCAGAGATGCATGCATGATACAAGCAGCATAGCGGTATCAGATAAACTAATCAGCTTACAGTGCATCATTGACGTCAGGATGAGCGAGCTTGAGATGACCATTATGTAGCGTAAGCAGAAGCAGAAGCAGAAACGCCGACCGCAGCCTCTTAGCTATTTTCGTGATTCACATCAGGCTACTTCTCACCTTGCCGCAAGAGCGCATACCCCTGGGGACATTTAAAAATAAGCAACATGCAAGTTACTCACACCTCGGATACTTTTAACGGGGAAAGATCGTAGAAGAGAGTCAATTCGTCTTTCCGAACTAGAAACTAGTCACCCAACCTAGTCACCCAACCTTTTGCCTTACAGACAAGTTTATTCCGACAAATATAGCACCAATTCACAATGATGGCTTCACGAGTTCATCTCATAACTATTGAAATAATTGATCAGAATCGGGAGTAAAGAATGAAGGTGTATTGACTAATAATGATAATAAACCAGCTAATCTAGGTGTGGGAGAATCTCTTCTATTTACCAATATTTTGAGTTACATAGAAGGTAAAGAGGAATAGATAATATAATAAGTAGGACTGTAAGTAATAGAAATTAGTGTGTGGGGGGCCATAACGCCGATCTTGCTAACCCTTTGTAGATCTTTGTAAATTCTTGCTGATCTTTGTATATCTTTCCTATTATTACTGATAGATGCTAGTATTGATGACTCTTATAATATTGATGCTGATATTAAGGCTGCTAGCTAGTGTTGAAGCTGCTGCTGTTGAAGCTGTTGAAGCTGTTGAAGCTGTTGAAGTTGATATATCTCCCACCCCCCCCCCCCTTCCCCCCAAGATAAGATGGTATATATTACACAAGCTTATCTATTCTTCTTCAAAGTCCAATAAAACAAGACTAGAAAGTTTCATTTCTAAAAAGATATTTGTGTATAAATACGTATACATACTACATATGTTCTCTTAAGTCATTCAGTTCACCCAGAATGGCTGTAACCTCTTAAAGTTCAACACTCCGCAAATATATCTTTTGGTCTTGCACAAAGCGACATGGTGACAGATGCCTCCTGGACTGAAATTGTTGACCGAGGTTGCACGCCGTCTCCTACGCCAAAGGGCTCTGTTCATATTCCGCCAGATCTCCGACCAACCATCCTGTCTGCTCGCAAACACCGCAAGACTGACGAAGTTGTCAAACAAGTCAATGAATTTATCTTGAGTAATTGGCCACTCAAGACGGAGGCGCATCGCAGGCGTTTCGTTCAAGAAGGCCATGCTTGGTACCCCTGTTTAGGCTGGCCCCTATCGCAGGATGACAGAATGCACTGGGGTTGTCGTTATCTTGTGACCGGATTTTTGATCGATGACGTCATTGATCATATGTCCATTGACGAAGGGGCGGCTCATAACTCCAAGATCATTGACTGCGCGAATGGAACATTACCCCCAGATCGCAACGTCCCTGCTCAATGGATGTTATATGACCTCTTGGAAGGCATGAGGTCCGTTGACAAAACTCTTGCCGATGAGTTGCTGGAGCCCACAATCGACTTCCTTCTCGCTCAGGTAGACAGCAGCCGAGTGAAACCAATGGGTTTGAACGAGTACTTTACCTATCGCCATGTAGACAGTGGATATGAGTAAGCTGCCCCAGAAACGCTCTACTGTTTCTTGAGGGTCATTTTAGCTGATAGCTTACAGGTTGATGTCGAGGATGATGCGTTTCTGTGCTGGTCTCAATTTGACCGCGCATGAGCTCGAGCTTGTCAAGCCGTTGGAAAGGAATGCAATGAAACACATCTCTTTTGTCAACGACATCTGCAGTTTTGAGAAAGAGGTCTTGGCTGCCAAGAAAGGCTTCGAATTAGGAGCAGTTTGTTCATCGGTACCAATAGTCATGGATCTGTATGGCTTAGGTGAACAAGAAGCTAAACGTGTAATGTGGGAAGCGGTACGAGCTTGGGAAGTACGGCATTTCGAGCTCGGAGACGCAATCCTCAATCAATGTCCCAGTCAAGTGCTCGCCACTTATGTTAAGGGCTTGGAATATCAGATGGCGGGCAACGAACTATGGAGCCTCTCAACTCCTCGCTATAATAGGACTGGGGCAGTAAATTTCTCAGAACGTTGATAATGTCCTGGATCACTCCTGGGTTGCTTAGATCGGAATCGATAATGGCAAGAGGCTAAACTAGATGCTGTTTCACTTGTGCAGTGGATGTAAATCTAGACATTGGCAGCTTTCAATGCGTCGTCATGGTACCCTTGAGTTCTATGTAAGTCGACACATCAATTCAATCGCCGTAGTCCTGTCATGGAACCTCAATCAATAGAAAAAAAAAATCCGACAGTTCTCACTCTGCTAGTTGCAAATTCTCTTTTATTGTGCATAGTGTCAGCGACAAAATACTGAACCCACAGTGGAAAGACCTTATTGTGACTTCTCATTCAATGCAGCCGAGTTCTATTAGCCTCTGTCGGTCTTGTTGCTCCTTGTTGGAGACGCCGATACACGGTTCGATTGATGGTAGATTGAAATTGGTGATAAGAGCTGTCAAACAACAAATTCGAAGATGCAGATTTTGCAACCAAAATCCTACCGACGACCAGACACTATGGTCGGATAAAGATTCATGACTTCATGACAAAAGTGGCAAACATTGTAGCACTGAAGACGAGCTCTGAGGTGATATTAAATCTGCCGCACCTGCAAAAATGCTATCGTTGACTATGTCTATATGTTTCATTTGGTGCCGCTAACTCATCACGCCCTCATCTGAATTGCCTGGAGAGTTAGTTGCAACAGCGGCCTCTACCTCTTCCTCCTCGTGCCGACCGAAAAAGTACCAGAATATTATGCAAGTCAACGCCATGGCACCAGCCAAACAGCTATACACAATCGCTGAGACTCACTGAGTATTTTGGTCGAGGCTAGGAAGAGAACTAAGCCTAGGGCAATACATATCAGAGGAATCAAAAAGGCGACGCCAAATCCCATTCTAGCTTCAAGTAGAGTAGTCACAATCCCCGACATAGATCCGACATTAATCATCCTTTCGAATCCTCAGGCTATTCACCTATCTTTAGCTACCTCAGAGAAAGGCGAGGAAACAAACCAGTAGTATGAGCTGTAAATGTACTGTAACGTGAGGGCAGGGTCCGGTCTGACAAGCCTACCTTTCTTGTCTCTGGCCGCTTCTGAGGCATCAGCAATATATTGATCCCCTGCAAGGTTATGTTATTTTTATGATAGAACCATAATCAATTCATGCTTTAATACGAATGAATGCGTTCATATGAACTCTGATGCCTCACGAACCCACCGCCATTAGGACCAAACACACGAGCAGTGTTCCATGGCCTGCCCTGTGTGCTACTACAGTATTTTATAAACGACATGGCGCATAATACACCGAGGCCGATCAAATATATACTTTTCGCTTATCAGAGCACATTTTGGAGAGCGTTAGAGCCTCGTTTACGGGCTACGCACGGGATGGAGACCTTACGTATAAAGACGTGCTCAGCGCATCATCGCGTCTCGCTATGCAACTGGTGGATGCTAGAACCACTAAAGGAAGCATTGTGCCTCTATTATTTAAGAAATCCATGTGGACGATAATCGTCAAGATGGAAGTGGTGCGAGCTGGCTATGCCTTCTTGTTACTTAATGCTTCGTATCCGACTGGCCGGCTCAAGCTGTTGCTCCAACAAATCAATACTTCTCTCATAATAGCCTCTCAATCGCAAGAGAATCGCAAGAGGATAGGGCTATCCTGCCGTCAAAGGAAGTCATCCTTCCATCGAAGGACTTAATCTCAGAGAAAGAAGCGCTACCTCAATGCCAGGAAGATGTTGTCGTAGAGCCGCATGACATTGCCCTCATTGTCTTCGCATCAGGAACCACCGGTCGCCCTAAAGCGACAGCGCTTGAGCACCTATCCGTTTATTCCGGCCTAAGCAGAGCAGCCGAGCAAATTGGTCTCGATAGAAGTTGCCGTTCCTATCAATTCTCCTCATACGCCTAGGGTGCAGCTTTTGGTCCGATACTCATGACACTATTCGTTGGCGGCTGTGTCTGCATCCCTTCTGAGGAGGAAAGGGTAAACAAATTAGCGGGATCAATCCGGTCACTTGAGGCTAATACAGTTCTTCACACTCCAACGGTCTTCAAGCTCCTCTCACCACAAGACGTTTCACGATTGCAGAATGTCATTGTTGGTGGGGAGAAAGTGACAAGCGATCTCGTCCAAATTTGGGCGCACCGTCTTCAAAACTGGAGACGCTGTCAAGTGAAACACGGATGGAACCCTCACAAGCGTCGGTCGTCTTGATGGCCAGATGGAATTGCACGGCCGGAGGTTTGAGGCTGGCGAGGTGGAAGCTCGTATGACACAGTATTTCACCCAGCGCCGCGTAGATGTTGTAGCAGAAGTTCTGAAGGTTTCGGGGGCAAGAATCAGATCTCTTGGCCGTCTTCATTTCGTCGAAAGAGCGAAAACCTAAAGGTGTAATTGAGTTGGACAAGGCACTGGACAAGCCAGTCCGAGCCTACGCACTCGTGTGGTGCTTGTTGCAGGACAACTTATTTGCCGCCGTCCCAATAGCCTTCAGCATTGTTTCCATCGGTTCTTCGCCCAACGGTTACCTCGTGTGGTCAACGAACCATGTTGTTGTTTGGGATGGCTGAAGCCGCCGCCTTATTTTTGAGGACATGGACCAAACATTGTTGCTCTTTCGCATTCTTCTCAATATTGCAATGTGTATGTGCAAGGCCTCAGAAGCACATCATCAAGGACTGGGGGTCGTCGGATAATAATGAATTACAAGAACAAGATAATTCAAGAAATTTAGCTTCTAATCGCGACGATGATCCTTGGCTGAGTGCTGGTCTTCATGCTCGGTTCACGGGACCCTTGCAGCACAGCCAAGATTATGCATCCAACAAATTGTCGTCACAAATCATGTGCTTTGACACTCTTTCGACCCAGAAATTGCTTGTTCACCTTTCTTGTGGCTTCATTCAGAATATTGTACAGTATCGTCTGATCTACGGATCATTGATTGAAACGAGGCATCCTGGCAAGCCATGCTGAAATAAATGCTTCGGAGAAATATTAGCCTGTGGTTCATGAATGTTCTCATGCCTGGGCAGAGGGTATGTCCGCTCCGAGCAAGACTTGGATGGTTGCTTCTCTGGGCGAGCAGTGTCTTTAGTCAGCAATCACCGAAGATCCTTGTGACCCCCAACCCCGCACCCCAGCCTAGCCTGCTTTTGTAGTAACTACCTAGGTAGGTAGTTAGTCATCGATGCAGACGGGAGTGAGCAACTACCCTTGCCATGCCCCACCTTTTTGGTTCGCGAAAAGCGCGCATCACACAGCGGGCAGATTTTTTCTCTTCGACTTGGACAATCCACGACGAGATCGTCCACCATGGCTGCGTCAGAAGGGAATTTCGACTGTGGCATGTTGTAGAGTCATGGTTACTATTTCATCGGCGATGATTGAAATGGCACGGCGCTCCAGCGAGACTTCGAGACTTCGAGACTTCGAGACTTCGAGAATTTAGAGAAACGGTAAATTCGAACGGCAAACGAGACGGACCACCTCGGGTTGACTTTGTTGGACCTTTTTCGACCGAATCCGACCTTTTTAATACAAGTGCAGGGGCGCCATTTTCTGGTCAGATGAAGAAGCATCCGATTGGGCAGCAACTTTCCACTTAGACGCCGTTGGCTGTGACACGACGCAGTGATCAACTCCGTGTGCCTCGAGACCGACTGCGCAGAAGAGGAACGGCAGGTGATGAGGTGATGAGGCGATGAGAGTTTTGAATGGACGTCCCATCTGCCGTCCCTTAAAAGCCGCTAAACCATAGGGCTGAGGGGAACAAGCCCTAGTTGTCAACACTGGCCAGATCTTCATAAGCGCCATGTCGAGGACGGGCAAGCAAGCAGAGACACGCCGGCTGAGTACCTAGGGTGAGCGCTGAGCAGTCTGGTCTTGTGCTAGCACAGTGCACCCAGCACCAAGAAATCGACCCCGTGTGCCAATATTACTAATGCATTGGCCAGACACCTTTCCGCCGGCCGCTGCTGGCCCCACCCACCCCCCCCCCCTCCCTCTGCGACCACCTGTACGCTTGCTGGCGCTGGCCGGCCAGCATACAGACAGGCTGGGGCAGTTCAGGGCGGTTCAGGGCAGTCCAGGGCAGTCCAGGGCAGGGAGGGCTGTAACTAATCATCTTCCGGGGCCGAGTCAAAAAACACAAAACAAGACTGAAGCACGGCCAGAACTGAAGCACGGCCAGAACTGACAAGAACAAGTGGCCTAGACCATTATTTGATGGCTAAATGAAAAAAAGCATACAGAGTACTCCGTAAGCAGAGGAAAAATCGTGCGGTTCCTATAAGACCGAGGCCATGCTCACATTGATGTGCCGTGCCGGTCTTAGACAACTTACGTGAACTGGCATCTAGTGCTTACGAGTCGACGGAGCTATGTTGACAGTTGATTCTCGCTTCTTAACTGCCATGGATATTACAAACTACCTCCGACCTAACTATGTATGTACTTGTGTTCCTTACTGTATTGCCGCCGCCGCTGTGGTGCCCTGGATTTCCCTCCTCCACATCATCATATGAATCTCCTGCCTTGTTCGGAGTACGGAGGATACTTGCGTCTTTTTGTTCTTTCAGCCCCTCCCCCCCCCCTCCCCTGATTGTTTCATGCATATCCACGAACTTTTCCATGTACTGTCCAACAACCCCTGAATGATTTGATTTTAAGGAAATACATGACAGGGCAAAATCAACGCTCATCACCATGCGCGAAATCATAATGATATTGCGAGCAAGTTGGCTGTAACTGCCAGAGGTAAAAGAGAGATTCTTACGGAATATAGAGACTATAGTTCAGCTTCTTTTTATATTATAAGTCAAAGTACTATAATAAGATACGTCCCGAGTGTAACTGACGTGACGTAACTATACCTAAGTACCTAGGTACGATGAAACCCCTGAATGATATTACTAATCTCCCTGCAAGGGTAGTTTAGGCTAGGTATTCAGATGTCAGCTCTTAGTTATAAAGTGGAGACCGTCGATTCTTTGTCTTTGTTAGTAAGTAACATAGCAAAATAAGTCTCTGCGGGGTAGTGCTTAATCCCTGCATATTCTGTCTGTGCCTCCCTAAAGAAGGTGGATAAAAATGGGACTGGTATTTTGGTAAGTCATACGGAATACATGGACTATATTACCTAAGGTCGTGTGTAGGTGAGAGTAACTAAATCCATTCGTACGTACTCGCATCTGCCGCGATGTCCTCACACTGTCCGTGAGATGCTTGGCGTCACTTTAACTAGGCCGTGTGAGGAAGTCGTGGACTGGAAGACATAATATCGATTACATCGGGCACTAGTTCAGGATAGTTGGCCGTAAGCCCGGAACAGAATTGATATTGGAAGCGTACAGGCACCCGCAATGGGCCCTTTGCAATATATTTATCGCAAAATGAGTACATGTATGAAAAATAAGGTCCTAGGAATACTAAGAGAAAAAGGCAATATTGAAGTCTTTAATATTGTAGAATCAATCTAGCGCTCGCACAAAAATTAGGGGATTCGCGGGGTAGAAACAAAAGAGCCAATTAAGACGCTCCGTCCGGTAGCGGAGTTGTGAGTCGACTGGTCGAAAAAAAAAATTCCCCTTCCCCCCTCCCGAAAAATTTACTGCCATGACGCACTGCCACCCTCACACACTTAACTCCCCACCTTCCTGCTCCATGCGAACTCTATTATATATCATTACTCGTTTTCTGCCACCTGAACGATCCGTTCTAACACTGCGGCTTTTTTTTCCTTGGTCAAGAAGAAGCTGTTTTCTTTCTTAAAAGAGAAACACTTATCAATTAGCACTTCTTCTCTTCGTTACTACTCTTCGTTCTGTCTTGAACATCACCTGCACTGCCGGTCGCCCTTGCACACAACTCTCGCACAAACATCAGTACACCACTACCCAATGGCTACCGACAATTTACCCAATGGTGCCAACGGCGATTACGGCGTCTATGGAACCACCGCGGGCACAACCAGCAGCCCCAATGGCAGAACGTCGCCTGTGTCCCCTCGCAGAGTGAACAGACCTCACCACGCCGGCTCCCCTTACCAGTCTGTCGGCGATTTTTTGTCAAACACCGACAAATTCCAGATTATTGAGAGCACCTTGAGAGAAGGCGAGCAATTCGCCAATGCGTTCTTTGATACGGGTAATGACTGTCCGTCAATTTTGCGACCAAAGTCTATCAGCTAACATGGTACTTCAACAGAAACCAAGATCAAGATGTATGAAGCCCATTGCAATGGATCCTCCCCCCAGATGTCTTGCGTGTCTAATACAAGTTAATTAGTGCCACTTCTCTCTCAGACTTCGGTGTTGAGTATATCGAACTCACATCTCCTGCGGCCAGTGAACAATCACGAAAGGACTGCGAGGCCATCTGCAAGCTGGGTCTTAAGTCCAAGATCTTGACTCGTAAGTGAAATCCCTCTTGACTGGCAATATAACGGTGGCAGTCGTTTTTGTTTCTCTTTTTCCGCCCGGATTAATGGCTGACATGCTATAACAGATGTGCGATGTACAGTAGGTTGAATGATCCTCTCGGCCCTTACGTTTGCGAATAGTTCTGAAAATAATGGGTTCGACAGATGGAAGATGCCAAGTTGGCTGTTGCAACTGGTGTCGACGGCGTTGATGTGGTCATTGGCACGTCCAAGCAGCTAAGAGAGCACTCTCACGGCAAGGATATGGCCTATATCACCAAGACTGCTATTGAGGTTATAGAATATGTCAAGAGGCAAGTGCAGGGGCGCTTCTGGTCTTCTGGTGAGCTGGTCCGCCTGCTAACACCCACCGCAGCCAGGGACGCGAGGTTCGATTCTCATCCGAAGACTCGTTTCGATCCGACCTCGTCGATTTGCTGTCGCTGTACAAGGCCGTAGATGCTGTCGGCGTGCACCGTGTTGGTGTTGCTGACACTGTCGGATGTGCCACTCCCAGACAAGTTTATGACCTCGTCCGCACGCTGAGAGGCGTCGTCTCTTGTGACATTGAGACTCACTTTGTGAGTGGCATACGCAGTGTCTCCCTATGACGGCATATTTGGAAGTGCTTGCTAATACTATTTTAGCACAATGATACTGGTTGTGCCATTGCCAATGCTTACGCTGCTCTTGAGGCTGGTGCTACCCGTAAGCCACGTCTACATGTCTGAACGAGTTACAGCCACGGTTTAATTTACTCACACTTGGATTCCAGATATCGATACCTCTGTTTTAGGCATCGGCGAACGAAATGGCATCACTGTGAGTATTGACGACCACCAGACGACCACCCATAATTGTGATCGTGCGATTGATTTGTCTATAGCCCTTGGGCGGCCTACTCGCCCGCATGATTGTTGGCAGCCACGACTACGTTACCTCGCGATACAAGCTACACAAGCTCAAGGAGATTGAGGATCTGGTCGCTGAAGCAGTTGCAATCAATGTCCCGTTCAATAACCCTATCACTGGCTTTTGTGCCTTCACCCATAAGGCCGGAATTCACGCCAAAGCCATCCTGAACATGCCCAGTACTTACGAGATCATCAACCCAGCTGACTTTGGCATGAATCGATACGTCCATTTCGCCTCAAGATTGACTGGATGGAACGCGATCAAGAGTCGTGTGGAGCAACTCGGTCTTTCCATGACCGATGATCAAGTGAAGGAAGTGTACGTATTCTCCGCACCACTATGGAATATGCGTTTCTTTGTCGCTGACAGAAAGGTAATAAACAGAACCCAGAAGATCAAGGCAATGGCCGACATCCGGCCCCTTGCTATTGACGACACTGACTCGATCATTCGCTCATATCACCTCGAGCTCCAGAGCGGACCAATGTAGCCACCATCTGTTACGATGCACAGCTGAAGTTGCTTGCTCTCGCTAAGATTGCAAATCTTGGCAGGGTAAAAATACCTGGAGTTTATGATTTGTTACACTAGATAAGGTCGTTTTTATTTAACACGAGCAATGGATTTCTCTCATAAGACTGAGCTTGGTAGCAACACGTAGTGAACCCATTTGGCAATATTCGAGCGTCACGATCCCAAATTCTGTAACTTCTGACCTTCAAGTTTTATCTCGACTACAAGCAGGTGTGGCGAACGTCAGCCTCGATTCACCTGCAGAGCGCCGCGGTTCAGGCTTACGGGGTGTTGCAACTGTAGATGAGCTGCATGGCGTCTGCATGTCGTGACGGGCTTGGCTAATACGGCATACCGCTCCGCTCCTGCGATAATTTGTCATCCGTCGTTGCGCTTACTGTGATGCCATGGCTTGTTGTTTAGCGGAGTGCATTCGACTTGTCACAAGCAGCTTCTTCCACATGTGTCCGATTCCTTATGCTGAGCCAAGCAAACACGTAATCAGATTGTGCCGCAGTGTTGCGGTCAAGGTTACCTCCCATACCTACCACAAGCACTCAAGTCGTTGGTGATGCATTGTACAACGATGTTAAAGACGCTCGCGCCTACACATACCATCACCACTCTATTCCGTACAAGCTCCAGATTAACACCGGCAGCGTCTGATCGATCGAGCACAGGTCAGGACAGGACGAGGTGCTGTCTCTGGCGGGAAGGAGCTCAATTCGATCCTCAGATTCCTCTGAGCACTGTCGGCGCAGCCATTGGCCCTGGACCAAAGCATCAGCTACTTAGTCACTAAGGTGATGAAACCTGATCCGGGGCCATCTTCGCGGGAAGAATTCGACAAATCTCGACGGCACCTCCATTGCTGACCCGAAACAAAAGAATGCTCGTTCATAATGCTAACAGATCCGATTCAACGCCATGACATGACGAAGCGTGGAGGGTAAATGGACACGACACACAGAGGATGCTCACTTCTATCTTTTTTTTTTTTTCCACCATCCTTGTCAGCGTTCAGCCCATAATTGTCTTCGTAATGATTCCCTCATCGTAATTTGCTCCACACAGGACAACCACGCTCGTCTGGCCAGCCACCTTGTCGGCAACCTGATGAAAGCCCGCGAGGGCCAAAGCAGCAGCGCCCTCCACAAGCATATTTTCCTGAAAAGCAAGCGCTTTGAGGGCAGCAGCGATCTCGCGCTCATCACACACAACGACCTCGTCGACAACAGCCAGGGCCAAAGGCAGGGTGACGGCATCCTCATCTATGCCCCCCGCAACAGCATCAGCAAGTGTCTGCAAATGGTCCGTTTCGACAACGCGTCCTGCCTTCATCGACTCAGCCAGCGCTTTGGAGTTGTCGGCCGCCACGCCGTAAATCCTGGTCCTCGGATGGAAGGCTTTGCAGACGGACCCGATGCCGCTGATCAGCCCTCCGCCGCCCATGGCCACGAAGATGTTCTGCACCTCGTCGCACTGCTCCAGTATCTCCAGGGCTATGGACCCCTGGCCGGCGACGATGTCCGGGTCGTTGTAGGGCGAGATGTACGTGTACGCGCCTGAGGTAGCGAGCCTTTGGGCATGTTGCTCGGCCAGACCTGTTTGCGCCCCGTGGAGGATGACGTGCGCGCCGTAGGCTTGGATCTTGCCGAGCTTGGCTGGGACCACTGTCTCGGGCAGGACGACGGTGAGGTTCTTGGCGAGGGAACGGGCTGCGCATGCGGCGCCGATGCCGTGGTTGCCTGATGAGGCGGTGATGAGCTGGCTGGCTTGGGCGGCGGACGGGGCGGACATCTTGGCCATGGCGCCGCGGATTTTGAAGGAGCCTGTCAGTTGGAAGTTGTCTGCTTTGAGGAGCAGCTTGGTTCCGTCGTGGCGCTCGCTGTTTGTCCTGGAGGGGATTAGAGGCGTCTTGTAGATGTGGCAGCGGATGCGGCTCCTGGCCCGTACCGCCTGGGCGGCGGTTTCTACATAGGATTGCTGCATCAAATTGGGATTGGATGTTTTGAATGAGGAGAATCAAGTCGGCGGCCATGCAATCGTTTCTCGCTGCCGTTTAAGACTGGACCGAACCAATGCTCGGGTTGCTAGGAAACAGGATCCTGTCCACGAGGGCGTGTCCTTGGGTGGGGTTTGTTTGTACGGGCTCAGCTCAGCAATTTTTTTTTTTTTTTTTACTCCATGGCTAGGTCCGCAGCCATCTCGGGCCCGGTGCCTAACTAGTTATGAAATAGCAATATGCGCTGATTGACCGTCATCAAGAGTTTCATCAGAGTTCATCACAGTTCGTCTCCACAGTCGCCGTCCCAGGCCTGGTCCGATCCCACTTGCAAACCTGCAACGTCATCCGCAGCCGGCGACAACCGTCTTGGACAAAACCACTGCAACACCAGCTTTTCAACATCTCAACACTTACATGTGCCCTGACCCCATCGCCTCTCACAGGCCAGACACGCCCTCGCATCGGCCTCAAAAGCGCAGCCAAAACAACCTAGCATGGGAGACGGAGTCCCATAGAACCCGCCATCCCGCATCGCAAAGATGATGTCCTCCACCAACGAGGAGGACCCCTTCCTCCAAGTCCAGCAGTAGGCGCGCAAGCCAGCTCTCCCTCTCCCCCATTCCACCACCCGCAACTGACACCCAAGCCCAGAGACGTCCTCACCCAGCTGTCGTCCACCCGGCCCCTCTTCGCCTCCTACCTGCGCATCCGCTCGCTCGCCACGACGCCCTCCTCCCCCGAACTCGCCTCCGCCCAAAGCGACCTCGAGTCCGCCCTGTCCTCCCTCGCCGAAGACCTCGCCGACCTAGTCGCCTCCGTCCAGGCCATCGAGTCCAACCCGTCCCAGTATGGCATCCCAGCAGACGAAGTCGCGCGGCGGAAGCGCCTCGTCCGCGAAGTCGGCGGCGAGATAGAGGACATGCGCGACGAGCTCACCAAGAAGCTTGAGCGCTCCGGCCCGGACAGCGGCCATCGGCCTGATGACCCCGGCTCCTTTGCTGTCGGCGAGGAGGCGGACGGGTATGCCGAGTTCGAGCAGCAGCAGCAGGTGGAGATGATGCGCGAGCAGGACGAGCACCTTGACGGCGTCTTTCGGACCGTGGGCAATCTGCGGAGGCAGGCGGATGATATGGGGAGGGAGCTCGAGGCGCAGAGGGAGATGCTTGAGGTTGTGGATGACACTGTGGATCGGGTGGGCGGGAGACTGCAGAGTGGTATGCAGAAATTGCACTATGTCATGAGGAAGAATGAAGATCGGTGGAGCAGTTGCTGCATAGGCGTCTTGATATTCGTCTTGATGCTCTTGTTGTTCTTGTTGGTGATTCTGTAAGGGCAAGGGCACGTGGGATGGTAGGACCAGCATTGATGTCACGCAGGAGATGTCCTTCTTTCTCTCTCCAGTAGCGGGTTTTAGTTATTTAGATTTATATGGAGTTTCAACGATCTGTGTAGACAGTGTTGAGGTAGCCTCGAAATGGCGTCGGAATACCCGTCTTTCTGTCGAAATGTGATTCATTCTCCACGTACAATATGTAGTAGAGCTAGGTCAGCACACTACTTCACTGCATCTTGACATGCAACGCCAGTATATATGCAAATAATCGTACCCTATATGATCGTCCTCACAGTAGTGGTAAGTACGTGTCTTATGGCGATCCCATATCTCGGCAGACCATAACTCGCAGAACCCGCATCTAAATCTTTACACCCCATCCACTCGCCCATCCTGCAAGCAGAGGGCTAAACTTCATGCCTACGCCAATACAAGCCCACCATCAACGCGAAGAATATCACCTAATGCGCGAAGAGACCCGGCAGCAGAGGAATTGGCGGGTGCTTTCTTTGGAACTTCCACTAATGCAAGCCTCAGCGCTGCCACGGCGGCGTTTCCGTAGAAGCTGAGGAATCGCTGCTCGTGCCCATCAATCATGGATCGCAGAACAATTAGTTGGGTGTTTGAGATTTCGTTCGCAGGGGAGTTCACGATACAGGCAAAGGCTTTCCAGTAATTTGACGGCGGGTACGGGTTCGTCTTGGAGGCTTTGCTGAAATCTCGCAACGAAATAGAGGCAAAGCCTGCTCCGAGACCCGCCATTCTGTCGTTGTGGTTCTGCTCCGGAATCCATGATGGTCCGTCCTTCTTCCAGCCTAAAGCTTGCCTGCCTCTTTCAAGCTTGTCATTGCCTCTTGAACCAAATAGAACGGGGCATACCACTTTGAACTTGGCAAGGAGGATGTCGATCAGAGACTGGCCGCGCCATGAGAAGTCCTTGTGAGAGAACACTTGTGCCGTGAAGACGCCAATAGGGTCCGCGGCTTTCGGATTCGCTCCACATTCATTTATGAACTGGCTGATTATACCTTTCGCAATGATGTTCATCAGGTATACAAACAAGGATGGTAGTGTGGGACCATTATTCGGAACGTCCTCAGCCAAAGGTTGACGAGGTGTCGCCACATATAGGCTGACATCAATCGCTGGGCTGGGGAGCTGGCCATCAAGAGACTGTCGAAGCAATGCCATCAACTTGCTTGTCTGCGGATCTCAAGTTAGAAGAAGCAATTGTGCTCAAGGACCCTGCTTGCGTGTAAGACTTACTGGTTGCACATTAGCCCCCTTGCCGCCTGTCAATTGTCCAAGTGAAACGCGGATCTCTCTTCGAATGCTGCCGACTTTGCCCTTCAGGGGTGATGCCGCCACCTTTGATGCCGCCACTACATCTTTCCGCAGCTTTTTGAGAGCTTGGTGGATCTGGACATATCGATCCGATAACGGGTCAAGGTATGAGTTCGGTTGTGATGGCTGAACTGATGGTACAGGTGCGGTTTGCTGGGTTGTTGGGACGACGCTCGGAGGTGATAAAAACGACTGGTTCTGGCTCAGAACTACTGGCTGCTGCTGGGATCGGTCTTGTTTCTGACCGCTTGTGCCGGACGGACTGCTCTGGGCTTGTTTCGCTAAACTGGCAAACAGCCCGTTTGGCTGCGGTGTCGATGCAATCGGCTCTTGTGTCTTGAACTGCGTCTGTGCGAGAGTCTCTGACTTATTGGATTCTGAAGGTGCTAGCATAGGTCTCTTCCTCTCAACTAGCCTTTCCACCGCTCTGGCAGCTTCTGGTTCTGGCACTGGTTTCGGCGGCGGAAGTTTGGGTATCGATTTGGCCCTGAGCTCTTGCAGTCTCTTTTCTTCGGCGGCAACGGCCGCTTCGGCCTTCAATCTTTCCTGCTCTCTGCGTTCTTGTTCCAAGATGCGATTGTATTCCTCATGGAGTATATGCAAATCGAAGACCCGTAAAGCCGTCTCTCTCACTCGCTCGTGTTCGGCTTGCGCCGCAGCGAGGGCATCTCGATGACTCAATTCCGTATTTCGATCATCTAGCAGGAAGCTGGACACATAACCTCGGTCTGGACTGGAAAGAAACTGGCTTTTCCTCAATGGTGAAGAGTTTGACATTGCGCTGGAAGTGTCGACGGCTGAGAGAAAGGGACGCCCGTTGCTACCGTGTCATCGAGGTGTGAGTAAAAGTCCAAATTTGGCTCAATTCTCCTTTGGAGGTAGATGGTAGTCGCCAATGCTTTCTTCGCGTTAGTGCAGGTGTTGCTGAGAAGCTGTTGAAGGCACAGGCGATATCTAGGGCTATGGACCAACTTCTTTTCCGATAAGTGAATGATAAGATTGACACAACCTACATACCTAGGTAGGTAAGTAATTCATTTGAACGTGCGGCGTTTGCAGAATGGTGGGCCGGGCTGAGCTGCTGAGCTGCCGAGCTGCTGAGCTGCCTGGTTGGCTTAGAGACGTGGTGCGCCATGAGGGGAGGGAGGGGGGCGGCACAGATTTCAGCCACCGTCCAATTCTGTCGAAGTGAAAAGCACATTAGTAATATTATAACAGATCATAAGATATTTCGCCCTAGGTTCAAAGAGTAACTGGTAGTGGATAAACAGTGGATCTCGTGACCAGCTTGCTCCCTTTCCTTTGTGTAGGCAGAGGGATGGAGCCGCTTGTGTTCACAGAGAGTGCATCATCAGAGTCAATAACTAGTCAATCATCCATTGCGCATTGCATCCGTGCCAGGGCCTTGCGTTCAAAGAATATCAACGTCATCGCACACGCTAAGCATCTCGAAAGTTACGTCCACATCTCTTTGGTGTGTGTCGGCAGGGATATTTCGCCAGTTTGACTCGTTCATCTGAGTAACGTAGGAATCCTGCGTTATCCCAACTGAGATGCCATGCAGCATGCATGAGATAAACACCTTACTCATCACTCATCCAGCCATCTAAAGCGATAGTGTCATCCTGAACCCAGAAGTTCCCTCCCAGGACTGGCGACGGAACTCCGGCGGCGGCATTGATTTCCCCTCACACTGATACTTCCTCTCTACTATTCGCATAATTCCGCTGACGCTCTCGCCACTGCCTTGCAAAGCGCACGCACATGTGGTGACACAACATCAGTTCTACGGTAACTACTACCAAACAGAACCAGAAAACAAATTGCGGTCGGAGACTAATTAGCAGAGCGGAGCTTGGCCGCTTCGCCAAAGCATAACGTTAAAGAATACGACGAACAGGGGTGGGTTGTGTGTGATCTGAATTGTGTAGCGGCACCAGGTGCATTATGGGCAGGGGCATCGCATCTGTGTACATAGGTACTTATTCCGTATATGCATTAACTTAGGTAGGTATTCCGTAGGTAGGTATGATTACGGAATACGTGTGTGGCCCCATTTTCACTCTCACTCTAACGCTCACTATGTCATTATGTTATTATGTCATTATGTCATTATGTCACTATGTCACTATGTCACTAACTATCACGCCGGTGACAGAAGGCGGGATGTCCTGACTTATGTATTGGTAGGCAGGATCCGTCGTGTAATCTATCACCAATCACCAATATCTCGCACTTCGGCCCAAGCCAGGTAATAGCTCGACTTCAGTAGTTGGTCCCGGCTGCGTCGGGTGTGAATGAATATGTTGGATGCTTGGCCTTCTTAAGATATGTGTGTATGCTTCATTGTCTGTTCTATAAAGCCGGAGCTAAAGCCATCGGTGTAACAATATTGCTTTGCCAAGGCAGTTACAGGCTAAGAGCCTAACACGATGGCACGAGACGCGCTCAGAAGCAATATACAACGCTGGCTGTTGAGAACTCGGTTCGCTTCCCGGAGGCGCTCGACTTTCCGTCACTTCAATTGTTCCTAATAACTTGCGAGGTTTCTCACCTCGGGTACAATCAGTACAGTACGTACAGTACCTACCTACCTAAGGTTGGTGGGTACCTAGGTACCTAGGTAGGTAGGTAGGCACCCAGATTGCTCTAGTGCCCTCTTGCCCCACTGATAGCCTACCCCCTCTACTCCGTACGTCTCCAGCTCTTTTAACGCCGGCAAGCCTCCCCAGCCAGTCGTCCGGTTATATTTACACCAGGCCGCTTGACTGTCCGCTGACGAGCCCAGCCGTCCAGCCAGCCGTCCAGCCAGCCAGGCTTTAACCTGTCCAACTCCGTTCGGCTCTCCATTCATCTCTTCCCATCGTTCACCACCATCCATCCAGTCTGCAGTCTCTCGTCCGAGCTGGGCTTCCCCGTCTCTTCATCCCATCCATCCCCTATCGCCTTCCTTTCTTCCTCTGCATCATCCCACTGCACTATTTCCGTCCTTTGTACGCTCCTTGGCTCTCATCGAGCTCGCTTTTGCAAACCAGCCGCAACCTCACCCTCCTTTTAACAACAACGTCCATCGCATCCGCACCAGCCTAAGCTCCTTGGGCTTTGCTTGCTACTGTCTCTCAAGCTAGCTTCGCCCAACCGTCAAGCCAACAGCTTTCGGTAAATCCATCCCGCTCTAAAAATCGAGTCCACAACCATCTTACACTACCATACAACATCCTGAATACCTGCTCTCGGAGACTTGATTGCCGCACTGGCCAGCCGCCTTCAACGTGCCTCCGCATACTTTCTAATTCACCTGCGCGCTGTGTGCCCTCTGACTGACTGCCCGTCATGGAGCAGCAGCAACAGCAGCAGCAGCAGCCGACAGGTGGTGTTCCTGGACCTGCTGGAAGAAGGCTTCACATTGCTCATCGGCGAAGCCCCTCGGAGTTGACCCCCTTGATGAGCATGTTTGCCAATCCTGGAAGTAAGTCGCCGCTACAGCCTTCCGAGTCCATCTTTCAATTCTGAATTCAGGTCCTTTGGAAAGCACCCGTCATACCTCACTGGTAGAAGCTTATGAAACTGTGACTTCTTCCGTTGTCTAAACATGCCCCTTTCTCATCATGACTATAAAATACTTGATCCATACCACTAACTTTGTATCCCTTTTGTTGTCTATAGTGGAACAATTGGCTATTCAACAGCAAATCGAGCTGTTGCAGCAGCAACAACAGCAGATCCAGGCTACCCATCAACAATATGTCAACATGGGCATGATGCCTCCCGGCCAACCTCTTGGTCCCAACGGCGCGTTCAATCCTTTGCAGCCCATGGGCAACGCTTTCCAATTTCCCACCCCGATGGAACAGCAGAGCTTGGCACATCAGAGCCAGCCGCACTCACATCGCCGAAATCAGTCGGCTATGCCAAACATGGGCATGGGTCCCCCTCCCGCACCATCCTCTGGTGCATCTGGATCTGCCTTTGGTAACTTCGAAGCCCCTCAGACGCAAAATAGAGAAAATACTGGTGGTAGAGGCGGTCGCGGTAGCTCTGGTGGAGGTCACCAGCGACGTCATTCTCTCGCTTTAGCCGATGCGAAGAAGGCTGCTGAGATTGCTCAGCAAAAACGTACCACGACCGGTTTTCAGTTTCCTGGTCCTTCTGTGTCAAGCTCTGACAAGGCTGATAATGAAAATAGACCTGTCTCTGGACAGCCGAACCTGGATGTTTCTGTTGCTCAAGGCTCCAACAGGGGCCGTGGAGGACACGGACGAAGTCAGAGCATGGCTGTGAATGGTCGAGGTGGTTCTGGTTTGCGCTCCAGTACGTTCAACACTGGAGGAGATGGTGACGTTCGCCGCGGAAGCGGCCATGCGCGTACTGGGTCCAGAAACTTCGAGGGCAACTGGCGCAATCAAGGTCAGAATCAGGACGCCCCTGCTGCTACTGGCCAAGCACCATCTTTCCAGCCCGGCCACAGATCTCGTGGCTCCGTCAACCAGTCCGTCTCGTCTATTGGTGCATTCCAGTATAATCCTACTCAACAGCCCCAGCTCATGCAGCTTCCTGGGCAGATGATTATGCCACAGATGTACGGTCAACAGCTGAATCCCCTCCAGCTCAGCCAGTTGCAAGCTCTCCAAGCGGCCCAGCTGAATGGCCAGCAGTTCCAAGGATTACAGACTTCCCAGCACGCTGGACAGATGGGTGTCCACCAGCAGCAACAGCAGCAGCAGCAGCAGCAGCAGCGAAAGACTTTGTTCACCCCATACCTACCCCAAGCTTCTCTCCCAGCTCTCCTCGCTGACGGCCAGCTCGTCTCTGGTATTCTCCGTGTCAACAAAAAAAACCGAAGCGATGCCTACGTGACTACCCAGGACGGTCTGCTGGATGCTGATATCTTCATCTGCGGTAGTAAGGATCGTAATCGCGCTCTGGAAGGCGACCTCGTCGCTGTCGAGCTCCTTGATGTTGACGAAGTATGGTCTCAGAAGCGAGAGAAGGAAGAAAAAAAGAAGCGTAAGGACATCACGGATACTCGTTCTGGTTCCACCAACCAGGGGAACCAAAACTCTGGAAGCAATGACGACAACATCGTTAGTGAGGGTGGTATTCGCCGTCGTGGAAGTTTGCGACAGCGACCCACACAGAAGAAGAATGATGACGTCGAAGTTGAAGGTCAGAGTCTTCTTCTCGTCGAAGAGGAAGAGATCAGTGATGAGGCTAAGCCCTTGTATGCTGGCCATGTCGTGGCAGTTGTTGAGCGGGTTGCTGGACAAATGTTCTCTGGCACGCTGGGCCTCCTTCGCCCGAGCAGCCAGGCTACAAAGGAGAAGCAAGAGGCAGAGCGTGCTGCTCGTGATGGTTCGAACAACCGCCACAACGAATCTCGCCAACAAGAGAAGCCCAAGATTGTTTGGTTCAAGCCTACAGACAAGCGCGTGCCTCTTATTGCTATTCCCACAGAGCAGGCACCACGAGATTTTGTCGAGAAGCATCAAGACTATGCCGACCGCATCTTTGTCGCGTGTATCAAGCGATGGCCTATTACGTCGCTGCATCCCTTTGGTACTCTTGTTGAACAACTCGGACGCATGGGTGATCTCAAGGTGGAGACAGATGCTTTACTCCGCGACAACAACTTTTCCTCTGATGAATTCTCCGATGCTGTTCTGCGCAGCGTAGGCCTTCAGTACTGGTCGGTATCTAAGGAAGAGGAGATCGAAGTATCGTCACGCCGTGATTATCGTGACGAGAAGACTTTCACAATTGATTTCAATGGAAGTGCCGAGCTTGGAAATGCCATTCATGTCAAGTCTCGACCTGACGGCAAGATTGAAGTTGGTATTCACGTGCCAGACGTCACGCATTTCGTCAAGCCCAACTCGCTCGTGGACCGAGAGGCTAAGAAGCGTGGCACCTCGGTTCAGCTGATCAATCGCTTTTGCGCGTTGCTTCCGCCTAAGATTGCAAGTGATGTGTGTTCGCTGAGATCGGATCAGGAGCGTTTCACGGTTTCTGTGGTGTTCAACGTCAACCCCAACAATGGATCTGTCGCTGAGGACGATAGCTGGGTAGGCAAGAGCATAATCAAGAGCTCGGGCAAAATTAGTCTGAAGGAAATTGACCAGGCTATCGAAAATTCGACCGAGTATACCAATGCAGCTGCTCCCGCGAAGACAATCCAAATTCTTCAGGCGGTGGCACAAAAATTCCGCGAGACGCGACTCGGGGCCGGGGGAGAACCCATTGCCCCTTTGCGTCTCTTCCAACAACTGGACGATGAGAACAATCCTGCTCAGCACAACATCTTCGACTCGACTCCGGCTCTCGAATTGGTTGAAGAGCTGATGCACAAGGCTAATGCCTACGTTGCTCAGCGCTTAGCGGAGGGCTTGCCCGAAAAGGCGCTGCTCCGCCGCCAGGCTTCGCCTAACCCTCGTCGTTTGCAGATGTTCGTTGAGCGGATGAATGCTCTGGGCTATGATATTGATGCATCCGGAAGCGGTGCGCTACAGAACAGCCTCTTCAAGGTTGAAGACACTGACCTTCGAAAGGGCATGGAGACAGTTGTGCTCAAGGCTATGCACAGAGGCAAATACTTGATCGCGGGCAAGACGCCGAAGCAGTTGTGGCCACACTACTCGCTCAATCTTCCATTGTACACGCACTTTACCAGCCCCACGCGTCGATATGCTGATATCATTGTTCATCGTCAACTGGAGGCTATTTTGTCTGGGGGCAAAATCGAGTTTTCTGACGATCTGGACGGCTTGGTCAAGACTGTTGAATCATGCAACACTAAGAAAGAGTCGGCACAGAACGCACAGGATCAAAGCATCCACATCGAGTCATGCCGCACCATGGATAAAAAGCGTCAGGAAGCAAATGGCGATCTCATTGCTGAAGGCATCGTGCTCTGCGTCTACGAGTCGGCGTTTGATGTCCTTATTCCAGAATGGGGCTTCGAGAAGCGCGTGCACTGCGACCAACTGCCCGTGAAGAAGGCCGAATTTAGAAAGGAAAAGAGAGTGCTGGAGCTCTACTGGGAGAAGGGCGTCCCTAGCTCTGCTTACGTCCCCGAAGATGAACGACCCAAGGCTGCTGCATCACAGAGAATGACCAACGCCATGGCAGCTGCTCGACAGGCTGAGGCTGCTGAAAGGGCGAAGAAGGAGCGAGAGGAGGCTGCTCGCAAACAGACAGTCACAGGCACTATTTCGACTGACGATGTTGACGCCTTATTCGACGATGATGACGAAGACAACACATCGGATATCACAGAAGCGATGGCGGGGGCGTCTCTGGCCGAACGACCGACTCAAAGCGTACCAGGATCGCCTGTTCGCTCTACGTCCAATGCTGGCACTCTTCACCGAACTCGGTCCGACTCCAAGGTACGTGTTGCGGATGCAGTGGAGACGCGCTTGACAAACAAGGAGAAATATTTGAAGTTGTTCAAGCTCAGGGAAGAAGGCGGGGACTATATCCAAGATGTGACGGAATTGACCCGAGTTCCCATCATCTTGAAGACAGATCTGACCAAGAGCCCTCCGTAAGTATTTTCCTGGTCAAATGGAGAAGACTAGCGACGAGAATATTGACTTGTAACACTAACTCCACTATGAATAGTTGCCTCACCATCCGATCTTTGAATCCATACGCTTTGTAAATTGTCTAGGACAAGGACAAGTATGAAGTCAGAACAAATTTATCAGACTGAACCGAAGACATGGTAAGATGCACTGAGGCAAGGCGAGAAAGAGATGGAGAGAAAAAGCCGATTGGAAGAGCAAGTGAAGCTAGCCCTTTCCATGCTGGAGGCTTCACTCACGCAACCAGTGATGTGTGTGTTGTACATAGTATCATACAAATAGCAGGTGCTTGTCATTGAGCGGACATGATGGCATCTAGACGTGACGGGAAAAAAAAAACGAGGATGGCTGTGGTGGAAAGCGAGGTAGTAGTCGAGATGGAACATACGCCTATAGTTGATATTGTGCGGACCGGTCTGTAGCAAGCAAAGTCTTTGAAATCGAATGACATGAAGCAGTAGAGCGCAAATAGCACGATACACCACAAGGCGGGAAATGCATTGCCGGGTGATTGCAGCCCCGGCGTCCTTTGGCTTGCGTACCTAGTAGTCATTGGGGGCCACGGCACGAGCAGCGGTATCAATCCGGACAGGTCAACCGGGTTACACATGTATACACATGTATATATCATGACACGGATGGGAGAAAGGGCAGCCAGGCATGTTATCAATCGTGTTGCTATCGACGTGCTTTTTAACTGATAGCTATTTCCTTTCTGCGTTCAACACTGCCCATTCCATCAATGGCCAGGTTTCGCGTCCTTCAATTACAATCGTGGGAGAGCGCCATGGCGTGTGGGCTTGTACAGTCGTTCCCTTCAAAAAAGCCGTAAGTTATACGCTATTTACTGCATACAACATTCTCCTGGTCACAAGGACCCGATTACAACCCAAGAGCCCAAAGCCTGCACACCAACTTCGTCCTTGCTGATTCCACATATATGTCCCAGCTAAATCAGGCCGGAAACCTCTACGCCTGTCTCTGTATACGCCCCTTACAGCGTAGCGACGAAACCTCTGTGACTGCTTTACTTGTGACGATACCAAGTAATTTACCTTATTCAAGGATGCGGAAATATTAGTGTCCGAGAGGGGAGGGAAACGGGATGATAGAAAAGTCTATTACTTTTAGTGTAATCTCGGTTGGCCCTCTTTGTAATTCATAGTGAAATTTTATTGTGAAGGTGGGTTGAATCAATCATACTGCTGATGGCTGCCTGCCTGGGTTGGGGACGTATGTCCATTTGCGTTTGAAGCAGCATCATAAGCTTAGAAAGGACGAGCGTCCAGATAAGCCTGCGCCTTGGCCCAGGTCGTCTTGTCAGCCTTGGGTAACTCACCAACTGCCAGCGTCTGCACGCCCTGGTTGAGAGCGGTGACAAAATCGACACAGATGCGGAAGTCCTCGGTCAATGCCTCGGCAAACGGCACAAATGTCTCTGGGAAGACCTCGAGGCGCTTTGCTCGCTTCTCCTTGCTGTCTAGCACCTCATCTTCATCAAAAAATGTTCGCACTGCGATGCCAAGACCGATGTCAGGCTCTTGCAGAAAGGGAAGTCTTGGGATTAGAGCGTCAGTACAATCAGTCTTAGTCGCATGCGGGAAAAAAAAAAAAAAAAAAAACAGGTGCTGCCACCTACCTTTGGCTAATGTCCAAGTAATCATCCCGCTCTCGCTTGCATTGCCCGTACATAAACATGGATGCCACGATAGCCTCAATCAAATCGCGGTCTGCCTCACGGACGGCGGTGGACAGCGAGCGAAAAGCCAACAGACTCTTGTTAAGAGGTCCAGTGTATCCGTATACTTGATGTCGCAACTTGAGCAGCGTAGCACATTGGCTGATCAAAACTAGGCTCGACTTGTCTTCGTCCGTGCCACGGCGAGGCAAACCAGCAATGCCTTCTTGGTGCTTTGCTCCTAGGACGCCGTGTCGTATTAGTTCAAAGGCGAGCAAGGCGGCTTCATCAAGCCCGGGAATGTCAGGGCGATTTTCACTGGCATCCTTGAGCGCCAATAAAGTCGTTGCCAGTGCGTTGCCCCATTTAGTCAATGTATGTGAGTCATTCACATAGCCTCGCAGGTGTAGGAATCGCCAAATGGACACTGATGCCACCATTTCCATGCTGTCAATGCCTCGTATCTTGCTTTCCTTAGCGCGAGTCTTCTCTACAAAATCCGAATTGGCAAGGGCCAAAACCTCTAGATAGATCGGCCCAGCAAAGTCGGCTGGGAACACGCTCCGCAAATCGCTCTCCTTGACATCCCAAGACCCCACCAACTGAGATGGAGCTGGCTGCAAAGCACGGTGGTTAATCGTGTACGAGAATTTTGGGTCAAACCAGACGCGCATTGTGATATCCTTGTGGCCAATACCTCGATGAACGCGAGGAATGATTAGACCCAGTGCTTGCTCCTTCACTGGAACAAGCTTCTTGGTAACGAGGTTCTTATACTCATCAGTAATGACGCCATCTAGAGTAGGCTGCACGAGAATCTGACCGTGTGTTATACTGTTCAGATTTCGTGCACCAATCAGACCGGTGTTGAGGTAGTGGAAAAGCTCTTCCGGCAGTTGAAGGCCGAGGTATTCGTGGTTATCTTTGGTAAGCCGATCAAAATCATTGACTGTCACCTCCCCAGCTTCCGAAATGTAGATGAAGTGATGAATAGCCATGCGAGCCTTTCGGTACTTGTCCAGCCAATTGGGATCTTGAGCTTGCAGGATGTCGTTGAACGAGTTGCACGCATTGGCGACGCCCTTATCGGACGTCCTCAAAATGTTGACCGCATCGCCGACCGTGAAGAGGTTAGGGTACATGGCGTTGTCTAGCAGAGGGGGGAATGGGGGGAGGAAGGAAGTGCCAGTCATAAGAAGGGCATCGATAAACATGGGCTCAGCGACGCTCAAGGCTCGCAAGATCTTCTTCTTCGAAGTGGCCAACACTAGCTTTGCTTCCCAGTCGAAGCCACGTATGATGGAATCCTTGATCGGGTAGAGGAGGAGTTCTTGAGAGCCCATTACAGCAGCACATTGGTCAGAGTCGATGAGCTCGAAGTAGGCCAGCTTTGCGCACGAGTTAGTGTTTGGTATTCTCAACGGATGTGACGGTTTGTCTATGTCTCTGATCATACCTGAGCGCATGCATTGTAAGGCGGTACGAGGAAATGCAGGCCACGCTTCTTTAAAATTGTCTGCAATAAGGGGTACAGGTTTTGGACGATATAAGCTCCTGCCAGATCAACGGTTTTAGTCCTCGCGTTCTGCTGACACTATCATCCTGGTCTTTACAAAGGCGTCCAAGAAAAACTGGACTTACCAGGGTTCGCTCCAAAGGTAGTAACGGCCTGCTCGGCCTCTGAACGCGAGTATAGGGCCCATGCCTCATCCGTCTTCTTGTTTGCTGACCGTCTGCGCTTGAGGCCAACTTCGTCCTGTCCCGTGATGGACTGTCCGTCGAAAATGAAGAAAGGCACAATGCGACTGTTCTCCCACGAATCAAGATTTTGGTTGATATGTGTCTGGATACCCGTCAAGCCGCCGAGAGCTGAGAGAAGAGGTTCATGAGCGGGGGGAGTGTCGAGCAGCTGGCTCAAGTAGTACGTCGCATCGACGGCAATGGCGCAGTCCTCAAGTTCGGAAATATCGTAGGAACTAATTATACAGCTGCTGGTTAGTCTCTTGTCGTCTGAGGTTTTACAGAGTCATTAGTGTGACGGAAACTGATTCTGTTGTGTGTTGGCTGGTCATTTGCATACGTTGCTTGGGTGTGGATGTACGAATCCTCGACGAGAACTATCGAAAATAATCAGGTTAGCTTCTCAATTCCTAGCAACCAAGATCCAAATTCCAACTCGTCGGCCAAGCATCCGAAGGAAAGCACGTAAGATCGTGGCGAGATTGACAATGGGGTAAATGAGCTGCGCTGTAGGGACGACGGTCGTAATCAAGCAACATGATCGAAACTTGAGCCGCAACGAAAACATGTCGTCAAAAAGTGCTGCTTATTGCCTGAAGCCGAAGAAGCTTGCCTGTTTGCACGAGGCGCAAGTAGCATGACATGACGACTGCCGTCACCAAAAGTGTACGCGCAGCTGGTGTCCCGCATGAAGACCCCGAAAGCAGAATATGGTAATAAAAAATAAGGCCGAGCACGACGACTTGGACGTCACTTACACGGCATGCTGGGCAGGAACGATCGCGACAGAAGTGCCCGTATTCAAAGAAGGGGAAATCGCTCGCCGACTCGCAGGGCTCCTGGTCAGGAGACAAGAGGTTGCGCCGGCGTTATCGTTGAGAGCGAGTGGATGGTGTTGTGGATTTCAGAAGAGAGCAGAGCTCAAGCCCTCCCTACCTTGTGGACTGGACTCGAGACCCAGGAGAAGAGAAGCAGCCCGGTCTTGATCTGTGGCGCCAGAACTGCAGTAGCTCTGCCGAAGCTACCTAGGTAGTCAGTAGTCAGTAGTCAGCGTCAGCGTCAGTGTCTGGATGTCTCGTCCTCTCTCGCAGGCTGTTCGTTGAAAGCTGACACGACAGAGAAGTCTTTGTGTGTAAGTAAGGAGAATGCGTAAGACACTGGATATTTTGACCTGTAGACGTGATGCGATTTGGCTGCACGATGGAGAGGAAGGAGCAAAGGACGTCTAGAACGTCTCAGACGGCCAGGCACTCACTAGTACCTAGGTACCTAGGTAGGTATACAAACAAAAAGACGCAAGGATGACACAGGAACAGGTAGAAAAAAACTAGCACCACATACCTAGGTACCTAGGTACATGCAGCTAGCAGACCCGAAGTAGAGGTGCCCTAGGAAGAGATTGCCGTGTGTGGTGGCTTGCTAGTCAAGTCACGGAGAAAGAACCAGAACCAGGCAGCTGCAAGCACACGGCGCCGGTCCCACGTGCAGTCGAGAGGCCTCTCTCTACCTCCCCTCCATTCCTTCCATTCCTTCCCGGAAGCATGGCGGGGTCCCGCGTCACAACACACACAGCGACTGTATGTACTTACCTGGGTATCTCCCTGGGTACCTCCCTGGGTACCTCCCTGTTTGCTACAGTACCTAAGTCTACAGACCCAACGCAACGCAGTTGTAGTCGAACAAGTATCTCGACCTCCCTTCTACGCCTATCAACTGCTTGCGGCAGATACAATGAAACCTCTACTGCAGTCTCTCCCAATTTGCGACCCAAACTGACCTCAGAGGCCAAACCCCCATCGGTAACCTCCAATCCATAAAGCTCACCATTGAACACGTAGTCCCCAGGTCACATCCATATATCAGACCAAATATCAGACCAAATATCAGACGTCACGACAAGTCACGATTGCTCTCCCCCTCCCCGCCTACCTACCTAGGTACTTGAATTGAGCTTCCTCCACACACATTTCTTCTCGAGGTTCCGGAGCGAAAACACCAATCACCAATGTAGCGATCCCAAGCGAATGCAATCGCCATGACCTCCCCCGCAGCAGACATCCCGGTAATAGATCTGTCCGGCCCCCAAGCCGACGTCGCAAGAGAGCTTGTCGACGCCGCAGCCGAGCACGGCTTCATCTACATCCGCAATCTAGGCCATGACATTTCCGCCGCAGACGTGGACGAGGCATTCACCCTGGTGGGTTAGAACCTTCTCCATCCTACCCGAAGCGTCCCGTATAAAAAAAATAGGCAAGCTCTCCGCTTTATGCTCATCACTCTGTGTTATAGTCCAAAAAGCTACTAGCTGCTCCCTTGGAAGAAAAGCAAGCGTGCTCGATGCAGAGAAATAACCGTGGCTGGGTGGGCATGCATGCCGAGACGTTGGATCCAAAGAGCCAAAAGGTCCGTCTGTTCTGCGCGTGCAGAACAGCTCCATTGTCACGTCAATAGGCAGTCGAACGCTAACGCGTCTCACCAGGTCGGGGATTTCAAAGAGTAAGACTTCCTCACACTATGCGACGAACAAATAATACAAGAGTTAAACCCAAAAGGTAACAACCATGAAGAGCATTTAACTTTGGCGAATTCGTCAACGGTAAAGCCCAGCAGCCCATACCACCCACCATTGCGGCCGACGAAGCCAAAATCTCTGCTTTCGCAGACCTCTGTCGTGCGCTGTGTCTCAAGATCCTCGATCTGCTTGGCCAAGGTCTCCAGGTATGTTCTTATTTATTCCAACTAATAAGCGCAAATTCAATACTCATTTTGGGGAAAAAAAAAAACCAGGTCGACACATTCTTCTCATCAGCCCATTTCCAATCTGAATCCGGACTTGGCGGCATCCTCCGCTTCCTGCGATATCCTCCTCCCTCTACAACTGCCCATTCTCCCAGCGATGTCCGGGCTGGCGCTCACTCTGACTACGGCACCATCACCCTGCTCTTCCGCTTGAAAGGCCAGGCAGGTCTTGAGATTCTCAAGATGGACAATACTTGGGCGCCTGTGCCTGTTGTGCCGCCTGGGACGGAAAATGAACCCAGTCCCCCTATTTTAGTCAACATTGGGGATTTGCTGTCTTATTGGACGAATGGATTGTTCCGTAGTACTCTACACAGGGTGGTCTTTCCTAGGGAGGATGGTAAATCCAATATTGTCGCAGGTGAAACGACCGCTCAGCCGAGATATTCTATTGCGTACTTTTGTCAACCCATGGATAATGCCTCGCTGGAACCAGTTCCTAGCGAGAGGGTCAAAACGTTCAAGCCGCAGGACGATTCTGGCGATGCGAACCCATATGCTCAGCGAAAAGTGCTGACAGCGGGAGAGCACCTCTTGATGCGACTCAAAGAGACTTATGGGACACTATACGAGGATTAGCAGGAAAAAGGATAGCCCGATCCAATCTAAGAATGATGGCGACGTAAATTCATGAGACATGCATGTACCGTGAGGTTATGTCTATATCACTCCAAGTTGCAGCACCTACACAATGCCGCAAAACCAACGCCGCCAGGGATCATGAAACCCATCGTAGTACTTCTTCTGACTATCCTCATCCTCCATCACCTTCAGATGCTCGAGCATACGCCAGTCATAGACCGCTATCCAACCGCGAGACTTTCTGCGTATTTCCTCGCGAGCCTGCTCAACCGATGCCAGAATTCTCTTCGACTCCTCCTTCATCTCCACTGTATCTACGAGAATGAGAATGTTTGGGCATTTCCTGCCAAGCGCAGCCCCAAAGTTGTTTGCTTGCAACCATTTTTCCACGTCAAAAACAGAATTTGCCACCCCGTGGGCTTCGACAAGGCCCGTCCTTTCAGCAGACTCTGGGAGAGCCGACGAAGCGAGCAACACAGTAAAACCGAGCAAATGGCATTTATCGCCGGCGAATATGCATCTGTCGGTAAATCTGCTTGATAAATCTGCTTTCCGTGGCGGTTGAGATACTGCGTGCTCTGACGTGGATGAGATGGTAATCTGGGTGCAGCACAAAGCAGCATCAACTTCGATCGACTGCTTCAGGCTCGCTCCTTGCCAAGCGTCATTTTCATGTGTGTCCGGAACAAATGACTTTGTTAAATCGTCTCCCTTGACGGCAGCAACAAATTGTTCATGGGTGGTCGTTGATTGATGTGACGCATTTCTGTCAATGCCCTCTGAGGGCCACCTGAGCTTCTTGGTAGTCCTTGTCGGCGGTGAGCAGATTGTAGGGGAAGCACGGCGTTTGGGATTAGAAGAGTTTTCTGAAGACGATTTTTCAACGCGCTTTCTCTTCCCTTGTGAGGAAGGAGTTTTCTCTTCACCTGGATTTGCGATCGCCTCCGATGGGGATGACTTTGCCGGTGTAAGCATAGGTGTTGTAGAAGCACCAGATGATAGCGGACCTTTGGGGTTTGTGCTATTGAGTTCCGGGCTTCTGGACCGTAACCTTATAGACGATATCGGTGTTCTTGAATTACGTGGTGAGGGGGTGGGCATTGACGTGACTGTCAATTGACTAACAGCATCGACTGGTCGTCCTCTGGGATCCGCTCTCTCGAGTCTCGCTCTCCATTGAAGGCCTTCCTGGCTGTCTTCCAAATCTGGTGTTGCCTGCGCCTCCCGTGCCATCTCCTGGAGCTCATCGAAAGTGATTGTATCTGAGTAGTCTCTGTCAAAGTGGATTTTTGAGACGGTGGGAAAGCGTGGTGTCCAAAAACCCATATTACCCGGTCTATCAAAGCTAAAACACCTCAAATCAAATACTGGGGGGTTCTGGAAAGCTATCGTCAACGGAGCATCTGCTTCAAGACCTTGAGGAATGTGCAATCTGGTCATGGTATTTTCGGCCAAGGGAGCCGAAACCGGATTCCCGTGCACTATGAACTGTCGGAGCAGCTGTTCCGTGATTTGAACAGCGGTGACCACTGTAAATTCAGGTGTAGCCTTCCATCGCCTGACTTCTTCTTTGTTCTTGAGACATCCCAAGTAGAAAACAGTCCATCTTAGATTGGGAACTCTGTACGACTTTGCGTTGGCGGCATTGTACCCAGCACCAACAACCGCAAAATCTCCGACATCGCCAAAAGTACCAATATATTCTTTTTTCAGCTTAATACAAATACCAGAATTTGAACTCTTACGGTTGTCGAAGTCAAAATAAGGCGTATCAGGCTTCAAAACCAGACCTTCCCCTTTCGTACTTATGATTTTAGCAAATGCCTTGCGAAGTTCGTATGCTGCCATAGGACGATCAAAGTCTACGAGGCTTCGTTTTACAAGCTCTGCACGTCCCGGCTCGCAGCGTATCGTTCTTTCCAGTATTCTGAATCGCTCAGAGTGGCAGATGCTTAGTAGAGATTGTTGGTCGATGGACAATATGTCGTAGTACACTAACATCAAATTCTCGTATGATTGTGGCCTGCTTCTTGTCAGCTTAAACCATCTTGAGTTTGCACCAAAAACATACGGTGAATCCATATCGACATCTAGGAACCGACCCCGCCTGGCCACGTGTTTTCGAATTTTGTGGAAGGGCATGATTCTGTTCTCCTATGTGTTGTCAGTGGTAGTAGTTGAATCCAAGGTTCAACACACTCACCACGTCATTGTGCACTACAAGCTCTCCTTCCAAAATACACGAATGGCTCACCGTGCAGTCTGAGCGGCCGAATCCGATTGATTCGGCAATGATGCTACACCAAGTTAGCCAGAGCTCGCAATAAAATGTCTTTCTTGTTCCTCCTTACCCATGTAGCTTGTGTCTATCCTCGGTGCTGTCTTTACCACTTTTAGAGAAGATCTTTATATTCGGCTTTCCGCTTGACAGCTTGATGTGTATCTGGCAATATTCTCCATCTATTTTGTCCTCGACGCTCATTCGGCCACGCCCCATGTCTAGACAATGCTTGATACTCCGCCCTTTGAACCAGTTCTGTCTGCCAATCTTGATGCCGAGCTCAGGTTTGACCAATGCAAGGATTCTTTCTGGACAAGCAGCATCTTTCGGAGAGTCAGTTGACGCCCCTACTCTGAGTCTCTGTAGTGTTTTGATAGCCATAGAAAAGTCTTCCTGAATCTTCAGAATGAGCGGCAAGGTGGCATCACAGCATCTATAAATCAGCTCAGAATCCAAGATAAGGGGCTGATAGTCCTTCAGAATGAGTCGGGTGAGCCACTTGGCCTCGCGAGCTGAAAGCCGGCGGTATACTTCTTCAAGACCCTTCCTGCTCTGACAAGCGCTCCAGGAAGCATGGCTGGCGCGAATCGACGGTGAGCTCCATATTATCTTGGAAGCTATACTATGCAAAAGCTGATCAATTTCATTGACAGTAATCTGATTTTGTTCGCTGTACGATGGGTTTGGCTAGGAAGCATTGAGTAATTGCTAGTCCAGGGAATGTTGAATTGGAACCGAGGACCTACAGTAGCAGTAAGAATTCGTTCCACACAATCAGCCAGATCGACTCCCTGTCCAGGTTGCTTGTATAAGCCGAGTTCATCAAGTCGAGTGTTGCCTAGCATCAGAGCCCTGCCAATCACTTTTTCGAGTGTTGGCGTCTTGATGCAATATACGCGATCTGTCCGCTTGTCAGGAAGCAAAGTCGAAAGCAATGCAGCGAGGTCGGTATCGAAAGCATCTATAATAGGCCTGTTTTGTGCGAACCACTGACGGATCGCACCAGTAATGGGCTTATTTGTCCTATGCAGTCTGTAACAGTTGTCCAGCAAATTACAGACCAACGCAAATGGAAGAGGCATTGTAATTCTTCAATTCAAACGTGATTCAAGCAGTGGCCCTTGTATCCTGGAAGGACCTGGAAGGAAAAGAAAATCGAATTCCCAAAAAAAGAAAAATTAATCAATTAAGCTCGATCCGCATTTGCAGCTCCTCAGCCTCTTAGTTGGTTGACGTCGTCATGTATCAGGCTTAAGCCGATTGTCTACGCCTGACGCCCAGGCGACATGATCCAACGGCAGTGATTGCGAGCCCTGCCCTAGGGGATTCACGGAGTCAGCAGCAGTAGCAAGTTAGTTAGGGAAGCCGTTGGATTCATGGTATCGCGAACCGGACCGCTGTCAATTGAAAAGGCGACGCGTTGTTGTGTCACCTTCCCGTGTCTAAGTGGGCTGACTGCCAGGCATGACTCGCGACATTGACGAGAAGTCACGTGCTCGATAGGTTTACTTGTACATCCTGTACCTACCCTAAGATTAAGTAGGTACCTAGGTGGTTGTGATACATGGTATAGATTAGCGTTGCACTAACTAATACTTACTAAGATTACAGGGCAGGCAATAGTCCATAAATACAATAATCTTATTGGCTTATAAGATAAAACTAGGCTGTAAATTTTTTAGTCCTCCGGTCAGTGCAGACTCTTAATTTCAGGGACCAGATACCTGAGGTACCCGGTCTGCCGGTCGGCCCCAACCAAGGTTCTCCACTGTACCCGCTGGTTGTCATGGCACCGTGGTAAAGTGCAGGTCCAGCGGGTTTCAATATGCTTGCAGGCGTAGGTTGGGGGACTGTCAACAGCGGATAGAAGCTAACTAGAGAGCATAAGAGCCTGATGGAGTAGGTGTGAGAGTGCATTGATGTGATGGCTCCAAAATTTGCGCGCTCTGCTTCCCGCATACTTACCTAACTTACTTGTCCAGTTCGGGATTCTGCATCTCCCGGTCTAGGCCAAGGACCATCATACAGGTATTCCGTAGGCACATATCACATCGGTACCTAGGTAGGTACCTAATTGGTGTTAATTGTGGCAACACATCCGCCGTCGCGTGTGTTCCAATATTCCAAACAAAGCTCCACGGCCAGTACCAAGACAAGACACGAGCACGCGGCCCTTTTCAGACACACATACTCATATTGTACACAAAGAGCGAGAAGCAAATCGCCGCCTTGCCTGGCTTCGCTAGATTGCGGTCTGGTGATTGATTGATCTATCAACCTCCCCCCACGCCATCCCCCATCTCAACCGGCAACAGGACGACCCCTGGTTACCATCAATCACCATCAAGGAACAGCTCCTCTCTCCTCTCTCCTATCTCCTGTTCCAACAGGGTTGGCTGCTAACTAATATCGCTTAACCCGCCGTCGAAGCCATCCCTCCCTTCCCCCCCCCCAACACAGCCCATAATGAGGAGCAGAGCCGACGGTGGTTCAGTTGCTCCTCTCTTCTCTGCATTCATTCTCTCATGACTGTTCTTCAACTGCCCATTTGCGCAATCGACCGCTGCTACGCTCTTTTCGATGACTATCGCCGTCTGAACCAGGCTCAACTCCTCAACGCGCTCTCGCCTAGGCTTGCTGCCGCTGGTGCCTGTGCACGGCGACGCAGACACCATCACCTTCAACAGCTCTCTCGCGCTGCATCCATTTGGCGCGTCAAGGCCAAGCGCCGCATGTCCCAAAACCAACATCAGCACCAGCACCAGCATCAGCATCATTTGCACTTCTATCGACATCACGGCACCCGCCACTCTTTTTCCAGATTTGTCAAGAGACCGCTGGATATGGCCTATTCTCAAGAAATCCGCCGTCGCTCTTCAGCTGCCGATCGCACCACCCTAGAGTCGTCAGTCATTGCGTCAGCAACAACCACGTTCGTTTCCCCTGACCGACCGTCACCACCACCCCTGACAACGGCCCGTAACAGCACAAGCCTCAACCACGACACCACAAAAAGCCGGCAGCAAGCGAACTTGAACCATCTTTCCGGCGGCGAAGCAAGCATAATGCCTCCTTCGCCGCTCCCGGCCGAACACACTGCTACCGCCATGTCATCATCCCATTCACGATCTGACTCTTCTTCACGAATGCCCAATAGACTCTCATTCGTACTGCCAATTGCATTGCCAACTAGCGATCCTTCAAGGCCGGTAACCTCCACATCCACCCCTTCTTCAGTGCCTCCTACTCCCCAAGACAGCTCCGCCACGCCATCGCCATCCAATGTGAACGAGTTCATAATAGCAATCGCCGCTAAGGAGCGTAAGGTGTTGGAGCTCAGAGAGGAATTGGTGCGAGAGGAAGCAGAACTCGCATTGCTCAAGAAGCAATTCTCTTCTACTGATACACTACATAAAAGAGGTGCTATCCATCAATTGGATCTGGGTGGCAGGGCTATCACACCAAAGGCTGACGCCGATATGGTTTCCCCCAGACACAGTCTTGATTTTGAGCGCAGGACTCAGTTCATTCAAAACCAGGCAACGTCAACCCATGGCAGACGGCGAGTCATCCGAGGCGGGCACACACGCACTCTCTCCTTGCTCTCACGGGCGAGAGCAAATTCTGATTTCTCCTTACTGGATCAGCGAACGACTGGGGAAAATGGTCAACTCCCGTTGACGACGGACCCAGGAGTCAACCATACGTCCAATCCAGCGCTACCGAAGAGGGCATCCTGGCAGCCTCGTTCCCAGCAGCAAACCTCACCTGTTGTGCCGCAAATCGTAGAGGACTTCAAGCTTGGACTACGGGCTTTTGTGGAAGACATTCGGCAAATCACCATTGGCGATGAACCGATCAAGAGTCAATCTTCCCAACGCAGCTCGCATGCCGGCCACTACCGTAGTGCATCTCTCAACCAGGGCGTACTTACTGAGCTTGGTCGACCCCGGCCTATGCAACGAGGAGGAAGCCTGGCCACAGCATCAACATCAGGTACAGCGCCTCCAATGCCTCCAACGCCTCCAAGCAAACGGAGTGATGCGGTTCTTGAGAAGCCCAAGCCTGCCAAGAGTAAACATTTTTCGTGGACACCATTAGGATTTGACTCTATGGATGATATAGATTGGGCGAATTGGGAATCACCCATGCCATCTAAGAGCACCCGATGGAGCGGATCAACCATAAACAGTGGCGCCATGGTTGATATCCAGAGCATTCCCGAGAATTCCGAGGTGGCCACTACTTCCAGCCCGATGTACGTTGTGTCTTCTTGAGGTCCGATCTTGCCGGATTAAGTTCTTTCCTTTGTGTGTTTCCCCTCGCCTTCTTTCGACTGACGTGGCTTGCAGAAAAACAAAACCTTCTGCCGATACCCCAATTCTATCCTCAAACAAGCTCGAAGAACTACTCCCAAACGTGGTGAATCGGCTATCGCCGAGCAACCTCAAACGTACAGCCAACAACTTCTTGGACGAGTGGGAAAGATCCCTGGGGGCCCCTTCCAAAATCGAAGTGGCCAACAAGGAAAACATTGCATCATAATAAAAGACTTTGTACTACTACAGCAGATACAGCGACGGCCTATGCATATACAGCCGCTGACGATTCTAGACACTTGTATATACTTGCAGCGCATGAGCGACAACCATGTGGGCTACCGGCATTGGCTCCATCCTTTTCGATGTTTCTTCAAACTGGCAATGGATATGATGTCCGCTGAGGCGGCCAGGCGGATTCTGGCCGGGAATATGGGCTGGATGCAACGTGTAGTGATGATGAGAGTGCTGAGAAAGATTTGGGGTTTGGTTATATATGGAAAATATAAGTGGGGAGCAGGTGGCACTGAGAGAAATAAACGGCGCCAGGATGGTTATTTTGTCTTGTTTGGGAAGAGATACAAGTTTGCGTAAGGGCAAGCGATTACGGCGGCGGACTTATTTCTCTCCCCATCTTCTTCCGTTTGTTAAAAGTAGATGACGACATGATGTAATGCGACATGATTGATTACCTAGGTACCTAGGTACCTAGCCACTTTCGCAAACCCAGTCGCGTGAATCAGGGGCGCCCCACCAACCAGACAACGGCCCCGCCGCAAGCGAATGCGAACGGCACTAAGTTATGGAGTATATTAGCTAACTAGCTTTCAAGTGCGTATTCCGTAAGTGCTGACTGCTTCCGTACTCCAAAGTCCGTCTGGTCCTCCATTTTTTATTCTCGTCGACTGATCTCATTTGTTGGCTTCCGCAGCAACGCAAACCTTCCGCTGTCCAGACAGACAGCAGCTCGGTCCACCCTAAGTCAGATCAGATGACGATTGCATCGAGCCGCGTGGAGGCTGCTTTGGCTCTTTTTTCATGCGCCAATGACATGGATGTAAAAAGGGTTCGCCTTTCAACGGTCTTGCCTTTGAGATTTGCCCGATTTCAACCACGGTCGAGGCATTTTGAATCACTCACTCGAACAGTGGCGCGCGGTATTCACTTGCTTCCAATCCTCCCTTCCCAAGTGAGAAGGGAAAAAGGTCAGAAAACAAGACTTACAGAGTTTTAACATTCTCATAAAAGAGGACTCGACATCGTCATCCTGCGTACCTGTAGTCTCTACGACTTCTATATTCAACTGACAGCGGCTCTTCGACAAGTGGCATGCCTCGCGAGTTTACACCTAAGCTTGCACCGCTCGGTAAGCCGCAGCTGGGCAAGCCCATGAGCTTAGCGACAGTAAGTCGAGATTGAAAGTTCTGAAAAAAAAAAAAAAGTGGAAAAATGGAACATGAAGAAAATAGAACCCTGCCTGACCATAACAAAAAAAAAAAAAAAAAAAAAAAAACAGCTATTCTTGAAATCCCTCCTTGCCCAGCGCTACAAATACTTCCTCGCGGCAGCCGTCCAGCTTGGCATCACGACTCTCTTTCCCGGCCGCTTCGCCCTTGTGCCTCTCGCAACGCTGGGTCTTACCATCCTCACCACCCACATCGTCGACAAATTGACGCCCTCGCCGTCGCCGCCACCCGCCCATCTGCGCTCCGTCGTGCCAGGCCGGACGACCGCCCTGCTCCCCAACCGAGATGGCTCGTTTGGCTGCACGCCGTCCAACCACTCGCTCGTCGTCTTCAACCTAGGCGTGCAGTTCAACCACCCTCGAGGCCTGATGGCGCCCCATGCGAAAGACCTCGCCGAGAAGTTCACAGAGATGAATCGCGAACTGCTCGCCCGTCGAGATGAGCTCGGTCTCCTTAGCATAACCAGCTGGACGGGGACGCCCTCCCAGGAAGACAGCGGCATAGACGGGAATACCCTCAAGGTAAGCTACTATTTCAGGAATGTCGAGAGCATTCATCGCTTCGCCCATGAGGAAATGCACCAGAAGGCTTGGGACTGGTACCATGCTGTCAAGCCGCATCATATTGGCATCTTCCATGAGACTTTCCAGGTCCCTGCGCATGGCCACGAGACCATCTATGTCAATTGCACGCCCGTGCTGCTTGGGGCTGGGATGGTCAAGACGGAGGAGAAAGGTGAGACCAAGTGGCGAAATGTCCTGGTCAGCTCGAATCATGTCGCGCTGAAGGGTCAGTGGGAGAGGTTGAATCGGGATGCGAATGGCGTGCCTAGGGAGGAGAGCGCTTGATTTGACGGTCTTGTGTAGTAGGGTCTATGTTCTCGGGGCTTGGGGCTATTCGAGTCGATTGCGCTGGGCTAAAAGGGAGGATATGCAGGTCTCCGCGGAGACCATATAGCATTCTATCACATTTATTTGAGCAGAGTAACATAGATAGTCTTCATGTGCTGCTGAAGACATTTTGTGTGTTGGCGATTCCCCCCCATCGCTGAGAAGCATTCGAGGTGTCAGAAGATTGTATGTCATCTCTCTACAGATTGTGCTGTACGTGTGTAAGTGTCAATGTATAGTATAATTCATGACTGGAGCCCACGATTCATGCCCACCATCTCCGTGAATATCGAGCATTGTGCATGGGCAAGACTGGACCCCACGATTCTTCAACTGCAATGACCCCTCCACACAGCAAGGCAGAGCACACGGCTAGCGCAAGCAGGTTTCATGAGAGCAACTCTTGTACTATCTACTCGAAATCAAAGCTTCTAGCGGATTCCCAAGATAACCATGTTCGTCGACATGGCGCTCTGCCGAGACAGCTTCACAACTCCGTTGCCTAGACTCCACGTCCCATTGCCCCAAACCACAAACTCTTTACTCTCGGCCACAACTCCCTCCGGCAACGAAATGGCAATTTCCTCATCGATAGGCTCGTACCCTCCATTCACAACCGACACGAGAAGCTGCTTCTTCCCCTTGTCTACCCAATACGCCGCATCAACAACGTCATGACCTTGCACTTCCACGCGCGTCGCCCTCCCTATAACCACAAAGTCCCGGACCGGATTGTCAGACACAGTCGACCCGAACTTGCCCATGGTCTTCCCCAGAGCATCACTGGTCGGCCACACCCACGACGCATAGGCTTTAGCCCCGTGGTGAAAAGCAAGCGCATTCATTGCAACCTCCTCCTCGTCCGTGGGATCCCGAGACCAGTAGCCCTCACCATGGAACGCCTGCGGATTATGAGCCTTGGTCTTGGGCCATAGCCCCAGCCACTTTTCGTACTGTGCCAGATTGTCCAGTCGGCGGGGAACGTCCTGCACGTTGCCCTGGCAGTCGTCGCATCCGCAGTCTCCGTAGGTGGCATTGACGGGGGTGCCCCATTTGCTGAAGGTGCTGTTTATGCCGATGGGGTAGACGTCTTCCATGATGAAGTCTGCGCCGACACTGTATTCCTTGAAGTAGAAGTTATGGCAGTTGAGGGTTACGGAGACGGGGTGGTAGGGGTCCAGTTGGCGGATGGCGTCGCGGGCCTTGGGGAGCAGGTCAAAGGGGTCTTGGTGACCGTCGGGCCTGCAATCTTTGATGAGCTCCTATCCTATCATGAGGTGCCAGTCGGGTGGAAGGGGAGGAAAAAAAGAGAGCATGGGCAGGTAGAAAAGAGAGACTCATACTCATCAGCACCCCAGTATGAATAAATCCCGTCAAAGTCCCGTATCACGGAAACCTGCTCCCTCACGGCCGTCACATTCTTATAATAGCTCCTCAAGTCGTACATGTACCGCAGTCCCAACCTATCCATATACGAAAACACATCTCGCGAATCCTGCACCGTCGTCAATGAGACCATGCTATTCAGCCCCAGGTCCTTGTACGCCTTCACCTTTCGCACATAATCCTTATCGCAAAGGAAATTGTCGCAAGAAGCATAGAACCCAAACGGCAGGAAGGGCTCAAATTTGTGTCCCGTCGCTGGACTGCGGAACAGGATTCCCCCGTGCAAATGATCCAGCTTGGTTACGCTCCCTGTTTTCTTCTCAGGCAGGTAGACAATTTCGCTGGCGGCAGTGACGTTGCTACTTCCATTGGGGGTTGCACCAAAGAGGACGACCTGGTAGGGTTGGAACTGGGGTTTGAGATGCGCCAGGCTGAAGGCAAAGACGTTGTCTGTTGTGCTGACATTGACGGTGTTTGAGACGAGCACGTCGTTGTTGGAAACCAGATTGATGGTGAAGGCCATTGGTGGTGCAGTGGACGGCAAATTGAGGGAGGGCCATTTCTGGCCGCGCCATTTGGAAATACCGGCGTTGACGATGAACTCGGCTTCCTTCTCGCCCTCGAGGTAGATGCTGTATCGGGGCTTGAATTGGACGTCCAGAGCTGGGCCGTTGGGCAAGGATGCGGGCTCGACGGTCTTCCCGCCTGGCTGAAAACTGGGATATCTGTTTCCTATGAGTTTTATGCGATGTGACTTGGGGTTTTTTTTTTTTTTGGTTTGAGCCTGGACATTGTGTGAAATGGCGTGTGAAACAGGATAAATGACCTACTGAGGCTGATATGCTTTGCCGCACCATCGTGGCCATTCGGGATGATTGCCAGTTTCCTGGGCGGAGGTCAGGGCGAAGAGGAGCACGAAGACGGAGGTGAAGCCCATGATTGTATGGAAACTGGACCTCATGTGGGTGGATGGGTGATACACATTGAGCGAGAGCACGAAAGGAAGTTGGCGAAGCAGGGGCATTTCACTCGTTACATTCATTATAATCCAGGTTCATGGATAGATTGCATTTTGGGTGCGAGAGTGTGATTGATTACGTACCTCCTACTCCTAGGTAGGTACTTCGTATTGAGTACTCCGTATTCCGTACATCGAGCAACGATTGCAGTCGGCAAGTCGGCAATACTACTTACTATACCTACCTAGGTACCTAGCTACACTCCTGATCTTAGCTGGGTTGTAACTAGCAATAACTTTGGTTCAGACAGATACAACAGGTCAAAAAAATAAGGTTGCTTGATGATGTATAAGAATTGCTGAAGGCTTGCGGGACGTCACGAGCAGGGACTTGGGCCAATAAGGATACAACGTATTTGATTTAATAAGAGAGCATCACAAGGACAGTCCCAACAATCTCCGGATGTACAAAGCAGTACATTGTAGGTATCGCAGCTACAGCGATGTGCTAAAGTACCTAAAATGTACTGAAAAGTGGGTAGGTCCGCGACGTCCGTGGACCTTATGAAACATTCCCCCAATCTCAGTGGACCGCGTGATTTTCTTCATCCCTTGACTGCCAAAAGGAGACGAGCTGTTTCGGAGCCCAGCTAAGCCCGGCTAAAAATGGAGAGGCAATGATCAAGGTCTTTGTGGCAGGGGTCCCACCCTCTCGGGTGCACGAGCTCACCACGTGATTGTTTGGTTTCGTCAGCGAAAACTTAAAAAGTGCGCGCGATTGAACGAAGCTTTACTAGTCATGTGTGTCATAGCCGCCCACCGGGAATGTAACCTCTCTATCCTTCAACATCGTCCTCCCATTGACCCCTCCGTCCACTACCGAGTCGCTTGGGCTGAAGCAGACCCCGAAATGATGCTCTCCGCACCGTGGCGCGGGCTGTCACGACGAGCTGTAGCCAAGGGAGTCTCATTTGACGTGCCCAAGACCTCCCGATTCCTCCTCAGTCGCTACTCGACCGAATCGTCGAATATCACCACCTTTCGATATTCGTCTACAGCAGGGAACGCCGCTAGGGAAATTGTGAGCCAGGCTTTGCGATCTATTGGATCTGTAAGTTGTCCCCACAAGTACCTATTTCGGGTTTGACTGTTTAAGCCTGGAGCCAGTCTGAAGGATTTCAGTGCCGTTCACGACCGGATTAACCTGTCACCTCCGTGCCCATGTTTCTCTCGACAGGGGTGAAGGTTTTACTCGATTCCTATGACCTGCGCCCACATCGACCACTAACATTTGCCAGAAAAGGGAGTCCCAGCAATGGCTTGAGCTCTTTAGCTCTGCCCAGAACTTTTGTGTGCTGAAAGTCGGTGGTGCGATTCTCAATGAACCTGAGCACCTTGACGAGCTATGCCGCAGCTTGCTTTTCCTCTACGAGCTCCAACTCTTACCTGTTGTCATCCATGGCGCTGGCCCTCAGCTAGACCGCTTGCTCGAGGCGGCGGGCGTCGAGCCTCAGTTCGCAGATGGCATACGTATCACTGACGCAAAGACTCTTGGTATTGCCCGCAGGCTGTTCCTAGAGGAGAACCTCAAGCTTGCAGATAAACTTGACCAGCTTGGTGTTGCCAATAGGTCCCTCAGCGGCGTCTTCACGGCCGACTACCTGGATAAGGAGAAATGGGGCTACGTTGGCAAGATTACTAAAGTTAATTCCGCCGCAATTAGTTGAGTTGCCCCTGTTCCATTATGTTACCAATTACTAACGTGTCTGCAGCACGTAGTATTGAAACTGGCTATATACCTATAATGACGTCCCTGGCAGAGTCCGAAGACGGAAGGCTTCTCAACGTCAACGCAGATACTGCCGCAGCTGAAATCGCTCGCAGCTTAGAACCCCTCAAGGTTGTGTACCTGTCGGAGGCTGGGGGCTTATTCGATGGTAACGGCGGCAAGATCTCTCAGATTAACCTCGACGAGGAGTTCAACTATCTTATGTCTCAGCCATGGTGCAGATACGGAACCCGCCTTAAGATTAAGGAAATTAAGGAACTCCTTAATACTCTTCCACAGAGCTCTAGTGTTGCTATCATTCAACCTAGTGGTCTTCTTAAAGAGCTATTTACAAATTCTGGCGCCGGCACTCTAATTCGTCGTGGAAATAAAGTTCGGAAGGTATCCTCCTTATCTAAATTTCAGGATCTTGACAAGATGAAACAGGCCCTTGCCGGGGACTATAAAGACTATACCACTAAGGCTACAATTGATCGCTTTATTAAGTTCCTCATGGAGAACCCATTTACGGCTTACTATGACGATAGCATGTCATGTATTGCAATCGTCCTTCCGCCTTCTGCAGACAGGCCTATGGCTACCCTGGCTACCCTTAATATTACTAAGTCCGGATGGCTTAGCAATATGACTGAAAACATCTTCACAGCTATAAAAAAGGATAATCCTTCCCTTTACTGGACAGTTTCTCAAGCAGACGAGAATCTGAGCTGGTTCTTTGAGAAATCTGATGGTAGCTTTAACTATGATAATTCCGTCCTTTTTTACTATGGATGCGACTTTGACTCGGATGCTCTGGATTCCATCTACCAGGACTTTGCCCGTCATGGACACGCCATCATTGGCGATTCTAACTTCGAATCTCGACTTCGCCGTGCTCCATAGACTGACTGCGAGCCAATCTTTCCACCGTCAAAGTGCCCAGCAGGCACGCGGCTACCCGACCAAAGCTCTCAGGAAGAAGATAATTGATCAGCAATGACGGGCCACGGCACTAAAACGGATTCGAACACGCCGGTCGATAAGTAAAGACACGTCTTAACCGATATTCCTGCTCGCGTTGGTTCAGTCAGAGCACAAGGTTATGCAGGCCATGTCACGGAGCATGCAACCGATCACGAGAAGGATGAGGGAACAAAGTGCTGGATGCTCTTTAGGAGAGCCTAGGCCTTGAGCAAAATGATAAAGAACGATCACCTTCATTTATGCAGACAGCATCCTGGAGGCGCTGTTCTTCCCACCGATATGGGCGGGATCTGTTGCCGCTTTTGGCGGCCTCGATAGTGAGAGCAGATCCCAGCGCCTCAGGTACTTTATGTTTTGGAACAGGAACAAGCATGGCGGGTATCTCGCCAAAGTAGACCCGTCTGTTCCGCTGCTTTGGCAATTGGCCGAGCACCATGTCTGTTTCAAGGCGTGCGTGGCATGCAACTCTTGTGGGCACTATGACGAAGGCCGTTTCCCGACACCACCATTATTCACGAACCGACCAGGACAAGACACAATCCCAAGCTGCCATTAAAGCTGCGCTAAGATAATGTGTTGATATTTAAAATTGACAGTTGCCTACTTGGCCTTTTAGGTTTGTTCTTGTTCTTTTTTTTTTCAACATTAGAGCAAGCAATTTTGTAGACTATTTATAGTAGCTTAAGTTCTTAATAAAGAATAATAACAGTTAACAAGCGATGTACTTCGTAGTCTCCAATATATACCTATGTGACTACATATCCACTGTAGGTAGGTGGTTTCGTGTTTGTGATATGTGCTAGATATCGTAACAAATATAGAGTATTATAGGCCGTGATAAAAGCTCTGATTCTTAATAAAATAAAATAAAAGCTCAAAAACGCGCTTTCTCTCGTGTTATGCACATCAATATAGGGAGGTCATTTTACACAGAAAAACATGTGGAAAGGTATACCTCTTCCGTTTGGGGACTAGCCTATCGTACTACTGCAAGGTTTTAAAAAATTGTGGTGGGTCGAACAGAGTCAGGGGTGTTCTGATACGAGGCTAGACAGGTGGGGGGACTGAGGGTTGCTCCATCAAGAATCTGACCAGAGTCTTCCATAACACACGGCGGGGACATTAATAAATTACCCCAGGTATTCTACGTATGAATGCCCACTTTTAACAGAAGAAGGGCGTGTTGCATGAGTTTTAGGAGCAAGCTGGAACGTGAAGGCTTTCCATGCGGCGACTACGTTTCAGGCGATGGATGAATGGTATTATTGACCAATCAAACTACTCGTCGTGCCCAGGGATGGAAAGGAAAGATGCTGAAAGTCTTCTCACCTTCTCACCCCAATAGGGGCTAGTCGAGTTCAACCCAAATTTAACTTCGTTGCGGCTCATGGATTTGCTTTTATTTTATTTTATTTTATTTTATTTCATTTCATTTTTATTCTTTTGCTCATTCACTTCGCATTCACGGCCAGTCTGACATTTAACTTTTTCACTTGTCCATTTATTTCGACACTGCGGCCGTTTTCTCTCATTAGACGGGTCGCGCATCCAACTCCCGTCGGGACTCTCCTTTACCAGCATCTGCCACGATTGTCGTCACCCATCTTATTCTTCGATTTTCGATAGCATAACGTGCCCTTGCGCTCTACCATTATCGCCCAAACTGATGCAAGCTGGGCTTGTATCACAAGAACCGTCTCTTGTCGTGTGCGAAAACCATTCGAATTGTGCGAGTTTGTCTAAATACATCCATGTACCGCAAATAATTGTCCAAAATCGACCCTGTCAAGTTACGCTGCCGTGCGAGAGTCATGAAATGTCCCACCACCGCAGCGGCTTTGTCGCTGGCTCTTTGGAGCGCCCCTGCTCTCAGTCTCAGCGTTACCGTGACCGATGACAGTATGTCACAGCTCGTCCACTACGAAGCGCAAACTCTACCATAATACTTACGGCCCATTTCTTGCAGACTCTTTGAAAAGTACGGCCGCCACAATTGCATATGGTTTGATGAAGTATTACACTGGAAATAATACCGGGGATACGCCTGGCAATCTTCCCGATCCATACTATTGTAAGAAACAACGGAGCTCATTGCCCAGAGATCGTCAAGCTTCATGGTGGACCGTCGCTAATGCCAAGCAGGGTGGGAAGCAGGGGCCATGTTCGGAACGATGATAGACTACTGGCATCTAACCGGAGACGCCTCATACAACGACGCCACGATGCAAGCAATGGTACATCAGGCCGGTCCAACAAAGGATTTCATGCCCAAGAATCAGACACGTACCGAAGGCAACGACGATCAAGGCTTTTGGGCAATGGCCTCCATGAGCGCCGCCGAGAACAAATTCCCCGACCCGCCCAAGGAAGACCCACAATGGCTCGCCGTTACGCAGGCCGTCTTCAACCAGTACGTGCTGCGATGGGATCCGGCGGACTGCAAGGGTGGTATGCGGTGGCAGATTTTCCAGTTTAACAATGGCTGGAACTATAAGAACTCCATTTCAAACGGTTGCTTCTTCAACATTGCTGCCCGGCTCCACAGATATACGGGCAACTCGACGTACGCCGACTGGGCAACCAAGGTTTTCGAGTGGCAACAAACTATCGGCCTAATTACCAAGGACTATGGTGTCCATGATGGCATCACGATTGATGTGGGCGGCACTTGCACCAGGATTGACGTTCTCGAATGGTCCTACAATTCTGGCGTCTTCCTTCATGGCGCCGCTGCCATGTACAACGCCACTGGCGACAGCAAGTGGAAGGATGCTGTGAATGGTCTGCTGAAGCATGCGTCACAGACTTTTTTCAAAGACGGCGTGGTTTATGAGCAATTCTGCGAATTCAACAAAGTGTGCAACAACGATCAACAGAGTTTCAAGGGTTACCTCCTTCGATGGCTCGCGGCAACTACCCAACTAGTGCCGGACACGTACGCAACTATCAAGCCAATGCTGGAAACGGCTGCCTCCAAGGCTGCTTCAGTCTGTGTTGGTTCTCCAGATGCGAAAAATTACAAAGGCCCGCCGGGCACTGCTTGTGGTTACAGCTGGATTCCTGGTGGTACTTTCGATGGACTTGTCGCCGTCGGCTCTATGATGAACGCACTCGATGCCGTCATGTACAATCTTGTTAGCAAAGCCACCCCTCCCGTGACAGCCAAACAAGGAGGAACGTCCAAGGGCGATCCATCGGCTGGTAGTGGCGGAACTGAAGACCCGACCAAGCTGCAGCCTTTAACTACGGCCGACAAAGTAGGCGCCGGCATCGTCACGCTGCTATTTATTGCAGGAGCCATTGCAAGCACTGCGTTCATGCTCCTAGACCGCACATAGGACAACAAAGTTGGAATCGTTGTCATCTCACATCATCAGCATTATCATTTTCGCGTTCTTTTCTTGTTTTCATCATAGAAGGCGGGGCATGTTGTTTTATCATTCATTGGAAGCCAAGGCTTTTGGACATCAGTAACGGCGTTACGAGACGGAAGTTGAGCGAATTAAGCTCCAGCACGCATTTGACAATTTTTGCTGTTTTTAAACAACACGATAATCCAGACACGCGCCAAGTTGGGCCTTTCTTCTCCTTTTTTTTTTTTTTTTTCCTTCTTTTCTTCTTTTTTCTTTCTTCTTTTCTTCTTCAGCGTTTAATTCAGATCTTTTCGGTCCATCAAGAATCAGATGGGAAATGTTGGCATCCAGCTGCTCTAGTAGCAAACCATAGACATGTTGTTCCATATGACACAACAAGCCATCAATGAAATTACAAGTCAGCCATACTCTAGGGAGCCTATCTTCGCTGCGAGGTCAAAAACTGGCGGCATGCCCAAGAAGCGCTTCCAGGCGCGGTTAAACGAAGGTATTCGTATTGATTTGTGGATGACAAGCAAGCCGACTATGAGGTTTGATCATTATCCTCCCATCTAATACAGTTGTTCTGTTGTTGTAATACCCTACCCCACCATCCTCCACCATGCAGGGCATCATTTGCGTACAAGTGGCTTCGTTTCTGTGCATCCAGACACAAGCAGGATCCGAGCCAGAGCCGGACGATAGTGACCCCGCCCATACCAGACTTGGCGCTACTGTCAAATTAACGACATGACTCTTTCATTCAAGCAAATGTCGCGGTTGGTGCCCTTCTCATATTTCTCGCAGGATTTATCTGCCCTTCTTGACCTTGAATAATCTTTTCCCTCCTGAACCGCCATCTACGCTATCCTCTTCTTACCTACCTACCTAGGTAGGTAGTTCCGCCATCATCAACATACGCCATGTCTAGCAAACACTTCATCAATGACCCAACTCACCTCGTCAGCACGGCCCTTCACAGCCTGACTCTGACGAACCCAAATGTTGCTCTAGACGGCCCCTCCAAAATCATATACCGCCGTCCCAACAATGCCGCGCCGCAAGTATCCATCCTCTCGGGAGGTGGCGCGGGTCATGAACCCTCCTTCGCAGGCATGGTCGGTCCGGGAATGCTGTCTGCCGCTGTGGCGGGCACCATTTTTGCCAGTCCGTCTGCGGAACAAGTTCGCGTGGGCATCCTGTCCCGCGTGGACACGAGTAAAGGAGTGCTGGTTGTGGTGATGAATTACACCGGTGATGTGCTGAGTTTCGGAATGGCCGTTGAGAAAGCCAAGGCCAGTGGTCTGGATGTGGCGATGGTCGTTGTAGGAGATGACGTTGGCGTCGGGAGGGCCCAAGCCGGAAAAGTCGGCAGACGAGGCATCGCTGGGGCGGTACTGGTCTTGAAGATTGCGGGCGCGCTGGCCGCGCAGGGCAGAAGTCTGCAGGATGTTGCCAAGGTAGCGAGGTTGACGAGCGAGAACATTGTCAGTGTAGGAGCCAGTCTCGAGCACGTCCACGTCCCGGGCCGAGGAGTCGATGAAGGAGCGCTTCTTGCCGAGGGAGAAGTTGAGATTGGCATGGGAATCCACAACGAAGCTGGGTCGGGCAGGGCCAAGCTCGATTTGCCGGCTTTGGTGGCACGAATGCTCGGTCAGCTGCTGGATCAGAAGGACCGGGACCGAGCATTCTTGAATGTCGATTCTAACGAGGTTGTCTTGCTGATCAACAACTTGGGCAGCGTGTCCATGCTCGAAATGGGTGGAATTACAACTGAGGTGGTGACACAGCTGGGTTCCAAATGGAGCGTTCGGCCTGTTCGTATCATTACGGGAACATTCATGACGAGCCTGAACGGCTTAGGCTTCAGCATCTCATTGCTCAACGTGGTGAACACGGATGTCGGGGGTCCGAGCATGGTAGAGCTGCTCGATGCGAGCGCCGAGGTGACGGGCTGGGCCGCGCCCATTCGCAAGGAGACCTGGGAGGCTAAGAACGGAGCTGAGAGGACGGGGACAGCTTCCGAGAGGCACGATGTTGGGAAGAGCGGGCTGACGATGGATGTGGATGTCGCGATGGACATGTTGAAGAGGGGGTTGGAAAGAGTTATTGCGGCGGAGCCAGTGGTTACGAGGTACGATACTGTTGTTGGAGATGGAGATTGTGGCATTGGGCTGAAGAGAGGTGCTCAAGGTATATTCACCGTCCTCATTTTCTTAATTTTATTCTTTTTTTTTTTTTTTTTTTTTGAATAAAAAAGAAAAACTCTCGTGGAAAAAAGGGGGGGGGTAGCATCACTAACACTGTACCAGCTATCCTGGAGCACCTTGCCTCGAATTCATTCACAGGAGATCCCTTTATCGACCTATCACTCATCATCCCTGTCGTCGAATGCTCCATGGACGGCACATCCGGTGCCCTATACGCCATCTTCCTCAATGCTCTAGCCCAGTCTCTCCGTTCGCTAGGACCAGGACAAGCCACGCCTGCAATATGGGCAAGGGCGCTTTCGCAATCATGCGATGCGCTGGCAAAGTACACGCCTGCTCGGCCTGGCGATCGAACCCTGATTGACGCCCTGTACCCGTTTGTCAAGACGCTTGAGAAGACAGGGGATGTGAAGAAGGCGGCTGAGGCGGCTAGGGCGGCGGCTGACGAGACCAGGGGCATAAAGGCACGGCTGGGGAGGAGCGTGTACGTTGGCGGGAAGGGGTTCGAACTTGTTCCTGATCCGGGGGCTTTCGGACTAGCTTGTTTCTTTGGCGGGCTTGCGGGAGTGAGCGATGATGGGGGGTGGGAGGAGATTTAAGTCGTTTAAAGGATATGGGAGGTTGATTCCGATTTGGATTGGGAAGAGTATTTGGAAGGTGTTTTTCTTTTTCTTTTTCTTTTCTTTTCTTTTCTTTTTTTTTGCTGTTGTTGTTGAGATGAGATTGTCAGGTGAAAGTGAATGGTTCGGACAATGTCTTCTGTTTGTATTCAGGGTGGTTGCTTAGGAACTGAACACGAGTGAGCATATTCGAGCGCTATAAAATGTCGTTATAATTCCTAGACACTGCCTCAATATTAGATAGACATCTAGCAACTAGGGCTTCAAAGTCGCCTGGTAATCACCTCTGCTTGAAACGAATCCGGTCGCCGCTGCATTTCCCTGCTATGGCTTAGATAGCTGACTGCAGAGTATCAGAGATATGGTTTCAAAGAAGGAAGGGATTTGTCGGCGACTACACCTCCTCTTATCAAGCAGAGCCAATGAGCATGACGCATTCACGAGTAGAAATCCCATATACCACTTCACAGCAACAGCACCACGAGAGCAACTCTGCGGAACATTGGTATTTTCAACGCCAATCAGTTATTTCCGTACATTGACTCCCTGAGCCGCCATCATCCGAGGAAGCGCCTCCAGTTTATCCCTTTGTAAGAGCCACGACCGCATTGAAAGGCCCGAAGAAAGAAAGAAAAAATCATAAATCAATGCCCGTGCGGCATACCAGTCTAAGAAATAACCAGAAAAAAAAGACCATTGAAGCTAGCTCAGCAAGACGAGAATAACGCTATCTCCTCGTAAAAACCTATGGGCCAAAATTCAGCATGATTCCATGGCCCCCTTTTCCCCCCATCGCCCTTCGAAAAGAATCGCGTCCATGACTGCCCCAGGAGTGGAATCCGAAACTCACATCTTGCTAATAAATCGGTCCTTGTTCACCGGTCTCCCTTTCTTCCCATCCGCCAGCCGCGGCGTCTCCGTCCACATCTCTTTGACATTCTCTAGAACCATGTTGCAATGTCTGTCGAAGGCCTTGACACGCGCAAGCAGCTTACGATTGTTGCGGATAGAGATGAGGACTTGAGTGTGGGACTTGACGGCTGTTTGGAGGATCGACAGAGGGCCAGAGGTGAATTCGTGTTCTTCCAGCTCGGCGATTTCGTACTCGCTTTATTTTGCGGATGGACACTTGAGTTAGCATTGGGTTCTTTGGTCGTTGGTAGCTTTGTGCAAGCTTGTTTCGGAGGGGGTGGTTCGGGGCGTACGTCAGTTCGTTGCGCGGCTTGTTCAGCAGCTCCCTGGGTTTCTGTTAGCATGTGCTCAATATTTTTTTTTGAACGTTATATCTAGGGGATATCGTACTGGATCTTGGGGTCTGCCATGTTGACTTTGTCTGTATGGATATGAAGGTGGTTTGGTGTGGCTGCGCACGTCGAAAAGTTGGAAGAGGTTCATCACCATGCATCCTCATTGGCTGCAACTCGTGCGTGTGGGTCGGCTCGACACCGGCCCTCTTCTTGCACACTCACCCTACTGAGCCAGCTGCGAGCTATTACAGAGCACGAATATTATCGTCATTAGTGGCCCTAGGCCGATTTTCCTGCCTTGGACTATTCCTCCACCGGCAAGCAGCAGCTCCCACATCTCGGCGACCAGTTCTCCGGTCAAAGAGACTAAATTCCGGCCTGGCAAACCCGCCATACATGGAAAACCTCCGCGACGTCTGATTCCCCGAAAGCGCCCCCCCCCCCCCCAAAAACGCAACACACGCCAGCCAATCCGCACTCTCGGCACAACCTTCATTGCCGCGGCTATTCGATGCGCACTGCTCATTCTTAAAGGCTGGGCATCGCTTTTTTGCTCACCTTCATCCCGCCACTCCTAGATGTCTTTCCGGGCCTTTGTTGCGCGAGCTGGTTCAGTCGCCAATGTCGTGAGGTGCAGCTCAAGAGGCAATCTCAGCATGGCGCCATCTGCCAAAATATTGAGCTCCTTCGGCGCTCGACCTGTATGGGAATCTGCCACCCCTCCTCTTCTGACTGCCATTTGTATCCATCAGTTTTTTAAACTTCGAAGCAACGTGCTAATTTGTAATCTCTGTCCTCAGCGTTCGACCGAAGCCACTACCATCAGCGAACTACCCGGCGACGGAGTCAACGATGTCGTGTTCGAGAGCAAGTACGGTCTTCGTACCATCATGCTTAATCGTCCTAAAAAGCTAAACTCACTCAACGGTTCCATGATTCGCAAGATTGTGCCCCGATTGGTGGAGTGGGAAAAGTCTGACATGGCCAATGTCGTGGTGATGAAGGGTGCTGGTGACAAGGCCCTTTGCGCAGGAGGTGACGTTGCTGCCCTGGCTCAGTACAATCAGGAGAGCGACGATGGCTGGAAAAAGTCGACCGAGTACTTCGGCCTTGAATACAAGCTGGATCACTACATTGCTACCTATCAGAAGCCGTACATCGCTTTCATGGACGGCATCACCATGGGTGGTGGCGTTGGCCTTAGCATTCACGCCCCGTTCCGCATTGCGACCGAAAGAACCGTTTTTGCCATGCCCGAGACCACGATCGGCTTCTTCCCCGATGTTGGAGCCTCTTTTTTCCTACCCCGAATGAATGGATATGTTGGTACTTACCTCGCCCTCACAAGTGATCGCCTGACGGGTCCCAATGTCTTCTACTCTGGCGTTGCCACCCACTACCTTCACTCAACGAGCTTGCCCGATCTCGAGGCTCGCTTGGCTGAGTTGAGATTCCGGGATGGCGATGCCCTGCCCAACAGACTTGCTATCATCAACGAAACTTTGGAAGAGTTTTGCACTGGCCTGCCATACGATCAGCCCATGGCGCTTGGTGGCGCGATTCGACAGGCTATTGACCGATGTTTCAGCAAGGACAGTGTCACAGATATCATTGCGACCTTGAATGAGGAAAGAGGGGAGACAGAAGAATGGGCTCAGAAGACGCTGGCTACTCTACAGAAGCGATCGCCTACAGCTGTGCATGTGACATTTAGGCAAATGCGTGTTGGTGGCAAGTGGGATATTGCTGAAACATTCATCAAGGAGCACCAGATTGCCAGCAGATTCATGCAACACCCTGACTTCACTGAAGGCGTCACTGCGCTTTTGGTTCGCAAGGAAAAACCCAAGTGGCAGCCTGAGTCGCTCGATGCCATTCCTGCCAGTGAGGACGTCTCTCAGCCCTTCTTTAACTTTGAGGAGGGCCAGTCGCTGCAACTACTCACCGATCGTACCTTTGCTGAGTACCCTTACCAGGGCCTTGGTGTGCCCACAGAAAAGGAAATTCAGGCCGTCGTCGAAGGCAATAGCTACACACCTCAAGAACTTGCCAGAACCATCGTCGCTACAAGGAAGGGTCGGCAAGGCATCGCAGATGTTGTGAACGAGATTATCAGCCGCAAGACGACGGTTGATGGTCAAGGAAAGGTGAAGTGGGTGGATGAGGAGCCGTCAGCAAGCAGCCGGTTGTAATCGAGAAGTGAACAAATACAAGTGATAGATTCAGCGATATTTGCCGTGTACATTACATTTGTCAAGACTAAAGCAATCAATATGTTTGAAGAAGGCCTGTTCATAACATGAGTATACTTGTCCCGTTGCAATTATTAAAACGAAAAGAACAGTTCGTGCGGGCGGGCGTGGTTTGTACGAAGAGACTCAGGGCGTGCACTCAGGGCGTGCACTATACGTGAGGAGGCAGAATGGCATGTGAGTGGGGAGACACGATTTGGCAGAACATCGTGTGACAGTGGTGGTCAGAAACACCAGTGCAGGCTGCGACATGGGATGGAGGTACGGAGCGGAATAACTTCGAATTGTTCCTGTGAGCGGTGGGTGCATGGGCTGCTTAAGCAATTCAATAGAGAACGCCAGCCAACGTGTGGTTGAAAGAGGATAAGTGAGGGGCGGCATCCTTCAAGACGACTTCCTGCTACCGAGGTGTAGGGGACACGGTCAATGGACGGATAGGAGAGACGGGATGGAAATGTGCATGAAGGCCTTCAATATTCAATATCATCAGCGCGTGGCCAGCTGGGGGTATAAAAGGGCTCACTCCGCCCTGTTCTTTTCCCAAACGAAGGTGAGATAGGACCGGTAGTTTAGTTTAGGTAGGTAACTACCAGAGAGGCGCTCACCCCCGACTCGATCGAAATTGACCAGCACCTGCACGGAACTGAACCGACGACGGCTGGTTGCCAGGCCAGACGGAGCGACCAATTTAAGCCCGGCCGTGTACAGAGCATGGGCGAGGCTCCATCTGGTGTTACCCTACTCCAAAGAGTCTCAGATGCTGCAGTGCTGGTTGGGTCGCTCGACAGCCCGCAAACAGGCAGCGCCGGTAACTAACTATTCAGTACCTAACTAGGTAGTTAGAGCTAGTGCGCGCTGGTCTTGCTGGTGTGGCTGCGGCAGCTAAACATCGTCATCTTTCTTTCTTTCTTTCTTTCTTTCTTTTTTTTTTTTTTTCCCTCTCTTAAAGCAACTTCAGCCAGACAAGGCACGCCTACGCTGCCTGTTTGTTGCTGGATTCACAAATTTTTGCAATCTCCCTCCTGCATCATCTGGTTTTTTTTTTTTTCTTTCCGTCGTCCTGTCTTTCCTTCCCACCTCTGCCAACCCTGCTTGCTGTGGCGCTCCTGCAGCTGTTTTAACGTGGTCGATCCACTCTCACGCCTTATGCCTTCACGCCGCACGTACAACGCGACTAGGCCAAGGGTACCAGCGCGCGTCACGGACATGATACCCGCCTCATCCATTTGATCGATCGTACAATTCTCACCTGCACACAACTCTCTGCACCACTGGGCCTATTGACATCTCACTTTTCTTTTCTTTACCTCTCTTCTGCATCTTCCGTCTCGAAATTTGGCATCATTCACGACTTCACCTTTTCCCTCGCATCCCACGGGAGAGCCAGCCATGGCGTCGCCTCTGCCCAGCGCCCCTGTGGACAGCGGTCCTCGGAACGGACAGCACGCACAATATCAACAGCCACCACAACAGCAAAGATATCAGCAACAGCAGCAGCATCGCATGGCCCCTCATCAAGTTGAAGTTGATGAATCTGGTCTCCAAGTTAGACCAATGGGCCGTATGTCCCAGTTTTCACACGTCTGCTCCTGTCTCGACTAACAAAAAGTCCCATAGTCAAAGTTCAGTACACCTTCGACAAGGACAACAAAATCAACTGCTTAGCACGCCATCCGCAAACCCTTCGAATCCAAACCGTATCAATCGATGACACGAATTCCATCGGCATTGTTGACTTGCGTTCATGTATTCATGCCATCATGGAGTGCAGCCCGGAGCTTGCAAATCAGGATACTGACTACACTATCTACGCCGTAGATTTCTCTGAGCCCGATACACCGTTGGTGGGACAGGGCATGCTTTCCCGGGCTCTTGACTCTATGCTAAATGATTCTACGATACAGCAGCCCAAGATGGTTACGGGGCGCGTGACGAAAAACTTACTAGGCGTCTTTGGAGGTGGTAACCGCGAGACTCTTGAGGTCAGACTACGGTTATCCCTAGCAGCAAGACCAAATAGACATGCTCGGCACAACAGCTTAGACATGCAGCAAAGCAGACCTACAGAGAGTGCCATGACTCCCACAGGCACCTCTGAGTGGAACGCTTTCCTACAATCTAATCCACATATTGGTCAGAATCAGCCCCATTTCGGCAATGTTTCCCGCGTTGCTTCTCCAGCATTATCACAAGGTCGAGGCCACCACCCTAGCACGACCAGCAGATGTGACACCTTTGGGCCCGTTCACAATCATCAACATATGGCGTCAGGTCACGAAGTGCAGAGAATTGCACCCATGCCAGTAGATCCCAGCGAGCTGCGTACAGATGGTGCGGCAGCTCCTTCATCAAGACCGTCAAGTCGGGCCTCCCACCGGGCACCCCGGAGAAGGCCGCCTACAGGTCGGCCACGTGGTAGGCCCAGAAAGAAGCCCGTCGAGGGCAACACATCTGGTTATGAAGACGGCACCGAGGGCGAGGATGCCGGCCCTGCCAAGAAAAGGGTCAAGACGACTGTAGTGGAAAGAGCTTCACCGAATCCATTCGCTAGTGGTCCTGAATCCCTCAGAGTGGCTGCTAGTACATCTGGCTCACTGCGAAATTTTCGGCCCATCGCCAATGCCGATGTCTCTTCTGGCAATAATAGTCATCTTCAAGATGTTCCTCGAGCTCCTACCCCAGTTCCAGATGGACCTATGCGCAGTCACCAATGCAGAGGCCCAAACTCTGCCGCCGTGCTCAGACGAGAATCCACCTTGGGTCAACGTCCTCTTACGAATAACTCCTCATTTATAGAATCTCGGCCGCCACTGTCGCCAAGTCAGGAAGATAGACGATCTCCCGACTCCATGGCTCCGACTCCCACATACTCCGAGGACAGCCCAGGCAACATTGGCTCTTCACCACCCGTACAACGAACGACTCCTTCCATTCGATCCAGTCCTCCGCCTTCCAGTCCTGTTCTTCCCCCCATGCCCTCAAATGAACTCATTCGCGATGCCAGTTTCGCCACCGATGATTTGGATGATATTTTTGGTGATGACCCTACGCAGGTTGCCGCGAAACCAATACCACCTATGGCCCCTCTCACACGACGGCCTACTGAAGCACGGAACTCCAGCGGCGTCCCTGAGCAAGTTTATCAGGTGCAGGATGGACCAAGTGGCCAGGACTTGGTTCATATCTGCAGCTACAACACGCCTCAGCCAAGTTCAGCTCCATGCAACACACCGTCTGACAGCCAGTCACTACCTCCCCTGAATAAGCCACCAGTCAGACATGCAGCCAAAAAGAAGACAAAGCCCGTTTCGCCGCCGGTCATGGTTGCCACTCCGCCTCCAACAACTGACTCTGTCGAGAAATCTGGAAGCCCTGGGCTTACAGTCAGAGCAGAAAGGGGTGAGAAAGGGGACTTTATGGAGGCCGCAGCTGCTCCCAGTCCATTCATTGCACCCAAAGCAACTGTCGAGACGTCCCCACCCACAGTCATTGAGAAGAACAACAAAGAGCTGGGTCAGCAAGGCTTCGAAGTCCCTCCTGCACCTCTCGCCGTTTTAAAAGCACCTCGAAAGCTAGCCCGATCTCAATCAGCTGGTCCTTTGGTCTTGCCAACTATCCCGGCCAGCGAACCTATTGGTCCATCATCTCTGTCACAGTCCATTACTGTTGAGTCATCCTGTCATACTCCTCCAGCATCGTCAACTATGAAACGAGCCACATCAACAGGTCCGATGTCGTTGCCCATTCCTGCAAGCGATCCCGTCGTCCAAATAGCTAGCGCTTCCGTCGCAGCGTTGCAAGACTCGTTGGCCTCGAGAAGTGATGCTATCCCACCTGCTTCCTCTCCCCTCACTACCGCAAGGTCCAACAAAAACATCGTTAAAAAGCATGCCATCAGGCAACGCCTGGAAGAAGCCATCATGAATGGTGAAATGCCTCCGTATTGTAGCAACTGTGGGGCGATTGAAACTCCAACATGGCGCAAGATTTGGGTACAGGAGAAAGAAGGCATGCCCGAGTACTACGAATATTCTGTCGAGCCTGGTAAAGTTACGACTATTGAGATCCTCCGCCGGGATGCCAAGAACAAGCCCATACTGCACCGCGTCATCAAGAAAAGTCTCGGTAGCGACGACGACAGGACTAAATGGCAAGAACTGCTCCTTTGTAACCCATGTGGTATCTGGCTCACCAAATGTAAGAGCCATCGTCCGCAAGACAGATGGGACAAGGATGCTTCTCGACTTGGCCAAGAACGCAGAAAGCGAGGTTCTGGTCGCAGCACATCTCGGCCGAAAAGACCCCGTGGAAAGTCTGAGGGGGTAGTCAATCCCACCTCAGAAGCCTACCTTCCTACGGATGCCCTCTGTCCAACGGAGCCATCTTCGCCAAAGCCTCAAGAAGTAGGCGGCACCGTTGAAAATCAACAAAGTATAGAGATGAGTCTTAAAGAAGCCTCTGCCAGTCTTGATGTACAGGAAACACGATCCAACCCTGGGTCCACGCTTTCAAGAGCCAGTCATGGGAGCGGTACTGTGAAGAGTCCCATCGAGGTAGAATTTGACAACGCTGTTGGCAGCACGAAAAGGTTATTGTTTCCGTCGCCGCGTAAGGACGATGTGCTTAAGACGTTGGGGGAATTAGACGTGAACGTTATGCAGGCACCTGATGAGTGTCGTCCGAACGGGATCAGTGATGGCAAAGAAAATTTGGTCACAAAGAGCACAGATGATCAAGCTCACACACATGATGACCTCGAGGCGTTGTTTAAAAGTCCAACATTAGCTCGGCCGTCAACGCCGCCTCCTAAAGACAAGGCTGGAGCAGCGAAGGAGCCTTTCAAAACACCCATACGGTCAACACCCAGCCATCGGCCGATTACCAGAAGCATTTCCCGCTCTATCCGATCAATTCGATCAATCACATCGCCCGGTCAGAAAACCATGCTACAGCGAACACCCACCAAGACACCAAGAGTTGCGTTCGGGCTTCCAGGAAGTGCGAGCCGAAGACGTAGTCCTCGCAACCACCACCACCAAGGAGGGTTCGACGTGTTTGATACACCCATTAGCCGCACCATCAACCAGATGTTTTCTGACGGCACCGGTTTTGGCGACAATGACCTGGACCTCAGCCATCTACCGATTCTAGATGAAGGTGGAGGCGGCTTGATCGACTTTGGTAACCTCCTAAGCACCGACGCCATCATGCCCAGCTCTCCGCCAAAGGATGGGTCCATGTCGTTTGACTACCACGCAACGGCGAGTGTTTGGGCAAACTGGGATCTGGATAACCACGGCATGGACACGAGCTGAAAGACATTAACGAAGAAATGACAGGTTTTTTGGAGTGCATTCATGGTGCGAACAAGGCTTACAGAGCGTAATTTTACCAAATACCACGAATCAGCATGTCCACATGTTGTAATTGAAGAGCGAGTTTTTTTACATTATTTTGTTGCCTGCGCATTGAGTTAGAAGCCTAGGCTGCGTGGCCGGTCGCAAAGCGCAAATGAAGGCCTTGGGACATTAAGCACTAGGTGCGATGGGAAATAAACGAAGATGGCATTCAATTTGTCTAATTGCTTCTATTATTATCAGTTTGCTCTACTAGCCGTGTCAGGTGTGACGGGGACAGCCGACGGGTTTGCTGAATCTAGCTTTCATGGACCAGACATTAAGAGAAGCGGCTGGAACAGCCTGTAACATATCGGTAGCTTGGATTGAATCGTTGCCCGTGATATGAGCATTCCAAAAGACCAGATGCGTCTATATATATATGTGAGGCACATGGGTACCGTCGCTGATGGGACCAGCCAGACGTTCTCTTGTTATCTCTCTTATCAATATTGCTCTTATTACTACTGCGTGCGGAAGCGTGGACGCACTTTACGCGCTCCACCAGCACCATGCGCCATCGCCACAAAACACGTCGCCGCCGCGGCGTCTCCCAGGCCACCCACCCACAGCTCGACCCCACCATCAACCGTCGCATCACGTCGACGACTATCATGTTGCATGTTAAAGATCATAAGTCACAGTTTCTGTGTCTTTCCTGTTCATCTTCAATACGAGGCTTGTTTCTCCTGTGTGGCGCAAGTGAAAGGCTCGCGACGCTACTTGAAGGTCCAATTGTTGCTCCTCAGCAAAGCCTTGCCCGACATGGCACAGACCGAGATACAGTCGCGCTTCTCTCCCAATAACCCCCTTGAACAGGATGTCGTCTTCGAGATCCAGTCCATTCTTCGGCTTCACGACTTGTCTGTTGATGATCTCTTCTTTAAATGGGATGCACACTGTATCAAAATGGATTTGGACGCCCAGTCCGCTCTTTCTCTACAGAATATTCGTAGCTTGAAACAGAGTATTCAAGACGAGCTGGAAAAGAGCCACCGCGCAACGCAGGTGAGGACAGAGCGTAAAGTAAACACCACGCCGAAGGTTGTTTCTGGGAGCGATGTTTTTGGTATGCTAGATGGCTTAGTTCCCAGTACGCCAACAACGGGTGGGAGATTGAGTAATAGAGGAGGCAGCGGGTTGAAGAAGAGAATGGACGGGTTGAAGGTGAATAGCTCGCCAGCGGGAATGAGTGACCAGTTGAAGGCTATGAACGGATTGTCGTGCGTCCTTTACTCTTACTTCCCGCCCAAATCCGATTCTAACACTAACAATAACACTCGTAGGTCAACGTCATTCGCTGATCGTGCAAACCCGGGCGACGTTATCGAAGTGCTCAACCCACATCTCGCTGCTGCAGAAGCACCTATTGCCCCTTTCCCCGAGTCTCGAATTAAATTGACAGCCGCTTCAGACCAGAAGAAGATGGGATACAAGCCGCTTGCAATGAAATTATCGGAGGCGAGCGAGATTCTCGACGACCGCATTGACGACTTCATGACCATTGTGCAGGACTACCATAGGCTAGAGGACTCGGCGTTCGGGAGCGCTGCGAGTCAAAGCACGACCGAGGTCGTTGCTGTGGGAAGAATCGCCTCCGACTCCATGGAGGGCAGACTAAACGCCGCATCTCTGGTGCTGGAGACGTCTCGACGGACGGGAATGGGCCTCCGAGTGCCTCTCAAGATGGACAAGATCCGGAGCTGGAGCTTCTTCCCGGGCCAGATTGTGGCGCTCAAGGGTCATAATGCTACGGGCAATGAATTCGCGGTGAACGAAGTGCTGGAAGTTCCGCTCCTTCCAAACGCAGCATCTACACCGTCCGCGCTCGCCGCCCATCGCGAAAAGTTCAAAGGGGACCCCGACGCCATGGACGCAGACACACCCCCGGCGCCGCTGAATATCCTCTACGCAGCGGGCCCGTACACTGCCGATGATAATCTCGACTTCGAGCCGCTTCACGCGCTTTGCTCGCAGGCCGCAGATACACATGCCGACGCCCTAGTTCTCACCGGGCCCTTCCTCGACGTAGACCATCCTCTCATCGCCACGGGCGATTTTGACCTCCCTGAAGAAGCCAGTTTCGATCCCGACACGGCCACATTGGCCACGGTCTTCAAGCACCTCTTTGCCCCGGCCCTCACCCGCGCAAGCGCCGCGAATCCGCACCTGACCATCATCCTCGTCCCCTCCGTGCGGGACATGCTGGAAAAGCACGTTTCCTGGCCCCAGGACGTGATGGGCCCGCGGAAAGAACTCGGCGTCCCGAAATCTGCCAAGATTGTGTCCAACCCCATGACAGTATCAATGAACGAAATGGTCGTGGCTATCTCGTCACAGGATATCCTCTACGACCTGAGAAGCGAGGAGCTTTCCCGAGCAAGCGGGGACCTGATGAGCCGGCTGTGCAGATACCTGATTGAGCAGCGGCACTACTTCCCGCTCTTCCCGCCTACGGACCGGACGAAGTTGCCGAGGACAGGGACCGAGGAGGCTGTGGCGACGGGCGCGGTGCTCGACCTCAGCTATCTCCGGCTGGGCGAGATGATGCACGTGCGGCCGGACGTGATGCTTGTGCCGAGTGCGTTGCCGCCGTTTGCCAAGGTCGTTGAGAGCGTTTTGGCGATTAATCCTGGTTCGTTGTCGCGGCGCAAGGGGGCGGGCACGTATGCACGCATGACGCTGTATCCTCCTTGTGCGGACGGCGGCGGCGACATGATTAGCCATAGGGTCTTTGATCGGGCGAGGGTGGAAATTGTCAGGATATAGAGCAGATGGGGGGAGGTTTGGGCATAGCGCGTGGCTCAAACGATGGGAGAGCCGGCGGTCACCAGTATGGCATGAATGGGAATCAAGGCGAGGGACAGGACTGTGTCTTGCTCGAAGCAGCTCTAATATACAGGCTGGTATCATCTATCGTCTACTCTCCGCCGCTTGTCTCCGTACCGGCCGTCACGGGATGAGGTCCGCTTGCGACGCCTGTCGTCGCATGTTTCCCGTCGAGAAGTTGATCTTGACCGTGATCGTGACCGTGATGTACATCTGCGGGCATGCCTAGATCTATAGTCATCGCCTCTGTACCGCCAATCTCCGTCTCCATCTCTCCTGTATCGGTCACCACGTTTCTCCCTATCTCCCAGGGGCACAGCGTTTGCGCCCTTGGCATCCCTCTTGTCAGGCTTAAACCGCTCGTCATCAGGCCGGAAACCATCGTTCCGGCCAACATGTCTCCGTCCTCTGCCATCGTCCAGCTCACCCCAATGACCCGTGTCCTCGGACCTCATATCTCTGTATTTCGTGGCGCCCTTTTTCCCCAACTTGGTCATGTCCCTCCGCTGCAGATACTCCGGCAAGGCCTCTCGGTTCCGCACATCATCTGCGATCCGTGTGCCCATGATGTCGCGCTGGAGGAGCCCCGCCGCGGCGGCCTCCTCTTGGAAGAAGGCGCCCTTGTGGTAGTATTTCTGCAGGTACGACATCTTGCCCTTGCTGTCCTTTTCCTCCTTCTGCTTCGCGAGGAATGCCTCGTCCTCGGCCTTGCGCTCCTCCTCCGTCAGATTCCGTCTGCGCTCCACCTCTGCCAATTCCTTCTCTTTCTCCTCGATCGCCTCGCGCGCCCTCTTCAGGCGCTTCAGCTCACGGACCTGCCAGGCTGCCTCCTCCGCAGCAGGGTCCAGACCGTCCGTCGTGTCGACGTCCGAATCGGAGTTTTCGTCGTCGTCCCAGTGCTTCTTGCCAGCTGCTCTGGCGGCGAGATCTTTGCGAATCTGCTCTTCGACCAGCTCGTCTGCCGCTCTCTTGCGCGCCGCCTCTTCAGCCGCCCGAGCTTCCTCTTCCTGCTTCTCCTTGTCCAGGGCGTCTTTTCCTCGTTGTGACTTGGGCACGAATTTCGGTCGCAGCATGAGTCTTCTCGGTACCTCTTCTTCTTCTTCTTCTTCTTCTTCTTCTTCACTGCTCTCCTCGTTGGATGAAGACGAACCGCTTTCTTCATCTCCACTTTTTTCCTCTTCGGACTCTGTGACGAAGCCTTCTTGAGCGGCTAGTTGTTCGGCTCGCGAGGCTGCTAATCTGCGTTTTTGAGCTTCTTCGACTTCTTGCCGCTGTGGGCCGTTCAGGTCGACTTGGTTCGGGTTGCTGATGATTTTGCCGGCGCTGGCGGCCTTGGGCGGGGGGGGAATCACGCGGGTGGTTGTCGAGGTATCGTCGGCGTCGTTGCTTTCTGAGTCGGAGTCGGAGGATTCTTGTCCGTTAGGTTTCCCGGCTCGGTGGCGCATAGGACGTGCCGGGTTGGCCGTCATGCGCTTCGGGGGCATGGTTCTTGTCCGTTCTTGCGACGCAGTGTGGTGTAGTGTTGACGTCGCGAGGGAGTTGGTGCTCTGGACGAATGACGTCCAATCCTGAGCTGGTACGGTAAAATAAAGCCAGTGGGGCTGATAAGTGATAAGTATCAAGCCTACCCTGTAGATTATTGGTTCAAGCCGATTATTGTTGGGAAATTTGATTCGATCTAGATGGGCAATCGTGATTAGGGAGTGCAGTTGCATTTGGTTTCGTTCGCATTTGAGTGCATTTTTTTAATGGAAAAAAAAATGAATGAATGAATAAACCCATTGTGTTTGAGCTTGGCTGTAAGTATAAGACTGCTAGCCGGTCGCGTTGGGGCCACGGGAGTGATGCAAAATGATAAATCCCCATCTATGACAAACAATTTAGAGACTTCTTTCGTCTCCGGTATGATCAACAGTCTAGATTTGGACAATGAGGTTATTGATTTATCATCAACAGTTTCAGGCCCCTGCGGTGCATAGGTACCGGCCGGCTAATAAAAAGAAAGCTTGAGGTTAATATGTCCCTCCAGCCCCCCCCCAAACGGATGCATCTCTCTGACCCACTCCCAAGGTTGCAGATTACAACCTAGCACAAAATAACGTATCGCCATAAGCCGAATAGTTCATAGAGATACCTCCGGAAATGACCTCGCAACCCCAACGGACTGCACTAGTCACAGGTGCCACCGGCCTCCTTGGTCGGGAAATTACAGCTGCTTTTGCCCACAGCCCGGGCTGGACAGTCAAGGGCACAGGGTATTCTAGAGCTGATGGCGTGGATGTCCTGAAACTGAACCTCGAGAACGAAGACACGGAGGAGCTCAATACGCTACTAGACGACATCAAGTGCGTTTTCTGACATCGTTGTCGTCACTTTAATTATATGCTTACCCGCATCGCCTTCGCAGACCCCAGGTAATCGTTCATTGTAGGCTATTCCGGACGACGACACTGTCATTCCTGTCGAAGCTCAGTAAAAATCTAATGACTGTTTAGCGGCGGCTCAAAGGTTCCCAGACAAGGTGGACAAAGACCCAGATGCTGCTCGAGCGTTGAACATGGCAGCCAGCCAGCGTCTTGCACAAGCTGCACTGTCAAGAGATATACTACTCATATATATCTCGACAGATTACGTATTTCCGGGCACGCCTGGGGATGCCCCATATGAAGCCGATGCAGAACCCAATCCTACCAACTTGTACGGTCGAACCAAGCTGGATGGAGAGCGCGCTGTCTTGGATGTTGCAAAGAAGCTGGGCAGAGTAGGATCTGCAGTCGTCCTGCGCGTGCCAGTCTTGTATGGTCATGCAGAAATACCCGCAGAGAGCGCTGTCAACGTCTTGATGGACTGCGTCTGGAAAGCCCAGACCGAAGGCACCAAGATCAAGATGGACCACTGGGCAATTCGCTACCCTACAAATACGGAGGACGTTGGTCGCATTTGTCGAGGTATGTTTCACACGCACTGTAGACATTGAGTCGTCTCGTCTGACTATTTGGCACACGACTGGTCCACGAGAGACTAGTACAGACTGTCTTTAAACTTGGCAATTAGATTGGGCAGAGTACGCTAACCCCATGGCTGACTAGACATCGCGACCAGATATCTTGATGCAGATGCAGCGAGCGAACGTTCAACACTGCCCACGATCCTCCAATTCTCAAGTGAAGATACGATGACAAAGTACCAGATCTGCCAACTGTTTGGAAAAATCATGGGACTAGATATCACCAACATCGAGGCCAACACTCAGGGCAATGATCCCAACGCTGCCGTACAAAGACCGTATGACTGTCATCTTAGCACCTCAGCGCTCAAGGAGCTAGGCATTGACATATCCACCACCAGCTTTACTGAATGGTGGCGTCGGGAGGTACGGGCATTCGGCAAATAGGGCGAACAGCAGATGACGACATTCTGTCTCGGCCGAAAATGAAGTGGGATTCCAGGTGAGCGTGGTCTGATCTTGAGCACGGACAGATGTGGAACGCGTAGATTGTTCTGGAGCACTGCGCGGTCTCGGAAGGGGTTGGGCGTGCAGCCCGACACTATCGAGAAGAGGCAAGGTGTAACTTGTGATCAAAGCGCTGGTGACGGCGGCGATATTTGGGAGGTTGAGAGATGCACACGCAGCTGATCATAGCGAAACCAAGAAAAGATTATGTTCCCGACTACAGAGACTACAGTGTCAGGAAGGACCAAGCTTGTGACATGGAACGGGAAGAATCATGCCCTACGGAAAGGGTTAAATGGCTACAAGAGACAAGAGAATGATGACAATCTTCACAATGGATTATCACTTCTCACTTTGACGGCTGCTCACCGGGGTCTGTTCCTGATATGAACAAGGCAACCTCAAGCTGGTGGACTTGTGATCGGTTTGCAACGACGACGGGATGCTACTCGACATGTTGTACATTCAATCGCGACCTTGAACACAGTTCGAAGGTCGCACCGCAGGACTTGCAACACAATAGAACGTATCAAGAACGTGAAAGACACAGCGGAACCATGGGCCTACAAGCTTACCAGTGGTCGAGGAAGGGGACAAGGCACTATCTGGTATATCTGGTTGTCCGTACTGTATGTTTAACTTGCTGCTCTCCAAGATTGGCCCATCTAGTACCTAGGTAGGCAATTGACCGGGCCGTGGTCGACTGCAGAGATCCTTTGCTAGCGATAAAGCCATCTTCATTCGGTATTATTTATGGGAATGCAAAAAAAGAGATACGAACGGGGGGCTGCGCGTTCAAGATGCGCATCCGCATATGTATCCGCATACGGGCAACAAGTCGCGGCGCAGTGCAACCCGTCAGACCGTTATTTAAGCAGCTGACAATGCTGTGTGTGTGTCCTCGGCGAGCGGTCAATTTCGTTAACGGACGAGAAGGGAAAAAAAAAAAGAAAAGAAAAAACCGATGAACAGGCCCCATTTCTCATCAAAGAATACGAAGAAGAGAGAATCTTGAGAGAATGTGGTGTGTAAAAAATTCAGATGTCATGTGAGACTCGCACGCAACAACCATTACCGGATTAGCAAAGCTAAGGATACTCTTTTTTCATAAGAATAGAGATAAATCTGGTTGACTGACTCGTCACGCTCCGTGAATGCACACGACGGAGTTTCTTGACCAAGATTGGGTAGGGTAATTGGGATCCAAGACATGCGGACCGAAGCAAGGACTACGGGCTGGAATGCAACCATCCAACACGAGCGTCGAGAAACAGGGCAGACGACGCGTCAAGGCACGCAATGAAGCATATTGCAGCACTTCATAATGCATGAACATTGTTTCCGCCCACAGCCATAAAAAGAAAGTCATGTCCGGCACTAGCGCGACGTGGGCGAAAGGAGGAAAGACAACCCATCAACATCAATGGCATGCCACCGAGTCAGGTCAGCAACCAGAGTGAGAGGCGTTGCCATGTACAACTAACACGATACGCTACCTGGTTAGTACGTGTTATTCCACTTCGCTTCGTGAGCCATTGACCCGAACTCATCGTCACGGACGTAGATTGTTGTTACCCCCTCCTCTTCTCCTCAAAGCCTGTTCTTATCCAGGCCGCTCGTTCACTCTTCGCCAGCAAGTCTCCCCCATAATGTCGTTGGTTGAAGTTTAAACGTAAGTCCGGCTTTGCTGCTGACCAACTCATACGCTCTTTTGCTTGGAACGCACCAGTTATGAGAGACTCGTCGTCACGTAACTTGTCTGGTTGCTGGCTTTGCTCCAGATACTATCACCACGTTCGCTTTTTTTTCTTTTCTTACGCTCCTGCTCTCTTGACCATCACTTCATTGCGCGCTGCAAGTCATACGTCGACTCTCTTGTGGTAACTTACAATACATACTGCTGGTTGCTAACTCGAGTTTGAGGCTTGTTAGCTTGGTCGAGCATCCCCCGGACCGCCTTCCCGATCAAAGTTAGCCCGTCGGTACTACAAAGACGCCATCACATTGATTGGGGCGTGACATGGCTTGCGAGCTAAGATAGCAAGGACGCCAAAAGTTTGCGGTCGACAAGAAACAAGATAGGCAGCAGGGAAAAGGCCAAAGCTTGGCAAGAAGCTGCGACTTGATGATATTGGCACTCTTGGACTCAGGAAGACTTTGCAAGCTGGTCCCTCTGCGGCGGTGGCTCTAATAGCATTGAAGCGGCTCTGAGCCAAATTGCTCAAAAAAAACCCCCCCGAAAAAATGGCCCGCGATGCCATGGCGAGGGCATTTGGCCCGGTTGAAGCGGTGCCGCCTCCGCCGCCACAAAGCTTCTCTCGATATCGCAGCTTGCGCGGGAAGAGCGTGTCGCGTCCTCGGGATTTCGATGCAGACTTCCACGGAGGCCACAGCAACCCCGAGAGCGGACGTTCTGCAAATGATCAAAGACAAGGACAAGGACAAGGACAGAGACAGAGACAGAGACAGAGACAGAGCAGCTCCGGCTCCAGGCCCGGCTCCAGGTCCGGATCCCCAGGGTCGCGGTTCAAGAGCGTGACGAGTCCCCGGCACATTGTGCGGCAGCAGGGAAGCGAGTCCGCGCCTACGGTGCCGCCTCTTCCGGCCAAAACAAGAAAAGTGTTGTGCCCGAAGCCAATCAACATTGCAGCACAATCGAAACTCAAGATGCTAGAGAACCTAGAGTCCCCCCTATTCCACGGAGAGGACGTGCGGATGCAGGTGCCGTGGAAGACGATCCCTGGCACATGCATGAACAACAACAAGCCTGGTGGGGCCAGGGCCAGGGACGTGGACGGGGACGGGGACGTGGACAAACAGGACATGGACATGGAGGTTGCACCTGCTGTTGTTAGTGGTGCAAATGCAAATGGTGGTGGGCCCAGTGGTGGTGGCAGGAGCGGCAGAGGAGGTGGTGGCAGACGTGGCAGACGTGGTGGTTGTGGTGGTTGTAGTGGTGGCAGTGGTGGCAGTGGTGGCGGGAGTGGCGGGAGTGGCAGTGGCAGTGGTGGTGGTGCCGCCACGGCATCTGACCTAAAAGCCCCGAGCCCGACACTGGAGCCCCACCATGACCTGGAAACAAGACAACAGCAGCTGCGCGGACCCAAGCTCGAGGAAAATTCAGCTGCCAACGCCAACCAATCTGATCCCGTCTCTGATCCCGTCCCTGCGCCTGCGCCTGCGTCTGCGTCTGCGCCTGCGTCCGACGAGTCTATGACAATGTCGCACCAAAAAGAGCAAGAGCAAGAGCAAGAGCAACAGCAAGAGCGGGAGCGGGAGCCCGTGCAGGAGCAAGAGCAAGAAGAGCAAGAGCGAGAGCGAGAACAAGAGCCAGAACAACAACAGGTTCCTGAGTCAAAGCTAACGCCAGAGTCTGCATCTGCACCTGCACCTGCACCCGCGCCCGCGCCTGCGCATGCACCTGCATCTGCCCCTTGCTCCTCTGTCCTGATGCCTTCAAATGAGAAGGAATCGCAGTCTGCCGTCACAGAACAGCACCCTAGGCCCAATCCATCAATGCATCATGAGACGGTTGGCTCGAGCGGCGACTGCGGTGACCACTTTGCAGATGAGGTCGCACGTCTCGAGGCCGAGACGGATCGGATCCTCGCCGAGCAAAAGAAGCTCGATCTTGCGCGACTCCAGGCACAGCTTGTCCCCAAAAAGCCAAAGCGCCAGTTTCTCAGCGGCAAGCTCTCGTTCTTCTCCAGGTCCAAGCGGTCAACTGCAGCAAGCAGTCAGCCCAGCACCCCTACCACGATTGTTTCAGGCATCTTCTCACCATCCTTGAGCCATTACAGTCGCGAAAGCAGCCTGGAGGAGCCCCGGACGCCCTCTTATCCAAGCACCACCATGAGCTTCATTGAGGTTGGCGGTAAGGGCATTGTTCCTCAAACTGACGCACCCATATCCGCCATCAATGGCGGGGAACGTGTACGTTGAATTGATCCTGCTCACCCTTTGCAACGTCTAGCGAGTGCCCTCTCCCCCCCCCCAAAAGAGAACAACGCGAAAATCGGCTAACAAATTTCACCCAGCGAGTTATTGTACGATGCATGTCATCGACAATCAATCTTCCCGTCACATCAGACACGTCGCCAATGGACATCCTCATTGCTGCGGCTGAGATGACGAGGCATCACCTGAGCCCGCCCGCTTGTGTCATTATCGAGTGCTATTTTGTTCTTGGTCTGGAACGTCGTTTGCGTCGATATGAGCGCATTCGCGATGTCATGAACTCCTGGGATCGGGATCAGCAGAACTCGCTGCTTATCATGTCAGGCGACACCACTCAGGGCGATCAGGATCTCGACATCGAATCCGTTCCACGCACCGAGGAACCACCTTCTGGATTCTCATTGCAAATGTACCACTCGTCCAAACCTGGCAAGTGGAACAAGCGATGGGTAACACTTCTCGAGAATGGCCAGATCTATTCTGCCAAGACGGCCCACGCTCAGCCATCTGACAAGGAAAGCTCCGTTTTGTGCCATCTGACAGATTTCGATATCTATACTCCCAAAGAAAGCGAGATACGCCGTAACCTGAAGCCGCCCAAAAAGTTCTGCTATGCCATTAAGAGTCAGCAGAAGACGGTCGTCTTTCCCAACGGCGAGAATTTTGTCCACTTCTTTTCCACAGAAGATTCTCAGCAGGCCGCTTACTTTTATTCCAAGGTCCATGGCTGGCGAAGCTGGTACATGGTAAATCGGATGGTTGACCTCGACAAGAAGAACAAACCACCTCAGCTAGTTCTTGACGCTGTCACCAAGAGCACCAACTCGAGTCCCAGAAGAAATAGCATTAGGAATGGGCATAATGGGGGATCCAAGCCTTCTTGTGGTGTCGATAAACTTTTAGACGAGCCCTTGATGGATGTCAATGAGTTCCGCATGAGCAAGATCGTCATCGACGAGTCGTCCATCCAAAAATCGCTTGCCCTTCGGTCAAAGGGACCTGCTCGAACCAAGAATACAGCAGCGGCAGCGGCAGCGGCAGCGGCAGCGGATATTCCAACAACTGTCAACGAGGAGGAGCGCGAATTTTCTGCAGGAGGATTGCTAGGTGACGCGTATGACAAGCGCAGACAAAACGAGGCGACATCTGGCCCATTTGCAAGCAAGTCATCATCTTCCAACAAACCCAATGACGGACCGTTCACCAAAGAGCCCACGCTGCTGAACGGAGGAATCACAAGGCTGTCATCGGAATCATGCAATAGCTCTGGCAAGCAAGGCGAAAACGAGGAGAAGAAGAAAGAACCGAATTCGTGGTTTCCTTCTGCCGCGGAGCACTCGGCTCGTATCAAACACACGCATGAGCAACAGAGACCAATGACTGCCGACGTGTCCACCGCATCCTCAACCTCTTTTATCACTGCCGGTGGCATTCCTCGTCGTGACAGGCACCCTGCTCCGTTGCTCAGCTTCACCAAAGACTTCCCTGAGCCGCCGCGCTTTCAGAATGGATCCAATCCTGGTGTGAGGCACGCACCGGGCCAATCTCTCATCAACTTCGCAACGGGCGGTCCAGCAAGAGATGGTCGTGAGGCTGCCGCCAGACACAACGCTCCTCGTCGTGGTCCACCGCCGCCCAACAACGGTGGTCCCGTTGGTGCACCCCTTCTTTCGCCTCAATATCCCCCCCCTCCCCAAGGCATGGGCTCTAAGCGTCAGCGAAGCAAATCAACCGTCTCGATTGCGCAGAGGAGGCACTTTCAAATGGACGGCAACCCTGTCCCGCCGATGCCGATGCCTATGCGTCGACCTCATCATGGCGAGCCGCCTTCTCGGCCACTTCCAAGATGTCCTCCCGAACCTCTGGTGAACAGAGCACGCTAAACAAGATTTGAGCAATTGTGTGTTTCAAACGAGATCATGATACTGCATCATGGCGCACAGGATGGGCAATGGAGATGGGAGAAATGAAGGTTGGCGTTCAGGACACCATGACGGTTGCTTTCAGGACCTGCGGTGGGTAAGGGCTTTACGGGCTCCCGACCAGTCGACATCAATATTCAAGGTTTGAAACGACAAGGGTGGCGACGAGGGAGATTTAGCCGATTGAATAGGATGGCGTTGAATGGATATTGATGCATTGAGGCTTTTTTTCTGACTACATATTTATAATATCTTATGTACTTGGATTTCATATTAGTGTTAATCTATATTATTAGGGTCGTGTATGTGAATGACTTGATGTGGCGTCGCAACAATTTGTGACATGATTTAATGGCAGGGTGATTACCATGATGAAACCCGCTAAATGATGTAAAGTCACTGGCGCGCGAGAATTGCATGTTTTTCTTTTTTTTTTTTTTCCTTTTCGCGTTAGAGTGGTGACGAGGGAAAAAAAAAAAAAAAAAAAAAATTCCCCAACGTCATCATGTATGTACAGTATTTAGACAGTGCGCCAACGGTACAGCAACCTCAGAGCGAGTTGTGGCAACTCAACCCAGTGTTGTTATTATGTATGCTCAGACTGCTCAGACTGCTCAGACTGCTCAGACGCGATAGCCCAGATGACCAGTCTCCCGAAGCTCTACGTGCGCACCTATTCCGCGGCCGCTCTTTCTTGCGGACCTGGATAATCGTCAATATCAACATCAAACATTGATTGACACGGCGCGCCGCTGGAGACTCTCAAAGACTCAAAGACTCAAAAGCCCACCACACCTTAGCAAGCAGGCCGATTTCCCACCATTCAGCATAACCATGGCGCTGAGTGCTCAAGAGGTTTCGCAATTGCGAGATGCCCTTCAAGATGCTGTGATCAAGTGCTCTGAAAGATGTCTCTATCAGTCGGCGAAATGGTAAAGTCTTCCAGGCTCGGCAAGACCGTGTCGTGAGCAGACGTATGTATCAGCGTACTGACTTTGGCCGCTTTCGCCTGGCTTCAGGGCCGCCGAACTGCTCAGCGCCCTCCCCGAAGCGACTCGACCGGAAGACGATTCTGCGTCGGCAGATTCTTCCAGGCGCACATCTGCCATATTTACGCCCAATGCAGACCCAGATGAGGCCGCCCTCGAGGCCGAAGAACTGAGCAGATACCTGCTGGCCAAGTCTCTCTTCGACTGCAAAGAATTCGACCGTTGCGCCGCCGTCTTCCTGCCCGACTCGCTCTTGTCGTCTGTCTTGGCATCGCACTCAGAGGTGGCCACGCCGTCGCAGCGATCCAAGGGCAAGGCCAAGGCCAAGGAAGGGGGAGGCAGGCGTTCAGACGCCGGGGCTGCGGCGGCCGCAGAGCCATTGCCCAAGCTCAGCCAGAAGAGCTTGTTTCTGGCACTCTACGCGAAATTCATGTCCGGCGAGAAACGCAAGAATGAGGAGTCGGAAATGGTCATGGGGCCACAGGATCTGGGGACAGTCGCGAATAAACAGCTTCTTGTGGTTGGCAGGTACTTGGCTGCTTGGTTCAAAGAGAGGACGACGACCGATGATGAGGTCTTGGGGAGCCAGGGGTGGCTGGAGTATCTGTGAGCAGTACTTTCTTTCTCATTCAGAGCTGCGTAGTTTGACGGGTGGGAATGCTAACTTTTGGGGGGCCCCATGCAGGTATGGTATGGTGCTGGCAAAAGAGAAGAACGACGCGCAGGCTATGGATTACTTGATCAGAAGTGTCCACAAGTATACTATGAACTGGGGCTGCTGGTTGGAGATGGCGTCCTTGATATCACGGGTGGAAGAGGTAATGCTTCTTTCTTTCTTTCCTTTTTTCTTTTCCTCTTTTCCTTCTTCTTCCTCTTCTTCCTCTTCTTCCTCTTCTTCCTCTTCTTCCTCTTCTTCCTCTTCTTCCTCTTCTTCCTCTTCTTCTTCTTTAACCGGCTCCACATGTTGGACTTTGGGCGTGCGGACTGACCAGAACCTGTTGTTGGCAGCTGAACCAAATCGCCAGACACTGTCCTCAAAATATAGCATCATTCATGTTTCACCTTCATACCTCGCTCGAACTGTACCAGCAGTCGCCTAGTCTGGCCCATTCTCTCGAACAGCTCCTGTCCATATTCCCAACCTCATCCTTCCTCCTCACCTGCCACGCTCTCCTCGCCTATCACGCCAAGGATCTCATGGCAGCTGAACAGCACTTCAGCCGCCTGCTGTCGCTGCACCCGCACCGGCTTGACTCCCTGGATCACTACTCCAACATTCTCTACGTGCTCAATATGCGCCCGAAGCTGGCCTTTGTAGCACACCTTTGCTCGAGCGTCGACAAGTTCCGCCCCGAGTCGTGTGTCGTCATCGGCAATTACTATTCTCTCTTGTCCATGCACGAGAAGGCCGTTCAGTGCTTTAGACGAGCCCTGACACTGGATCGTTCGTGCCTATCAGCCTGGACGCTCATGGGCCACGAATACGTCGAGCTCAAGAACACCCACGCGGCAATAGAATCGTACCGTCGCGCAGTCGACGTCAACCGTCGCGACTATCGTGCCTGGTATGGCCTCGGCCAGACGTACGAAATGCTGGAGATGCACACGTACTCCCTCTGGTACTACAAGAAAGCTGCCGGCCTGCGACCTTGGGACGGAAAGATGTGGATGGCCGTCGGCTCTTGTCTGCAGAAGATGGGCCGCGAGCGCGACGGCATCAAAGCTCTGAAACGGGCTCTTCTCGCCGACGCCTACTACGATGTAGGAAGCAGCTTTGGCAGTGGCAGCGACGTCCTCGGCATGCGTGGGGCCACGGGCCACATGGACCCTGAGATCCTGCTACAGATAGCAGCCATGTACGACCAGCTGGGGGAAGAGGAAGAAGCAAAGGCCTACATGGAGCTCTGCGTCGCGCAGGAAGAAGGCGCTGCCTCTGATACAAACGCCATGCTCGGGGAATCCGTCGCCATTCACAACGACTCATCGGCCGGACCGGACGATTTCCCCCATGGGCCCGAGGAGAAGACGCAGGCTGAGTGGGCCGCGGGGGAAGGGACGGGCGTGACGGCCGCAACGAGCAAGGCGCGAATGTGGCTCGCGAGGTTTGCCATGCGCACCTCTGACTATGCCTCTGCAAATCGACTGGCGATGGAGTTGTGCCAGGATGGCGTGGAGGTGGAGGAGGCGAAGGCGTTGGTGAGAGAGGTGAGGTCTAGGATGGAGGCAGCAGGGATGTTTGGCTCAGATAGCTAGGAGGGGGTTTGGGTCGGGCCTGCAGCTCTCGAGGACGAGGATATGAGTGAATGATGGATGGAAGAATATCAGGGTACTGGGGTACTAGCACATCATGGTCGTGCATCAAATGGGCGGTATGATATGCCGTGTTTAGGCTAGTTTACAAAGGTGCTCCGTTGATGAATGGTGTGGATCATGGCAAGGGCTGGTGGGTGGTTTGTCTTGATTGAAACCTTTACTATCCGGACGTATCGCGCATGGAAAACACAGGTTGCGAATTCGATCAGGAAATCGGACCACGGACGTCCAAATCACGTAGATGAGGCGAGCATGACTTGACGAATACCTCAAACAGGTTTCTTCTTATTCGCTTCCTCTTGTCTACTTGTACGAAAAGATATTTCACACTGTTCACCCATCTATCGTTTATCTATGAAGAAGAAATCTAGATACACAAGGCCAGTAGAACCACAGGCTTGCTGCACTCCACTGGCTGTGCGGACATCATTACAAATTATCTATGATAACCCCCTTTTAGATCCGACTACCTTTTGGATATAAAGAGTTGAGGTTGGTTGTTGGCACCAGATGACCTAGATGAGAACGGCGGCAAAACCGGCGATAGCCAGGGCGCCGAGGCCGGCGTTAGTCTTGCCGGCGGCGGCAGTGACGAGAGGAGCTGCCGGCTGGGTGTTGGCGCCGGTGACGGGGGTGGTTGGCTGGGCGGCAGGCGGGTTGGCGGCGGGTGAATTGGCAGCAGGAGGGGCGGGATTGTACGGGGTCGCCATGGGGCTTTGGGTGATGGTGCAAGGGCAATTGTCGATGGTCAAGGTGGTGGGCTGGGTGACCTTGTAAGTCTTGGTGCCAATCCAGAAAGTGGTCGGCTCCTGAATAGCAATGTGGTCAGCTGCTGCTGGATCCTCTTGGCCTGATCTCATGTGTCTCAATTCAATTCATGTACTTACAGGGCAGTAGGTGGTGAAAGCGGTGCTGATGACGGTGGTCCAGAACCAGACAGTCGGGTAACTGGCTGAGGTAGAGTTGGCGGCAAACAAAGGAGACGAAATGGCACTTGACGACTTGGAGGCAGAGCTGGCAGAAGAGCTGGCAGAAGAGCTGGCAGCAGAACTCGGAGCAGAACTCGGAGCAGTAGAGGAGGACTGAGCGGCAGAGGACTGAGCGGCCGAGCTGGCAGCGGACGAGCTTTGGGCAGCAGAGCTACTAGACTGAGCCATACCAGTGGCTGCCAGAGAGGCCATGGCAAAGAGCTGAGTGAATCGCATTTTCGTTGTTGGTTACGGTGTTCGTGCAAGACGACTGGCTTGAATTTGAGCGAGGGTCGGTGAAGTTGGGATATGAAAGGACCGGTCTCTAAAACGGACGGCGACTTAAGTGATGGTAAATGGAAAAAATCCTCTTTTTATCCTGATCGACTTCCGCTTCTTTTGTATTTGATCAGACAGCTCTGCTTGCAGCCGACTTGGGACTTGGAGAGCTCTAAGACAATGTCTAGGCTGCTTCTGAGTAAGCTTGGTTCTACCCACAACCTGTGAGCACCGGAAGAGGAAATTGCTATTTTGGGACGAACTTGTAAGTCTGTCGATGAAAACGTTCTGCAACCGGACATTAGCTACGAAGACTCAAGTCTAAATACGTCTGGAAAGCTACCTTAGCCCGTTTGGCCCGCATATCTGATGGTGGCGGTGACAAGTCGCCGTGCGCAATAGATCTAGTGGCAGTGTTGTTTTAGAGAAAGACACTGAGAATACCAGGTTTGAGGAATTCAATTTCCCGTTGCTTCGTTCCACTACCATCATTTGGTAGACGTTTGCTTGAATCGGAAAGGGCCGAGCTAATGGCAGGTTCGCGTCGCCCGCATTCGAGACCGGTGCTGTGGCAGAGTATGAGGGCTTCGCGAGCCGCTTTCTGCAAGGCCTGTTATATGAAATTGTCGGACCACGAGAGATAGAGCGAGAGAAATATCTTCTGCCAATGGTTTGGCGCTGTCTCACTGTGTTGAGCCTGCATCATAATATACACATTGCGCTGTTGGCTTAACCGAGGAGACTGACTACCTTGACATCTCATCCTGAGTATTCCGTGTGCGTCTTCCTAAATACCCCCTATGACTCTGCCTGGTACGACTGAGCTGGCACGGCGTTGGGCATCTGTCAGATTCAGTTAACGAGAATAAAGTCAAAGACTCATCCATTCTCGTGCGTTTCGGCTGCCCGTGCTCATGGGGAACTTTCTCGGCGTTATGAGAAGACGCGCCAACAAAGCCATCTGCTAATCGTCGTTAGAGAGGCAGATGAACAAGGTCATGGAATGCCTAATTTCCAGATAGTGCATTGCTGACAGCCCTAGTGGACTGGAATGCAGCATTTGTGACGTGTTCGGCGTCGGAATGGAATGCTGTCGGAACACTCGCCGTGTTCGTGGCACCCACCTGCGTTGGAAAGACTGCCAGAAAGCCCCCGCATGCAGAGACGGCATCCTTGGTAGCATTGGCTGGATGCGCAATCATCCGAAGTCCGTCGTTCTGAAATTAGTCCTCGAACAGGCACGGCTGACGTTATTCATCTTCCGGAGACGCAGGCCATGCTTCTGAGTCGCCTTGGTCTGGGACAAAGGCGACAGATCGATTGAGAATTCCAAGCACAGGCTGGAAGATGGAGTATGAATGAGGCAAGTAATACAGTGCAAAAAAAACTGTGCATCATATCATTGGACACTGTATAACCAAACCACTTCTAGGTTGCTATGGTTCCGCTCCTCCGATGGTAGATGGCAGCGAAAACAGTGTGTGATTTTACCAGACGACCCCGCTCAAGTCTATCCACTGAGCTAGATATGATCCGATCATCCCGGTTAATAAGTGGCAGATGATATAAAAGATTGTAAAAAGACTTATCCTCCTTTGTCGAAAATTTCTCAAGACGACAAGCTGGACCCAGCCAGCCATTCAAGGAACCCTGTCCAGTCAATGCGAACAGCAATGATAATATGAGCCCAATCACGTCGCCCATTTATCCTGATGATGCACACAAGTCAGCGCTTCCGGCCCAGATGCATGTGATGATGTGCCTGACTGCCTGAGTAGTCAGGCACGAAGATCTTCCTTTCGAACTGTTCGAACTTTATCCTCGCCCAGTTGGCTGTTCGCCCGAAAAGGACTTGTCTGTCTGCCTTATTAATGCAAAGACGCCTTTCATTCCCAACAGCGGACCCCCAACAGACGGACATACTGAGTGACTTGCGTCGATAAGAGTGCAGCGGTTGTTTTCAACCTGAAGAATAGCGAGCCTTCTTATTATTGGAGCCCAACTGGCCGAGGACATCTGTAACCGGAGGCTTGTCTGACAAATGGTCCGTTGTTGCTTTAACCTGCATAACTGGTTCGAGCCGATGAAGTCTGGCTGGTGCTCTGGCGTCTGTCTATCATGAATGGGTTGCCATGCCATCATGCTGTCCATGGAACGGCACGTCGATAGCAGTATGATGCTACATGATTGTATGACACAAGGTGCAGGAGAACCCCCCCCCCCCCCTTGTAGACTCAGAGAAGTCCGTAGCCCAAGAGTCAAGCGAAGGAGATCTAGAACTCTTGCACAGGAGTGTTCATGAAGAGATGTTGGACACACAGACACAAAAAAACATAAGAAATAACACAAGGCGTCAGAATCCGGCGAGCCGAAAGGTATGTGTACCAGGAGCTGAATGTTGCCCGGCGCAGCAACCTGCGATTCAGGAGCTCCAAGGAGCGTGCCGTTAGTGCTCTCTAGTCGTAGAGCGCGTACCACCGTTAGGGCTCGCTATGAAACAAACCTTGAAACTGCCAAAACAAGAGTCAAAAAATTGATACATACAACAGCCGGTGTTCGCTGGTCGTCACCGACCCAACTACTAATCTGCCGGTTGGTAGCTTATCTATGGGAGAGCGGACGGGATCCCGAGCTTTCTACCACCTATGGTCGTATGTGCTAGACTGGGAGCAAAAATCATCCTATGTTACATCAGGAGCACACAATCCTTTCTCTTTTTGTACCTGGATTTACCGGAGTACAATCAATCAACATCATCATTATCATTAGCGCGTTCCGTGCAAGAACGAAACATCTAACTCTGGGTGGATTTTTCTCTCAGGACATTCCTCCGAGGCGACATTTTGTGGAAAATATTAGTTAGCGGCACAGCGTCTCACTGTTCATCATGGTGCGACAAAGTCGTGGGTCATTCACGGCCATTCTAGGTATCGCTGTTGAATAGGCAGATTCGTGGACTACCTCGGCTCCTTCGTCACGGGCAAGCAGAAGCAATCAGTCAGTCTACTTAGTCTCTTCAGTGGTCATGGGCTCCGCTTTCGCACAACAATGCGGCTGACGGAGTAGATGGGTTAAAAATCACGCAAAACAAGCTCTGTAGCCGAGAATTCTTGCCGATCAAGATGAGGTTGTAAGTAGGAGGTAGGTAACAGGTACCTAGGTAGGTAGGTACCTAAGGTACGGTGTTATATCAGTACCCATCAGGTACCTGGGGAGGTACCTAGCTCCTTCCTTCTATAACGGGCTTTACGTGTACTGAAAAGTTCCCCTTATCTCGTGTTCTTCCATCCAAACCGGCCAACGTCCAATCAACGACCTAGCTGGTGCCTTCTCGCACTTGAATAATGGACCATGCTGACGACGTGTCAAATACTGATTAGCTAGGTACGGTACCTACCAGAACTCTGCAGCGGTCTGGCTGCTGTGGCAGGTTGACAGGGTCGGTAGTTACCTGGGTACCTGATCTAGCAGTGCATGTACTCCGCCGTATGTGAGCATAAGGAGTGCGTGATTTTCCGCCAGACCGAACTGAGGGTGTGTGTGGGAAGTCGGTCTAGCTTAGGACAGGAAAAATAAAAAAAAAATAAAAAAATTTTTTTTTTGACGGAAAAAAATAGTAGTGAATTAATCAATGTTGCAGCAAAAGTACCGCATGGACGGCAGGCGGCAACGAAGCACTACTTGAAGAACTTTCAAGTGTCTCATTGTGCGGCATGCATGACACGCTGAATGCGCGTCAAACGAAGAAGGCTGGAGTCTGTAGATGTGTACGCACCTAAGGTAATTGATTTCTGGTATCTCTGTTTAGGGAGGATAAGGTACCATCGCGCGTCGATCCAGGTCCGGACACAGTCTTAGTTCATCGATCACAAGGCGGTCGAACTTATCACGGGCATTCTTTGCAAGGCTTGATGATAAAATTTTCTTTACCGAGTCCTTGTGAGAGCATATGAGCGCGCGTAGGTTGGGTTTCCCGAGGAAGTAGGAGGACGTAGGAGGTACCTGGGAGGTCTGATAACTGTTAGTGGTTGCGAATCCACAACATCCCGGTGAGGCTGTTTGGTCGTGCGATGTACACATCAGCTCTTTGCGACTCGGATCATGGCTGCTAATACCTGGGTCATTATGTGATATAGTACTAGAAAGATGTAGCGATGCATTGATTAGATGAGCCTCTTATCACAGCCATTTATTATCTAGAGGTAGCCGGACCCATATGGTCTCCAACAACAAGGATAATTAAACACCGCAATGGCTTGAACAAAGCTCTTTACTGGGCATCGCGCCACATTACACCGAGCTTAATAGAGGGATTTAAAAAAAATTTAGATTTTTAAGAATAATAACGCGGTGGAAATTTGGTGACGGGCATTGATGGATAGGGAGTACCAGATACCCGACGAAAGAGCGCCAAGTGAGCACTGGGATTAGGGCGAGTCATCGCTCTTAAAAGCGACAAAGGCACCTACCTACTAGGTACCTACTTGGTTACTGGCCGATGAGTTCTTGTTCCTGTCTACGTACCTAGGTAAGTACCTAGGTAGTTAGTGCAGCCCCTTGAGCAAGCAAGGCGCCACGACAGGCGCCCCGTTGCCACTAAAAAAGAACAAGAAGGCCAGGAGCGCCAAGGTACAAAGTACTGAGTAGTTAGGTACAGACTTCCTTTGGGTTGGCGCGCCACCCGAAAAGTGAAGAGTGGATCTGTGGCGGCATGCCACGACGCACGCACTCAAAGCAGACGCGAATCGGAAGTCGAGCGCAGGGCTGGCGAGCAGCCTGTGTGCCTGTCAGGGGGGGGCCACATGGAAGAAGATGCCAGGTACCAGGCACAGGAGGCTTGATGCCGAGCCAATGGACAGCGGCAGGCAGCGTAGGCGGGGACCCCACGCATCAAGATCCCTGCGCGCAGAAACGGCGCCAGGATGGGCGTTGGTGGGGGGAGGGGGGGCAGTGCCAAGAAAGGGTGCGGCGACGCGGGAAACCGATTTATTTATTTATTTCGTCGACGGGATCCCACAGACCGTATGTAGCGTGACCATACCTTTTGCCCTGCGCCTGTGCATGTGGGGCCCCCTCACGTCGGTTTTTCTTTTCTTGCTTCGTGTTGCCTCAGAGCTTGCGTACCTACTTACCCCAGGCACGGAGTAGGTACTAGGTAGGGGATCAATTTTATCCGACCTCCAGCACAAGCGATGTAGTTAGTGGACGGCAACGGTCGGGCTATATTGACCGCCCCTTGCTAGGACTAATAATAACAACGCACTGCTGTGCTGGCGGTCTCGCATCTTTCCAGCATCGTGGTCACGATATCTTTTCTGGGACAGTGATGAAACAAGATGGTCATGCAGCACTCCAAAAGCACATCTCATGACGGGGTCCTACAAACCATTGCTCTCCATAAAATACATAAAATACATAAAATACAAATATTGTATTTCCACCCGTATGCAGACAGACCAGACCAGACTCGCAACATGACGGAAAAAGATCAGACCAGCCACCCATGCTCGCTTGCACATGTTGCCGATGCTGCCGATGCTGCAAGCAGGACTCATGCTGCAGATATGTATGTACTGCACATGCTGCACATGCTGCACATCCATGCCACTGATTCCTCGATCTGGCATCGCGGTGAGCCGTCAACGTGTCAGGTACCCGTTTAGTCGTGCTGCGGTCCGCGCAATGCAGCGCAGTAGCCAATCGTTCATTGACCAGACCGGTAACTTATCTTTAAACCCGACGGGCAAGCACCCATCGGTGCAACGTGCTATTCACCTTGGCTGGCCACCCTTCCTCTCTCTCTCTCTCTCTCTCTCTCTCTCTCTGGCTGGGTCTTGTTGGTCTCGAGGCCATCGCGGCAGCCAAAAAGGGGATAGAAAAAAAATTCTGCTTGGAACGAGACAATAACAAAGGATAATCGCGACGCATAGGACAAAGAGAAGAATAAATGATCAAAAGTAAAATGGGAGTCGAAGCCAGAATAAAGAACGAAAAGGTTTGCTGAACAATACATTGCCTGAAATGGAACCGCGCCCGGAGCATTAGTTCCTCCTCTCGCCTTATTACTTGATCAACTGAAAAGACAACATCGAATTGTTCAAAAAGGTCTGGTATATTCCGTCCTCAGTAGTAATAGTGCGTACCTTGGTAGGTACGGAGTACATGCCCGTAAGCAAATGCCTTACTTAGGTGCTTACCTGGCACACTCGCCCATCCAGATGCAGATATATATCTACCTATAGTAGGTAGCATGTACGTAGATTGGCAGACAGGCCAAGCCAGGGGAAGCGAAAACTCTGTTTTGCTTTGCCTGGTTCTGGTACCCACATACATCTATATGTAACTTGGCGGGGGCGGACCGCCATGGAGACATGTCTGATCTGATCCCAATATCGATTTGTCTCGCAGCTTGGGCAAAAAAAAGCAAAGCATGCTGTAGATTTCTGTCTTTCTTTTTCCTGTTGATTTTTTCTTTTTGAAAAATACAGCATCGGTATACCATCACTCTGCGGGATGAATGTAACCCGTCTGCAATGGCACACAGTGCGCTCTTTGGACGGGAACAGAGACAGCGAAGCAGTGAGAAGACAAGACGGTGGATGAAGAGGGGTCTGCGAATGGTCTGCGAATGGTCTGCGAATGGTCTGCGGGGGAGTGAGAGAGTCAGAAGCTTTTTCTCACCCCCACTCCCCACTCTCACTCTCTGTCCACACACCTCCTCTCCTCCCTTTCTCTTGTCCGGGAAGGAGGGGGCGTGTACGCCCCTCCTGACAATGGGAAATGCTGATGCCCTCCCTCCGTAATACAACTAGTTTTTTTTTTTCTCTCCTAGTCTGCGGGTCAGGCTTGGAGCTGTTTTCTGGACGCTGCCGTGGCGGCGGACGCCAAGATTCTTTTTCAGGTACCAACTGAACGAGCCTACCTCGGCACCCGTACCAGGGTAGGCTAATTTAAGTATCTCAGGCACGTAAGTTGCTAGGTGGACGACTTGGAAGGTGTGGAGATATACACACGGCTGACTTCTTGTTATTGTCAGGTTCTTCAATATAAAATTGTGGCTCTAGAAAGACCCACGAACAGCAGGCGATGGCAGGCGATGGCAGGCGATGCAAACACATGGGAACAAAGTTCTCAACGGAGAGTCTGGCGGTGCCACACCTTGTATGTTTCCTGATTCCTGAGCCATGCTGGCACGTATAATATAAATCATGCCCCCCCCCCCCGACCTTGTGGCTTCTTCACAACTAACCCACTATCCTTTGAAGCGACTGTTCTTGTGCTTGTCTTCGGACTTACGTTCCTTCTTGAGGCTCTCATCAACTCAACCCTTAACGAGCTTCTACACTCCTTCTCCAACCTCACAAATTCAACTTATACCACGGCCAGGCTCCGTACTGCTCATCCGAGACCAAATCTCGAGACAATCACACCACAACAATCCTTTTAACAACCAACCTGGAAAACACAAGATATCAACCTCTTTTCTTTTTCTCTTTTTTTCTTGTTTCAAAATGCAGTTCGCTACATCTGCTTTGGCTCTCCTCGCCTCAGCTGCTGCCGTCAGCGCCAGTTCCGTCACCTTCTGGACTCTCGACGACCTCACTCGTACCATCTACTTCACTCCCAGCGAGGGCTTCGAGCAGGTCCCAAGCGTCACCGTGAACAGTCAGACCAAGATCAAGGTCACTTTTCCCACCGAGAAGTGGAAGGGCAATTACTATGCCATACAGGAAGGCCAGGCAAACACGCCTGGTATGCTCGGCGAGGTCAACTTCCACGACTGGAACGACCTGACCTACTTTGACGTTTCTGCCATTGTTGCTCCCAATGACCACAACAACATCAAGCAGATATGGGGCGCCAACAGCTTGTATCCCATGTCTGGCTGTGAATCCTGGCCCTGCAACAACGCATACTGGGTCTGGGATGACATTCAGACCAAGGTTACTCCGGATGATGACCTCATTACTACCTTGGGCACTGGCTCTACCGGCCTCGACTTTCCCACCACTCAGACTCAATAAAACTTTGGGAGTTTCAACCTGTGGAACAAATGGGTTCGGCAAGTCCGCCAATTCATAGGTTCCTTTATCGAGAGTGATGAGGGTTCGCTTTCGAGTCTAGATGATTCGGAACATCTCATTCGCCCCGCGATATTCTTATGAAGGATTGCGCGCTGATCGCCTAAGCCATGACATGATGTACACGCGAAACGTAACAAGGAGAACCAAAAAAACAAAACAAAAAAACATCACCCACCAGGGACGCAGGCAACGTAGGAAATGGAAACAAGGATACCCCTCGCGCGTCGTTGAGCAAGCTCCACGGGCCGAGAAACTTATGGGTCACGGTGAACTTTGAGAACAACTTGCGCTGGTAGCAATGGCGCAGCTGGGAATGACTTTCACTTTGTTCATTTTTATCTTCTTCGGGGATTCAGAATTTTGATTTTTCTACGGGCAAGCGGCATCTGGTACAAACCAGCCATGATATTTTGGCACTTGGTACTTTTTTTCTCTTTCTCTTCTCTTCAACCACATTTGGTGTGTTTTTTGGACTGCTTATGAGGGCATCAGGTCTCATGGAGCCTGAGATTCGCAAACAGCCAGGCATTCATTCACTTCTAAGGAACACACCATTTTCTCCCACTTTTTTTTTTTTTTTCAACAGACTATTCTATTCTGTTTTTGTATATATCATTTCACTTGAGGTCGCAAATACCCCTGGGAACATTAGAGACCGGATAGGAAATAGAACCCCCTTTCATCCTCGGATGGAAAACTCAATCCTGACCGATGCTTTCGTGATACGTGTCAAGAACGCTTACACGTCATCTGGGGCGATGCCATGACAGCCAGCCACTCTTGCATCTAGAGGCGTATGAAGGCGCGCGCGTATTGCCTAGTTGTGAGAGCAGGCGCTGAGGCGGATCCCCTGGTTCTGGGTGGACGGGCAACATGATGTACCATTCCAAGGTAGGTAGGTAGATAGCCTAGGCGGCTAGCTTGGTAGATACCTCGGGTAGATGGGGTGGGACTCGGAGTCGAGGGCGGAGGGCGGAGGGCGAGGACAGAGGGCGGCGCAGGGAGGAAAGATTGAATGCTCAGTGGTCATATGGCTCACGAGCTCAGGGGACCGACTGCCTTCCAGCAAATGTGGACCTCTGCACGGCCACACACACGCATTTTCACATTGTGCAAATCGTTCTTCCTTTGAATTGGGCGTTGCGTTGTTATTACCCCCCTTCCTGCCTCCCACGGTCCATTCCAACCACGTCGACAAAGTACCCGGATGGAACGGGCAGCCAAGTACATACAGATCCGAGGTGGGGAGTTGCGTAACTATCTGTGTCCCATTTCAACGTCTTGTCAGATTGCTTAGTTTGTCTGATCTGGGTAGAGCGGTATAATAATCCGTGGCTGACCTGTGGCTCACCGCTCGGCGACACTGTGGCTAGTGGTCAGATATCACTTTTGGATCTGTGGTCGTCCCTGGAAAAAAAAAAAAAAAAAAAAAAAGGGACTTCCCCCAATCTTGATCACTCCTTGGTTCCACCAGCAAACTCCATTGATAGCCCGTGATAATTGAAAAGAACAACAAAAAAAAAAAAAAAAAAACCAGTTGGAGCTAAATGGAATAAATCCCCAAACTACTCATCGTGCGGGAAGACGCCACTCTCGTTCAGATAGTCCCTCTCGTTTTCACAAATCCCTTTTCACCATGGCACAAAAAACCACCCTGGAGGAATTCCAGTCGGTGTTCCCCAAGCTCGAGCAGGTCATCCTGGACCAGGCCAAATCCTACAAGCTTCCCCAGGATGAGCTGAACTGGTTGAAGAAGGTGCGTTGTGTGACTGGCTCTTTTTGCCTTGAAGACGATTTGTGCTCTCATCTGCGCAAATCATCCCCCCGGGCCCTGCTGCTGATCTCGTCACGCGCTTTCACCCAACTAACTGGAAGTTTCTTTTGGCAAACCACCAGAACCTCGAAGCCAACTCCCTCGGCGGGAAGTGCAACCGCGGCATGTCCGTCCCGGACTCGGTCTCCCTACTCGTCGGCCGCCCTCTCAGCGAGGAGGAATACTTCCACGCCGCCACGCTCGGCTGGCTGGCGGAACTGCTGCAGGCCTTCTTTCTCGTGTCCGACGACATCATGGACGGCAGCATCACGCGCCGCGGTAGCCCGTGCTGGTACCGCCAAGACGGCGTCGGCATGATCGCCATCAACGACGCCTTCATCCTCGAGTCCAGCATCTACATCCTCCTCAAGAAGTTCTTCCGCTCCCACCCGGCCTACATCGATCTCGTCGAGCTCTTCCACGAGACGGCCCTCCAGACCGAGTTGGGCCAGCTGTGCGACCTGCTGACCGCCCCCGAGGACAAGGTCAACCTCGACAACTTCTCCTTGCCAAAGTACCGCTTCATCGTCATCTACAAGACCGCCTACTACTCCTTCTACCTCCCCGTCGCACTGGCCCTGCACCAGCTCAACCTCGCCACCCCCAAGAACCTCAAGCAGGCCGAGGACATCCTCATCCCGCTGGGCGAGTACTTCCAGATCCAGGACGACTACCTCGACAACTTTGGTCTGCCGGAGCACATTGGCAAGATTGGCACCGACATCAAGGACAACAAGTGCTCCTGGCTCGTCAACCAGGCCATCGCCATCGCCACCCCCGAGCAGCGCAAGATCCTCGAGGACAACTATGGACAAAGGAGCGACGAGAAGGAAGCTGTCATCAAGGAGCTCTACAATGACATGAAGCTCAAGGAGCGCTATGAGGCTTTTGAGGAGAGGAGGGCCAGCGAGATTCGCTCCATGATTGAACAGATTGACGAGAGCGAGGGGCTGAAAAAGCCTGTTTTCGACGTCTTTCTGGACAAGATTTACAAGCGGACCAAGTAGGTCATTTTGGCGGAGAGTGGCTGGGCGAGCCGAGGTGACGTCGAGCATATCGCATAAGCTCTTATGTCAGAATTAATATAGGCAATATAATGCATGCACTTCAAAGATGTGACCAAGTATACATTATAATAATACACAAGCACTTCTCGGCGTAGCACATCCGATTACAGCCCCTGCGTGAGAGAAGATGCCCGAACAGCCTTGCTTTCCTTCTGCCTTGTGGAAAATAAAGGCCTCGATGATCGCTGCGCGGAGCAAACTACGGGCGCGATCCTTTTCGGGACTGCCACATCCCATGTACGGCGAGGATGGCGGAATAAATCGGTGGTCAGACATGGATGGACTTGCAAACTCGCCAATCGCGTGAGAACATAGTACGGGTGGAAAATGCTGTGTAAGGAAGCGCGCGGCGCGTATCTGCATCTGCATTTGCATCTGCATCTGCATCTGCGGCTTATGGGATGACAAGGGACAGTGGGGACTTTTGCAGGCATAGAGATTGGGGAGAGGCATGCAGGCAATGATACTTTATGCAGGAAAGGATGCGACGTTCTTTTTCAGGCTGGGATGCGATTAACTACGGTCCACCGGGATTCGAATGCACTTTGCATTACGGAATCCATGGTCCGCTTTACTGCATGCATGCCGTACCCTAATGGTACGTGCGCAATGCGCGATTCCAGCGTGCTTTTCCCTTGGTTGCCTTGCCCACACTATCCCATTGACGTCGTCTGCTCTCCTTCACTTGGGCTGTCTGCATTAGCTGGTCTCTTCTTTGGACGGTGCTGCTGATACCGCGTCGGCGTCGGACTCGGCAGGAGTCTCGACCTCCCCGTCCTTCTCTTCCTCATCTGGCTTTTCTTCCTCGGTAGGCCCTGGTGTCGTCGGCTTCACCTCCTTGGATTTCACAATGTCTGTCAGGAAAGTCCCCGCGTCGCCAAACCCGTCTATTTTCCCCAGTTTTGAAGAGAAGAATTCCACATTTTGCAGCATGCTATGGGCAACTCAGTTAGTCACTTGATCAAGTCTATCTCATCAACGACTAAGGGCAAGACACGGTCGATTAGACCAACCTTTGTTGACCGGCTTCGGTGGTGGGGTTTGCTTCTCTAAAGGGGGCTCCGAGCTGTTCTTTGTAGCTTGCAAATACGGGTGTCATAATCATCTGGATGGACGCATCGGGGAGATGCTTGGTTAGGACTCGATGGAGGGTGGTAGTCTCTTTGGCGAGGATCTCCATGAATGGATGCACATAACCGGCCTTAGCCGTGTCCCAGCCAATTGCTCTCATGCTCTTGGCATGAATGGCTGCCCGGCCACTCATAATGTCGACGAGCTTCTGATGAATGCTGCTCTGATGCTCCTGCAATAGTCGGCGTACCTTGTCGAATTCTCCCATCAAGTTCGATACTCCAGCTCCGGATCCAGCTTGGCTGCGTACGAATTCGCGGATATGTGGTACCAGAGCAGCTATAAATGATAGCGCTTGTGAGGCTAGAGCCAGGTGTTTCGTAGTGATATTCTTAAGACCCGCAGACTTTGTAGCGCCCGCACCTAAAATCAATTGAGTACAGCGTGAATTGAATAATTGGAGATATGCAATCAATGACGAGGCCACATCCGTTGTCATGGACGGGATACCGGCCATGAGATGTAAGAAGTTACCCATGCCGTCTAGGCACAAGACGGCCGAATAGGGGAGAATGAATTTTTCTGACTCAATAACGGCAGGCCGCGTCTTGTCTCTGCTCGTTCCATTGGTATCCACGGGTTCGGCGCTGGGCGCTATTTTCTCGAGATCGCGATACGGGATCCAAATCTTGTTATTTTCCGTCCAGAAAGACACATCTTGCGTGCTTGAGCCTAGTATCATGTTTAACAGCTGTGAATTCTCTTCCGTGAAGTCTCTCGCGTTCCATTGGTCTGCTTCCATGCCTTGTGCCAGCTTTTGCATCTCCGCATCACGATTCCGTTGCACAAACTCTTTGATATGGCCGTTAACCACGTTCTTAAGCGATGTTCCGCTGCGCCCAGAGATGGCTTCGCACTCATTGGCAAAGTAGAGGTTAAGCGTAAAATATCGCAGAAAGAAGTCTAAAGGCAAATGTGTGGCTTGTTCAGCCCGCACCTTCAGAATCTTGACAATCTTATCATTGGCAACGTCGACAGCTTGAGTGAGAAGACTATTGATATCCAGACTCCTGTGAAGTTCCTCTTGTAGTGCTATATCGGTACCTGCCAGAGAGTTTGTAGCATGACGGTCAGGCCTTGGGCTCGTCACAGGCGATCTGGCAGGGGGTGATTTGACCCCGTCTGGGGTCGCCGAGTTGGAGAAGGAACTCGCAATATCCAAAAGGACCTTGACTTGGGTCGTTAACCGCCGCAGAGTTTCTGTGACACCAACATAGATTTTGACCAAAAGTTCTTCGGCATCTTCCGGATCCAAAGCACGCAGATTTCTTGCCAAATTGACTGACTTCTCTTGACTGGACAGATGTCTGCCGCCGCTTGTCGTAGACACTGATAGCATAGATTCATTGTCATCGTCGCTCGAACTGGGAAGTGGGCGACGGACCAAGTTACGTATTTCTCGAAGCACAGTGTCTCGGTATGCCGTGGCTGCTGCCACCACATGTTTGGCACGATGCAACCCTATCATGCTAGGCATGAGCTGGCCTTTAAGCTCCTTCGTTAATGTAAGATAAGTAGGAAACACTGAGGAAGATCGAGAGTGAGCACCTCTTTGCCTCGAAGCGGCATTGCTCCATCGTGACAGGATATCTGGTCCCGTAATCGACTCACAATGACGCCGCAAGTCTGCGAGGAGGATACTAGTAAATTGTGATTCAAAGGCCTTGCCAACCCTGAATCGCAATGAATTCAAGTCTTGGTTGATCCCTTGCAGAGCAGAAGCTCCCCGCAAATCGCGTAGCTCAATGCCAATAGAGATGTTCTCGCCCGTCTCATCACGTTCACCTGCGATGAGCTTTTCCAGCGAATCAAAGCTAGACAAGGCCTTTTCTAACTCCCCAGCATCCACAAGTGATTCGCTTTTAGCAATGCCATCCACTACGAGACGTAGCTGTGAGACAGCATCATTGAGCTGACGCAAGTTTGCTTGACGGCGGCGCTTTTGAGCAATGAGGAGCCCATTTGCGGCCACCTCTTTATCAAGAGCCTCGAGTTCTTTACGTAAGCCTGTGATTCTCTCTACCGAGTCAGCGGCTTCGGAGTGCAGCTCCTTTAAAGATCCGAGCGCAGTGAAGAATGCCGTAGATGCTGTGGATATCGAGTTTATCAAATGGACCTCAATAGTGTCCATATACCAAGAGAGCTTTTCCTGGAGGATGGCATTTGTGGCCAACGCCTTCCGAGGGGCAGAAGAGCTGTCATTGTCTGATGACTGAGATCGAATCACTTCGGAGCGCTCGCTCACAACGTCAAAGGTCCGGGGATTTTCGAGGTGGAAATTCTCGTCAAAATATACTGTGGGGATAGTGGATAGAGAAGGCGGGCCTTGAGCAGCTTTCCGCATGAAACCATAACTTGATCTACGGGGAATAATCGGTGACTCAATGGAAGCCAACGACGTGATTGAGGATGTCGAGCCACGACGGTGTGATCTGGGCGTTGGCCGCAACAAACTGTCTGATGACGTGTCCTGCTGTTCTACATGCTTGGTGCCACGTCGGCCATGAGCGGCTTCCTCCTCGTTCTCTTTAACTCGCCGTAACTGTTCGTATAGCGCCCCGACTTGCGTACTATAAGAATTGAACTCTGCCGCATCAACAATCGGAATATTGGTCAAGGTGACTGGTGGTATGTCTCGCGCAGTGGGGGCTCTGTGAGTGCTCGACGACGGCGCTGTTGTATGTGGTTGGAGACCCGTCCGTACTATAGGGGGTTGAAGGAGTGTTGATATGGCTGCAAAATCCCGTCAGTGAGAAGAGAACGCATTCAGAATGATACAAGTATCCTACCATTTTGTCCAGACTCGTAGACCGATTGAGCTGCGGTATTCGAGGTATCCAACGTGCTGCCTATTGAATGAATAGAACTCGCGGTAGAATTTCTTCGGGAACCTGATCGCGGATGTGCTTGGCCGGGCCGGCTGCTATACGATCTATCAGCACATACAGAGCGATATCAGCGTGACTTAAAAAGACCAACCTATGGAGAGGGACTTCGTGGCGGCTCCTTAGTGGCAATGCTGAGAGGCTATCAACCGACTTGCCAGCATCCGACGATGAAAACATGATGCGCAAAAGAATAAATAGTTCGTGACTCGACAAAGCGCCAATGCAAAGAGAAGGACAGCGGTTGAAGCCGACAGATAATATACAAATGGAAACGTTTGGCTAGGAGTGCTACCGGGTATCATCGCTGGGATATGCAAAACCATGAAGAGCGGATCAAAATAAGTTGTTAAATGTCAGAACAATGCGCTAGAAGGCTGCTCAACAGAACTGTAGCTTGTTGTCTTAATGTAGTACATACGGAGTACCTGGGATATTTTCAATCCATAAGTGATTAACAAACTGGAGGTTGAAAGACGAACCAGCGGCTACAAGCATAAGCGCCAGGACAATCGGCGATAGGTGCGCCAAGCTAACAAGCCAGCTGTTGGCATTTCTAGCCGACAATTCCCCGAACTGCCCAGCCATCATATCTATCACACGTGATTGTTGCCGTTGACAGCCCCATTCTTTAGCTGTCTCTCCCTTGAGAGCTGCAAACACTATAAAGTCGACCCACGTCGCGTCAAGACGCGCTCTGGCTTGGTCCACTCGTTAAGCACGAATCACGCGTAAATTGCCGGCCCAAATCCCTAGCTGCCCTTAATTCACCACCGGTGACGATCTCAACCAGTCCCACCCACGAGGGGGCTCTATCTATGACTTACTAGACTGATCGATCATCCAGATTTTAACCATTGTACTATCAGTAATCTGCCTTGCGCAGCGAGCGGCTCAATTATGGATCGTCAATCCATATATACCACCCATGTCTATGAGCCAAACATAGGCGAAAATGGCGACACTCGACTGCAGTTGCAGCAGCAACTCGAGACATTTATTCTAGATTTTCGGCTGGACAACAACTTCATCTATCGGTATGTGGCATTGAAAGCTGTTCTACTACTGAGTTCCCTTTGGAAGTTTGGAAACTAAATCAACTGTTAGTGATCAACTACGAGAGAATGCGCTGCTCAAAAAATTCTATTGCGATGTCAACATCAACGACCTTATCAACTTTAATGAGGAACTGGCCCATCAGTTGGCTTCAGAACCTGCTGAAATAATTCCACTAGTACGTTGGGCCCAGTTGCGAATATAAGCATAGGCAGCAATAGCTAATGATGACGGCACAGTTTGAGGAAGCTCTCAAGAAATGCACACATCGAATCGTCTTTCCGCACGAGAAGAAAGTCGACTTGCCGGACCACCAACTCCTCCTACACTCAGATGCCGACGATGTTTCTATCCGCAATCTAGACTCCATGACTATTGCAAGATTGGTTCGTGTCCCGGGAATAGTGATTGGGGCTTCGGTGATGTCTTCCAAGGCCACACAGCTTCATATTCAGTGCCGCAACTGCCAGTCTCAAGATGTGATTCCTGTCCTTGGTGGCTTCACAGGTGTGTCCCTGCCTAGACAGTGCAGTCGCGTGCGAGTTCCCAAGGACCCCACGGAAAAGTGTCCCTTGGATCCATACTTTGTCATGCACGAAAAATCTCAATTTGTCGACCAACAGATCATCAAACTTCAAGAGGCACCTGATCAGGTACCCGTAGGAGAGCTGCCCAGACATGTTCTCATTTCTGCCGACAGATATTTAACAAATCGTGTTGTACCGGGCTCAAGGTGTACAGTTATGGGAATATTTTCTATCTACCAGAACAAGGCATCCAAAAACTCATCCACCAATGGTGCAGTTGCGATTCGAACGCCCTACTTAAGAGCCGTGGGAATTCAAACGGACTTGGATCAATCCGGCAAGGGCTCTAACGCGTTCTCAGAGGAGGAAGAACAAGAATTACTCGAACTGAGCAGGCGGCCAGATCTTTACAACATGATGGCAGACTGCATTGCGCCCTCAATCTATGGTAATAGAGACATCAAGAAGGCCATTCTGTGTTTGTTGTTGGGTGGATCGAAAAAGATTTTACCTGATGGAATGAGGCTGAGAGGTGATATTAACGTGCTTCTACTTGGTGATCCTGGAACAGCTAAGTCGCAGCTCTTGAAGTTTGTAGAAAAGGCAGCTCCCATCTCCATTTACACTTCTGGCAAGGGTTCTTCAGCAGCTGGTTTGACAGCATCTGTACAGAGAGATCAGTCGACGAGAGAATTCTATTTGGAAGGCGGAGCCATGGTGCTCGCCGATGGTGGAGTTGTCTGTATCGACGAGTTCGACAAGATGAGAGACGAGGATCGCGTTGCGATCCACGAAGCCATGGAGCAGCAGACTATTTCGATTGCTAAAGCAGGTATCACAACGATTCTCAATGCGAGGACTTCCGTTTTGGCTGCAGCTAATCCTATTTTCGGACGTTACGATGACATGAAGACTCCTGGAGAGAATATTGACTTCCAGACTACAATCTTGTCCCGTTTCGATATGATTTTCATTGTCAAGGATGAGCATACACGGGAGAAGGATGAAAGAATTGCGAGGCACGTCATGGGCATACACATGGATGGACGGGGTGCTGAAGAGGTCGTTGAGTCCGAAATATCCCCCGAGAAGATGCGAAGATATATCACATACTGCAAAACGTATGTCTTTTCGCCAAATCTCTCCCTAAATCTAACAAATGAACTAACTATACTCTAGGCGCTGTGCACCTCGACTTAGCCCTGAGGCAGCAGAGAAACTCTCATCGCACTTTGTATCTATCCGAAGACAGGTTCACGCTGCGGAAATGGAAGCCAACACTCGCTCATCCATTCCCATCACTGTCCGTCAATTAGAAGCTATTGTTCGTATTACCGAGTCTCTCGCAAAGTTGACGCTCTCACCTATTGCCACGGAGGAGCACGTTGACGAAGCTATCCGTCTTTTCCTTTGCTCAACCATGGATGCCGTCAATCAAGGCAGCAATCAAGGAAACCGCGAGCTGAACGAGGAAGTAAATCGTCTTGAGCTTGAATTAAAACGCCGGTTACCAATTGGTTGGAGCACTAGTCTGGCTACATTGAGGCGGGAAATGGTCGAAGGTAAGGGGTACAGTGAGCAGGGTTTGAACCGAGCCCTTATGGTTTTGCAGCGAAGAGACACGATTATGTTCAGAAACTCAGGCGCACAAGTTTACCGACATGGGGCCTGATTGTCACATGAACGTATTCTTGACTTTTCCGTTGTCGGCAAATTCGTAATGAACTTGGGAGGGTATGAAGCATTGTGAGTACGGAAATGTAGATAGGAGTGCTTCGGGGCGCACCGGTATATGAGCTTCGATATCAACATTCATGATTGGTCACACGAGACATGAGAAGTTTCTTTCAAGAGTTCATTCGTACTACGATAGGTCTCAGAAAACCCTTCTCAACTTCTTGGCACGGCCCATCATCATACTTGACTTCTCCACCAGCGGATGAACCAACACCCAGCCCAGACAGAAGTGATAGGTCCAGCACCATCTCGTCATGTAGTCAACGACTCTATGGAGACCCATTAGCCAAGTTGTACCCATACCACAAACTCCAAGCTACTCGGACGAAATGGCACCTGAACGGACAGACTCATTTTGTTATCTGAGCTGGTGGTGAAAGGTATTACAGCTGTCTGACTCTCTTGAAGTCTATGAACATTGAGCTGTTAGAGTCTGAAGCGTTGCCGCAGTCACATGCTTTGACAATAACTTCCATTTCGCAGTATTAAGAAAGCCATGCTCCTGACTCTGGCCCTGGTAGCGCTCCGAGCAACTGTTTGAGGAATAATGGAGGTCCGATGATCGTTGGTGGCAATCGCATTGTAACGGTGTATGCCCACGCCTTCGGGATGAGCTGGACCATGAATCGTCATATCGCAAATATGATATGCATACTTTCCACAGCTCAGTTTATATAAAGCCCGGCGGGCATCTCGTTCCGGCCTTGAATCCAGCAAAGAAAACATACTGAAGCCCTGAAAGTGGTTCAGTCATGATGAACATATTGCTCCCTGAGCACATGATCATTCTCTTGCCGCCCAATCCGCAACCAAAATGCCTATGAAGGTGTTACTGCAATTTCAGCCTCAGCTACTGCTCAGGGGGCAGTGCCTCTTTTCCCAGAACCCAATAGAAGCAAACTAGTGTAGGCCTCAATCTCGGATCATGCTCTCTTTACTTCTTTTTCTGATACTAGCCCGTTTCTTCTACGACCAAAAACTTGGCTTTAGTATAGGGCGAACGCGGGAATCGAGCTCTGATTTTCACGAGAAGGGAGTCGTTCACAGACTTTGAGAAGAGTGGCAAGCTAAATGCTACTAAAATACAAACCAGTACGGATGAAAACGCTGTAGTGTACAATACAATTCGCTGTGCGAAAAGTATGGCAACATCAAATTTATCTTGTTCCATTACCGCAATGGCTTGACCCTCCTTTCAGGGCCATCAACCATCTTTCCCGTCTTTGTCTTCTTTCCACTCCTCTTCCGTTACATGATACCATTGAGAAATGAGTGCAAATGCTGCCCAGACTTCACTCGCAAGAGTGATATGCAGAAGTTCAGTGCCAAGGAAGTTAACCCATAAAATGCCTGTAACACCACTCAGCATATTCACATCAAGGATGTCCCCGCAAGGTAAGCCCTGGCGCAGGCGAAACATTCGTGCGATAAGACGCAGAGCCGTGGCTTCGTAGGGAGACATCAGGATTCGAGTGACGGAGTCTGCGAACAGATGCGAGGCTATCAAGGGAGGGAGGTGCGTGAGCAAAGTATCCATGTATACGGGCTGAGAAGTGCCACTGGGTCGCGAATCTTGACCAGTGCTGGGTCGCAGCTCCGCTGACCAGAGGCCCGGAGGGGCATCCTGAGATTCTGAGGCCTCCACGTCAAAACTTATTAGAGTGGCGCTTACTCCTTCGTTATCTTCATCGTCACTGAGGTATTCATCTCCTCTAATAGGAACGAGACTTGCCGGGCGTAGAGTCTCTTGACCAGATGGGTTTATCATGCCAATTTCATCTCTTGGCCTGAGCGGCGGGCCATTCAGGCTTTCTACTTCCCCTTGGTTCGTCACAGGGCTGGTGTCTGTGGTACCTGGTGCGCCGGTCGAAGGAATCGGAATCGTAGTCTCAGGAGGAGGAGGTAGCGGCGGAGGCGGCGGAGGAGGTGGAGGCGGTGCAGCCGGGGGAAGCTTTTTACGATGAAAGACGGTATTGGGCAGTCGTCGATAGATCTGCGACCATATTTGCGGACGCCAGTCTCGCATCATGCGCTGTGACATCATCCAGACCAAGATTGGGATGGAAGAAACGAGAGCGCCTCCAACCCAGCGCAGTATAGATGGCAGAGTATAGTCCTGCAGCGGTGGAGGAGCGGGCATTGGCGACGATTCAGAAAAGGGAACGAAGAAGCTCGGTTGGGGCAACCAGAACTTCCTCGATATGATTCCCATTCTCTGTAGAGCAACATATAGTTCCAAGTGAACTTTGAAGTACGACCAAAGTTCATGTACGCTGAGATTTAGTCAGCATCTTCCTCACAAAAGGACTTACTAATATTCGTGCTTACATGCGCCGAGCAGTTTCTTTGCTGCCATCCAGCCATAATGAACCTACTTGCCGCTCTAAATAATGAAGGAGCCAGCTTGTTGGCACGCCAGCAAGAAGACTTTGAGTGAAGAAGGAGTCTACCCGGGCTTGATTGAATAAACCCCAAAAGGGGGTATGGGCATATCTCTTGTAGATCTGGCTTGCAGATTAGTTGGGCTGGGGTTCCGTAAAATAGCAACAAGTAGTGAACTGACCAGAATGCGCTGCCGAAGTCCGTGAACGCCAAATATGCCTACAGCCTCGACGCAAGTCCTGGCTGCTGAACCCAGACGCAGACCTATCGCCTCTTCGTGTGATTCATGACGACGCTGCGACTCAACTTCGGGTCCTGAAAAGGGATTCTCAGGCTCCGCGACTCCTATCACGAGCATGACTTCGTTGTGTGCCCTGATGATGTCCCGATTTATACGCTTAGTATCCGGGTTGATGGGTCGACCACGATGGTCGTATTGTTGCGGTGGTTGACGGCTGTCATCCTGTCCTTCACCATCCACAACCTCGTCATATGGTGACCGGCCCTTTGACGAGGTCAGTCAGTGCCAGGTGTATTGGGCGGGAGGGAAGCTCGCAGACGTACCAGGGCCTGAGCCGTCAGTGGCCCGTGCATGCCCATGATTGCGGTTTCGAGGCAGTAGTGGCGCTATCATCATATGTTGGAAATCGAATTTGCGTTGACGCGAAGCGTCCAAAAAAGCAAAGGTTGTCAGTCAAGAGTCAAGAGTCAAGAGTCAAGAGCCAAGATGCCTCGAAGACAACATAGGTAAGCAGATACAGTGAGTGGGTGGGGTGGAGATGTCCGAGTGCCAGGGCGTCCTTGATAGCTTACGATGGACGTACAGCGTATGTACAGTTGGTATACAGTGAGCGTACAGTGGGTGTGGACCAGACATCAGGCCTGGGCTGGGCACTTATGTCTGGGATTACGGGCGGAAAAAAGTTTCCATGCTTTCGAGATTTCCCAGATTGCCAACTTCAGCAGCTCCCATCTTCAACCATGGCCACCAAGCAGCCATTGAAGACGACTTTTGACGTTGAGCATGTTATACGCCCTATATTCACGGGCGGCGCCATCGCCATCGACAATGGGGCGCAGATTTTGGCATCGACCCTTGGTGAAGATGCAATTCTTACCAACCCCGCCAACGGCAACCATCTTGCCCAGATTGAGGGTGTATGATGTTCCACTTCAAAGCCTTGATCTCAAGATAATATGCTGACGTCTCATCCAGGATGGCGAGATGATAACCACCTTGGCTCGTAGGTTTCTTTCACTCTCTACTTCTAGGCGCGCCGCTGACTGGTGTGGTGGAATGCAGTAACGCCCTCTGCCTCGCATCTCATCATTTGCTCCCGATCGCTCTCCATGAGAATAATTGCCCTGAAGCGCTCTTTGGACGAGAAAAGAATAGAGGCTTCTCTCGTGAGGACACTCAAGCCGCACAGCACCCCTGTCGTTGTCGTGGCTGTCGATCGCACCAGCACGCTGCTCGCGACTGGTGGAACAGACGGCACGATCAAAGTCTGGGACATTGCTGGCGGTTACGTGACACATACTTTCCGTGGCCCGTCTGTTCTTGTTTCAGCTTTGCATTTTTTCGAAGTAGCTGGCAGAGAATCCGACCAGAATCACTCGTGTAAGGGAAAGCGGAGCGCAGCGACAAACAACTATCCTGACGGCGCGGGCGATGGCGAAACCACTATCAACTTCCGTCTTGCTTCGGGCAGTCAGGATGGAAAAGTCCGGGTATGGGATCTACATAATCGTAGATGCATTGCCAATCTCGATTCGCACGTCTCCGATGTTCAAGGGATCGACTACTCCCCCGAGCAGCATGCTTTCGTCAGTGCTAGCAGAGACAAGACTATCATCTGGTGGGACACGAAGTCGTGGAAAATCCGAAGGGTTGTGCCCTGTCTCGAGCTTGTGGAAACCGTCGGGTTTTTGGACAAAGGCCTTCTGACATTCTCCGCTGGAGCAAGTGGCTGCTTGCGCATCTGGGATACTGATTCTGGCAAGGAACTCAGCCCAGCACAGTCGGAAAAGAGCGAAGAAGAAGGGATTGTAGCTGGAATTTATCGTCAAGGTCTGCCTTTTATACTCTGCGTTCAAGCTGACCATACCCTTGCATTCTATCGAACGCCTTCCAAAGACGAAGCGCAGTCTTTAGACGTGCCTGAGCCTTTCCGCCGAATTTCTGGCACTCATGATGAAATCATTGATCTTGGGTATCTACTCCCGAACAGGTCACTCATGGCCCTGGCAACCAATTCTGAGGACGTACGGTTGATCTCAGTAGCTGAAGACACTCAGGATGCGGAGCTATCAACTTCATTTGAATCCACAACCAAGCCGTACTTTGGTCAGGATGTCGCATTGCTGAGAGGGCACGACGATATTGTTATATCTTTGGACATCGACTGGTCGGGACATTGGATAGCCACAGGGGCTAAAGACAACACTGCACGACTTTGGAGAGTTGATCCTTCCAAGAACTCGTATGTGTGTTGGGCCACATTCTCAGGCCATGCCGAGTCTCTGGGAGCTGTTGCTCTGCCCAAAACCACTCCCTCTGAAGGCTCGCCTGCTCGAAACAGTCCCCTGGAGCATCCTCCTGCATTCCTCATTACTGGTTCACAAGATCAAACGATCAAAAAGTGGGACATACCATCTCAACCACAGCAGCAAGGCACCAAAGCACGAGCTCATTTCACACGCAAGGCCCATGAAAAAGATATCAATGCCATCAATATTCATCACTCTAATACATTATTCGCATCGGCGTCTCAGGACAAAACTGTCAAGATATGGTCAGTTGAGGAAGGTGAAGTTCAGGGTATTCTGCGTGGCCATAAACGAGGTGTCTGGTCTATCCAATTTTCTCCAGCTCAGATGCCGACTATGCAAGGGGATGACGGCCCTGTCACCGGCAAGGGCGTGATACTAACAGGCAGTGGTGACAAAAGCGTGAAACTCTGGAGTTTGTCTAATTACACATGTATCAGGACCTTTGAAGGCCATTCAAATAGTGTCTTGAAGGTCGCTTGGCTGAAGATGCCAGCCAAACAGGAGCAGTCGAGGAAACCAGTTCAATTCGTATCCGCCGCTGGTGATGGACTTGTCAAGATCTGGGATGCCAATTCAGGTGAAGTTTCATGTACTTTGGACAACCACGAGGATAGGGTCTGGGCGGTGGCAGTCCACCCGGAGACCAACACCATCGCATCTGGAAGTGGTGATTCCACCGTCACTTTTTGGAAGGATACCACAGCAGAGACGCAGGCTGCTGCATCACAGGCGGCGCTGAAGATGATTGAGCAGCAGCAAGAATTGGAAAACCATATCTACGCTGGGTCTTACAGAGAGGCCATCACTCTCGCGCTCCAGCTGAATCACCCTGGTCGTTTATTGAGCCTGTTCACTTCGGTTGTTACCAGTAGTACACCCGATGAGGGCAGTCTATGTGGTCTCAAGGCAATTGACGAGGTTCTAGGAAGTCTGTCGGATGAGCAGATCTTCTTGCTGCTTTTGAGACTGCGAGACTGGAATACCAACGCCAGAACAGCACCGGTTGCTCAGCGAATTCTGTGGACACTAGTTCGAAGCTATCCTGCTTCCAGGTTATCCAATCTGTCAGTGAGGGGTGGTCGAGGGCAGCAGAGCTTGAATGACGTGCTCCAGGGGTTGCGAGTATACACGGAGCGTCATTACAAACGCATGGAAGAATTAGTTGATGAAAGTTACTTGGTGGAATATACCCTGCAGGAGATGGACAGCCTTGCGCCCTTTGATGCAAGCGATGTGCAGATGAAGCAACTGCAAGATGGAGAGGGAGATAGCATCATGGTGGTTTGAATTATTTGCACTCTAAGGCGTTTAAAATGCATGTACATGTAGATCTGGGTGTTGGCATCTTTTTGACATTTTGATTGGATTAGATAAAAGTAAATACTAGGCTGCCGACTGCCACTCATCTCTCTCATTTGAGTTGGATTCATACTCTCTTACTCCTGTCGGCTTTTGCTGTGGTGTAGCCTGTCACTTCACAACTGTAAAGGAATCGCTATTAACTACCTAGGTACGGAATAGTTAGGTAGTCGCAGAGAGCTTTGATCTGGGTTTTCTGCGGAGTACAAATGAGATGTCTTGGTTACCTAATTTTGTTGCGCCAGCATGTTCGCTGGCCCCACAATGATGCACCTGTCCATTTATCAACTTTATTTAGTCTATTTAGTCCAATCTGGAGAAGCTCACCCAAACTGCACAGCACTCGACCAAACAAGGAAAAATCCACCGTCACTCATTGCCACGGCAGACCAACCCGGGCTCACGAACGAGATCTTGCTTTACGACTTAATCTCCTTGATACTTACGTACTGGAGAAGAATATCACTGGCTGTTTCGCAAAGAAAAGAAAAAAAAAAAGAATCAAGAGCCATGGCCAAGCGCCAGGCGTCAGAACCACTCGACAAGCTGGCAGGCATCACCTCGCCAGCATCCAAGAAATTCCGGACAGCAGAACTCGAGACCTCTCCAAAGGAGAATGGCGCATCCTCCATGACGCCAACACCTCTGCGCAAAACAACGACTGCCGAGCAAGACGATGACAACGCATCCGACTTTGACGACGAAGCAGCTCCTCTTTCCTCAGAGCCTTTGCGACAGGCCAACCCTACCGAAGGTTATGACGACCTCTACCTCGACACGATAGACCGACACGTACTCGACTTCGACTTTGAAAAATTGTGCTCCGTGTCTTTATCCAATATCAACGTATACGCCTGTCTGGTATGCGGCAAGTATTTCCAGGGACGTGGTCCCAAATCACACGCCTACTTCCACGCGCTGGATGAAGACCACCACGTCTTCATCAACCTCGAGACCCAAAAGGTCTATGTACTCCCCGAAGGCTACGAAGTGAAGAGCAAGTCTCTAGAAGATATCAAATATGTTTCGGATCCCCGATACACGAAAGAGGAGGTCATGAGGTTAGATCGCCCGTCAACACAAACAGGCAAGCCCACGAAATCCTGGACCTTGTCCGGCAGGGAATACACACCAGGCTTCGTGGGCATGAACAACATCAAGGAAAACGACTACCTCAACGTGATTGTACAGGCGCTCTCGCACGTGCCGCCACTCCGAAACTACTTCCTCCTCGAAGACTTCTCCAAGAACTCGGAGCTCGTGAAACGAACCTCCATTCTCTTCCGCAAGATCTGGAATCCCCGCGCCTTCAAGGCCCATGTCTCTCCGCACGAGCTCCTCCAGGAGATTGCCCTCCGCTCCAACAAGCGTTTCACCCTCACGAACCAGTCCGACCCCGTCGAGTTCCTCTCCTGGTTCCTCAACAACCTCCACCTCGGCCTCGGCGGCAGCAAATCCAAGCCAGGAAGCTCCATGATCCAGCGCACTTTCCAGGGCAGACTCAAAGTCGAATCACAAGCCATCACCGCCCGTGCCGACGCCACAGACCGTCTGCGCTTCGAAGAGGCCGCCGAGGTAAAGGTTGACATCGTGCGTTTTCTTCTCCTCACACTCGACTTGCCCGCCGCGCCGCTCTTCCAAGATGAACTGGAGAAGAACATCATCCCCCAAGTCCCCCTCACTACCATCCTGTCCAAATACGACGGCCGCTCAGCCCAGGAGCATCACTCTCAGCGCAAGCGATATCGCCTCTTGCACCCTTTGCCCCCTTACCTGATTCTCCACGTCAAGCGCTTCTCCCAAAACAAATTCGTGACGGAGCGCAACCCAACCATCGTCACATTTGACGCCAGGAACCTCGATGTGTCGCCCTATGTGGAGACTAATCCTGCGGAGTGGCCGCCGTCAGAACCAATCTGGTACGATCTTGTCGCCAACGTGGTGCACGAGGCTGTTCGGACGAGGGAGGACGTCGCCGACAGCGGGGATGAGCGCAAAACATGGAAGGCTCAGGTGAGGGATCGGGCAACTGGCGAATGGGTCATTTGTCAGGACTTGTATGTGGAAAAGGTGCAAAGCGAGCTGTTGTATCTTGGCGAGACGTATTTGCAGATTTGGGAAAGGAGACGGACCCCAAAGGTGAATGGGAAGACATAATAATGGTGGGGAAATCAACACCATTTATGATGGGCTATCTGGTAACAAGACGTTGCTCGTTTGCACCACCCGTCAGCAAAGCATTTTGAGACCAACTCTTTCATCACCATGCACGAATCACTACTGCTTTGCATCGCTGGAAATTGACCCATGTAGATCTATTGCCAAATCTCACTGGACTCATTAGCTATACATATAGTACATCATATCGTGAAAGCAAGTCGCGACACCTATTCATGCACCAGTAACTCAATTCGCTGTTTACCCCGTTGTTGCACCTTGAATGTACTTACATTTCTCCAATCCAATCAAGAGAATAAACCACCATCTCTTGAAGAAATCCAAGCCCCAGTTCTTCGCGCCACCGACCCTGCTTATGCTAAAAACTCAAAATAAACCGCAACAGGTTGTATCTTCATGCTGTGACCCGCAACTCAAAACACTTCCTGCCCCCATTCCCTGTCGAGTAAATTGGAAAAGAAGCCCGGAAAAAGGGCATGATTATCAAACCAAGAAACAAAAGAGGATGGCAAAGCGAACCCATGTGAGACAAAGAAGGTAAATCTCGGTTACGAACCGAGGCTGCATCTAATGCTCTGACGTTGGCGGGCTCCGCAGATACTGTAAAGTGAATTTGATGCAGACACGGAAGGGTTTAAATAAAGACGCTTATGGATCGTCAACAAGGTATACGCCTAGTCATGACTTTGTCGCTGAGTGTTGGAGGTATGGCGTCTATCGCCACTCTGATTCTGGTTTGCCTTCTCACGACGCTGCTCGTCGATGGCGGTCCGTTGCTGAATGCTAGAGTCGTGGCTCTTGAATTCGACGCGAGTGTTAGGAGGGAAGTTGAGAACATGCTTCATGGTTTCTCTGTTTATGATAGATTCGGGAGTCAGCATGATGTACACGCCCGGGAAGAGGATAAATGCTCCAGTAGGCTACCTACCGAATCTTAAGCACTCGACCACCGACTGTCCGGGTCCAAATGCTTAGGATGTCTTCACCATTGCGCATGCTGAGGACTGCTCCACACACTTCCTCACCAGCGTCACCAAATTGGTCACCGATCAAGGACAGGAGCAGATCTTCCCAGTAGCGATCCGCAACGCCCTTCTTCATCCTCACAATCCACTTGCCTCCCTTACGATTGACCTCATCTTCCCAAATAGGACGTATATCCTTTTTGAAAAGATGGTAATCCGACACGACAGGTAGCGACGATGGCCGCTTCAAATGAGAATAGATTTCCCAAAATTCTTCAGCAGTGCGCACAGTGGCAATTCCATGAAGCGTGTCCTCGTATTCGATGAAACCATGAGCCTTGGAGATAGGTGGGCGGTACCAAAAAGACCACGAATCTTTCAGTGGATGCGTTTTGGCAGCTAGAGCCGGAGCGGACGCTTTGTCCTCAGCAATGGATGCCATGCTGGGAACTTTGGACATGGACTTGGTGGCATCCTTTGAGGCTGCAGACTTGGTCACAGCCGAAACCATGGCCGCATCAAATGGATTGCCACCGGACTTGGGTGTCTTGGCAGAACCAAACGATGCGAAAGCGCCTGATCCCAAGCCAAATGCGCTCGAGGCACCGCTCGTAGGGGATACCAGGCCACCACCGGGAGTATTGAAGGGACTGCCCTTACCGTGTGCTAGCGTATCGCCTCCATGGCGCTTGGAGAAAGGACCGGTACGGGACGAGTCATTCGCCGACGAAACGAAGGGGCCGCTGGATGATGTAGTGAGTGATAGTTTACCAGAGCTGCAAATGAGCAGAAACAACTGTTAGCCCAGGTCATACCGAAGGAGTTCGAATGAAGTTGAGTTTCGACGGGTGTGGCACAAGGCTAGATAGGGAGGTGGTGTTCGGAGCTTACTTTGTGCGACGGGTCCAGAGATTAGTATTGTCGGTCGCCATGAAGACGTCGTTCAGGCTTCGCGTTAGGAAGTGCGGGCTCGATGTCGGTAGACACCCCGAAGCTACACGTGCGAGGGCCTAGACGAAGGAAAAGAAAAGGGTGAACGACAAAGCTTGCAGGGACGATGCAATGCGGGCAGTTGAGCGACGTTTGTGCTGAATTAATGGTGATGTAGAAATGTAGACAGACGTCGGACGAGGCTGAGTTGGAAACAAAGAAGCTCACGACGAGTCGGAAGAGGTGTTGACACCAAGGTTACGAAGCACGACAGGTCTTGAGGTGGGAATTGCGGTCGCGGCTACAGTTGCGCAAGCGAAGTGAGGGTACGACGTCTGTATAACTTGGATCGTGCGTCCAACGGAGCGAGGTAACAGTTGCGAGGAATGACGTAGATTGGACGCTAGCAAACGTGTTAGAGGGAAGATGGGTTGATGGCGAGAAGATGAGGACGGTAGGTCGAATGAATAACAATGCTGAAGCTGAGGGATTTTGCGTTATTTGGGGATATGGCGTCTATTTTTTTCTTAGGAGGAAATGATGCTGAACGGTAAGAGACGAGCTTGTGGACGTGCGGTGTGTGGTGGTGTTGTGGAGGTTGAGAAATTCTTTGCCAGGCAGTGAGTGGTCTGGGCATGGCATGACCATGAATGACAACTGTGGGTGGCCGGACATGGGACGTCAAATTACAGGAGCCTCTTGCGGTATACGTGCTGGTGGGCAGGAGGTTCCTGTAATTTGACGCCCACGTGCATGGGCCAGGGCCACAAGGTACTCTCAGCGCGGCCGCCGGGGTAGTCTACAGGCTGGCAGCGGCGCATATCAGCGGGCATGGCACACCCCAGCCGAATATTCAAGTCTGGCCTGGGTGCGGCTTGGCTCCCTACTATCATGGGTCATCCACTGAAACACCCCCCTGTACGGAGTACGTATGTACGTATGTACGTATGTACTTATGTACTCTCTCCCAGCCAGCCAGCTTTTTGACTTCTGCACTTTTTGTGCCGGTGTTGACGCTAACCAACGCTTTCTGACCCCATGTTACCTGTTCCCGGCCTGCCGAACTGCAATGGAACGTCCATCTGCCACCCCTTTCATCCACGGCTGTCAAGCCTTGTCATGGACTTGATTCCCCGCACAGCTAAAACGCAGTCAACAAGCCAGCCCTTGCCTTGCAGCTGCGTCATAAGTGATGATGGATGGAAGAACGGGGCCTAAAAATCACGAGAGCTCAGCACTTGGAAGAAGCTGGCTGGCTGTGCCTTGCGAACATGGGAATTCGACGTTTCCCGTCCCCATTGTTCCATAATATATCGTAGCCTTAGACACTTCTCACTTATAGCAGGGGTTAGTAAAAGGCAGCAGTAAAATTCAAATTGACGGAAGCGGGTACTTAAATAGATTCGTTTGGCCCCATCGAAGGGCCGACAGCTATTAGTTAGCTGCATCATTAGCTTCCGACGTTAACAAACACAAACTGACTTGTCTGTTCCTTGGAGGGGTTCAGGCAGCTGAGCTATCTTGTCTCTCGGCCCCACTCCCCTGAGGGCCCTGCTAAACAACTGGCAATCCTTATCGGCGATCTTGCAGGGCTTATCGCGAAAAAAAAAAAAAAAAAGGGCATAATGTCGAGCTCTCTATGATTATTACCAGTGCTTGCAGATGCCCATACCACTGCAATCTCCTACGGTCAGTCTTGCAACTCAGCCGCTTCCCAACACTCGTTCAGCTTTTCGTTTCCACAATGGCTGTATCGAAAACCAGAACAATTAAAAACAAACACGCCGGCCCCAAAGGAGGATCTTCCAAAGGCGGCGCAAAACGCTCCGACACAGACGGCGTCTTCAAATCCAGGAAACCCAAAGGTCCCGTCGTATCACAACAAGTCAAAGAAAGGAACCGCGCTGCACTACTGAAGAAGCCAAAGAAAAAGGTTTACACAGAGAAAGAGCTAGGAATTCCGACCTTGAATACGGTCACGCCTGTTGGCGTGATCAAGCCCAAGGGCAAGAAGAAGGGCAAGGTCTTTGTCGACGATACTGTGCGTCTATCCCTTATTATCTTCTTCTTCTCCGATTCAATACCATGACATATTCTACAGTGGCGAAACGGAGTTTCTGTGCTAACTCATCAAAACAGGAGGGCATGGGAACAATCATGGCAATGGTCCAGGCCGAGAAGAACGGCGAAATCGAATCAAAAATGATCAAGGCTCGACAGATGGAGGAAATTCGGGAAGCGCGGAAGGCCGAGGCCGAAAAGAAGGAGCACGAGAGAAAATCCAAGCTTGAGGATACCAAGGATGCGCTGAGGAAGAAAAGAAAGAGAAAGAGCGCGGGCGGTGACGATGATGTTTCAGTTAAGGCGCTGGCCATGTCAGGCTCAAAGGCTATCAAGGCGAAGAAGAAGGTTGCATTTGCATAGGGCGCAAAGAGGCGTTCCGAATCGATGGCAAATTTGCATTACCTTTTTCCTTACTTATTTGGCATCGTATGGCGCTTGGGAGTATGGCCTTACTTTGGAGGGCCGATGATTTTATCCTTCGAACCTAGTCCATCTTTCACCGGGAATGGAAAAAATGACACGCTGGAGGTGTGAAAAAAATATATGACAGGTGCTCCTATGATCTATTGTTAATCTCCTATCTATGCATTTCTTCATGTCTTTGGGAGGTGTATTGTCTGTGAGCCTCTTCCATATCAATACTGTCTTTTGTGTATACTTCCCTATTCATCATGGATTTGGAGCTTGCGTCTCATTGGGTTGTAGTCAGCACCATGGACTGGGTCAACAGGAATCGCAGACTCAGGAGATGTGTCCAAACTATCCAGATCAACCTTGAAAGCAAGGTGATTCAAGAAGTTGCATACCTGCGAACAGTATTAGTAATTCACACAGTACTGTTTGTTTGACGTAGCTTACCGGTTTCGGGTGCCATCGGCTACCGCCCGCTTCGAACCAACATAAGTGGCCACCAAGTGAGGTAGTGAGCATAACGGTGTTGGGGTTCAACCTGAATTCTTCATACGGGAGAGCTTGTTTCACGGCAACCTGCAATGGCCTTCAGCAATTTGACTTCCAACAAAATGGGTATTGATCTTACCGGATCATCCGTTGCTTGCACCGCAACGAATGGTATCCTGATGTTCAGCACTGCATCCGTGGACGACGCATCTCGGTAGTAAGCAGTTTCAGTGGGATATCCCCACGTTGGGCATCTAAGGATCGTTAGTGAGTTTAACAGCTAATTGGAGAAGGGCATGCCCAAAGCGTACTGAACTTCACGGTCAAATTCGTGCAGATATGTGACCTTCTCTACAGCGTGCAGATCAAGCCTAGTATGCTTCTTGATAGCGTCTCTGTGTGTGTCGACCAAGGTCTTCATTGCCGCTTGAACAGTCGTTAGACGAACCGAATGCTCGGTGGCTAAGATTTCGCGCGTATCACTTACTGCCCATATATCGGAGGTACACCTCCTTGCCAATTAAAGTGTTCTGCAGCATTTTGCACGACACTTCCAAGTTGAAGGGATTGGAGCACACGACAGCGCCCTTGAGCAAGCAGTTTTCTCCTTCTTCGCCGCAGTACTGCCTCAGCATTAACCTACTAATATCAAGGATTCGTCTTATGCCGACCTACATTTGTGAGCATATTGGCTCCCAGGGAGAAGCCCAGCCCAAACAAAGGACGATTTGGAAATTTGCTCCTCAGCCACTTTATCGTCTATGAGGAAAAGTCTATTTCTTAATATGAGCCTTGCTAGAAAGAATGGGGCACTGCGACTTGCCTGCTTCAAATCCCATGTAGCACGAGCGTTGTAAAGAACACCACTAGTGATCATGCTCATTGCACATCCCCTTGAATTAACCACACACACTTCCCATCCGCCCTCACCTAGGAGAGGTGCAATGGTATGCCTCAAATAGACCTCATGGGAGCCGCCAGAGAGCCCATGCAGAACGACAAGCATAGGCTTCGAATCATCGGAGCCAATATGGTCAAACTCTTCGTCGCTGTAGTAAGTCGTCCTTCTGGGCAAAGTCTCGTCGCTCCCCTCAAATGGTTGCACGGCAAAATCAACGGCAAAGGTGCCGGAGTATGTTTTGTGGTCAGCCTTGAATATCTTGCGCCGATAGTAAACCTGTGGCCCATGTGGTTTCGTAGCCGCCCACATGGTTTGTAAATGGCCATTGAAGAGAAGAGGATTCAAGCGACACGGTGGGGTCGCTGCCTCTATAATTTTGAGCACGTCTGTTTCTTTGCCATCCTTCTCCTTCAGAGTCCGTGGCGATGGCGCGTGAGTGAAGTCAATTTTGGCGTGGCCAAACCACTCCATGGTTTCTGGAAGTTCCGACAAGCTGATGCTATCGGAGGAACTCGTCACAAAATGCCGGATAAAACCCCGGGAACAGGTGATTTCACTTAATGGCCGGGCAGTCGCGGAGATGGTGCTGGTACTTCAGGATGACCACTGCACGAAGGGCTTGTCACGGCATGACGGTGCGATAAGGGATGCAAAGACTTTGAGCATGCTCTCCTTGTACATAATAGGAAGCAAATTGGCGAAGCTGTTAGGGCTCGAAGTGCCGTTGCATCCGGTCCCTTGACTTTGAATTCCATGGGTTGTGCCAACCACAGACGGTTGCATCAGTGCCAAAACAAGGACCGAGATTCGGAATACTGTCCTCGGTTTCATTCTAGACATTCTTGCAAAACACTGAGCTGCCGTGACGCGCATTTTCAGCCTCCATCGATACAGCATTCGCATGATGCCACTAACAGGCGATTTTGGACATTATCCGGTGAATAGAAAATCCGGATGCCTAATCACAGATCACGTGATATAAACCTGAGACACTGGCCGGTACAGTCGCCATTTCCCACAGCCAATCCACTCCATCATGCTTGTTTAAAGCAAACACGGTTGGACTTTCAACCTCTCGTGGCGCCACGAAGAACGAGGAATTCGTTTCTATCTAACCCGCATTTGCCCATAATGATGCAACTTTGGACAGTCAGGATTTGAGCAAAGGTTCTTGACGAAATGGAGGCATCGTGATGCCACCGTAGCCTGTGTGAGGTCCAAGGATTACGATGTTTTTAACTTCTCCTCGAAACACGGGATTTCACTCGGTGCTCCAGCGCCTACCACCCTTCCCGGATGCGAGTCCGAATGGCTGATCTTACGAATGACCGATATATACACAACTACGTCGGGCTCTTACTCAGTGGAAACGAAGAGACGAAATTGCTGTCCGAAAAGTCATATCAGCCAAGAGTCGCTTCCATGTCACACAAGGCTCTGCATTAGACCTTGGGATATGATGTGCCCTCTTCGAAGAGTCGATCGCACAATATCGCAAATTTATCGTCGCCTCGATTACTGTATTTTTGATGCGGTATCAGAGCTCCATTTGCTCCTGTCCCAGCCTCGTTGATCTGCGGCTGCTCTGCATCTTCATATACATCTCCTTCGGACATCAGCTTTGCCCGTACTACTGCTTGTTAGATGCGGTCTCTTGGCTTTCAGCTTCAAGTGCCTTGTCAAGACCAACCCGATTGGAATCAGCTTTTTTTTTCGTGTCAACGGTAGAAGTTGATCTCAACGAATCCGCACTCGGCCTGTCGATCTGCCCAAATTTGCAATGTCACTGGCCCCTGCCAGGCTGGCTTGAATGCTTGACTATGGCTACAGGCACAGCCAGGTACATCACTCTAGCTAATGGCCAACCATTGCAGACATCTGAGCATCTGTGTCCTGACATGTTTGCCTGCTTGTGTCAGATGCTCAGAAGTCCGACGTTACCGAAGTTCTCCCGGGCGTCCGTACATTTGTTTGGATTGATTGGGCGTGTTTCGTAAATGATCCGTGAGGATCTACATATATAGATTTTCCTCTCTTGTAGTGACGGCAGTGGGAAGGTTATGATGTGGTCAACTTCAAGGTGGACAACTATGCGACTGTGGAGAGCAGTCGAAGAGTGCGATGATACCGGACAGGGCAATGGTTACATGCGCTGATGCGAAAAGTGGAATCACAAGGCTTTCCATGAATTAATGATGGACAACAGAAAAGGTCAAGCACGACGCTGGTTTGGAGAGCATTAGGCGGTATGAAGATCTGCTTAGCGAGAGCAAAGATCTGGAATGCTTCGAAAATGGCGGATGTGGTCAGAGGAACGACCGCAACACAATTACAGGTAAGCACCAGAACCGTCATAGAGTGCAGATCTTGAGGGCTCCGATCATGCAATATGGCCCAAAAGCTGCCAAAACGGTGCATCTACTTGAGACATTCTGGGAAAGAAGATGGAATCGGTTTTGCTGCTCATAATGCTGCATAGCTGGTGTGGGTTTGAGTTTTCAATTGGTACCAGGCTCTGCAGGGCCGATCAAGCTCGCACCAGCAGCACTACCACCAGACACACCCCTGGCAGCTCGGCTAAGGTGCGGCGATTCTTCGTGACAGCACTAAAACTCAGACGGGGTACTCAACGCCCGTCAACCACCCAGAGTCCCATCCACCTCGCCGTCGATATGCTGCCATGAGGGATCTTGGAGGCAGCGAGCAGGCAGATCAGCCCCGGACTGGTCGAGGATTATCATCCTCAGACAGAACAAGGTCACCGCCCCAGCCAACGCGGCGCAGTCCCAGTAGAGGATCCCGTTATCGCCATTCTAAATCAGATCACGACTCGTCGAGGAACAACCGACATCGCTCTCGCGACCGTAGCAGAGACCGCGCACGAAGGCATCCAGCCGAGTCTGCAGGGCAAAGCAGCCAAGTCGACGACCTCATACCGCGTTATCGTGCCAAAAAGGCTCGTGAGCAGGAAATTGATAGGGAAATACGCCACAGCCGCAGCCGCAGCCGCAGCCGTGAACGACATCGCCACGACTCGTCGCCGTCCACGAAAAGGTTTAGAGGACGCAGCCCAACGCCAGAATTGCCCCATCGCAAACGATCAAAAAGGGGGCACGACTCTCCTCGACGCCATCGAGACCACTCTCCAGGTAGCGAATCCAGGAAGCAGAGCCGCCGAGATTCACCCCAGGATCGCCATCACCGCCATCATCACCGAAGACATCGATCCACATCGTCACGCCGACACTCCCGCTCTCGCAGATCTCTCACGCCGAGCAAGGATCCTGTGAAAAAACACCGCAGAGGCTCCATCTCGAGGTCACCCTTGGGGCGCGAGGCTGATTCACGACATCGTTCGTCAAAAAGCAGCGGACGGGAAAGGTCTCCGAATCGGCGTCAGTTATCCCGCAGTTCCTATGAGACTGCAGAACGCCGCGTAGACTCGCCTCGTCGCCATCATACTTTGTCTCGCTCCAGCCAACCAGCGAGGGCTCCATCTCCGGGACCAACACATCCAGGCGCACCGTTACAGAAGCCGGCTCACCCCAGGTCTCCGAGGTTCTATAAGGATAGAAAGAGGGGAGAGGACACTGTCGAAACGTACTATTCGTCTCGGTCTGATGTCGAAGACGACATGACATCACGCAGTACATTCCGTGGCGGACACAACTATAAGTCACACTACGGAACGGATTCAAGGGGTTACTCACAGTCCCCTCAGTATGGCGGCTCTTTCCATAATTCGCAATCAACATCCCCTTATCTCAATCACCGCCCAGGATGGAATGGGCAGCATACGCCTGAACGGTAAGTCCATCAGCAATTTCCATGTTCCTCTACTGTTCATCACAGTTTTGCTCACGATGATATAGGCAACAACCATCTCATTACCACAATGGACCAGGTCATCACGGCCCGCCTAGTGCTCCCGCTGATCACCATCAATCACATCCTCCGAGATCTCCTCCATATGGGGCACCATCAGGACCGATGAGTTCATACCTGCCTGGTGGCTACCGTGGTAGTACGCGCGGAAACAGCCAACGGGGTTCTTCTTTTCAGAACCGTGGCGGGTTTAGAGGACCTAATACCAGACCTTGGGGCCCAAGCAATTCAGAATCAACGACTCGGAACAATCAACACTTGTCTAACGAGCCGGGGACCGAGTTTCAAGGTGAGTCGATGGCATTGAGGCAAGAAGGCGGTAACGAGCAGAAAGAGTGGGAAGTTGGGAGGGACAGCGGGCCACCAAGGGGGCCCTCGGCGGATAATTGTAGGATCGTTGACAGGACCGTTGACAAGATCGGAGGCTCCGCGCCGTCTGGACCGCCACGCACCGGCGCTTCAGGATCTGCGTCGTCCCCGACCGGAACGTCGGGCAAGTTCAGTTTCGCTTTCAAGGCGTCATCGAAACCCACGCCAACGGCACCCAAGCCTGAAATATCGCAAAAGTTCAATGCTCCGGCGAAGAAGGATCTACCGACAAAGGATAATGCTAATGATCGGGAGCCCCCTCGGTCCGCACCTACGGAACCAGCTTCAGCGAGACAGCGAGCCGACTTTCGGAACCCACCGCCTGACGGTCCTAGGATAGCTCCTAGGATGCGCAAGTTCAAGAAAATCATGCAGCGACCTAAGCCACGTCCGATATTGGACGCTGACCTGATCGCGTCTGAGTCAGTGTTTTACCGGAAGCCTGGCAATGAGTCGGTTGTGGGCTCGGGCACATACGGTAAAGTCTTCAAGGGCCTGAATGTCTACACAAAGGGTCTGGTCGCATTGAAGCGGATACGTATGGAAGGGGAGAGAGATGGATTTCCTGTAACTGCTGTTCGAGAAATCAAATTACTGCAATCTTTACGGCACACCAACATCGTCAACCTTCAGGAGGTCATGGTGGAGAAGAATGACTGCTTCATGGTATTCGAATATCTATCCCATGACTTGACGGGTCTGTTGAATCACCCCACTTTCAAACTCGAGCCAGGACAAAGAAAGGATCTCGCGAAACAATTATTTGAAGGACTGAACTATCTTCATCTTCGAGGTGTTCTCCATCGAGATATCAAGGCGGCAAATATACTGGTAAGCAGTACTGGGGTGCTCAAGTTGGCTGACTTTGGGCTGGCGCGCTTCTACGCCAAACGGCATCAACTGGATTACACAAATCGTGTTATTACGATTTGGTACAGATCTCCGGAATTGCTATTGGGAGAAACTCAATACACGGCTGCTGTGGACGTGTGGAGTGCTGCCTGTGTGATGGTGGAAATCTTTAACCGGACCGCCATCTTCCCAGGGGACGGAACGGAGCTTAGCCAACTGGAGAAAATTTACAGTATTCTTGGTACGCCTAGCCGTCAAGACTGGCCCGGCTTGGTCGACATGGCCTGGTTCGAGCTGCTGCGGCCGACGGTGAAACGAAAAAGTACACTGGCGGAGAAGTACAGCGAAAAATTGACTCCAGCAGCATTTGAGCTTCTCTCGGCAATGTTCCAATACGACCCTGCAAAGCGGCCGACAGCAGCCGAGGTTTTGCAACACCCGTACTTCAATCTGGAGGAACCACTACCGAGACAGGCAGTAGAGTAAGTTGCACCCTGATAAACTGAGATTTTCTTTTGGAGTGCTAAGCTAACAAACACTTGTCCTCAGACTTGCCAAGATCGACGGTGACTGGCACGAGTTCGAGTCAAAGGCATTGCGGAAGGAGAATGAACGGAAGGAAAGGGAGGCGCGGAAAGCTGCGAGCAAAGATGCACCACGGGACAAGGATAAGAAGCGTGCTCCGGAGAGTGCCAGTGATCGCGAGCCAGATGCCAAGAGAGTGCATGTAGACGATCGATGTCAAGTGTAAATATGACGGCCCGTTGTACTGATGAAGGAATATACATTAGAGTTGTCGAGGGGCTCCGTGTAAGCCGCGCAGCAGGAGTCATGACACGGGCCATTTGACAGTTCTTGCTGTAAAAAGGCATGGCGTGTAAGCAAGCATCTTCGTGCCAACAGAGGCGTTGCGGATTCGTGATTGGAGCATGGCGAGAGGACAAAGTTGAGGTTGAACTGAGGTGAAGATGACGTCTACAAGAAGCACAATAATGCACTGTCAAACTGTTCACCAAGTCTATCCCGTGATTGGCACAGAAAGGAGGCGTCTGTGAAGGCGTCTGTGAAGGCGTCTGTGAAATATGTGCACATGCTGGTTGAATGGAATGAAAGGATAGTTAGCCTTGACTTCTAAACCGTAAATGGCAGCCACTTGCATCCGGCCGAGTCGGGCTCCTCCACCCCCACAGATTCATATGAGAGGAAACTTAATTTCTTGGAAAGGGAAGGAGTTAGCTGACACTGACAGCCAGCCATCAATTCGCCACCAAAACTGCTCCGTCGTCACGACTCACAAGCTTAAAATCAAAACGCCCACGTACGGATCTTTCAAACCTTCCAAGTGAGACCAGACCCGGAGACGAAGCTCGACTCGATCGATCTCGTCTGCCCAATAAACTTTCCGTGACCCGATCGGGACCGTGGTTGAGACGGAAAAGCAAATCCAGATTGATGCACTCAGCCTGATTCTAGACCGATGTCCTGAATTCCGGCTGTACCTCTTTTTTTTTTTTTTTTTTTTTTTCCTAGTTGTCCCGTCTCGCTTGTCTCGCTTGTCTCGCTTGTCTCGCTTGTCTCGCTTGTCTCGCTTGTCTCGCTTGTCTCGCTTGTCTCGCTTGTTTCCTTTCTACATCAGTACCTTTGTGTGTCGAGTTGATGGCCGGTGCTGGACGGCGTTGGAGGGCACATTTTGTGAATTGTCCAAATGACATTGGCACTGTTTTGGGGTTCACAACACGACCACGATGATTGCATTGCGGGAGGCTTGCGTTTCGGGCTTGGGAGGTATTGGGTGATGGATAGGCACTTGCGTCAGAGGAGGACGGCCAAAAACGGCGCTTGGGCGACATGCATGTTCTGTTCATGGCTGTGAACTGCGGGCCGCACATCTGGTGGTTGCATGCAGCTTGGCACGGCAATTCAGCGCCTGTACGTACGGAGAAGGCTTGGCTTCTTTTTCTTTTTCCTTTGAGAGAAGAACAAGCATCATGGACGTGTCTCAGGCGCAAACGTGGATGCGTGGCCACCCACCCAGGCTGAGAGGAATTCTCTCGCCTGTTGGCGCACACACACACAAATTGGGATGCACAGATGTGGCTTGTCTCATTCTTCAACTGAACCATTTTTGCTTCCAAGTATAGCATCAGACTCCACGGCCGAGAGGGAGGCTCTGAGCGTGTCTTGGCCGTTGGGTCGGTAGAACCAAGACGAAGACGGCTCGGTACCTGCATTTCTCCCTCCCCCATCACTCATACCATGGAGGGTTGCGTAATTGGCATGCTTGGGGACACCGGTGTGCACATCTCTGGGGTAATATGATCGGCCATGGCCTAACTATCGAGGTCGCCAAAATTAGAATCAGGAGGGCACTGGAGGGTTCAACTCAATGGCGCGCCCCCCCCCCCCCGGTGTCACGCATCGCCCTTTACAACAAGTGGTATAAAGAGGGAACGAACACCCTGCCTGGACCGGTGATGGTGATTACAGACAGATAATTTTAAGAAGCGCATCTGTTCTTATATTACAAACAAGGCACAGTTTTTTACTCCCGTCTCCAGTTCTGCCAAACAATATCCATCTCCCAACAACTCGTCAGACAACATCACAAAAACAAGAAAAAAAAACACCAACCCAATATGCGCGCCTCTGCCATCATCGCATGCCTGGCCACCGCCATGGCTGTCCCCATCAGAGATCAGATCTCTGCTCCCCGCGTGGGCGGTCGCGAGGTCGAGGCCGAGATCAACCAGAAGGATCCGCGGGCTACCTATGACAACAGCTACGCGCCCAGCAGGCCATGGTAAATCCACCAACGCCCGAAAGCCATTTTTCCATCATCAAATTTGTGTGATTTTTCTCTTCTCTTTTCTCCCTTGTTTGAGGGTGATCTGAAGTTCTTATTTTTCTCACCTGGCGTTTTTTCGCGGAATTCGTGGAGGGGGGATGATGAGGTCGTGAAGGGATGGGATGCTAGCGGTGGCTTTTGGTTGTCAAGGGATTGGAAATGAGGTTGACTTAGATGATGGGTGGGTGGACACTTCACTCGCATTCCAGTTTTTTTGTATGTCTTAGCAGATTGATCTTGGGGGACACTCGGCTTTCTTCGTTCTTTTTGTACTAAATAACTACTGTTCATATACGACTGCGAGTTTAATGTTTGTGCCACGTCGTTACGCTACCGTTGCATGCCTGCCCGTGGACTCAGAAAAGGCAGAACATTGCTGCAGTCTCATTCTCATCTTCGCGAAGTAGGCCCGTCAGTAAAATCCAGCATGCGTCGATGAGACAGTTCATGCGTTTCAATGACCATGTGAATCACCGGACTTTCAGGTCACGTGTTTTCCTGGATGTGTATAAATACTTGATATCGACCTCGGTATTATTCAACCAACCTATGAAGCACTGATCGGGTTCAGGGTTCGTAACGCCACAGTAGACACCGAACAGAAGTGCCTTATGCCGACAGCGTTGACAGCATTTCCTTGGAAACTGATAGCATGAGTGGCCTGGAGTATGTGATTGGCATTGTCGAGATATATCTGCTGCCACTTGAAATGTGCGCTAGGTATAGATGGGGCAATGATACGTTGACGGATGCAATGCGTGATCCAAATAGGATGTTATCTTCATCGTCCACCAAGAACTCTCCTGTCTGAGCAGGTTCTCGCCGTTATAAAGACCAAGGAAGTCATCTCATCAAGGCACTGCGCCGCCTGCTCATCCTCACCATCAATGTCCTCCATAGAACGCTGCCATCATCCTCGCTTTTTGAACGGAGTGGTCAAAACCTGACATAGTTGCTATAAGCATATCCTTATCAGGGAAGGCGTAGGGAGCGCAGCTGCCGGCTTTACCTCTATGTAATAAGAGCGTCTGATGGAGTTATTAACCCTGTAATGTTTTCTATTAGATACTTCTTATTAAATTTGCCTAGCTATTAGTTTGATAAAAACTTAAAGTACTGTAATGTTAAGGCTTACAGTAGTTGTAGTGTTAAAGACTTCAAAGTATAGAAATTAGGCAGTGAGATTCCGCTGTGTAAAGAGATAAGTAAAGCTAGCTCACAAGCAAAGCTTGGCGCAGGCGGCTCCCGGCAGGGCTCCTAGAGGGAACTCAAGAAGGATAAATGCTTAATGTCATATTGTTATTATACTATTATTATATAAGAGGGAGGGAGGGAGAAGATGCTATAGAGAGGGGAGGAGGGAGGAGAGGCTATATTGTACTATAACGGAAGTAGATTAATTCTTCATCCAAAGGAGTCTGCCGCTTTCCCTGCGCCTATGATGCCGAAAAATTCAGCTGGCATACGGGTCTCGTGTTTCTGAAACCCATTCGGAAGCTCTTCTTCGAACAATCGGCTGTGTCACAGGCACACGGTGCACCTGTTATTTCAAGGTGCGGTTACACTTGACTCTCCTCTGCCGGCGAAACACATATCGTGCGCGGCTGCTTCCAAGACAACCGACGTTAGGAAACTGGCCGAGCTGGCGTGAGGACATGCTGTATCATTGAGGTCTTTTTTTTTTTTTTTTTTTTTTTCCGGGAGGACGTTGTGGCACGCCTAGTGCGACTGAAGTTTCATGCCGCGGCTTGCTCCTTCCTCCCGGGCTCGACACCAACGGCTTATGCAGGCCACAATATTTCATCGCTTTGTTCATTGAAGCATATGATTAAGCGAGATCAATTTGTAATGTTGCATCAATCCACAGCTTCCTTTGTTATCCGAAGCCATTTTCTACATAATCCGAAATAGCCTCGAGAACAAACAGACCCAGAACAACCCGCCAATTATAATACATTGGATAATACACGGTAATTCCTTATTGCGATCAAGGCCCATCAACTACATCGTCACTGCGGGTATACAGAGACCCTACGCGTAGACGCTTTGCTTTGAGTGGAAATGTGGATGAGGCCTTCTTTGGTACTTGGCATGAAATATCCAGGTATATTCTTCTAGTCTTCACTTTTGAACCAAGTGTGATGGCATCTGCGACAATACTTCAATGCTGTCTGGTGCGAAACATTGAGATATCCAGTTTCTCGGCTGCAATATTCAGTCTATTGACACGCTGCAGAGGCAATGGACATGCCACCGACAGCTTTTCCTACTGGCACATGTAGTGGTGAGTGCTGTGATCGAGCACAATGTTGTGAAAATGAGCACGGCAAGGTCTCCGCATTTGGTCTGCGTGTATAGCATAGTTACTCATCGCTCTCATCTCGGACATTCAGCAATTTGGCAAGGGATCAGCCAAATAGCGAAGGATAAGATCGGGCTCTTCACCACTCAGTACCAGTGTCTGAAAGAGTACTCAGTTACCATAATCGGCTAGTCGACAACGCAGTATAAGACACTGATATATAGTGGATCGTGAGGTATTCTCGAAACTTTCTAGATTTCTAGCCGACTTTCGTCCAGAACATATCGTCTGGCCTAGCTGACGCATCTATATGAAAGGAATGCCCTCATATTCTGCGTAACCGAGAGCGAGATTCATGTTCTCTAGTAACGGTCGTTAGCAGTCCGGTACAAGTCTGGGATTGGGGAGAAACTTACGTAGGCACTGAGTACTGGCTCCCTTGTTGAGATTGTCTATCGTGGCGCAACTTCACATGGTTAGCATGAGAATAGCTCTGGAGGGAGATTTGCGTCAGCACCTACATAACAACCCTCTTGCCCATCTTATCAACAGCAAAGGTACCAATCTCAGCATAGTGCTTGTCCTGAATCCTCTTCACATAGACCTCGTCCACAACCTTGCTTAGTTTTTCCCCAGCATATCTATCCTGGTAGATATTTCGGATATCTCGATTGTTCATACTCTTGCTCAGCAGACTGTTGATAGTTAGGTGGATCCCACGGAACCAGCTGGAAACTGTTACCTTGTATTAGCCTGCTCAAACAAAGCTTTCTTCGACTTGGTCCCAACCGTGAGATCGTGAGGAATGAAGGCTACATCAGTAGTATGATGACAGATTTCCCGCTCGTGTATATGGCCCGTAAGCGATTCTTTAAAACGGATTAGTGTCAGAATTTATAAAATTGAGGAACTGGGATATCGCACATGGTAGTACGCCTCCGGTCGAATAAGAGACATCGTTCTTCAAGCTCTTCTTAGTGCCGGCGCCAGAGTAACCACTGACTCCGAAAACGGTAGGACTACCCGTAATCAGATCGAGTAGAGGGCAAATAACAAGTTGAGCCGCAGTAGCAAAACATCCTGGGTTGGAGATGTGGGTAGACTGAGCAATCTTGGAGCGCTAAGTGAGTTCGGGCAGACCATAAGCCCAGGATTCATCAAACCGATAGTCAGCAGAGAGATCGACGATAACGCTCGTGTGGCTACTGTCCTTTTGAACCTGATCGAGGGCGTCGATTGACGGTTTGCAAACTCCATTGGAGAGTCACAACCCAGCAGTCAATATCTTTGTCCAGCTGGGCAACAGCCTCAGGTGACAAAACTCTTGTAAATAATGTTACGCTTAGTATATATTTCTTGGCCGGCGCGCTCTCGTGACGATACGTGCTGAAGGTCCATGAAGGGATGCTCGTTGAGGAGATCAATTAAGGCTTGACCGGTGTATCCCTGGGCTACAATCAGGCCAAGAGGAGTGAAAGGCACTTCAATTTACATCCGTACCTTTACTATCTCTTTGAGTGCGGTAAGGCGACAGCCAGGTCACAAACGAGCCTCGCTGGCAAATCGAATCACATGAGGAAAACAGTATTCATACTTGTGCGAATATCTCACTATGATTTGTGTACGGCGATACTTGGAGCTACAAATCAATACACGATTATAGGTAGGTGCTTGCTGTATAATCTGAGGTATCTGCTGTGTATTGTGTGAACGTGGATACAGATACAGATACAGATACACAACTGGTACGTCATCTACAGACTTTTACTTCGCTCACATTGCTTCCATTTACCACCTGAGGCAAGAGGCGATGAGCGGGTCTCGTGACCCCACTGTTGGTTGGCCTTCGCCCCCAGAGCGGAATATCGAGGCAGCCACATGTTATTAAATGGAACTATGTACTTACTCCGTAGATATTGACCCCACATTTCACCTAGCCCAATCCTCCAAGCCCAGTCAGTCCCTGCATCAACAGCCATGGAACGCAGCCTCCGAACAGAGTTTCAACCACCCGGATGAGTTGAGTCAGATTAGTGCACAGTGAGCAAAAGCTTCTTACTAGGCTCTTGTTTCGTCATATTGCAAAACGGTATACAGCTCCTTGACCGTAAACGACGGACGCGCGGCATATGGTGGGAATATATTCAATTGCCGTACCGAGCCAGGACTGGGATCTGTGAAACGAATCTAAGCAATATTATAGCTTTTGGACATAGCTTTGCCGATTTGAGTGTTTCGGACCAGTCATCAAGATTGGAAGTCTAACTCAATACCGGTACAACTTACCCCGCCCGTCAAGATCATTTCCTGGCCCACATCCAAGGCTAAAGCAGACAAGTTTGCTTGTGGTGGCAGCTCACTTGCTGAGAATGTGGCCCGCCAAGTTTCCATTGGCTGGAGGGCTTGGGTTGCTTACCCCGGTCTCCGAGGCGGCAGGGGTTAGCAACAACACTAGGAAGGAAAGCCTGATCTCCCATCCGTCCAAGAGATGGCCTGGGCTCATGTCACGCCATCTGAGGTACGGTGTTTTTCGCTTGATGTACACATCATGTGGTCAGCTCATTAGCAGTCAAAATGCTCTGCCATGCTAAGCGCCTGGCATCATTCAAACTCTGCAGGCAGGCAGGCAGGCACAGGCAGGCAGGCAGCCGGCCGTGCTCGCGTTGAATTCTGCTTATTCCTGTCATCAAGCAGAGCCCTGCGAGAGTCGGGGTGAGGAGAAGTCGAAGCAAGAGTAGTAATTAGCGTCTGGTGCCACTTCCACCACCATTCCTCTGCCACAATCAAAACCGTGACCACTGCTACTTGCTGCCTTGCTCCGAGCGACGTCTCTCATCTCCCATTCTCCTCTCTCCCCCAAAGCGCCCTCCTCCTCTTTCCCCTCATCTCAACATTGCTGCCAAATAGTATTGCTGATGTCTTTGTAAGTAACCATCCCTTCTCGAACGACACAAGTCTGGCTGCAATAAAGATTTCGGGCGCATTCTCTGCCAAAGCCCCCGTTAGAAGACATTCCCAAATCCCAAATAAGAAGCATCTCGTGGCTGTTACATGCAACGAACATCATCCACAGTGCGACATGATGCTTCTGCAATTCTTGTAAAGCATGGCCTTGTCTGTTATCCATATTCCTGTTGCGGTTGCCCAGTGTCCCGTCGCTCGCCCCAGCCTGCAGGACTCACCAGACTCCATATATGTTTCTGTGCTAACGCATGGACAGTTCAATTGTATTTAATCACTGCCGTCGTCTTCCGCTTGATTATATGGGTTTCAGCAAAGAAGCAGCCTCGTTTTATTTGCTCGTCGGCTCGGTATAAGACATCTCCGAGATCGGCGCTTCACAGTGAGCACTGGCTTCCTTTTCCCGTTAAGATGACAACTATCGCACTACCTCGACCAATACCGTCACCACATAGCACCAGCAACGACATTGAATCCCCAATCACGCCCCCTCATTCCCTCGAGAACGTCAATTGTGCAGTCACAAGTCAACATCAACACAATCCACTACCGAACAAACATATCCCAGTATGTCCCACGGGACCATCAAAACCTGACTCTGCCCACCACACGCCATCCGCATCGCCAACAAATTTCGATGATTTCGATGAGATCCCGTCGCAGCGGTCACTTCTTTTTCCTACACACAATTACACGAGTGTAAAAAATGACGACCTGCGCATCTTCGAAATAAATTCATCTGAAGTTACAGCAGCTCTTGAATTCGCATCACGCCAACCGCTACCCTCCCCGGATTTGATGTTTCCTTGGCTTCATGGATTGCATCCGAAGAATCAACTTCAACAGGCCTTTTTCATGGGACGTCGAAAGTCCTCCACACATCCACCTTCCTGCATCCGTGGTATCATCCTTGTTAAAGCTGATGGTGATCTTTCAAGAGCACGTCTTAAGGGAGCCGTCTCTCCAGATGAAATCATGCAATCTACTCCGCATCCTAAATTTGTCGAAGCGGACCCGCAAGATGGTTTCTCCGTGAGAAATTTCCAGATTCAGACCGCCAAGGCAGCGTTGGTATCAGATGTTATCGTTTATGGTGAGGATCTGGCCGAAAGCAAGAAAGTTGCCTGGGAAATTGCAGCCGCTCAACAACGCCACAAGCAATCCCTATTATCGCAAAACTTGTTCATTGCCGAATACAACACATTCTGTTGCGTCAGCTCTTATCATGAATTTGAAGAGCACGAGAGCAACGTCGTTGCAATTGACGCCAATGGACGCATGACCGGTCATATTATCGATTTCGTTCAGCAGGAACGAAATGAGATGTGGGACATGACGCGAGCATCCGAAATTTCACACAACGTGTATATGGGCCCAACTCCAGAGCAAGGTAGCCCGGAAGAAGAAGCTTTTGATATACTGATTGAGTGTAGCGACTCGGGACGGCTCAATCCTTCAGCGCTACAACGTCTTGTTGAGGCCAGTACCAGCCTTGAGCTCGAAAGTCGGTTACACTATGATTTTCCCTCATCGGGTAGCATACTTCCCCCTACTTGGTCTCACAATGAAGCTGATGGGATCGTGGAAACGTGCAAGTGGATCTATCATTTATCTCACGGCACTCGTCCAACCCATATACCAAGCGAGAAGTCAGAATCGAACCAAACATGTGCTGAAACAGGCAGTCACCCACAAAGAAGAATTCTAATTCATTGTGCCGATGGATACACAGAATCAACTATGTTGGGAATTGCGTACTACAGCTACAGCACTGGTCAACCGATTCCAACAGCCTGGCTCCATCTCCATACGTTGAAACATCGCAACTTTTTTGCATACCCCACAGATGTATCTCTGTTAACCACTATAGCTCCTCAATTGCTGCGAGAATCACCCCTCTGTGCTGGGCAAAGTCTGTGCCAAATCACTGCGTCGCCGAGCAACGAGCCCAAATGGTTACCTGCCCTGGATGGTTCGTTTCCCAGTCGAGTGCTGGACTACTTATACTTAGGAAATCTTGGCCATGCAAATAACCCAGATCTTCTGAAAGAGCTTGGCATTGGCCAAATACTCTCAGTCGGTGAGACAACATCCTGGCGTGAAGGCCAATTAGACGAGTGGGGTCTAGACAATGTCTATGTTGTTCAAAACGTCCAAGATAACGGTATTGACCCCTTGACGGATGAATTTCCCGGCTGTCTTGAATTTATAGGTGAGGTTCAGGCTAATCAGCTTGTATTCGCTCCAGGTTTATCCACGGTCTTTGCTCATATTCTAATGTGTAATTGGAACAGATCGCGGGCGACGGCGAGGGACTGCCACCTTAGTACACTGTCGAGTTGGTGTATCAAGAAGCGCTACAATCTGCATTGCCGAGGTAATGCGCACTATGAATAAGTCGTTTCCTCGAGCGTATTGCTTCGTTCGTGCGCGGCGTCTCAATGTGATTATTCAACCTCACCTAAGGTTCGCATATGAATTACTACTATGGGAAGAATGGTTGCAGCAGCATGGTCATAGTTCTGCTCCAATGAAACGAGAGTTGGAATGGAGAGAGATCGCCAGAGAGATTGCAATGATGAACAGACCCTACTCGAGATGATGATGTGGGCATGCGAAATTTCTCTTCAAAAGCCAGTCACTTCATAATAAGTGGCTTAACCTACTGGACAGATTACGGAGTACGAGATACTGACACTATGTGCCAACCATTAATCTTTCCCGTCAGAGCTTTGGGAGTTAAATGGTATTTATATCTAGGCTTGTGTCATTATTTCGGGAGGGCTGAAATTATCTGTTGTCCAGAACGAGCATGCGTATACTGACTTGTTGCTGGAAATTCCGGCGGGTTTTTGAATTCACATCTTGTCTTGGCCGTTTATGGAGCAACAACACAGAAGCGCTAGTCGGAACCGCAAATACGCCCTGAAAGCGGCAAGATAATTTGATGCAGGATTAGGTACAAGGGCATCAAATACGACAGAAGGCTTATCATGCTATATGATGCAATTAATGCTGTGATAGACATGTACACGATTTATATGTGAGATACAGTCATGAATTCGCTCATTGAACGTACGGATTCGTTTCACAGAGTTGATTTCAAGTAGGACGAGAAGATGGGGTTGGCGCTGTTGAACAATTGGAAATCTCCGGTTGTAGAACGGTAACATGGGTATTTGCCTGAATCAGAACTCCATTGCAACCAACAAATGTCGCCATATCTCTAAATGATATAATTCATCAGCCCCTGTCTCCTGCAGTTTCCAGAGACTATCATTTAAATGACCTGGTCAAGTTCTGAGCCAGCTAGAAGACTTGAAGTGATGACAAAAAGGTCCAGGGCGGCACATTGACTGCAGATGTGACATTACACTTTCACGTTGCGTAAGCTGATATATCATGCTTTTCATCGCTCTCAAGGACTCTGTTTGCATCAATCAGTCTTTGCTAAGCGGTAAAAATTCAGACAATGCACTATTAAGGAGTGGAAAGAAAAGGCTCGAAAAAAAAAAAAACCATATGCAGGAGCGCGAAAAGAGTAATAAATCTTGACTTACGAGAACTGTTTCACAAGATAGCCTTCTCCACCATTCTCCATATCTATGTTATAGACATAGAAACCACCATCACTTGTCACGACCATGACTTGAGGACTGCTACTGCTCATGGATACAACACTTCTAAGTGGCCCAGTGCTCGAGGTTCCTGAAGCACTCGTGCTGACGGCTGACGACCCAGATTTCGGTATTTTGATGAACGCGAAATCCCGCAAGGGCTCCCACATTTCCGTTACCGTCTGAGGGAGATAAGATCCAACAACCCCAGCGACACCACGACCCATGAGTTGTGACGACCGACGAAGCATATTGCTGAATGATGCGCTCTGTCTCCTATGGCTTTGTTTGCCTCCGACCGATGTGCTAGCCCCTACTGCTAACTCTGCGGCGTCACTCCTCGGGGACTCAGTGGCACTATGTCCCGGTGAGTCACCGTCGTCGTAAGACTTGGTACGTGACCAACGATCCTGTCTAGGCAATGCCGGGGATTCGATAGGGGCTCCAGCCGGTGTATTGGTACCAGGAGGTGAGCCCAATCTGAAGATATGAACTGTATCAGATGTCGAAGAGACACACAACAATGTAGAGCTGAGGTTGAATGACATGCTGTAGATTGTTGAAGGATATGTGCCGCGCCGAAACTGATACAATTTTTGGCCCCGTGGAACTGAAAAAACTCGAATGATTGTCCCAGTTTCGCTTGCTGTAGCTAGGTAAGTACCGTCGCTGTTGAGGCAAATGCAAGACAGTGGCGAACGATGTGCCTCAATAACATTAACAGCTTTCAAGGATAAAGTGTCAAATACAAGCACTTCGCCTGACGTTGGTGCGACATATGTGGACTGAGGAGGTGCATGCGGAGGCCGTGTGTTGTCAGGATCTTCTCTCGGCTTGGGAAGAGGATACGCAATGAAGCAATTTTCAGATGAAGGAGACAATGCGCAGATTGCTGAGGGATTAGGCGAAGTTGCGATAGTAATCAGAAGGCTCATATTGCTGATGTCGTACAAATATATCTCTTCCTCTAGGAAAACAGCGAGGCGTTTCCGATTCAATCGCACAGCGAGGACAGCTGATGGGAAAGTGAGCTCACATATGACAGACGCTCTCTGTTGTCGAACAGTTATGACGTAAGTACGTGCTGCATCCAATCATGCTATCGAAGAGGCAAGTACCTTTGTGTTTTGAATGATCAAGTGCCTCGGCGACAGGATTAAAGCAACGAGCGAAGTTGAGAACAGCATCTCAATAATGGCGATATTGCCATCGTCACTGCTGAAGATGCGTGAGAACGGATCTGTGTGGTATATACGAAACCCCCTTGAAGTGCCTATAGAGAGGAGGAGTTTTTTTTTTTGGCAAGATTTTTGTAAGCTTGACATGTAGTTTATGGTGAAACTGGCGTTCGTCGGAGTGAAACTCACCAACAGCTAAGCAACTGTGATCTTGATTGAAAGTGATGAAGTTGAGAGATGGGTTAGTCATGGTGACCGTCCGCGCGACCTTGGACCTCGAGTAGTCGATAGCGATACGATCTGTGGACCGAAGAGGCAGATGACTGGATATGAAAGGGGAATCGCTTGATACGCTGGCAGGTACTGGCGTTTTTTGAGACTGAAGTCGCCGCAATGGATGTGAAGCTGCTGCTCTCAAGAGCAAATGTCATCCGGCCGAGGTTTGATTGATATTAGGAATATGAAAGCGGACATCAACAGAGGATTCGTATAATCTTGAAGGGAAGGTCTATTAGTTGCAGAAAATTTAAGCGGGAAGTAGTCCAGCCCAGGTATGCCGATGGCCTCAGCACCCCAAAGCTTGGAGATGTTCTTGTGATAGCAGAGAAGAGTAGGTAAGGTCAATCAACTTGCTATCATGGCAAAGCAACATGACGGGCTGAGTGGGGTAGCTCCTGATGGTACAGTGGAGCTCCACCCAGGACACTAGGTAGTCAAATTATTCCGTACATGACTAGTCCTATTAACGTGACTTATGGTGGTGGAGTCTCTCATAAAATCTGTCTTCTGTGTTGTAACGAGGTACTCACTGTATGGGACGTAAGCGGGGCAGCTTGCTGGAACCGTCTTTGTCATCCCACACTCGAAAGGACTGAAAAATCGACTTCAAGCAACCCAATTCGCTCGCAAATGACGGTTCCAACGTCAGATCTAAGCTCAAACTATTGTAAAATTTCAATGACAACGCATATTGCAATTACGTTTCACGAGCTGCTCATGGATAACACTAGGATTCTCAGACAGGACTAGGGAACATTCGCGGCAAGGCGCCACAGGACTGATCATGGACGTGCCCAGCAGACCACTACCACGGAATATGACCAATGCAGTGACATCGTCAGCAGCAAAGCTGGCGAAACAACTTGTCCTAGATGATCTGATAATGGGAGTATGTCTCTATCGCATTGCCATTTATTTAAATCTCAAGGCTGTCAGGTGAAGGCTAGAAATGTCCCGTCTTGCCAGGTAGCTTAATCAAAATATTAATCGATTATTGCCGAAATACACATACTGATTCTCAACTCCTTAGACCAACAACAGTAGCATTGCTTCAAAACGAAGCGTGGAGAAACTCTACTACCCAGACGAGCCCCATTACTTTCGCTTTTTCGTAAAAAAGTTTCAGAGAAGAGCTCCTCTCATCAATCGTGGATATTGGCTAAGGTTGAAGGCGATCGACGTTTCTGTTCAACGCTTCTTGTTCAAACACCAGCACGAGAAGAAGCTGGTCATAAATCTCGGTTGTGGCAGGTAAGCTCGACAAGGCTGCAGACTTGGTTTAGATGGCCCAACTGACGACCAACCGTCCAAAACAGTGACGTACTGCCATGGCAGTCACGAGCTCGTTACCCGACGCTGTGCGATGATGTGCTATTTGTGGATGTCGATTATCCTGAATTGATGCGAAAAAAGCGATCAATTGTGCTGGAGACACCTCAGTTGCGAGAAATTCTAGGCCAAGACTTTGCCGAATCAGACGAAAGTCCAGTCATGCTACGTAGTGAACGTTATTGCCAGATTGGATGCGACCTTTGCGAAGTTGAGAAGCTGGGGGAAATATTGGAGGGACTCACGTCCTTGTCCCAGTGCCCCGTCCTGTTTGTGGCAGAGGTATCCATAACGTATATGGATTCTCAATCTGCGGACGCTTTGATCAACTGGGCGAGCAGCATTTGCAACAGTAGGTGTGAGTAAATGAAGCATGAAGGAGAATCTTTAGGCTGATTATACTAGCGGAATTTTGTCTCCTTGAGCAGATACTGCCTTACGGACCAGACCACCCTTTCGCGAGCACTATGTTGGATCACTTCGAAAAGTTAAACACTCCGCTGAAGTCAGTCCACCAGTACTCAACATTGTCGAAGCAGGTTGATAGATTCACTAGTCATGGGTTCTCAGACACTAGCATCTGGGACCTTTGGCAGGTTTGGTCAGATGAGAACTTCGTAAGTAGTACCGAAAGAATGCGATTGGATGAAGTCGAACCTTTCGATGAGTGGGAAGAGTTCGCAATGTTTTGTCGCCACTACTTTGTTATTCATGCATCTGCTTTGGTAAGATGTGAGAAGAGGTCTTTGCCGAAACAAACTCTTCTTAGGGTGCAGACGAGCAATGTTCAGGTCTCTGTGGTCAAGAAGAATGCCAAAGAGGCTAAAAGACGATTTGGCGATGCATTCACTATAAGAAACGTGACAGGAGGCCGACTGGCCATTAATCTCCTTGGTGCGGTAAATCACGGTCGCGAAGAGTCCTGTGATATTTTCAGTTTTACCGGACCCATGGACACACCATCGCTTCCAGCAAGAGGTCCCACGCCCCGGATGTGCCACACTGTAACGGACTTGGGCGACTACGGCGTCCTGCTAGTAGGCGGTCGCAGCTCTCCTGCCAATGCCCTGTCAGATTGCTGGATCTTTGAGAAGGGTGCATCCTGTAGATGGAAGCCAACTCACAGCTTGCCGCTGTCGCTTTTCAGACACTCAACAATTCGATTAGCTGGAACCCATCTTGCTCTTGTCGCTGGTGGGAAAACAGGACCGTCCGATATTTCCGAAGACTTCTTCGTTTTCCATGCCACAGATGGCTGGAAAAAATGCCAAATCTCTGGAGACAGACCTCTGCCAACCTTTGGTGGTATCCTCACCAACAAACCCAATCGTGTTAGCAAAGACGGTGTACATACAGGTCTGATAGCTGGTGGCATTCGAAGGGAAGGTCTGATCAATGAGGAGGTGTATATGTGGTATTTGGAGCTGAATCATTCACAGGTATACTATCTTCAGTTTCTGCGGTAACTTGTGTCACTAACGACCAATGAACGCAGCCTATAATATACTTCGAACCATGTGGACAAGATGTTGATTCGACAAAGCAGCTCGCATTGTTTGGCGCAAAACCTATCGAATATGGTTCGCACACCTTAGTGTGTGGAGGTATTGGCGAAAGAGCGGAAGTTCTGGGGCAAACCATAGTCGCTATCGACGTTGTTTCTCAATCCCGGTACAACGTGAGTGAAATACTTGTGAAAGCCGGCGGACAGTCTATGCCACTCATGATAGGATCCTCCATGCTCCCTGTGCAGAATGGTCTCCTCGTAATGGGCGGAGGGGCGACTTGCTTCTCTATGGGAACATACTGGGAAACCGGTGCTTCATACATTTCCATTTGCAACCAACCTAGAGACTGGAGAGGCTTGGAATGGAATAATGGAATAGTGATACAACCTCAATTTTTAGGTATAAAATTTTTTTTTGGCCTTACTCATCGACATTTGGAGCAGCAAGAGTCGCATGACGGTGAGAGAACGACGACGACGACGATCGCAAGAACACGTCTAGAGACCTCTCAACAGCTCCAAGATATTCTGGAGACAGGCATTCCGGTCATCATTGAGAAATCTGATATCGGAGATTGCGTTCAAAAATGGACTTCCTCGTACATGATTGATCGAGTTGGCCATGATACACAGGTAGTGGATGCCCCATCGCATCTTTGCCCTTTGCAGACCGTTAATGCTGACAAGTTCAGGTTGTGATACATGAGTGCCAGCAGGATTCTGAAACAATGGACTTCAATACAAAGAACTTTTGCTACAAAACAGAATCATTCATTGATGCAATGCATCGTGCCGAAGCTGGTCATAGAGTGTATCTGCGTGCCCTGTCGCGAGAGAAACCCACAGAGCAGCCGGCCAACTTTAAGGATGACTTCCCGGGACTCGCTTCAGACTTCCATCTTCCAACTGAAATGGAGCCCATCCAAGATGGCATCTTCAGCTCTGTCCTCAGGTTGTCAGGCAGGGTTAAGATGTGGCTTCATTATGATGTAAGAGACTCGGTCCGGATCGATTCAGGAGAAGCGGACCAACTGAACGAATTTTCTAGGTGATGGCGAACATGTATGTCCAGGTTGTAGGATCCAAGCGCATGGTATTGTTCCCACCGAGCGATGTAACCCGGTTGGCGTTTGCACCTGGTGCCTCGAGTTCAAGCCTCGATGTCTTTTCGGCCAGTGATTCAGGGCCCGCGAAAGGACTTCATCGGCACGAAGCAATGCTTGAACCAGGAGACATCCTGTTTCTCCCACCTCTCTGGCTTCATGCCGCAACAACTGTGGCATGTCCAAGCGTAGCAGTGAATGTCTTCTTTCGGAGTCTCAAGAGCGGCTACGCTTCTGGAAGAGACGTTTATGGAAACAGAGATCTTGTAGCCTACGAGAAGGGTCGACTAGACGTAGCGCGGATTGCCAAGGGCTTTCATAAGTTACCGATGGAAATGCGACGTTTCTACCTTGCTCGACTGGCAGATGAGCTGGAGCTTGCCGCAGCGGGGGCTTCTTGTGGCGAATGACACATAGATGCAATGCAGTTGATGCTTATGACACTTTATCTTGTGCTCGAGAACGATGTCTTGAGGCGTTCGCGATTGGCGCGGTATGCTTAATTTCTGATGCGTTGTGTAGGTCTTTTGGAACAGCGGTGCTCGTGCAGTGTATTTGAGTTACTGCACGGTATTATCGCGCTCATTACTATTATCATTATTAGAATACGCTATCTAGTCTAGGCTAGTACATCTGCTATTTTATCAAAGAGGGAAAAAAAAAACCCTGTTGCAGGGAGAAACATCCGTCTAGTCAATTCCTAAAAAAAATCCATGTATGTACGTACCTCCCTTACTACTGCTCCGCGGTCGCTTTGGCGGTCCTAGGGGGGGGGGGGATCTCACTCAGTCATATACAATCGTTGCGGCTAGTTAGCGAATGTGTGGTGAACCATGTGAATGGCTTCCCTCTGGCCTGCACTTTCTCCTGCCGTGATGTGCCGCTGTATAAACCAAGAAACTACTGTTTCTAGCCATGACTTGGATAACGTTACTGCATGGTCAAGACTAGCTTGGGCAGTCACATGCGCCAGATCGAGTGTCACAACACCTTGCGCAAGCTCATTGCCCTTTAATACCGCTGAGCGCGAGTAATTTTGGCCATACAGTCGTTTTGATACACCATTCTTGTTCGACACTGTCTGTATAGATTGTTGGGCTAAGGGGCTGTATGTGAATATGCGACGTCGATAATGGTACTCAAGGGCACCGACGCAATAATGTTCAGACAGCAGGTGATGTTTTAGCATGTCGCACAAGGCTAGCATTCTCGAATGCCCAGCCAGCCTTAAGCGCTGCCAAAGGTGATCGATCTGGTGATGGAGGAACTCGGGTGGATTTCTCCAGAGTGGACAGAAGAGAATGAGTCAAGCCGGCCCCCCCCCCCTCCTTTTTTTTTTTTTTTTCTGTAGAACGAAAGAGAGAAATAAAGACACGAAGAAAGAAAAGGAAATAAGGTACGCTCGTGCACATGGTTCTGGATCTCAAGACTGAGTACAAGATGAATCACTATCAGCGTCCTTGTTTCAATATCGGCCATTGCATAAAACCAATATGATACATTCAACATGTGCTTGCTGTCTAGCATAAAAAACCTGTGGGTATATATAGGCCCGTCTATGATGTTCGCTCCCCATGTACAAAAGTCGTAGTCGACTGTCATGACTATGCATAAATAAATAAACCAAAACAAAGCCAATCACGCTAATGCTGTGAAAACTTTATCGCCATCATTGCCATAGTGAAAGATTAAAAAAAAAATGCACTTAGAACTCCCGCTTCCATATACAACTTTTATGCATAAAGCCAATCGAGCGTCAAGAACAGTATCTCTTCATTCCAATGCCCAGTAAAGATGTCGTGGTCACCGTGAGGCTATCAGCCCAGCTCCGAATACTCTGCATCTGTACAGGTTCACTCGTCATCATGTTCGTTCTCTGAATGAGTACCATGGCCAGCTCTCACCCGTAAAGGGAGTGGAGGTGTGGTAAATCCATATCCCAAACCGACAATGTGATCTTGGATGAGCTGTGCTGCCTGATGGTGCAAGCCGCCGACGTCTAGGCATTAAAAAGGCTGTTGATAATTCAAGCCATTCTGACCTGGCTCGTAATCGGACGCAAATGATGAGGTTGGAGTAGCGCGTCGGCTGGAGGCTTTTCGGCTGAAACCCAGCTTTTTGCCAACCTTTTTCCAACCTTTGTTGTGTGCGGCCATAGCTCGTTGAAGGCCACCCGGCGAAGTGTTGAACGTGTAATCAGAAGCGGGAGGCGTGGTAGGTGGCGTGATTGGCTCTGCCGAGGACGGGGAATTCGTATCACTGTCATCGGTAAGGCTATCCAAATCTGCGGAGTGTGGAGAGGCGGAAGAACGCCTACGCTGATCAGAAAAGTGGCTGGTACTTTGGGATTGACGACGGCGATAGTCTTGGTCATCGTTGTGATAGATTTGTTGAGCAGGAGCGACAGATTCTAGAAAAGGTACAAGGAGGGAATCGTTCATTAATTCATAAATGATTCGTCCGGCTTCTTCCAATTCACTGGGGTGAGGAGGACAGGGACCGCTTGGTAGATTTAAAAGGTGGTCTCGGACGCGAGCCGGAATATTCACTTCGCGTGGTGCGCAGGGGACAATATAAACCTGCATGAGCTTGTCCCACCATCCACAAACGCGAGCCTTGCTGTCCTGCGAAACGGGATTCTCCGAAGATAGTTGATCGTAAAAGGTGGCATATCGTTGCGAGTCGAGAGTGAATTCTAAAGTTTCCATACAGTGGTTCTGGGACAAGTATGCCATGAAGGCACTGAGCGTCCAAGGAGGTGGAGAAACGTCGAGCAGGATCTCGGTCAACGTCGGAGGACGAGTTGCCATGATAGTAGAACGTGGCGATGATGAAGGCGACAGGTACACCGTGCTTGCGGGGCGTGAAGATGGAGCAGTGAAGGAACAGCAATCCTCAAACGCGGATACTGGTAGAGAGTGTACTTCTTTCGTCGTGGGTATGGCAAGATAAGCTGGAGATGGCCGGCGTAGCCTAGGTTTGACCATGTCGGCGAAACAGATGGGAGACAAGTCTCTGCGACGAAATGGTTAACCCGTCGCAATGAAAAAATGGCGCTGCAGACGAAGAGTGTGTACCGCAATCGTCAGGAAATAGGGCTTTACGAGACCAGTAGTTGGTATTTTGTAACGAAGAAAAACTGCCCCCGGTAGCGAAATTTGGCAGGCTTGATGCCTGCTAGGCCTCGCAATTATGGCGATGGAAAGATCTGGTGGTGTCTGCCGATGGCAAGTTCAAGGCAACCGTGAAGCAAAGGCAAAAGCAGACAAAACGTATCGGGGATTGCAGCCGGATTTGTATGAAAACCCCTCCTCCAAATACTTGAAATAAAGCAGGCTTCGCAATGGTAAGAGGAAGGCAGGGTAGGACGAGACGAGCGAAGCGAAGGAACTCGTGTGAGGAGACTATGTCCTGAATCGCAAGGTAGGCAAAGATGTTCGAAACGACCTCTATAGCACAGGATATCGATCGTCCGTGTCGAGAATTACCAATACGTGATCATGTATGAGGCTGACAGCCCAAATTGTAGAGGCAATCACGGCACAAGAGGTAGCAGGTAGGCCCAAATTAAGCCAAGTCCAGTCAGTATTCAAATTCGTGCACCGGGAAGGGCCGCGAGCGAAGGTCGAGGGTAGATGTGAAAGTTTGCGTCCTGTAAGAGTTCGAGTTCGGCCAATCAAGCAAACATTTCGACCTGGATGTTGATGTAGATAGAGAAGAGGGATAGATCAGGGAGGAACTAGATATATATTAAGGCATGGTCAAGAAGGAAGAAGAAATCGAATAGAACGGTCGGCCGATCGTGAGATCGAAAGCTGAACACGGCGGCGTGAGGAGACAGCACAGCACGGTGGAGAGGTGTGGAGGCGTGGCACTGGAACCGGAGAAAGCGAGGCAGCGAGCCAAAATGGTAAAGCAGGGATCAGGCAGCGAGCAGCGCCAGCCGTGGAGGGCAGTAGAGGGCAGTAGAGGGCAGGGGAGGGCAGGGGAGGGCAGTGCCGGGGTCTGTTCCAGAAGCGCTAAGAGAAGGTCGGCGGACTTTCGGGCCTGTCGTGCCTTGGTCGTGCCTGTCGTGCCTACCAGACATTTTCTTTTCTTTCCTCACGTCTTATGATTGGAGCCTCGGATGCTGGCTGGCACGAACGTCGGAATGGGTGGGACGACAAAGCTTGCGTTGGGTACGGAGTACGAAGTAGTTACGAAGTAGTGCAGTTGTTTCAAAACAAGCGCAGTCGCTGAAGGATTTGACGATTGCCACAATATTTTGGATGAGACAGAGTCCCTCCTTAGCCAGGACGTCCCTGTCGAGGCGAGAGGCGAGAGGCGAAGGGCGAGGGCGACCGCGCCACAAATTGTTAGGTGTGGGCAGGCACGACAGGATAGGAAGGAACACCATTGCACCAGGAATTCCAAGAGCTGTTCTAGGTATCAGGTACCTACCTTCCTAGTTAGGCCCCTAGGACACTTAGGGTACCTAGAGCCTGCAGATAGTGGCAGGTCAGTGCACTATTGGTATTAGTAAGCGGGGGCACAGATGTCATGACGAGTCCTGCGACCCATGACACCCATGACACCCATGACACCCATGAATCTCTTTAGGACCGGTCATGCAATTTGACCAGCCCGTCTCGCCCGTGCCTATAATTCCAAACCCTATCCCGTACCTACCACCCGGATAAAGAAAATATTTACAACTCTAATATTAGCTGCTGGACCGGCCAACTTTTTCTCTGCTTGGTAGGTTGTCACAAAGACGATTATTGCTCCGTACTGCAGTAAGCCACAGCTTCAAGACCACCACTCGGCCCAACAGCGCCAACGCCCAATCGAAATATTATCCACGCCTCCCACTTCCCAAGTTGGCTCCTTGGCTCCAGTTGCTCTGCAACCTGCAGGTCGCGGGAGCCGCAGCCGCAGAGGCAGTGGTGTGATGAGGGACCACGGCTCCGGCGAACTTCGTTTTCACCCGCCAACGGCTTTTGCATCGTCCGCTATTGACGAATCATGTGCCTGCCTAGGTACCTTACGTACTCCGCAATACCAGTCGACTTGGACCAACACACAGGGGCACGCCGCTCGCGGTGATGCGTTTATTAGGCGTCATTGTTTGACTCACCTGATAGAAACCATGTTAGTTAAAATAGTGACGGCGGAATGGAAAAGTTGCCGAATGATATCCACACGAGTCACTAAGTAAAACCGCCTGCTTTGGCGGACGACAGCCAACTGCGGCTCTTTGAACAAGCTACCCGTAAAGGTTCCTGGTGACAGGGATGCAATCACATGACAGGCAGTGGAAGTCTGCTTCTCTGATTACCTAGTTGTGCAGAAGGACCATTAGGACTATGACATACGCTTTGCTGCCCTACGAGAACAAAGAGGCGATTGATTTATTTATTATTATGTGTCAACACGCCGTAGACTTTTTTACAAGTTCGGCGATGGCGGCATTGGAAGTGGGGCATAGATGGAAGTGGTGGTGTGTGGTGGTGGTAGTGTGCCAGTGGTAGTGCCAGTGGTAGTGGTGGCGTGGCGTGGCGTGGCGTGGCGTGGTATGTGGCGTGGCGTGGTATGTGGCGTGGCGTGGTAGTGGTGGTGGTGGTGGCAACAACCAGATCACCAGACTGCGTTAGAAACACTACCAGACCTAAGCACGCACCTCTTCGGCGCCGATAAGACTACAACGTGCATAGTAAACTGGCAAGCATCATCGTCGACAAAAATGAACAGTGTCCGCAATACATAACGAATACTAGCCATAACACATTGATGCTTCAAGTATATGAGTAGGTAGGTATGTGAAGATCACCAGCTACCTTACCTAGGCTAGGCACCTATGAACGAACCTGTGAGCTCCTGTATTTCCACGTAAAACCGCTGTAGCAAAAGGTGGCTGATCCCCGCAAGGGCCTGTCGACAGCTAACTTAGCACGCAAGTGCAGAGTTACGCAGAACGGGTCCCTGAAGTAGGCGCTCCACTTTAAACAACATCTAGACTAATCATCGATGACCATTCCAAACCAGGCTGGCCTCAAGCGTCTTCTAGCGTCCTTCTAGCGTGGTGCGTCCCGTACACTCAGTCACTTAGTCACTCAGTCAGCCGGTCAGCTCTTTCTCCATAGCATCCCTTTGCCTCCAACCACCTGCGTCACGAGTCGGCTAGTGAGCCAACGAGGACTAGCGGGGTTAAAAGGCACTTGCATTTACGTGAGGAGTCAGGACCATAATCCTCAACTGCCTTTGCCTTTGCCTTTGCCTTTATGGTAAGAGGTCGCGACGATTTTCGGAAATACAGAGCGGCACTTCGCTCGAGGGGAGATATGTGGAACCGGGGGAGGTTTCTTGCATGTCTTGCATGTACGGAATACAACACACCACTGTACCTATGTACCTAGGTACCTATCTAATGTATAGAAAGATGGTGTGGGTCCCATAACCTGGACATGGAGAGAAACACCCGATGTGAGTCTGTAGATGGCCCGAGGTTTCCCAGATATCTGCCCCCAACTTGCCGAAACACGGTTGGGAGGGATTCCCAAGTCATGCCGGGGGTCGCATTGAGGGCAGGTAGCTTCGCCGCACGCAGGTGATTGGTCAGGGCTCTATGCACCATGACAGGACATGTCGGGAAATGACGATGGACAAGTCCAAGCCCTGATCGGGTGAGCTCGGTATCCCTTTGGATTTGTCGTCTGTGTATTCTGTACCTAGGTAGTTAGTATAATACCTAGTTAAGTAGGTACGGAATACTTACTCACCCTTTGGCACATTGTTGGAGAATTGCGCAGATGCCAAGCATGCATTGATTGAGTAATTCAATAAGGTACTCCGCCTGACTTACCTAAAGCTTAAAGTAATAAATAGACCAACTTCCTGACATCCCCTGCGTAATAATTGATTGACCATCTGACTACCTAGGTAACTACCTTGGTGCCTACCTAGGTACCCGACTGACATGACTCCTTCGTTTAAACTTGCTTGGCGTCTCCTGACTAGCGGACTCAGCAAGCGACCAATCCACCGCGCAGCTGATTACGTGGCGGTAAAATTGACCAATTGACTTAGGTACCTACCTAGGTACCTAGATGCCTAAGATACCTAGGTAGGTAGTTAAGCATTCTTCCAACAGAAGGGGGGCCCATGACGCAAGCGGGACCTACAGTACGGAGCATCCATTTTGAACGAAACATAAAATTCGAGTACGACAATATTACCGAAAGATACACAACGCGAACTTCGCGCCCATGGTGCATATCACTCACCTACAAAGAAAAAGACGGCGTACGGAATACTCTGGGAATATCTAAAGTATGGTGCGTAGCCCCATCTCAAACATTTCGAAAATACTTGCTATATTCCGTATGTGACATGGTTTTGATTCATGAATCCATCAACCTTGGCCACGGCTGGTTCGTGGGGGTCATGTCACACCATGAACCTGGATGTGCTTCATAACGTAACAAAGCGGAACTAAATTCGGGTCCGCTGCATCCTACCGCGATTCAATGCGTTACATATCGCCGTCGGCATTAAACAGAGGGCACACGGTATTCTTGGGGGCCCAAATCCTGCACGACACGCGCTCCCCGTGCACTTGTTGATACATTGCCGGCTGTCAGAGTGCATTGCCTACAATGAATTTAATTGCTGAATAGTTACCCTATTCCGTATTCCGTACATCGCACGAATTATGCGCATAGCATTGGACCAGACACACGAATGCAACGTCCAGCCCAATGCAGCATTTTACATTCATCCAGTGAAGCAGGAGCCAGAGCCAGAGTGGCTTAATTTGCTGCAGTCCGAGATACTCGCTCGTTCTCGGCACATGCGCGTCAGTTAATGCTCCGCGGATTGTCGCTACATCGAGGAGGCGACAAACGGGAGAAAGCCACACACAACCACTAGCAAAAAAAGAAAAAAAGAAAAAAAAGAAAAAAATAGAACAAGAAGAAAACGACGATAAAAGAAGAAAGACCCTGTGAGTCCCGGGTTCTTTGTTGCAACCGACAGTGATCAAACAGTAGTTAGTTAGTTTACGAAATCATGCCCTCCCTCGCTAACCGAAGCTCGAGAAGTCCGGCCGAGAGAATGGCACGGCTTTCCGCCTAGATCCGCTCGAGCGGCCGAGTGACCGTCTCTTTGAATCTCAGGCCCAGCCCTCCTCGGTGAAGCCAAACCCTCGTCGCAAATCGACAAGTCACTGGCAGAAAGGAGCAATTTGCAGATTGGCTCCAGTTGCAATGCAACGCGACTCTCCAGCACCGATGAACTTGTGGTGTTCCACCGACAAGCCAATTTGCCCAATGGGTTTCGGTCGTCCTTTGCAGCAAACAGCGCGTCTTGAAAAAAAAAAAAAAAAAAAGTTTTCACCCGCCACACGGCCCAACGAATCAGATTTCGTCGCGAACAAGAGCATAACTTACCGCATGTATTAAAAAAAAAAACCCGTTTCAGCTTTTTCGTCATCGTTTAAAACACCCGACCTTCAACCCCGAAGCCCGTTTTTTTCATGCGAGATTTTTTTTTTAAAAAAAAAAAATTAAAAAAATTGTCCACTATAATTGGTGGGGAAACTAAAGAGTCCGACTCATGCCGACGGGTCAGGATATTGGGTTTTCGATTTTTGTCCCTCGTGACATTTCGGTTACTGCGCTGGGGTCACCGTGCCACACCTGGGCTGACCTGGGAACCATGCCACGCATGCGCCTCGGCAAAAACATCATGAGCTTTTTTTTTTTTTTTTTTTTTTTCTTCTTTTCTCCTCCTTCTGGAACACTTCCCGCCCCAAGTGATGCATCGGCCGACCAGGGTTATCCAGGATGGCATGTCTGAGCTATATCCACTACCGAGACCCCACCACAGTCCATTGATTGCAACGCGGCTACCCCGACAAGTCGACAGCCTGACCTTTCGGCCAACAATCCCAGCCAATTAATGGCCTGACTTCCTCCACTTCCTCCACCTACCTAGGTACATCGGGCAATGGGGCTAAGATATCGGGTGCATAAACGCGCAGCAACGGCGTGTTCAACGCGCGCAACAGCAACTAATACTCAAATTAAGGTAGTGCCTTCGCATAGTTACTAAATTCCTACTCAGAGCTACCTCCTCAACTTGACGCACCAGTGGCAGGGGAAACGCAGATGAAACCCCTAAGACGTCAATAGTCTAGAATACTAACTAATTCATAAAGACTCTTTATACTACAGTACAGGTACCGCGTGTTGTTAGTAGGAATGTGGCTGTGTCGAGTCGTGTGCGCCGGAATGTTAGCCAAAGAGTGGGAAATTATAGGAAGAACCTCTGCAGCCGCTGGAACGATGATCCTCAAATCGCTCAATAAGAAGAGAGAAAAGGAAAACACCAGAACGCGACGTCGGCTCGGGGCAATTGTCTTGACATATATATACTCTATGAATACAAGCCCATTCTGCCATCCGACGATATACTTTCTTAGGAATCACCCACAAACCGTCCATCCTTGAGCCCGCTATCCAATGCTTTGAACCCTGCACCACCCTTGACCCCAGAAAACCTCGACCGCATCCTCATACCAATTCCTGAATCCCTCATTTCTTATTCATCATTCCCCTTCACTATCCTTTCATTTCAAACGTAGACACAAGCACTGGTCTGACTTGCTATGAGCTGAACGAAGAAAAACCGCCAACGCCTTGCCACGCTAATGCAGACGATGCAAAGTAAGAAAAGAGCTCCAACACAGAAGCAATAACAATACATAAACCGCGAAGGAAAAAAGAAAGAAAAGAGGGAAAATCAATATATAAAATTCAGAAAAACATGATCAAGCCGGCCTCGTATCAATGAATGGCGACGGAGATTGAACTGGTGCCGGGCCTAGTAAAGACGGAGGTCGAATTCTCCCTTAAAGCCACCATTCAGCAACATGCAAGCTATCCTGAGACGTTGACGCGGTAAATCCTCTACCGCATAAGTGTCGATTGGGTTAAGGCCCAGTGCAATACACATGCCGTTGGTGATTGTGTGCACGCCGCAATCATAACCATTTGTCTGCCTCGGAGCCTCGTGTCGCACGACTTTCCACTCACTTTCAATGAAGTGGTTTTCAAGGACATCCTTCAACCATGCCAAGCATAGATTGATGTACTGTTGTGAACCTCTGGGGTTCATGGAATCCAGGTGTGCCACTGTTCTCTTACTTGGTCGGACAACAATGAGTGTCCAATGTGAGTGCTCACAAATTGGAAGCAAAATTGTGTCAATGTTGAGCAAATTCGACTTTTCCACCCCATAGCGCCGAAGTGTTCTTTGAGTTCGAGCGACGCCTTGTTCCTGCAAGCGCTTGAAGAAGAAAGATGACATGGCAAGACACTTGCGTGTACTTCTCTTGACGTCCTTAATGCCAGCGGCCATGTTGACGAACTGATCAAGCCAATTGAGAGAACCATTGACAATCTCATCATTAAGCCATTCTGTTGGTGGAACGACTTTAGCAAAGTCGTGCCGCCTAAGATCAACACCTTCTGCCGTAGTGGCTAGAGTGGTTGAAGCACTTGCACGCAATGTTGCGTGGGCTCGAGCGAGCCAGTCTGAGCTGAGAGGTGAGACAAGTGGTTGGTCTGGGATACGCAATCCGCCGGTTCTGGCAAGTTTCTCTTCGCGCTCTTTTTGTGCCTTCTCTTCAGCCAGTCGCTTAGCCTCTTCCGCTGCTTTCTGTGCTGCTCGTTCCTTCTCGAGAGCAATGCCTGCCTTAGTATCATCACTGATGGCAAGGGACTGAATGGAAGGAAGAGAAAGAATTCTCTCAATTTCAGCGGATGGATCACGGTCTTTTTTGTAGTGTGTCGGAAGACGAGCCGATCTGGTGCCGCGAAAGATTGATTCAAATTTATGGTCTGCAAGTCTCGACAAGAAAGACTCATCATCTTGGAAACTCAAGTCTTCCTGTGCTGCCATCAGAAGAGTTGATGCTTCTTCATCGTCACTGACTAATGTGGGCACATCCAACCCCAAATGTGTTCGTGGTCTTGGAGTCAGGGTACTTTCAGTGAAGCGAACAGACTTTGGAGCACGTTGCATTGTGAGTCGCTTAGGTGCTTTTCGATCCTTCAGGATGGACCTAACAGCCCGAATTTCATCTTCTTTGAGCGGTCGTTTTGCCTCAAAATCGGTAATATAAGATGCTTTAATAGACTCATAGGTAGTATCATGTCTATGGAACTTGGCCTTGAATTCGCATGGTGCAAGCCGGGATACTCTGGCTGCGAGGAAATTGGCCCTCAAATACCCGGTTTTTGTCGTATCCGCCTTGTTGATGCGGGGTGCTAGTGATAATGTGGGAGATGGGGATCTATCCTCTTTGATTTGGAGCTCGACGCGAGCTTTTGGCTGTTCTGGTGCTGGGGGCTCTTCTTCAGGATAGCTGCCTGGCAGCTCTTCAGAGGGCTCGTTCTTCAAGCCAGGCGGTAGGAGCTCTTCAACCAGTTTCCGATGAAAGTAATTGGGCATAATATAGCTTGGAATGATAATGTTGTGTTCCACTGCTGTCATGTCCAGCGCAACATAACCAATGATATCAAGAGGCAGAGGATAACCTTTCGTAGCATGGCCGCCAAGTTCGAGAATGTTACGTAAGACGGGTATCAAATGCCGGGCTGATGTGAAATTTTTGATCCGAACAACTGTTTCCCGAGCCTCAGTGCTAATCGGGTATTCAAAGGCTTTGGGAACTCGCGGGTGCTTGTCCTTTGCCTTGATGAAATATCCAATTTCATACACGGTATCTAGGAAGGTGAACATCTGCTGACATAGAAGCAGATACAATGAACGCAAATCAACTCCATGTTCACCCACGCGAAGTTTTTCGAGATCGTCGTCATTGTCTGCCAATACGGGAAGAAGTGGTCCGAGAATCCTGTTCACTTGTGCGCGTGAGGGACACTGGCGTACAAGAACACAAGTTCTGTGGAAACAGTCGCGTAAGTGATCATATCGTGAGACGAGAAGATTGAGTCCATCTCTGTCCAACCATTCAAAGTCACATTCCTCCGACGCGACTTTGCGTCGTTTGTTGGAAACGTGAACCTTGTTAGTCTTGGGATCAGCAACATAAGAAAGTCTTTCCGAAACGGAGTAAGGCTGGTTGAACACTATGTGAAGGGTCAGCGATTTGGGTTCGTCACGAGGAGCAACGTCATGAAGCCTTGTTCGAGGAAAAAGGAAAAAAAAGAAAATCTAAACATACGATAACGATGGAGTCTATCACCAAGATCCACCAAAGTAGTGAAGATGCTGGACATCATCCCGGCGACGCGTTTCGAAATAGGTTGTAAGTTGAACATGTGTCGCTGTAAAATAAACGTCAGATTAACTTAATAGTCATGTATCCTGCAAATATTAAACATAGTGGAGGAAATATGGGTTTCAAAGCTACTTACTTGAAATTTTTCTTGATACTCAAGCTCACAATCAGGATTGAATGGGCTACGAGAAATGACGAGAGAAACTGGAAGGGCTGCTTTCTGAGAACACTGCACAGAGGCAACCAAATCAACCTCAGGATCTTCAGCGCGGCGCTTTCTGGTGCAAATTCCATTGATTTTGATAAAAAGCGGCCCATAATGCGGAGGTGGCCTGACAAGTAAAGGGTCTGTGGAGGTTTGAAGTCCTAGTTGTTCTTGAAAATGCCTCACAGACCGCAAGGCTTCTTCTATATCTGATCGTCTCGGATCGGACTTTGAAAGTCTTGGGTAGATGGTATCTATGAGAAAACGTTGTTTGGGGAAACTGGTGGATTTTGGCCGTTGACTGAGTCTTTTGGGTGATGGCTCGCGGGGTTCAACAGGAAATCGTCTTCTGAGCTTTGGGAAACGGGGAAGCCAAGGTCTGCTGAGATTGCCCGGTCGGTTAGCAAATACGGTGGCTGGATTATGGGCCGCAAGCACAGGTGAAATAAGAGCAAGATTTTTCCGAGACCTCAGATTGTCCGAGTTGTTGACAGGGAGCACTCCAGTGCCATTGCCATGGAGGTTAGAATTGTGATGAGGCAATGCCTTCGTGACCACAGGCACCGTATCTTTGACGGCATCAGGATTTGGGTCCGCAATCTCCCCAGGTCTTTCAGATCGAAGGTTTCCTTGGTCAGAGATTGTGATACCATGCAAAGAAGAGTCTTCGCTACCAACTCCGGGACTACCCGAGGGCGAATCTAAGGTCCCTTGACTGAAGCGGAAGAAGCATCGAACAGCAAGGGAAGGAAGGGTGGAAAGCGAGGAAAGCCAACCGTTGCGACAGGTAGACATGGTGCCTTGATGGTCTCAGTCACCTGAGCAACTGTGAGCAAAATGACTAACGATCGCGTCCACAAGACTTGCCTTCAATGCGGTAGCTAGCTTGTTTACAAAGGCAGGAAAGCTGAAATGTGACTTGCACAATCTGATGTTCTTTGATAGAAAAAAAAAAAAAAAAGGCAATAGCGGTGAACATGTCATGAAACAAAGGGCTAGAGCAAAAGTTGAAGCAATCAACAAAGAAAAGCTGGTTGGTCTTACTCTAGCTGTTTGTGAGCTGACAGATGATGATGAAAGAAGAAAGAAGGAGACAATCGCAAAAGAATGGGAAGACGCGTAAATATAGGTTTTGGGAGGCCCGTGTACCTCGCTCATCAGTACGCGTGTGCTCGAATGGGTTAGTCAAAGACAATACAAAAATCGCCACAAGACACACGCGCCGCTGTGTGGGCGGTCGCTACCATCAGAGCGCTCTGCTCGCTGAAGAGACGCTATTGATGATGGTTGGCGATACAATTTTGCAGAGCTTCAGTAGAGTTTTAGGGAGTTTATAGATGGCAGAACCTCGGAGGCACAGGGAGCAGGGGCGCTGGCCCCACATAAACCTTCATTCGGCGATGGCCCATTTTTCTGCCCCGCCAACCCTCCAACCTTGACTTTTCGACGCTCGGCATGCAAACTGCAAACGAGACACCGATAGATACCTGCTTAGACATATTCTGATCGTTTCTGGACCTTGGTTAGAACGCACATAATTTATGAACTCAACATCAGAAATCTACATCGCGGTGATGTAAAAAGTATACAAGTAGTAAATTCCCTTTCAACAAGACGGCTACCATGACTCTCTGCGAATATGCTCACGCTCTGCTGCCCATCTTTCAGGAAGACTTGCTTCACAATCTTGACTCAATTCCACCCAGCGTTTTGGTGCAAAAAGCCGAAAAGTATTCGTTCAAGGCATTGATTGTCCCATTCCCCTCCACGAGGGCGGTGACCGCACCAACGTAACCGTCTGGGCGGACCACAACTACGGCACCCTTATCCTCGTCAAAGCCCATCTTGGCATGAGCTGATGCCTTGGCATTGGGTACCCTACGGTCCCATTGATCGTCTGCATAGATGAGGTCTCTATACCTAGCTAACAATCCAGGGACATCGCGCGATATCTCAATTTCCGTTCTCGTGGCAGCGAATATTGTACAAAGTGTGAAGAACAAGCTGTGAGGGTTGTGTCGCTCATGATGCGAAACAGTATCGATATCTGGCCTGGTGTAGCACCTGTAGAACGACTTATTACTGCCAAGTCCATAAGCCAAGTCTTGAAGTGCAATTTTGGTAATGGAAGGTTTTCCTGCGAAGATGAAGAGGCGGAATGAGCCGTTCAAGGGGATTTCTTGCTCGAGATGGACCACATTTGCATCTACTACCCTGGTCACATCAGAGTTGATAAACATATGGCCCGTACGAAGTCTTGTGCCTTTCGGTTGCATCAGCGATGAAGCTGCTGGGTGATTGTCAGACCAATTGACGTCATTCGGTCCATAGCAAACGCCATAGCCACTAGTAAGCTCGCAAGACTCCTTGAAAACCTTGATAAATTCATCTTCCTCCTCCTCCTCCTCCTCCTCATTGCCCTGGTTTTTCAGGTCGCTGCTCGAAGCTGCCTCGACTTCTTTGGTTGCTGGTGGACGCTGGGAGAACAATTTCGCATAGCGATTGTCAAAATTCAACAGGCTCTCAGCCACACCTTTTCGTTCTGATTCGTATGTTTTTAGAATACTCCGACGGGCTAGGCCACCTTCTACAGCGTGAATTTTCCATGCTAGATTCAAGGCATCCAAAAATGCCGTGTTCATGCCTTGACCAGCTTTCGGCTATAGATCAGACCGGTATTTACGTCAGTTTATGCAGCAGAATGATATAAAAGTCATGAAGAATACTGGTCCGAAAGAACTTACACTATGTGTGTGGCAGGCATCACCGCCAAGGAAAACTCGCTGATCCAGGCTATATTTCTCAGAGATTCCCTGACCAATTGGATAGATAGAGTACCACTCTACTCTTTCCCATTCTATCGTATATGGGTGTAGTATTTTCTTGGCCGAGTCTTGGACTTGTTGCTCCGTCGCCGTTTTCCGTGGATTCCAGTCGGGTTCGTTTGAGGACGATATTTGAATGTAAAGTCGGACCATATTATCTTCTCTAGGAATGACCATGATGGAGCCGTGCTGGCTATGAATAGTGCATTTCATCTGCATCAATGCTGTAAGCATTGGAGGTTGGATGACTGGCATCTTGTGTATTGGAGATGACGAACCTTTATATCAGGAAAGTCTGTTTTGACCACCCCGTCCATAACACCCCACACATGCTCAATGGGATCGATGTGTTTTACCGCAATGTTGAGTTGCTGTCGAATAAATGACCTTGCACCCTCGCCTCCGAAGAGATACTTTCCTCTCACCGTTTCGCAAGCTGTACCATCCACATGCTTCAATTCGACGGAGACTGGGTAGTCGGGATTGGCATTCTCGTCTGAATTGAAACTTGTCACGGTCCAAGGTCTTTGGACACGAACTCCACTCGATTCGAGATCGTTGAGGAAGACTCTCTCTATGTGTCCTTGGTGTAGCAGAGCAGTAAAGGGATATCGAGCATCAATAAATTTCGGACAACTTGCCCAAGTTCCCGTCCGAACAATGCCCCTTCCAGACTTATCAGGATTCCAGAATGCCACCTCGTACACACGAGCAGGTTTGTGGGCCATGATGGCAGCTTTGAGACCCATATTCCGAAGGAGGTCCAATGAGCGTGGCTGTATCCCATCGGCACGACCTGTCCTGGTTGGTTCTAGCCGATTGTCGATGTGCTTGATGCGGTAGCCCCATCTGGCCAAACAGGTTGAAAGCATTAGCCCAACAGGACCAGCTCCCACAATGACTACTCGCCCAGTTCGTCAATTAAGTACATAAGTTGTTGGCGTTTGAGAAGGCATTGGCTACAATGCGACATTTCACTTATAGGCAACGTAGCTTACCAATGTCATAGAGTTGAGAGCTTGTCTCATGATTGCCATGTGCTGCCATGGAGCCTGTAGGATAGGATTCAAAGGCAAGGTATGATTCTGTAACGGAAAGGGTGTTCAAAGCTGCAAGTTTCTTCCACCCTCAGTAATGGAGGGGAGGGGAGAGATGGAAACAAATTGGTAAAGCTAGTCAAGGCGTGTTCAACACGCGGTCGAGATAGGTGTAGAGGTTGGATAGAATTGAGAGTGATAAACATCGGGACGTAAAGATCTTTATATCTATCAAACGGAGATGAGATCGGCCGACGGTGAGGGGAGTGGGTTGAATTGAATCCCATCAGCATTCCATCTAGCACTTGTCATTGGTTCCAAGTTGCCAATGAAAGGGCTCTGGATGCACTTGAACTTGCCGTGAACCATGGCCGGTATTATCATGGATCGGATGGATGCAGGGACCTGATTCACTGAACGCGGTGGTAGGGAGGGAATGGGTAGCGGGAGGGGAGGGGAGGGCACGGCAACGCAACGCAAGCAAACTTGGGGAAGGAAGGATGAGGAAGGAGGTGGAGGAGGTGGGCATTTGCTTATTACTGGCGCGCTAGCTTCACGTGTCGGCGTCCAGGATGGATGGAGCATCAATCAGAAGACGGAAAGAAATTGCAAATTGCATCACGTCTGGGGGTGTAGCTGCTGCTGCACGTCTATTTACCGATGTCAGTTCCCGGCCGTTGCAGGTTGCAGAGCCCACCGCCACTCGATTGCTGGGATTCGGCCTGGAAGGCAACCAAGCATGATTGATTGATTGCTTTGCGCCACTTGTGATGCTGGATGCTGGACGCTGGATGCTGGACGCTGGATGCTGGACGCTGGATGCTGGACGCTGGATGCTGGACACTGGATGCTGGACACTGGATGCTGGATGCTGGATGCTGGATGCTGGGGGTCATGGGTTTGTCAGCTGTGACAAGCCAGAACAAACCAGTCATTAGTCCATATCAATTGATGTCTGTCCAGGCAAAAAATATGGATGGACTATCCATTTGTCCTTGATGCCGAAATAGCTCTGAATTGCAAGGATTCCTAGATTGCCTAGCGTACCTTAGATAACTATGTGCCTACCTGGGTATTCTATGATCTTCGTGTGGTATCAAGTACCTCAGATCAGCGATCCTAACTGGCGAAGCATCCCTGCAGATAACTCCACGTTACCCCAGCTCCAGGTGGATTATCCACTCGCGGAGACGAGAACTCTAGTAACTATTACGGAGTACTGTTTTTGTAGGTACCTCAACTACCTAGGTAGGTAATTAAAAACGTCGCTATAGGAGGTACTTCTTCCTCTATACTCAATTGTACTATAAGAAAGGTTCTAAAAATAATTAAAGTTATATAAAAAGCTATATTGTACTTCTTGCAACTATACTAGGACTGCAGCGCAGAGGTTGCATAAACAGCACTATCAGACAGGCTTGCCTTATAATCCTTATCATGCCGCAGTATAGTTAGATTTAAGGTGTTATTAGAAGCTGTTAGGCTAGTCCGTTAATGTTAGTAGTAACCTAAACGCGTTGTTTAGAGTTTTAGCGTGGAACGTTTTTGAAGTCTACCAGAGGTCAGTTCTAGCAGACCCACAATTCCAGAGAAATTGGGGGTCGGCCCATGTAGCCGGAGCCCTACGTGTTGGAACGGTCCGGCCGCTTTTACGCAACCCGCCGGGGCTACCCAAGTATGTCTGTGGCACTTCCCATAGAAGGCGCCTACGAAAGTGCTGTATTTATTACCTGTGTATGCTTTTATTATATAAAGCAGACCCTTGGACTCATCAGCTCTCATAGAACACGTTGGAAATTATCACCAATAAGTTTCGGTAAGATTGCCATAATAGCTTTGGGCTGTGTTTGTGATTGGTGATGACTGAAACTAAAAAGCTGGTGTCTCCAGGCTGCCTGCGCGCACCATCCGGTGGGTCATTTATTAGCCCGATCTCATCTCTTCCCCATAGGGAATAGGGTACGGAATACCTAGGTGCCTATACCTGCCCTACCTAAGGTCGAATAGCCCGGAACATCGCTCACCCCCACCCCTCCTTTTTCCTTTCCCCAGTTGACCCTTGCTGCGGATGTTGAAAACGGCAAGTAATATCGGGAATTCACCTGCAACGTCGCAGCCTCAAGCCTCCGATAATCCCCCCCAGGCATCCGAAATTCGCAATTCGACGATGCCGCCACTGGCTTACATTACACACCAGGTCCAAGCACCCTAGTCTTAGACAACCCTCTGTGATGCTGGGTTCCGTCGGCCGAGATCCTAAAAGGTTGCTTACTACCCGTAGATTTACTGCTAGGGGTAAAGCTGGGCTCTTGGCGGAAGCTTCTAGTTCTTCTTATAAGCTGCGCCGTATCGCCGTATCGATCTACTTGCTTGAAATAAGCTCCCTTGCGCCTCCTGGTATAATGTGATTCGCGAAAGTGGAAGCATTCACGTCGCACTCGGCATTTTGTGCGTGGGTAGGTCACTCATTCAACCACCTATTAAACTTCCTCCCCTATGTATGTATGACTTTGTGGTAACAACATGTGCATAAATGTACTTTAAAAAGACCCGCGGGCTGGAAACCGGGAGCGGGACTGAGTTAGTGACCAAAGTCAAGAAAATTATCATCGTCCCGGGTTCGACTGGTACCAGAAACCATCGACTCATCGCGTCCTGGACTGGACACTTTTGTGGTCGCCTCCGTTTGCTCCCATGCCAACTGGCAAAACCTGGGAGTGCAGCTGGCCAGCAGCAGCCATGGAATACCATACCATGTTTACCTTGCTATTATGTTTTATTGTGACCCCATCCATTGTGTCCCGAGAAGTACTGCGGCAAATGTGAACAATAATTATTTCGAATCGGATGAATGTATCCAGTCCCATCTGGTTTTTCATTCCTTTCCTGTGTAAACGACAGGACTATCTTTTTAAATAACACGATCGCAACTAGCATTGCTTTCCTTTCCACTGACTCGGGGGCTTGATTTCTGATGTCTTCAAGGCGCTTGCGGCAAGATATAAACCCTCGGCATACCAGTCGAGCCGCAACCAATTTGCAGCAAACCCAAAACCGAGAAAGCCCGACGAAAAGAGGTCCCTTGGCATCGCCAGGACGACGTCAATCACACCAGCCATTGACTATACGCATGAATCTTACGGAGAGGCAAATGAACAAACTCACCGAAGCGTAAGTGCCCGCAATAACCCGTGGAAAGCACCTCTCATCGCTAAAACCAGCCAAGGATATCACATAAAGTGGATGACAGTCCTATCAAGAGGAATAACGCCATGCACTCCGAGTCGAGAAGCCCCGTCAAAGACGATTGTTGGTCTGATGCTTATGTGTTGCCGTCAATGGCATATGATGATAACAGACCTCGACCCTACAATGCCAACAACATCCCAGCTATTTCTAAGAGCAAGTTGGCTAACAAAGCCCCGGAGCAAGCTACACCGAATTTGGCCGGGCGAAGGAACCAAGTACTTCCGCCACCAATAGAGACTTGTCCGTCATCTCAGCAATCTAAGCGCGAGGGGGAGATGGCTTGCAATCAAGCAAGAAGCCCTCTGGAAACATCATTTTCCAGCGGCGAGCACATTTTGGAGGAGGACGAAAGGTCTGGTGTCTGCAGCAGTTATTACGGGAGCTCTACACAGACGAAGAATGAGTTCCAGAGCGGGGACCCCGTCCAGCGAGTCAACGACGCTATAGTCAAGATGTATAGCTCGTGGTCTCACGTAAACACGCCGGATATGAGATCCGAGTATCCCCAGAGGCGACAGAGCCTGGCACAGCGTCCCAGAAGATCCAAGAGCACAGTTGATCAAACAATATGGCCTTATGCTTCCTCGCTATTCTCCGTCGATACCTCGCCGCTTCCAGCTTTCGCAGAGCCCCCTCAAAGTCTGCCCTCCATGCTCTCACCAAGTTGTCAGTTTTCTCCGCTGCCGCTATATTTTCGCGGACAGAGCTTCCCTTCAGTAAAGAAAGGTGAGAAAACGATGATTGGGTGTAATGGTTGGCTCGAGAGCACGGAGAGAACTCTCAGCGATTGCAAAAAACCACAGTCCAAAAGAATGGCGTTCATTGACAGCATTAAGAGAATGGCTAAAGACGTGGTAGGTGTGAGCTATTTCAGAAGAAGTGCAAAATGAAATATACTAACTTGCAGGACAGACAGCGGAGCTGAACTCCTCCTCCCGGCGGCCAAACTTGGCTTCTTCTGGTCTCACGAGCCCGCAACTCACCATATCACTTAACGCTCGGGAGCAGAGCCTCTTGTATTGCGAACTCGAATTTCATTTGACGTCTTCTCTGAACGATTATCTCATTTCTGAATTTGAAAAAGGCCATCTAGTACCAGATAACCTGAAAAAGATATCAGATTCTTGGCTTCAGAATGGACGACCAAGAGTTATCAGTTTCCGTTACGATCTTGAAACGCAGCTCGAGTTAGTCGCCTTGCACTTGAATGAATTCAACTTCTACGGCCGACGTCAAAGCAACCCAGCAGAAATATCGGGACTTCTTCATGCAATGAAGGTCAACGCCAGGGCTATGCGGATCCGTACCTTTTGCCAACCCGATTCTGTTGTCGCCAAGCAGCTGGTGGATTCTCAGTCATTGTTTAATTTGCTCAACGTGTCTCATTCTCAGCAGCTTGCACTTGCAGAAATCGCCCATTTCTTCAAAATGATTGTTGAAAGAGAAGCAAGAGGCTGCGAACAGCTGGGATCAGAGCATGCTAATCCTTAGTCAAGGACTAGCCAACAATCAATTTATGTACGAGGCTGTAGCTACCGCGTGCTCTCAGCGAATTTGCAGTCAGTCAAATTCTTTGTGCAGATGCATTCATGCATTACTGAAAGGCCTTTACTGCGAGCTTTCGTATGGAGATATTTTACTATAGTCGAAAGAACAGGAACATGAGACGGGACCTCTCGACTCGACTTGGAGAACAGCTTAGTTTCAGAGACTGCCACGTACTGCCAGCCCAGAACCCAGATCATAGTAGAGTGTTCGAGTCAAATTAAGCAGGAGTGGTATTCTTTCGCCAGTTGATATCAAGGCTTTATCAATAGGAACATTATCTCCTAGTTATAGAGCATATCAAGCTGCATGCAGATGCTTTCCGACATTTACAAAGTCAAATCCGCTGTAAGCCATAATTCAGCATGTGAGATATATTCCGGCTCGCAAACCCACTGGGTATGATTGAACCGCGCAAGCTATCAATTTAAAATGGCTTGACAAACCTGTACTAGTGTCATGGCCAATGAGTCCAGGAGTGAACATGGACAGTGTCCAAAGTCAAGAGTCTCGGTTTGGACATGACCGATAGTATGTAGATTTTTTTTTTTTCTTTTTTTTTTTCCTTTTTCGTTACCGTCTCGGCCGCCTCTCATAGTATATCCAGTCTTCGCCATATAGTTGGTCGTGGTCATAGGGATTTTGCAGATTGTCCTTAATAATTCGTCGATTCTGTATATCGTGCCGCTTGTCGGCACCATGAGAGACTACATTCCCCTGAAGCCCGTACTTTCTCTCCCACATTCGTTGCTCATGCTTGCTTCTAGCTCGAGCCTTTTCAACCTGGTGAGTGATGGCATTGACGCTAAGGCCACCAGCAACTGCACCAAGAACCGTAGAGACTGCACGAGGCAGAGCTTCCGAGCTGTGACATCGTCGAGGCCTGCTTTTTTCCTGTTTGCGCTGGATCATGGCTTCAGACGCTTGGTTGGCAACCAAGCCTCCTGCAATGGCGCCTACAATCCCGGCACCAATACCAGTTGTTGTCTGGGAGAAATGCTTCAGGACAATACCCAGAGTTCGCTCATGACTATCTTCTCTGGAGAAATCGCGCCACGAAACAGTACGCGATGGACTGCGACCCGAATGGGATGAGGATCTAGCTGACGATGTCAAGAGGGATCTAGGGCGCCGCGTAACAACAGACACCCTCGGAGGGAGAGAATGAGATTGTCCTTCTTCTCCTCGGAATGGGATCCCAAGTGCTGCAGCACTCTCGCGATAATAATCTTCATTTAGCCCCCGTGGCAGCTCTTCTTGACCTGGCACTTTGGAGTTGCTGGTCCTATCTGGCTCTCGATCTGGGAAGTAGTTTTGAAAGCTGTCTGACTGGCGACCGCCACGGGGGAGCCTTCTCGCATAATAGTTGGACATGATTACCCGCCCAAAAAATAATAAAATAATAGAAGAATAGAAGAATAGAAGAATAGAAGAATATTCGTATAAGATATGGTTCACATTATCTCCATGCCGAGTATAACAGGAGTGAACGGCAGCGGGCCGTCAGCACGGCGGTACTGTTAAAAAAAAAAATTGCTGTTGCGTGTTGCTCCAAAAGCCATCGAACACAGGACGTCACAGCCTCAGCCCCATGGCTCGGACGTGATCAAAAAAAAAAAAAAAACTCAGCAAACCAAGAGTAGCGGTCGACTGTGAGGGGCAGCTGACCACCCTCTTGCAGGTAATGTATCCATAGCAAGAATTGTGTCCACGAGACGGTTCCGGCCACATGAATAGAGTGGTGGAGGAAGCATGAGACTCTCGAAGTTGCATGCCATTCTCAGCCTTCAATCAATTCACACTCCAGGCTGGCTATTCGGTTGCACTAGCTCGCTTCTCCACCGGTTTTCTTTTTGTCATTACTTTTTCAGACCGCGGGCCGTGTCTGAGCTGCGATGCCGATGGGTAAGAAGGGCTGTTCATGAAGTCGTCTTCTGCTGACAGGCTCCGAGCTTGAGATTCCCGTGGCTGGCTCCAGAAGTGTGTCCTTTTGCGACGGGGAACTTATCCACCTTCCTTCCACCTGGTTATCGGCCAAAGCTGAACACCCTCACCCTCGAGCAACATGCGTCCGAATGTCTCCCCAACGGGATGAGTTCTGGTCGTTGATGCATTGTTAGTTCATCCACGATCACACCCATTTCCGATTGGAGACCACGTCTCTATTCATGGATGGATTTTGGATCGAAACGCCTAGTGGATTGTAACTGCACCACAATTGCCATCTCGACACTCAGAAGTAGCATCACGTTGTCCCGAAGGTGAGACCTCAACTCTAAGGAGCATAGCCTCGTCCTTCTCGGCATTTGGCATGCTCAGACTAGATTTCCGGTTCGCCTGCTTTCTTTCTGTCGAGGAAGCACCGTAATATGGCCAAATCACAGCATGAACGACTAATAGCAGGGGAGGTCACTTTGCACGTTGCTACTGATTATGAAACTCTGACACCAGACCCCGAGCATAGCTCGGCATCGACAAGCCTCTTGCAACACATCCATGGACGACATGGAACCGATGGCAGTGATCTGGAGACATATGCAAATGGGTCCGTTAGTGGTTCGATCCGTGAGACTTGGAACAGTCCACGAATAAATACCTACCGGTATATCAGTGTCAACTTGTCATTCTTCATCATGGGCATGCATGATGGCAGTATTGGCGTACGTAAAGAGGTTCCCTGAAGAATGTCCTACCTTCATTGAGCCCGTTCTGTGCCAACTGTTATTGACTCACTTGGTCTACAGGCTCTTCTTCCTTATGTGAGTATATACGCCGGCAAGTCGAACCTCCTGAGGGTGCTTTCTAGCTAGGACATCAACCCTGAGCCACACCGGTCATGCCAAGATTGACAAGTTTCTATTTTCTAGATCGGTGACTATTACAACATAAACTACACTACCATTTCGACAATCTTTGTTATCCCGTTTTTTGGATATGTAACAGCTGCTTTGACCAATAACTGGATTCATTGCACTGTCGGTCAACGAGGAATCGCCTTCTTGGGACCTTTCTTCCGCCTCTTAGGCTACGTCCCGGTCATTTTGCGTCCTCCTTTCCCTTTGCTTCCTATCTTATTCATGCTCATAGGATTCGGAAGTGGGGTCGAGGATAGCGCTTATAATGCCTGGGTAGAGAATTTGCACCAAACCAACGAGCTCCTTGGAATTCTTCACGGGGCATTCGGGTTGGGAGGTACCGTTGGACCTATTGTAGCATCATCAATGGTGGCCAAGCTTGGAATGCCCTGGTACTCCTTCTATTACATCTTCATTGCCATCGTCGTGGTAGAACTCGTTTTTGGACTGTGGGCGTTCTGGGATGCCACGGGAGAGGTACACCGAGAGAGGATTCATAATGAGGGTACAGGCAAAGAAGCAAACACGGCCACGGTCGCACGAGAACCAGTTGTATGGATCATTGCTATTTTCTTGCTCTTCTATGCCGGTGCAGAAGTAAGCTTAGGTGGCTGGATCCCGACGTTCATGATGAAAGAGAGGCATGCCGATGGGTTTCTGGCAGGCGTTACTGCCACATGCTTCTGGCTCGGTTTGTCCCTGGGACGAGTAATTCTGGGGTTTGTTACAGGCCGTGTAGGAGAGAGATTGGCCATCACAGTATATCTACTATTCTGTGCCGTGTTCCAGCTGATTTATTGGTTGGTACCCAGCATGGTCGGAGCGATGGTATCAGTTTCGCTACTTGGCTTTTTCCTCGGACCACTTTTCCCAGCAGCCATTGTTCTGGCAACTCAGATTCTTCCTCCTGAGTACCACGTCAGTGCTATAGGTTTCGCTTCAGCAATCGGTGGAGGCGGCGCAGCTGTCCTACCATTCGTCGTTGGTGCGATTGCAGAAGGTCAAGGCGTAGGGGTCTTGCAACCTATTGTCCTAGTAACCCTCATGATTCTCATCGCCATGTGGTTGATTCTCCCCAGCAAGGGCAAGGGCGGAAATGGAGGACGAAGCCGAGACAGGCTCGAAACGGCGTGATATCGATCTTTGAAGCACCTTGTCTTGCAAACTATGAGCTGCAGCATGGATTATCCTTTACTGCTGCCACATCATTTGTTGGAGAAGGTCATTTTTTCAATTTTTTTGTTTAATTGGTACCATCCGTCTCGGAACATCAGTCATTTTGACTCAGATAAATGTAGAGAGCTTCTTACCAAGTCAGTAGGTAGTTGCGTGATCCTACCGGTAATTGCTAAATCTTCTAAGAGCATAACCTTAGGACGTTTTAAATTCAGCACGATATAGTTTACCAACGAGTTTCCTTCTTAGATTTCAATAAATATCTGTTTCAAATAGAACAATGAAAGCAGACATTGCTGATGTCATGGCTCCAAGAAACTGTTGTTGAACGTAGTGCCATAGTTTATGTTTCTAGACTGTGGCGGGGCTAAATGATAAAGTTAAGCTTGAACAACATTTCTTAGCAAGCGCCCGCATCCTCGCGACCTCGGCCTTCTTCTCCGATTCATTCACGTCGTAAGCACGCCGCACATGGTCGTAGTAGTTTTTTGGTCACATTTGCACATGGTTTCGTTCCGATCATCTTGGCCGATCATTCCTCGAGCCGTAAAGCTTTGCGATTCGATCCCTCATCCATCGCCAACCCCACGTCACCACACAACACGATGCCGTCGGTCGAGCCGCCCTCGACGACAGCGGCAGAGATTGTGCCCATCCAGCCTTTCCGACCAGACCTGCATGAGCGAGCCTGGGCCTCAATACCTCATCCGACCCTCCCCCTGATCGCGACGGCTCACGCCAAAGCTGTAACTATCTTCTCGCTCTCTACTCTTTCCTCCCATAGTAGCTTGACCGGTGGCCACACACGATCCGTCCGAACTGCAGCATGGAAACCTGGCCTGCCGCCTCACAAACTATGTCTAGTATCCGGGAGTTTTGACGCTACGGCAGGTCTCTGGCGCTGGGATGGGGATTCTGCCGCTGAACCTAGCGACGAGACGGACGCGCTCGAAACCGAAATCACAACAAGACAAACAAGAGGCCTCACAGATGACTATAGCGATGCCACGCAAGCTGCTGATACAGATTGGGAGTTTACTCTGGTGCTGGAAGGGCACGATTCTGAAATCAAATGTTGCGCTTTTGCTCCCTCGGGGGCCTATCTCGCTACGTGCTCCCGAGATAAATCGGTCTGGATCTGGGAAGACATAGGTGCTTCGGAGGCAGATGACGAATGGGAGACGATTGCTGTACTCAACGAGCACGAAGGTGATGTTAAGGCTGTCGCTTGGTGTCCTGATGTTCCTGGGAGAAATTCCCGCCGCCAATACAGTGCCGATGTTCTTGCCAGCGCGAGTTATGACAATACAGTTCGCATTTGGCGGGAAGATGATGATGGCGAATGGGTTTGCGTCGCTGTATTGGAGGGTCACGCCGGGACTGTATGGGGCATAGAATGGGAACCACGACCCAACAACACCCGGTTTCCTCGCCTCCTGAGCTATTCTGCCGATGGAACCATACGCCTATGGGCACTGCAAGAAGAAGGTGACGACGGGGACGTGGCTGCTAGCGGCGCTGGTTGGAGTGCTCTAGGTGGCATTCCCAACACAATGCGAAGATCTCTCCGCGAAGATTGGACATGCACTGCCACTCTCCCTGTCGTCCATGATCGTGATATTTACTCCGTGACATGGAGCAAGGAGACGGGCCTGGTTGCAAGCACTGGACGAGACGGCAAGATTGCCATATACCAAGAAACCGAGTCATCGAACTCGCCTGTTGCAGAGCGTCAGGTCAAACACTTAGAGTCGGAGGATCAGATCATGTCCAATGGCCATGACGACACCAAATCTACATCGACCACGGCTACAAAGGCGTGGACCTTATTGACTACAATTTCCAACGCTCATGGACCATTCGAGGTCAATCATATTACCTGGTGTCGGCGCTATGACAACGCTGCTAAGAACCGGGGCGAGGAAGAAATGCTGGTCACCACAGGGGATGATGGTGTAGTAAGATCCTGGCAGGTCAGAAGCGATGTCGAGAAGACGGAAGATCATAGACATACAAGATAGTCCGTTATGGAGGTTCAAATGAAAGGAAAATAAGATTGATTTTTGATACCGGTCGATCTCAGCGTGACAGTTGATTGAGATGTCTTCTTGTGCATCAGGGTAATGTAGCCAAGCGTACTCTACTCAAGCGGAAAAAGAAACACCAAATTATGCTATTCTCTACTGTACCGAAGCCACGCTACGGTACAGGAGCTATTAATTTTCCTCGGACGAGGGATTTTATGGTACATTCTACTACACAAAGAAACCGCCGCGTGCTTCGCCTTCCGAACAAACCACCTACTGTACGAAAATGCAGGCCTACCTCGAATATTTGCAGTGACAACGAGCCTTCTTTCCTCGCGCATAGCTCCCAATTTTGCATTAAAGCTTTACTCGCCCTTGAGTTTGTCCTGTTTCACGGTGAAAGCCATCTCCAACAGGTCCTCCTCTTCCTTCTTGTGCAAATGCTTCAGGCCAGTTGCCACTGACGCACTGGGGTTGCGACCAGCGTACATGACGTGTTTTCTGTCATGATACTTGGTTTGATTGAGCAGAGTCTCAATACGAGGCTGCGTAAAGCTCCAAGCACCAGCGTTGAGAGGTTCTTCTTGTGCCCACACAATGGTCTTGGCGTTGGGGTACATGTCGAGGTTCTCTTTGAGCTGTTTCCAGGGGAATGGGTTCAGCTGTTCAATACGCGTGAAAGCCACATTGTCGATCTTGTTGTCGGCACGGTACTTGTGCAGAGCGGCCCATACCTGACCCGTGCACAGAATGACACGATTAATGTCCTCGGGGGATTTGATGTTGCCTGTCTGGTGCTCAGGATCGGGGATAATCCACTGGAACCCAGCATTCTCGCCCGTGAAATCTTCGATATTAGAGCGAGCAAGCGGGTGGCGCAGCAGAGACTTGGAGAAGAAAATGACGAGGGCTAGAAAGGATTTGTTAGTACACGACATCTTTGAAAACGTATGTTCGATGACTAGTTTACTCACGCTTTCGGAACTGTCGGTGCATCTGTCGTCTTAAGACGTGGAACAAATTAGCAGGAGTAGTCATGTACGCAATCTGCATGTTGCAATCCTGGTGTTGTCTAGCAAGCTTCTCGGGGCTCGGGAAAATACGCGGGTCTTCGTTGGTCAGCTGCAGATACCGCTCTAGACGACCGGAGGAATGTTCGGGACCTTGGCCATCATAACCGTGTGGCAGAGACATGACCAGACCGGTTCGCTGCATCCATTTAGCCTCACCAGAGGCAATAAACTGGTCGATGATGCACTGAGCATTGTTGGCAAAGTCGCCAAACTGAGCTTCCCACATGACCAAAGCATTCGGTGACTGCAGAGAGTAACCATATTCAAAACCAAGCGCACCGAACTCGCTCAGGGATGAATTTGAGATGACAAATTTGCCCTGGTCTTTGCTAATGTGCTGCAAGGGCGTATAGGTCTTCTCATTTTCCTGGTCATGGAAGACGGCATGACGTTGAGAGAAGGTGCCTCTCTCAACATCCTGTCCAGAAACACGGACGTGATAGCCCTCGGTTACAAGACTACCAAAAGCAAGAGCCTCTGCCGTGGGGAAATCGATATCCTTGCCATCGACAACCGACTTTGTTCGGGTGGCGAGAATACGCTTCAGGTTGCGGTGAATGTGGAAGCCTTCTGGAGCCGAACCAATAACTTCACCAACGTGGTTGAGAGTTGACTTATCAACGCTAGTAGCGTGATGAGGCAGAACCTCGGTCGCTAACTCCTTAGGTGATTTAAACCCATTCCATGCAGACGTCGTCCACTCTTTGGAAGTAGGGGTGTAGTCCTTAGACTTGTTGAAGCTTTCCTCCAGCATGCCCCAGACCCATTGCTTGTGTTCCTCGATATCTTCTTTGGTGAAGGTGCCCTCTTCCAGCAACTTGTTCACGTATACATCGATTTGGGGCTCCTTCTGTTGGATCTTCTTGTACATGAGCGGTTGCGTGAACGAAGGCTGATCGGTTTCGTTATGGCCATATTTTCGGTAGCAGATCAGGTCAATTACGACATCATGCTGGAACTCGGCTCGCCAATCAGCGGCCAATTGGCAGACGAAGTTCACAGCCTCGACATCATCAGCATTGACATGGAATACAGGAGCATCAATAGCCTTGGCAATATCAGTACAATAGGCGGTAGATCGAGCGAATCGTGGATCAGTAGTAAAACCAATCTGGTTATTGACGACGAGGTGGATCGTGCCACCAGTAGAGAAGGCTGGCAGAGAGTGAAAACCCAAGCACTCGTAGACAATACCCTGTGCAGCTAATGCAGCGTCGCCGTGTAGAAGTACGCCCATGGCGGTTCTGTGGGTCGTTTCATCGTTGTTGTAGTGCTGGATAGCGCGAGTCTTGCCCAACACAACTGGGTCTTCAGCTTCCAAATGAGAAGGGTTGGCAACAAGGGAAAGCTGAACGCGCTTTCCAGATGGTGTTGGACGCTCGAAGTTCATTCCCAAGTGGTATTTGACATCACCAGAGCCTTCGTCCTCGGCACCAAGGGTACCAGCGAACTCGGAAAAGATGGACTCGTTAGGCTTTCTCACGACGTTGCTCAGAACGTTGAGTCGGCCACGATGGGGCATGCCGATGACGATATCTTTGACGCCGTAGTCCACACTACGGTCAATGAGAGCTTTCATACCAGGAACGAGTGTTTCACAGCCTTCAAGACCGAAACGCTTGTCATTGGGATATTTGGTAGCGAGGAAGGACTCGAAGCTAGAACTCCAAATGAGGCGATCCAGGACACGTCTCTTCTCATCAATGGAATACTTGAATGGCTGCGGAACCTCAAGACGCTCACGCAACCAGTCGCACTTTTCACGGTCAGGGATATGAATGAACTCGACACCCCAAGATCCGGCATAGATCTTTTCGCAAGCGGCGACAATTTCGCGAAGCGTCATCTTGTCACGGCCGTCGCGCTTGAACCTGGGCAGAATGCCTGGGCCCAGGGTATATTCGGTATCAAGATCGGCCTCGGTAAACCCGTAGTGTTCAAGAGTAAGCTCCTTCGGCTTGATGTTACCGAAGCCTTCAGCTGTGTTTCGAATGCCAAGAGGGTCGATGTTGGCCTTGTGATGGCCGCGGGCCTGGTACGCTCGAACGAGCAGCTGCACTTTCAAATGATTTGTAACATCGGACCCGTCCTCGAGAGACAGATTGCCGGCGAGACGAGGTACTCCGCCAGTCATGTTGGGTACCAGGTTGGGTGGTGGTTGGAAAGCCTGCGAAATAGGCATATCACCACTCTCCATGTTCTTAAAGTACACCTGCCAAGATATGTGAACACTCTTCGGGTCTTGCTTCCACTGCATGTACATCTCATCGATATAATTAGCAGCACCGCCGGACAAAAAGTTGTCGCTAGGATCCGGCGGCGAATGAGTCGCATCGGTTGCGTACGAGCGCACAGCAGTCATCGCCAGCAGGGATGAGTGATTTGGAGCGATATTCCATGGCGAAGATCGAGCTGGATTTTTCGGGATGAAGCTTCTTGACAGAGCTGCGGAGCATCGAGCACCGCGTAGCAGCTGTGGGCTAGCTCTACAGAGCGGATTCCTCAACATGGTTGAGGCTTGTGACGTATAAGGAGCTTCAGGAGAGTGGTGCAGCAGAACGGTCAAGGTCGAAGTCAACGCTGGACCAGATGACACGTTCGTTCCCTGGTCTTGAACGATCGCAAAAGTGAACAGGAAAAAAAGAGAAGCGGGTCGGGCCACGGACTGAATCGAGAGTGGCGAAGTAATTGAGGGATTAGAATCGGGAAGGGGAAGTTGTAAGCTGACATATCAGAAAGGTCATTTACAGGAAAATCGCGACGGCGAAAAAGCTGCCCTACCCTACCAACCGGTAGGTACCTAACTACTAGGTACCTAGGTAGGTATGTACCCAAGACCAACGCGGGCAAACAGCGGCCGCTTTCCGGTGTGGCCTCGGTCTCGGGCGTGCCGGATGATAACTAGTTAGATACCAGACAGTTTGGTAGGTCACGGCAATGGCACAGGGGGAACAGGGGGCACAGGGGGCCACAAGGCGTCCAACAGGTGCATGCCCAGCCACTCACAGCATCGACAGCCGTCAACTGGTCTTCTAAAAGTGCCACCATCTAATTACTAACCTAGGCCAACTCACCATCCGGCCACTCTGACAATAGCCCAGCGTGTGCCTCTACAGTCCAAATAAGCATTTTTGTACGGTAAGCCAGTTATTTGAGAAGCCGGCAAGTAGGAAGGTAATAGACAAGACGAGGGTGGGAGTCTTCAGCTCCCCTCTGCAACTTCAGGTTATCTCCAGACTCCTTGCATGCAAAGGCGGCTAAAGCCTCGAGATGAGCTCTCCCGACGCCACCATACTAACAGTGTCCAACAGGCCTCAGCCACACGGTCAAGGTCACCGCTCTGCACCAGCCTCGTTCGCCCAGCTCTCCAATACCACACACAGGACGCTCTCAAGGGCCTGACCTCATACAGCCCTTTGGCACGATCACATATCGTATTCTATAATTACACCACCAACCCTGGTCTGTGCAGCTACAATTCACAGCAAGATTACAGAAACGTCTCATCAGACATATTTTTATGCAATTTTGGCCCTCCAAAATTGCACAAGTATTTTCAGACTCCGTCCATCCTCATGCCAAACCCGTGATTGCCAACTCATAATCGTGAAACTGGGCATCAGGCTGGCATCGAAGCATGAGGCGGCTTTGGCTGCTGAGGCCCACCAGGAAGTAATAGACGCGGATTTGCATCAAATTCAACGCAGTCATGGCTATTCCAGCCGGTCGCACCCTGTTCAAAAAGAAAGATGGCATATTGACATTGGCAAGTGACCTCCAAACTGTTACCTGGACACCAAATTCTGGTGGGCCACCAACAGTGTCGTTGCCAGTGTCAAATATCACCAGTAAGATTGTTCTTCGAGACCTTCATTTCTTGAGCTAATCAAGGTCTTTATCTGCCAGATCTTCAGCAGACCCCAGAGACTGCTGCAAAGGTCATGCTAAAAGTCTTCGAAAGATCAGACAACAGCAATGAACCCGCCACATATCTCTTCCATTTTAACACGCCCGAGGCCAAAGCGGAAGCCAAGGCCATTAAAGACGTTTTGTCCAAAATTCTGGCCGATATAAGAAGTAATGACTCCAGTATTCCTCGGCCCGGCTTAGGGAACCCCGTAGCTGGAAGTGCGTCCACTCCTGCCGGGAGTGGGAGTGCATCAGCATCAATGGCTTTTGCAAATGCAGTCAATTCTCAATCAGGATCCTCGGCAAGATGGTTCGATGATGTTCAATTGAAGAATGACATTGAACTTCAACAATCACTCATGAAAAAGGACAGGAGTCTGCATCAAACCTACATGGAAGCTATCTCGACGAAACCTGACTCAATATCCGGGCCAGCTTTCAACACACAGTTTTGGTCGACGCGTACCAACATGTTGAGAGCCCATGCTATTGAAATAAATCAGAAAAGAGGTGCCTACAACGTGCTGTCGACTGTCAAACCTCGGACTGTTGCCGGCGAGTTGAAGCTCAACATTAGCGTGGAACAAGTTCAGATGATTTTTGCTCAACATCCACTCATTAAGCGGATCTATAACGAGAACGTACCAAAGCTGTCTGAAGCGGAATTCTGGTCCAGATTCTTCCTTAGCCGGTTGTCAAAACAACTTAGGGGAGAGCGAGTGACGGAGAACGACAGCCAGGACATTTTATTTGACAAGTACAATGCCAGTGAGAACACACAAGGCATACAAAGTAAGATTATGGCACAAAGTGTCCCTCACATGATCGATCTGGAAGCGAATGAGCAGAACCAAGGCGGTTTCAAAAGTGGAAACGCAAAGGACATCGAGATGAGACCGAGAGCCAACATACCAATTGTGAAGACTCTTAACAGCTTAAGCGAGAAAATCATGGCCAATGTGTCTCCCTCCGATGGCTACGAATACGATCCCGACCGCGATAACTTCAGCGTATTAGCATTACGTGATTTGCGCGGCGACGACGAGGATCATCGCATCATGCTTCGTGTGAAAGAACAAAACAATTTTTTCTCAAAGCGAGATAACACTTCATCTAAAAATACCAAGCTATTTGCAACACAAAAACCGCACCAGGTACTGTCCAAAGTTGGAGCCAGCTTGACGGATTTTGCCAAAGATTCAGCGGAGGGGGTCAGCCTCCAAGCCGCCATTGCTTTCGCAGATGACAGTGACAGCGACGAAGAGAGCGAGAAACCACTCCAGGTAGGCTCTCGGAGCGCCATCAAGGCGGCTGAAAAGGAGGTCATGGAGGGCGTACTTCAGCAAAGGGCACAGAAATACGGACACTCTGGCGATGCTACCACTCCCATGGGACTTCCTCCATCAGTCGCTGAAAAGTGCGCCCTCGCCCACGCTACCAGCATCGAATTTCTCCACCAGTTTTGGACAGTCTTCATTTCGGGCGATGCCGATCGTGCTGCGGAACTCCAGTACCTCGCGGAATCGCTCAAGCGATCTGCACTCCGCATTGCAGCGGTGGCAGACGAGGCGGACATCGAGAGAGAAAGCATCATACGGAAGCGCAAACAAGAGATCCGCGAACATTTCGAAAAAACAGGGAAGAAGATACGATGGAAGTCAGACATGGTTGGCGGAGGTAAAGACGCGGTGATCAAATTAATGCAGCCTGTACTAGATGCGCTACAAAAGGGTCAAGACGATTACGCCAGAGCCTTGGCGGCAGAAGGGATTCAAATTTCGACGGAGGGCTAAGCATCACGGAGGGGTAATTTGGTCATGCGAATGCTCAGGTGGTTTTACTTTCAAAGCAAGGTTCTATCACCTACGTGGTTATTCTTGGGTATAAATAGACTCCGCGACTGAGAATGCGTCGCAGTTCTTCCTCTACAATGTACAAATGAGGTATACAGTATACAATGCACCGTCAAATGCCGTAGACACAAGCCACGTTTGCAATATTCACAACCGGAGTTTCACCACGCTGTTCAGGATCCTGAGCCCCGCCAGCCCATGAATTAGTTGATCCCGTAACAAAGTCTAGCTTAATTCTTGCCTCGTGGATATCGCAGCCCAGCGTGGCCTAACAAGGTGAGGCAGCATTTACGGGCGTATTCTCGCCTCGTCCGTATTCGCTTTATCTTTATCGGTCAAGATCCCGAACCCCATGGAGGCTTTCTTCTTGGAGCCCCGCCGTCCATTGCCATACTCTTCGTCAAATTTGCGTATTTGCTTCAAAGACGCCATGTCTTCACTGATGCTTGCCGGAATTTGCTTCAATGCACTTTCAAAGTGGTCCATGCGTAGTGTGCGGTGCTCTGGGTAATGGTAAGGTTCTGACCCTTGGTAGTTGGAAGCGACTTCATTCTCCTCTTCTACCGCAGCCATGGCAGCTGCGACGCACAAGTTCTTCAGATCTGAACCAGAATAATAAGGGGTGCGTTTTGCCAAATCCTCTAGCGATACCGAGGCATCCATGAACTCGCCCTTGAGAAGTAATCGCAAAATTGCTTTGCGATCATTCTCGCGAGGCAGGTCCACTAATATCTTTCGCGGCAATCGTCGCAACACTGCATCGTCCAGATCAAATGGGCGATTCGTAGCGACCATGATGAAGGCTTTTGTCTCTTCCAACCCATCCCACTCCTTGAGAAATTGATTGATGTGCTCTCGATGGGAGGCACGATTGCTAAGCATGCTGCGATTTGCGAGAAGAGAGTCCGCTTCGTCAATGAAGACAACACATGGGTTGAGGCGTTTGGCCAATGTGAAGACCGCCTTGATCAGCTTTTCGCTTTCGCCAACCCACTTGTCGTTGATGGTAGCACCACTAATCTCAAGCATGTTGGCGCCACTTTCCTTTGCTACAGCCTTAGCAAGCATTGTCTTGCCGGTACCAGGAGGCCCGTATAGCAGGCATCCGGGAATTCTATCTTGCGACAGAACTCCGTACGCGAACGCATCAGGGCGAACTAGAGCCAGAGTCGTAAGAAGTTTGAGGGCAGATATGGTCTCTCGTGGGGCGTGTACATCCGCAAATGTTGTTCGCAGATTCTCGCGCTTAATTTGGCCAGACGCGATCCTTTTTTCGTACTCGTTCAGCCTGGTGACACCCGAAAGATTCGACTTGGCCTCTTCGTGGCCGTGATGACGCTCGCCAATCTCGCTGGAAGTCTCCACGGTCGGCTCATCAGCAATCCACTGTCCTGGCGCCTGTTGAAGAGGACCCATTGCGCAACGTTCCGATAGAACAGAAGCACCAGTCCCTTCTTGCTTCTCTTCTTGAGCCTTGAAAGCGCGGGCCAAGTTGTACACTTCAGGTATTGGGAGGATAGAGTTACGCAAAATCGAGAACCATGGGTTCGTCGACCGCATACACGATTGCACCTCGTCATTCGAGATGTCCAACATTCGTGAAGATCCATCAGGTGTCAAAGCTCTAATCATTCGGTTGATATTGCAAATATTCTCCGCAAAATAGTCCGCATGCTGAAGGCTGAATCGATGCTCAGAAGATTTTGTCTTCGCCATGGCTTTTCTATCCACATGTTCCGGCTCAAGATGACGGGTGATCACCCATTCTGCAGTTGCAAATTGCTTGACTGCATCTTGATACTCGGTGGAAGGATGTTCACAAGATGAAGTTCCAATGATGGCAATTTGAACTCCTTGCTTCCATGCAGTGTCGACCAGAGCCCTGAGACGGTCAATCAGTAAGGACCCCTCGAGAGTCATGCTCAACTCGATTAGGTCATGGAGATGGATCAGGATCCGATTCCGTCTTGACCCATGTGATAAATTCAGTGTCGGGGCGCGTATAATGTGGTCCAATATTTTGTCTATTTTCAAGTTGTCCCATTTGCTGAAGCAGTCGTAGTCGCCTTGTCTGATCTTTTGCAGCTCGTCTTCAAAGGAGCCCGCAGATGCCCGAAGGCTGAGTATGCCAGTCTCGACGTCATTATCATCCTCATCGTTCGGTATGTTGGGGGAATTCGTCCCTCGAAGAAGTCTTCCATTTAACTCTGCGGCACGAAAGCCCATCATGGATACAGCACCACGGGCATACGCCCAATTGAGACCCAAGTAATTACCAATCAAGATAGATAGGTCTTGAGCATCCAAAAAAACGAGATCTGCCTGGTTCCAGAACGCCAAATGCTGGCCGACAGCTTCTGCGATAGCCTTGCCTCCATAGCCAGACATGGACAGTATTGTGATAGGCCGCTTGCACGTTCGAGGGTCAAAGTCCACTGGTGGCTGAGATTGAAACTCGCGGCTCAATGTACTCTGTATTCCCATTAAAGTATCTACAGGTAGATCTGCGACAGCCTGTGCCAAGGGATAGACAAGAGATTCAGCATGGTGGAGTTGCTCTCGAAGGGCTGTCAACACTTGGTCTCCGGGATCTTGCGGTTGAGAATCGAGGTCTTTGTATACGTTCCACCACCAATACGGCCGTACCTTGTACGAATACTCGGCTTGTCTCGCAGGATATATAGAATCGACTAGATGCCATGCAGAATCCAGAATCATATCCCAGAGTCGAGTGAGCTTCTCGATCTCATCAACTTGAATGTATTGAGGTCTCTCCGCAGCACTTGACGTCCATTTAGAATCTCTCGCGAGCTCGGAGCTTCTCTTGAGGAGCATTGATAGAGAAGCGTCAAAATATGACTCGACGGCTTGGTTGAATTGCCGGGACGAATGCGCCTGGCTCGCCAGCAGTTGCGACGTCTTCGTGTGCGTTGTATCCTCCAAAAGAGCGAAAGGAAGCCGTGGTTGCTTCCGTGGTGTATAAATAGAAACATTCTCGCTGAGGAAGGTGAGAGGTAGTTTGACAGGAGGCAAAGCAGCCGCAGTTCGTCGACGAGTCTGACGGCTTCTCAAGGCACTCGATGAGAGATTTCTTGCGCGGCCACCTGTTGTTTCAGCAACGGTGGAGTCGGATTCGTTGCCATGTTCAGTGACGGAACTATCAGCTGGCTTTCCACTGGCACCAGTACCATGTGCATTGTGTCGAAAGGTTATCGAATGAAATGCTCGTTGCGAGGTCCTTAGGGACGCTGATGTTGTGGAAGCGCTCGAAGGTAGCGGTCGCGGAAATGTTGTCGGCATTCGGACAGGTAGGCGACAGACGCGCGTATAAGGCAACGGCTGCGCGAGGAAGATGGAGAGGTCGGCTCTGAATAGTCAAAGCCCGGTTGATATGCAGCGACCTCGATTTCTAGGCTGCATCTCTTGATATTCGTTGCAATTTCCAAACTTTGATGCCCTGTGGAGTTATCGCAAAAGCAGGGGCTTCTACCAAGCAGGCCAGCGACAGATTGATTGACTATGTGATTGGCTTGCAATCAATATTGCAACTAAACACAATTGCATACCACGTAGGTAAAGTATTTGAAGGTCTTCGCTTTTTCATCCGTATTTGAACGACAATGTGCTTCGAGCGCTAATCATACAGAAGAAGCTGATTGAGCTAGTCGCGTTCTTCCCTGCCTACCCGGTAGGGTAAAGGTTATTTATGGATGAGAGATTGCACGACGGCTCCTGCCTACCAATACAATACGTAGGGCAAATCCGGCATGAAATCTGTCTGTGATCCGATTGGTAAGGTACCTGAGGCAGGTGGGTCCAGGTCCCTCCCTCCCTACCTCCTAACCTCCTAGGATAAAATAAAATGGTGCGTGTACGGAATGTGACAACATTGGAAGTATATTCCGTATTGAGACGTCAGTAAACAATGGTGTATATTCAGGACATCTGCAAGCCCATTCGACATATCTCTGCCACTTATCACCCCAGAGCTATGTCGACATCCCATCACCTTCCCCAAGGACGGCTAGCGACCGGCAATTCTCCAGCAGGCGGACTTGAGGGGGACCAAGCCACCGTCTCAGCACTAACACGAGCTAAGATTTATCACGCTTCTTGCTGCCAGCCAGGAAAGAAGCTGATTGTTGTAAACAATTATCTCGTGCAGCACCCATTCGGCACCTGGCCTCATTGCCTTGACCCTGAAACGTACCTGTCCAGAGCACTCACAGTCAGTCACGATCGATGCAATTGCCTCGCAACTCCTGGAACGGCGCCAGAGGAGTTCATGTTGGATCTACTCCACTAGAACGTAATAGTCATGTAATAGTCATCGTTTCTATAGTAATCCTGGGCCTAAGCTCGTTCAACCCGTTAGCAGGTTACCACATAACGCATGCCTCAATTTCAGTATCAGCCATCTAGTCCTCACTCAGGGTCTTGTATCTTCGAACCTAAACCTACGAAATTGCCAACCTGCCTACAATGCAGGCATGGGAAGAGCTCTGAACATTGAACCTGTGAGTTGTCTAACCCACAAATCTGGCAGGCGCTGGTCATCTATTCTCCGACGAAGCACTTGGATTTTCCACGATTGCTAGCGGATCCTCGGCCTCTTGCCGTTAACAATACCTTTGCAACAGCATCAGGCCCAAGTTATACGAATGAGTGATATTCCTTTACCCGCTCGGCCTTGTCCATCATTTCATGAATCCCGCCTCGTGTTAATCTACTATTAATACAGTTCCATTAGAGAGCCCGTCATCGACGTTCCTAATGTGGGTGGTCAACTGAACACACTCACGTCTGCAGGTAAAGAGTCACTCGGTCGACTTCGATCAAGCTTGATTCCTCAGATATCTGTGATTATCTGCCTTGGGTTCACTTGGCATTGTAATGGAGCAACTGCCAAGGTACGATGATGACAGCACTGGGCTTCGCCGTCATAAGCCTTTTCACCCCAAACGACCACACAAGAAATCTCGCAGGGGATGCCAGAATTGCAAAACCCGAAAAGTCAAATGTGACGAGAAACGTCCATCATGTCAAGCATGTATACTGCGGCGGGAACAATGCGTCTATGTCGTTGCTTTCAGACACAACTCCTCAACCAGGCCTTCGCCGGCCGTCAATTGCTCAAGCACAGCATCGCCTTCTTCGCCAATCACTACTTTCGATCAGTCGCACAACCTCGTGCCGGTAGCCGTTGTGAACGAGCCCGTTGCTACATTACCTGGGTGCGATCCAGTCGACATGAAAATAATTTGGCATTTCATGGTGAACACATGCTCCTCCTTTTCCGTAGAGAGCAGTGGTTCGCGGCCAGGATTAGAGATTATGCGAGTACATGTCATGAAACACGCATTAGACGTCAGATTCCTTTTTCGCTCTGTCTTGGCTTTGTCATGTCTCCACGCCAGAAATATAACGGGCCAGGATATAGGTGACCCTTCGAGACATCTTTTGTACCAGTCAGAGTCATTGCATGAATACAGGCGAGCTATTGAAGCTGCTGAACCGAAAACCTTTGGCGCGCTTTTAGCTAATTCTTTGCTCATCACTGCCACGTCAGCTCAAATGTTCCGCGATCCCCTGGGCCCGGATCTCTACATCTTGCAATGGTTACTAGTCTGGCGCGGAATCAGGGTGATCTTCCAGCGAATACACAGAAGTGCTTTGTCAAGCACAGGTCTGGCACAGCTCTTTTACCGCCCATCTATGGACCTTACAGAAGCAGCCAAGCACATACCACAAAATCTCATCAGTCTCATCACGTCAATTAGACCAAACGATACTGATTTTGTGCATAAGAATACTTACCTACACGGTTTGAAATACATCGGTACGTTGTATCAAAATCTTCGGGAAGGTGGCTTCGGACCAGTGATGAGGTTGCGCATCATTACATGGTTTACCTTCTTGCCATCGCTGTTAGTCAAGTTGATGCGCGAGAGACGAGAACGTCCTCTGATCATATTGGCTCATTATGCGGTGTTTCTCAAATTTACGACCAGTGTTTGGTGGCTCGTCGGAGTCGGTGACAGGTCTCTTCGGGATATTTGCACGCATCTAGGTTCGTCTTGGGAATGGGCCCTTGATGTTCCGCTACGGGCCATGATAATAGACGACCCAACTGAATTGGCGAGGCTACTTCTTAACGACCCCTTATGGGAGCCACGAGTATTTTCTCCGGGTTTGAGAGACGAACGACGGGGACAAGAAACTCAACAACTCGGCCTCGTTGACGATGAGGGTCGGCCTGTTCGGTTTGTACAGGATGCAGAGTCCGTCGTGCTTACAAACCCGATTGAGCCAGGTGAAGAACCAGTGTGGAATATGGATAAGTAGCTGTCCAATGTTGCAGGATGGCTCAGTGAATAAATATGTTTTGTCGGGCTGCATCTGAGTGATAAGATGGGAGGGGAAAGGGCCTCAAGGAGGGTCAGCAAGATTTGACTGAGTACAGTGAAGCTGTTCGGGGGCCGCGGTTAAGTAATTGGAAATGTAGTCCTCTCAGCGCTTGAGTGGCAGCGTTGTGATTTCTGTAAAGCGGAACAAGCTATTGGGACTGGAGCGTTACACATGCTATGTATTATATATAATCCTACGGGCTTGTTGGGTAGATATGCCAAATGCGATGTTACACCCAATACTCTTCTAGCAAGTGGCTTGTGACACTGCACCTCCGAATGATCCTTTTCTCCTATCATATTTTGACTGCTGCTCTGCCTTATGTCAAGCTTAGTTGACAGGCCAACAGATGACCTGATTGTTCTTGTCCCACCCGTCATAATCTCGCCATATAGCAGACAGCAGCTTTCGCTCCACGTCGAACAGCAAACTAGCTCAGGAACAAAATCTGATGTGGATGGAGCTCAGCTGTAGCTCGTTGGCCGACAAAATGCGAGTTCAAATGGTTAAAATGATGAGTAACTTAGCCAGGAATATGTAAACAAATGAGCAAAGCTACACTGAGGCATGTGGCAATATGATTCATCAACATTGGAGTCATTGTATGGAGACGGCATGGTGTTACAAGCCTACATTTGGATACTGCACTACTACCATCGCTGCATGCCAACAGCTCATCGGGGATAACGCGAGGCTACGACAAGGCGCTATTGCCGCAACAGAGAGCATCTTTTCCTTTTACCATAGAGCAAGTCGCAACAATGGAATAGTGGCGCAAGCAAAGAGGAAGTTTTATCATTGGTACACAGCCCGCAAAAGAGACTAAATCGACGGAGCTTAGAAGAAACCTTCCACAGCCCCGGTTCCTCTATTCTATACACAAGGCTCCTTTCCTATACCCCAGATATTATGTGGCCAGGACGGCCTAGTTCTTCTCCAGATCCGCAAGAATCTTCGCACCCTTCTCCTTAGCAGAATTAAGGTCGCCAACCATGTAGAAAGCACCCTCAGGAAGGCTGTCACCCTCACCATTCAAGATAGCCTTAAATGAGGCGATAGTGTCCTTGAGATCAACCAATTTACCCTCGATGCCAGTGAAAACCTGAGCGACAGTAAAAGGCTGGCTAAGGAAACGCTGGATCTTACGGGCACGCTCGACGGTGAGCTTGTCAGCTTCAGACAGTTCATCCATACCCAAAATGGCAATGATATCCTGAAGAGACTTGTACTCTTGGAGAATCTGCTGGACACGGGTGGCAGTTTCGTAGTGCTCCTGTCCGACAATTCGGGGGTCGAGCATACGGGAGGTAGAGTCGAGGGGATCGACAGCGGGGTAGATACCCAATTCAGAGATACCGCGGGACAGGACAGTGGTGGCGTCCAAGTGTGCGAAGGTGGTGGCGGGGGCAGGATCAGTCAAATCGTCAGCAGGGACGTAAACGGCCTGGACGGAGGTAATTGACCCCTTCTTGGTGGTGGTAATACGCTCCTGCATAGCACCCATATCAACAGCAAGGGTAGGCTGGTAACCGACAGCAGAGGGAATACGACCCAAAAGGGCAGACACCTCAGAACCGGCCTGGGTGAATCGGAAGATGTTGTCAATAAAGAGAAGCACTGTGCAGTGGTCAGTTTCCACCCCGCATATTTACCGATTGCAGGTCAACTTACCATCCTGACCCTCCTGGTCACGGAAATATTCAGCGATGGTTAGACCGGTAAGAGCGACACGGGCACGGGCACCAGGAGGCTCATTCATCTGACCGAACACCAAGGCGACCTTGGACTCGCCATCGAGTTGAATGACAGAGGTCTCCTGCATTTCGTGGTACAGATCGTTACCCTCACGCGTACGCTCGCCGACACCAGTGAAGACGGAGTAACCACCGTGAGCTTTGGCGATGTTGTTGATGAGCTCCTGAATGAACACAGTCTTGCCGACACCGGCACCACCGAAGAGACCAATCTTTCCACCACGAGCATAGGGGGCCAGCAGATCGACGACCTTGATACCAGTGACAAGAATCTCAGCAGAGGTGGACTGGTCAGTGAACTCCGGAGGCTCAGAGTGGATAGGCAGGAACTTGTCAGTCTTGATAGGACCACGTTCGTCAATGGGGTCACCGGTGACGTTGATGATACGGCCTAGAGTGGCGGGACCGACAGGAATAGTGATGGGTGCACCAGTATCAGTAGCCTTGGCGCCTCGGACCAGACCCTCAGTACCTGCGAGTATTAGAACAGGCTTTCACTTGATAGAATCAAGGGGTAGAAGCTTACCGTCCATAGCAATGCAACGGACAACATTCTCACCCAAATGTTGCTGTGACATGTTCAGTGTAAAGCTCGCATGATCGACTGAATGGCTATACAATTATCACGTACCGAGACCTCCAGGACGAGCTTATTACCGTTGTTGTCGGTCTCGAGGGAGTTCAGAATGGCGGGTAGCTTGGCAGTGTCAAACTTGACTGCACGATGGTCAGTACTAGAATAATGGCGCTGTCATGAGTCGTAGAAAGTCTGAAGCTGGAGGAAAAATGTTTTCGACGTACCATCGACGACGGCACCAATGACCTGAACGCGGTTAGCCTAGACAATGCCTTTCGTTTCGGCTCTGGCGGATCACCCTTACCTGGTGAATCTTGCCCACACCAACGCTGGCAGAGCTGGCGAATCTGCTGTTAAGGGGAAGTTGGAGAGCGGCAGGCTTGATAGCACGTCGTGAGGCGGCGGCCAAAGTCGGGCGAGACGCCCTGGCGAAGGAGGAAATGCCGCTATGGACACTGGTCAGCTCAATTAAGGAGATTGGCCTCAATTGAGACCATCGGTGCGCGAAATCCACCGAGAGTTCGTTCAAGTCATCAAGACTCACCTCTTGAACATCTTGCCAGATGACAGAGAGCGATCAATTATGGGAGTGGAGTGAGGTCGATTGAGGCTGGGGAGAATTTGCAGAGTGAGCAGTTTTGCTCGGGAGCGGACACCCTTCGTCGGTTAGAGCTTTCTCGCAGATCACGTGAGATGCTAGCTAGCATGAAATCGTTTTTTGGCGTCGGGTTTTACAGGAACGCCGACACTATTGCTCCGTGCTCCACTCTCTTCCATGTACCTCAGAGGCTTCCCGTGCTCTAATTACCTACCTGGCCGCGCAACACAAGCTTTCTTCGAAGACATAGCACAGAAAATGCCACAATCTAGGGTCACTAAGTGATCCGTATAGTGACTAGTGTTTGGAAAAGGTCTACAATGCAAATGTTTAGCCGTCGTGGCCATATGCCTCTATTGCTTGTAGACAGGTATCTGGCCTAGTCGCTTCGGTCAACAGTACCTGAGGCTGCTGGCTCTCCTTTTCCCCGCAAGTTGAGTCTGGCGCCAGCTTGTTCCTATTGGAAAGCGTGGCTTCCGATCAATGTGACAGCATCCAGCATGGTATACAATAATTTATACACAGCCTCTCGTGTATCGCATGTGACATGTTTCCGAAATGCCTGACTGCTCTCAGTAGCATTTGCTCAAGTTCAAACACAACATCTCACATAGATTTCCCTCTCGTCTCTGGTCAACCCGCTCTAGGATATTTAAAGAGCCCTGGAGGAAGCTGAGCCATCATTTTCGCAGCGAAATCAACGTATACTGTTATAGATCCCAAAGTTTCTGGCAAATTTATTCATACTTAAACGTGAATGCCTGCAAATGCATCAACAACAAATCCACTGAAATTGATTGGTGGGATCCACGTGATTGGTGCCACCTTTTGACGATTAGTCATTCTTTTTTGAGCTTTCTTTTCGGCATGGAAGAAGGAGCCGTTCGATTGAATCCGGCCAAATACGCCCCGAATTCTTCAACCCAATTACTTCGACATAGCTTCCACACGCCCATACTGCGCCAATTGACATCCCAGTTGTTCGCGTTCGAGCTTCGCAAATATGCTGCGCACATCGGCCTCAAATTTGCTGCGCAAAGGCTTGGTGCGCAGTGTACCTGCTGCTGCCTCCCGAGCCGCTTCCACCCAGGCGCTTTCCAACCCTACGCTCAAGAACATTGAGAAGCGATGGGAGGACATGCCTCTTCAGGAGCAAGCTGATCTCTGGATGGCTCTCCGGGATCGTATGAAGGGTAGCTGGAGCGAATTGACATTGCAGGAGAAGAAGGCCGGTACGTGCACCATTCCCTTCAGACCAACGCTTCCCCCCCCCCTCGGAAAATGTCTCCCCGAATAGCCGAGCGGCCTGCACTACGATACTCGCAACCAGGCATATACAGTTATAAATTTACGCCGGCTTGCACACAACGAGGCATCAGATTACGGGAGTTCTCTGAGGGTCGTTCTGCAAAGTTCTCCATGTTCAATCTGCCGGCTTGAACCTTCGTCTGACTGATCGGCTGCATAATGTGCCTCAACCTACTTGCCATCACATGGCGTCACCACAGACACGAACCCAACTAACTCCCCTTATTGCAGCATACTGGATCGCGTTCGGTCCCCATGGCCCCCGGGCTGTAGACCCTCCTGGCACCAATGCTCGCATCGCCTGGGGCGTCGCCGTCGGCCTTGGAGTTAGTTTCGCGATTTTCGCTGCTATTCGATCTGCCGCCAAACCCGCACCCCACACTATGTCTAAGGAATACCAGGAGGCTTCTAATGAGCTTCTTATCGTAAGTTTTCCAGCTCCCAGAAATCCCAGCTCCCAATGAATATAGATGACTGATTACCTCCGTAGCAACAAAAAGCCGATCCACTCACTGGTATCACATCTGAAGGATACAAGGGCAAGGGCATGGTCCAATCCCCTCCTAAGGGCCATTAAACACTCTCTGTTGATACTATTTAATTCCTTTTGTGATAGAAGAATAGGTGTATCCATGGAGGTCTTCTACCATGTGTAAAATTGTCCTAAAAGTGCGGGTAACTAAGAGGTGAGGCTGGCAAGTTAGGTGAGAGGACACTTTCGCAGGGTGTAAATACTGTACTACGACCGAGGGACTAAGAATCACTCTGTCTCATTGCTCATCAAGAACACAATCTACATCGTAGGCGCTTGGCCACATGAGTCAGAGTAATGATTCAGCATGATCATTCTTCTGATTAGGTTCTCGACTCCAAATACAACCACCAAGACGCATTGGTCGAGCAGATGCACGATAAGGCCTTGCAGAAAAAAAAATCAATATCAACACGTACTTCATTCATAGCTGAAATGAAACCATTAGCATTTACATTTTATAAGCTTTCTCAGAACACAGTGGCTTCCGACAGACATGATTTTCTCCCGTGGGGACGAAATCTACTTGCAGATTGATGTGCAATTCGAAGTACACTTATCTATCACTATACTAAGAACATTTGCTTGAAATTCATAATAAGTTACGTTCATACTGCTCATGCTCATCACCCTGAAAGACAGTTGCATTATCATGTACCTAAATCCTCACATCATCCTCCACTTTGTCCAGCCTCCCTTAGACGTTCAAAAGTCACTTGAGGCAATGGTGATGAAGAACTGCCCATCGCCTCATCCTGCATCCACCTGTCGACCTCGAAGCGACCTTCTTTGCCCCAATATAGGGCCTTCTCCGACCCATTTACGCACGCTTCATGGACGAGCACGTGAGGTATCGGAGCATCAAAGATTGGTTCAGCTAGGACGCGTTCCATTTCCATGTTCAATGCTCTCGCGCCCGTTCCAGAGAGCGCTGCCCTCTCTGCTATGGCGTACAGTGCCTTGTCGGTGAAGAACAACCGAGACGGATACGTTTCAAAAAGCGCTGTGTATTGAGCCACGAGGCTATTTCGAGGCTCTGTAAGTACTCGTAATAAGTCCTTAGAAGATAAAGGGCTCAGAGCACATATGTTGTGCAACCGACCTATAAGCTCGGGGATGAACCCAAATTTTTGAAGGTCGGCGGGTGTCACTAGGTCCAGAGGTGTAAATGCAGAACTTGGCATGGAATCATGATGGGCTATATGGGCAAAAAGGCCTGGAGGCAGAAGTTGCTTGTCGCTCGAAAGTGTTGCTTGGCCTCTCAATTCACCGCCGAAACCCATAGAAGGCTTGGCCACTCGTTGCAGAATTGCTTTCTCAAGTCCGACGAAAGCACCGCAGAAAACGAATAATATGTTGCTCGTATCAATGGTATACTGGTCAACCTTGCCTCCAGGCGGAACTGATTGTGGCGCAGACGAGGAGCCAGTTGGATTGTAGTTTGTATTGATCGGAGAATTCGAGCGCGATGATCGGTTATCCTTCACGCTGATCGTAACTTTTGTGCCCTCTACTAGCTTGAGCAAAGCCTGTTGCACGCCTTCTCCGCCGACGTCACGGCCAGTGGGTGACTCCCTCCTGGCAAGCTTGTCAAACTCGTCCAAGACAACGATACCATGTTCCGTAGCTTTGATATCATAGTTGGACTCTATGAGAAGACGCTCAATGCAAGTTTCTACATCTTGACCAATGTATCCAGCTTGGGTCAGGGAGTTGCAATCGCATATTGAGAAAGGCACATGGATCTGTTTGCTTAGGGTCCTGATACGTGTTAGCGGCAATGATCAAGAGAGGGGTAAGTAGCACTGTCATACTCTAATATGTAAGTTTTCCCGACTCCAGTCGGTCCAATCAAAAGAAGATTGCTCTTGTCAATCTTCACATGGTCCGGAGTCGACGGATCTTCACGAATATGCAGCTGATCAAGAGGGTCATCTCCAAAATCGGGTGCCTCATTTAGAGATCGAACAGACTCATTGTGTCCCGGAAAGTCATCTGTTTGAAAAGTGACGGGAGTTAGTACGATCGGACAAAGGACAGAGAGAAATGATGCGTATCATTCACCGCAGACCTTCTACAGGGTGTATGTCCTTCAGCTTCTGGTGTTCCCGATCACGCGCAAAACGCTGACGCATGACTTTCTCCTGAAAGTTCCGACGCTCATGCTCATGTTTATGCCGTCTTCTGAGCTTCTGATAATGATTAAACATGGTAGAGCAGATGGTTCTCTTTGCCCTTTCTTGACCCACGACGTACTCATCAACTCGCTTCTTCAAGTCTCTCGGATAGAACTGAGGAACACCAAAGTTGGATTTTTTAAACATCGGACCGCGCCCAGATTCGACCGTAGGATCGTAAGTTCCAGTGAAACCTGAGTTGAAGTCCGGAGACCGGCCTGAGGCTTCTCGAGAGTGCGTTGTCCATAGTTGTCGTAGATGATGTCTGCTGCGTGAGTCACATAATCGCTGCGCTACGATTCGAGTCCCCTGGGCATGCCAAAGCAATAATATAGATTGCGCAAGCATTCTGACTTTGCGCTATGCATTACTCATTGTTTCATTCGTATGACATTGAGCTCCAGGTTGGCGGGCACTGTTAGTTTGATCGGCTCGGCCTGCGCGCTTGATCTAGACAAACATCATGCAAAACGAATAATCCGGTCGATGAATTCTGAAAGCAGCATGGATTAGCAACCAAATCTTGAATTGTATGCCCTTCTCTCGATGTTCTCATTGAGCGAACAAACATAAACCGAACTTGGACAATACGTATCGGGAAGTGGGTAACACTACCTCCACAGCACCTCCGCATCTGTTCGCCTGAGGAACTACTAGCGAACGTTACGTCATTATAAAACAAGCAGGCTGCGGGTCCACGAGACTACTGCTTTAAAATCTCACAATTTCGCTGCGTCATAGTATAGGAAAACCTCTACTGTCGCGGCTTAAATGATCCAGTCAATCATCGTAGCGTGTTATACATCGTGGAACTCGCTTTCATCGTCCCTAGGAGTCAAGCAGAGTGTAAGAATTTAGGTCTAGCTAGACGTCTTTCAGAATTAATCATCTTAAAATACTCTAATCTGGTCGGCCCACCCACAGCATGTCTAATAAATATATTTTTGGCGAACTATGTGAAATGTCCCTGTTCGTAACTACGGTGAATTGGTGGGCCAGAAACGCTCGTAAAGAGAAGACAAAATTATACGGCCTACCAATACATAAGCCAGAACCCGACTTGCCGTCGTGATAATATCAGTCACCCGCGTGGCTCGTCGCTGATGCTACAATAGTCAGCCCCACTTTGACAGGTCTGGATAAAGCTCCCTCTGTAGTTATCGATTGCAGCTGGCATTAGCTCATTGGCACAGCAGCCATCTCCCAACGGATGTCGCTCAAGAATTTGGTCATTGCCACACCTTGAGCCCGATATCAATCTCGCAGTGGCTTGAAACCGCACCCAGTTCAATTGGTTTTAAAATCTCTGCTTTTCTCTCCTTCATCAACTGAGTGGCAAAATCATTGGAACAATTACCCCACCTTCCAGCTCACCAGCTACCTGCAAACAACTCCCGCGAACTTCCCTAGCTTCAGAACGCGCAAGTGTACCACCATACCTGCATTCCGAGGGAAAGAGACATTTTCCATACAATGGCAGACGTAGAGAAAACTCTTAATACCTATGGACTCTTCGGTCTACAGGCTCAAGACATACCTCAGGACGGCACAGGTAGCTAGCTACCTTGTTCTAACAACAAATCCGAAATGTCAATATATATCTGATCAAGTCTGCAGGTGTGGTCAAGCTCGACCCTTGGTTGGAGCCATTTAGCGATACTCTCAGACGGCGGTACGCCAGAGCGCATGAGTGGATGAGCACCATAGATGCTAGCGAAGGTGGATTAGAAAAGTTTACTCGGGTCAGTCATGAAACATGCGTGTAATATCGGATCTGCTTCTAACTATAGCCCTTAGGGTTTCGAGAAATTTGGCTTGAACGTAAACTCCGATAACAGCATAACCTACCGCGAGTGGGCACCGAACGCCGTATCAGCTTCTGTTATTGGAGATTTCAGTACGGTTGTATCTATAGTAATGCAGTCAGTGAAATATTCACTAATGTATAACTTAGATGAATGGGACAAAAAGACTCACCCAATGAAGAAAGACAACTTTGGTGTTTTCGAGATCACCATCGCCGCCAAAGATGGCCAGCCTGCCATACCGCACAACTCAAGGATCAAGGTGAGCACTCTTAACAGTATCCTTAGGGCCAAGGGCTTACAGTTATTATTATGTTAGATTTCCTTAGAACTACCCACAGGTGAATACGTTGATCGTCTTCCCGCCTGGGTAAAGTATGTCACTCAGGATTTGAGTGTATCTCCAGCTTATGAGGCCCGATTCTGGAACCCCAGCCAGCCAGAAAAGTACGTCTTCAAGCACCCAAGACCTATTAAGCCTGAAAGTGCTCGAATTTATGAGGCCCACGTCGGAATATCCACCCCAGAACAAAAAGTAGCGACATACAAGGAATTTACGACAAACATGTTACCGAGGATAAAGGACCTTGGTTATAATGTTATACAACTCATGGCCATAATGGAGCATGCGTACTACGCCTCGTTTGGATATCAAGTCAATAGCTTCTTCGCAGCCAGTAGCAGATATGGACCGCCAGAAGATCTCAAGGAGCTTGTTGACACTGCTCATAGCATGGGAATTACAGTCTTGTTGGATGTCGTTCACAGTCATGCTTCAAAGAACGTTCTTGATGGCCTAAATCAGTTTGATGGTACTGACCATCAGTACTTCCACAGCGGTGGCAAAGGATACCATAATCAGTGGGATAGCAGACTGTTCAATTATGGGCATCATGAAGTTTTGCGCTTTCTCCTCAGCAATTTAAGATTTTGGATGGATGAATATCACTTTGACGGATTCAGGTTCGATGGTGTCACGAGTATGCTTTATGTGCATCATGGTGTGGGAGCGTAAGTTGTTAGAATCGTGAAATATCCATCATCAGCTAACATCTCGCAGTGGCTTCTCCGGCGGGTACCAAGAATATTTCGGTCCTGACGTTGATGAAGAAGCGGTTGCGTATCTTATGATCGCTAATCAGATGTTACACTCTCTATATCCAGAAGTTATAACCATAGCGGAAGACGTTTCCGGAATGCCAGCTCTATGTCTGCCACTCGCTTTTGGGGGTGTTGGCTTCGATTATCGCTTAGCAATGGCTATTCCTGATATGTGGATTAAGATTTTGAAAGAGCTCAAGGATGAACAATGGGATATGGGTAACATCTGCTTTACTTTGACAAACCGGCGACATGGAGAGAAGACGATTGCATACTGTGAGAGTCACGACCAAGCGTAAGTGAACTAGAACCATTGGGGGTAGATACCTTACTAACAAAGAAAAGGCTTGTGGGAGATAAAACACTGATGATGCATCTCTGTGATGCTGAGATGTATACTAATATGTCAGTCTTGTCTCCCTTGACGCCCGTCATCGAACGCGGCATGTCACTCCACAAGATGATACGACTGATCACGCATGGACTCGGCGGTGAAGGCTACTTGAACTTCGAAGGCAATGAGTTCGGTCATCCAGAGTGGCTTGACTTCCCCCGCGAAGGCAATAATAATTCGTTCTGGTACGCGCGTCGCCAGTTGAATCTTACAGAGGATCCTCTACTCCGGTATCAGTATCTCAACAACTTCGACAAGATAATCAATCGATCCGAAGCCAAATATAAATGGCTGAGTGCCCCTCAGGCTTTTGTCTCCTTAAAGCACGAGGGAGACAAGGTCATTGTGTTTGAACGTGCCGGGTTGGTTTTTATTTTCAATTTTCATCCTTCTTCAAGCTTCACAGATTATCGGATCGGTGTCGACGTTGCAGGTACATACCGTATTATTCTGAATTCGGACGCCAAGGACGTCGGCGGATTTAACAGAGTGGACGAAAGCACCCGTTTTTTCACTACCCCAATGGAGTGGAACGGAAGAAAGAATTGGACGCAGGTGTACATACCTTGTCGCACAGCCATAGTAAGCAAATTTGTTGATGGCTTCTCTGAACGGAACGTACTTACAGGTGTGAATAGGTTTTGGCACTCGAATAGCCAGAGTTCAGGGAATTGGTGAATGACCGCAATTGTTATTTTCTTTTATCTGCTTCTCGCAGGACAAGTGGAAAACTTCCTAATAATAAAAATGACTCTGGGACACTGTAGAGGCAGCCACGCACATACTTATGATGCGCAATTCAGAGCGTTCATTGCCAAATCGTTGCATGTTTGCATTATATTCCCATTAGCATTACCAAGAGCAGAAGACGTGCTCTAAATTCATGGAGAAATGATGGTATTCAAACTTTATAATAGCCATGTTTGCTATGGAACTAATGGAAGCCACGCTCTACTGCAATTGTATCGCAATTAAAGAAAATGGTATGCAGAGTGGTCATTTTCACAGTTGTTCCCCAGCAGACCGAGTTTTGAATTTGGATTTGGAAGCCTGGATGGAGCATATGCATAACTAGCTCTCTGGTGGAGGAATGGCATGACAAATGATTCTATATGATAACTAGTTACGGAATATGCTGCGGGTGATAGCAGGATACCAGTCGATTTTAACCGAGCCCACTTTTGAACCCCATATTTCACGAAAGCAGGTCTTCGAGCAAGTACATTAATAATACCCGACATGTACACCGCTGTAGTTAGTTACTGGTCAATAGCTCTAACTTGGTGTCTCTTTGCTTATTCGAAGACCAGGCCGAATTGCCGCGGACTTTCCGCGCGGATCAGTTACCTGAATTTTTGGCTCCGTCGCCACATTCAACCGCCTTTCGTTCACGTTTTCTTTTCCGCGGCCCCTGTGACTTTTATATTTGCCGGCGAGTGACAGCAGAGTCTCGTGTTCCAAATGGGTCGTCAGTCGAGACAACGCCCTGTTTCATGTACCTTGTGCCGAGTGCGCAAGCTCCGTTGCAGTCGCGTATTTCCATGCTCCAATTGCACATCCCGCGGAGTGGTATGCCAACATGACGGTGTATCACAGGATTCTGCAGTATCATCGCAATCTAAAGATGTTTCCTTGTTGAAAAATATATCTGCGACTGAATTTCTGGCTAGACTTGAAAGACTCGAGGCTTTAGTAATATCGCAGGCCAAACCCCAGACCCAGTCTCAGGCTCAACTGCCCACAACCACAAGTACACCTTCTGCGGAGCCGAGAGGACCCAACTACCCGGCACCTGCACAGTCGTCGACTTTGTCTGTTGTTCCGTCACGGCTTCAACGGCTGACTGCGGATGCTCTTTGGTTGGAGAGGTCTTGTTCGGGTCAGAAGCTGCTGGTAAGCCAAATCGTGTTGTTAGATCAGTCGTTGCAAATTTTTTTCTTTTCTTATGGTCATTTATGCATATTGTAGCCCGTATGTACCTTCATGCTGACTGAGTAAATCTTAAAGGACTCCGTTGTCGCCGACTCGATAACGTTCCGCACATGTCCTATAAGACTGATAACAAAACCTTCAGGCTTTGTCTTTGAACCCGATGGACCACCTGGTGCAGTTGGTTGTACGGAGGCAGTACGGTGTATCTGGCTGCCACGTCGGGAGGAGGCTCATGTACTGCTGCAAAAGTACCTCGCCGATGTCAGCCAGTTTCACCACGTTATTCACGCCCCTTCGATGGGGAACTTGCTCGATGCAACCTACAATAGGCTTGAACAAGGTGACAGGCCCGGTTTAGGCTCAATACTTCTGTTATTGACGATATACACCACTACTACCTATGCCTGGACAACTTTCGATGACTCCAGATGTCTCTTCGCTAGCTCTGCCGAGGCGAACTCGCAAGCTACGTCATGGTTGAAAGCCTCTCTCGATGTTGCTGATCACGTACAACGAGTGGCGCACTTGTCCCTGGAGTGTCTGCAAGGCATGATTGTCCTGTTTCACGTTGTGTGTAGCTTAGAGGGAGTGTCCTCGCGGGCTCGCTCCTTGGTTGCCAAGTCCATTGCGATGGGTCGTGGACTGGCACTACATCGGATAGACTATGGCAATGACGCATCTTCCGGTGATAATGCTCGAATGGATACCATAAAAATGGAAGTCAGTCGAAGAGTATGGTGGTATTTAACCGCAAGTGACTGGTAATGAATATCGCGACAGAATGAAGCCTAAAATCATGTTTGGCTGACCATGTTTTCAGGTTGCTCGCTCAATTTTCCATGCCTCAGGAAGGAACATATACAATACACCAAGCTCATATAGCAGTGAGAAAGCCTAGGAATATTGACGACGAGGAAATACTGGAAGAACATGAAGTCCCAGAACATTCAACGGAGCATCCTACCTGTGTGTCCTATTTACTAGAACGTATTCGTCTGGCTGAATTCTGCCACGATCTACTCGAACCCTCGCCATTCATACTTCTCAGTCCAGAAACACTTGATTATCGGCAGGTAATGGAAGTTGATGGAAAATTCAAGCAATTCATGTCTGAGATGCCTTCATTCTTCTCATTGGATGACGTGATCCTTGAAAGTCTTCCGTTGAATGATCCCAGACGGACGCCAAATATCACAGTGCAACGATACAACTTGAATCTGCTTCTTCATCGACAATTATGTAAACTTCATCTTCCCTATCTTGCCCGGGGAACAGTTGAAACGCCATTTGCATATTCGAGGGAGATGTGCCTGAGGTCTGCACGGATCATCATATCCGTGGAGCATCAGTTGAGGGAAAAGTCTCTAGCCCTCCTCTCATTTAGATCAAGAATGAACATGGTGCTTCGGAGCGTCTTCATTGCCACTATCGCCCTCGTGCTTGACGCCTGTCTTGGAGGCGGTGGCGAAGAGGTCGCTGACGCCTGGAGGATACTGGAAGAGGCAAGACACCAATCCCCTGTAGCAGCCAAGCTATTGGAATTGTCAACCCAAGTGCTTGCAAAGCACAAAGAGAACCATCCGGCCTTGGAAGCCGTGAAGAAGCACAAAGCTAGTGTCAGGGGAGTGAAAGGAGGGCCGCCCTCGATGACGCCAGACTCGGGACATCGGGATGATGGGCTGCATGGCATGTTATCACAGCAAGCAGACCCTGAATCAGAAACAGCTTATCTTGAGCAACAGTGGCAGGCGCTACAAGGGAGGATGTACTTGGATGCCATTGACTGGGACCGACTTTTCTGGGGTTTAGATGCCCCCTTTATATAGTAATGCCTCAAATTCAGTGGGTGTCAGAATTATCTGGTTGAATTATCGTGCCCGCTTGGGTAGTTGTCGTATTCATATCAATACTTCTGTCTGAGAGACTGCGCGTAACGGGAATGCTATTCTGAGACCAAGCACTACGGCTTCGCAACTGTTGAACCTTTGTCGTCTGAGTTCGAGTTCTCCAAGCGAGGTGAACTGGGCTGGGTGACGGACGATCTAACCCTTCGTTGTCAACAAATTGCATATGTCATCGCGTCTTTTCAAGCACTTACGAAAGTTTTTTGTCGTCATTGTTCAATGTTCTGTCTCGTGCGAGAGCTGGCTGAAAGGTATAGTAGCCTTTCAAAGTTATCAGCAATGTGACAAGTCTCGATGCAACGGATGAAATATGACTTTCAAGGGAATTGAAGACTGCGCTTTACCTCCTACAACACCAGTGAAAAAGGCTAAAGCGACTGGAAGAGCTCGCTGCAGCCCACTCATTTCTGCTATATAGCAAATTTATTGCAAAGAAAATTTGGTGATGCTTGCATCGGGCGTTGAAGTTAGGTGGCTGTGATCAGTGGTCACCATGCAGTGACGCGCCGCTCTTTTAAACACTTCTCCACTTGGCGCGTGAAGCTCGCTTGAAACGCGTAAACTGGTCCCGACCGGTCAAAATGTTTGTCACGTCGACACCCATACCGAAAAGACGGCCCGGAAGAGTCGAAATATCTCAATGCAGGTTGAATCTGCAATTTGTTGCTAATGTTGTGAATTGGTTCATTGATCAACCTATATTTAATGCCAACTTTGAAGTTCGTCATCAGCGCTTACTTTGCTGTCATGCATCGTATGCACGAGTTCCCGCCATGGTTGATTGGAAAGAATCAGGCGAAATTCCAGATTCAGAAGACGAAGCGGGACTTGAAAGTCAACAGTCTGGCCCTCGGGTCGCCGAAGGAGATCATGTCTCATTCTCAGATACCTATAAAGAGTTCGATATTTGGAACTTTCCAGATTCCCAGAATGATCGAATTCCCTTAGCCGGTGGCAAAACGCCCATCGACGATTTGACACTTCGCTCAGAAGCTTCGTCACCCTTGTCTTCGGTACCCAATGAGGGTGAATCTCAAAGTTTTGGGGACGAATTCCAAGATATAAGTGACCGAGATCCAGAACGACCGAATCCGCGTGCCACCTCATTCCCGTCACCAAGCCACAGTATATCTAATACAGACTCTGCTGGTTGGTCGAAACCCGAAATCGCCCAAAACAACAAAGACGTCGCTGGCGAAACCGCGAAGTCTGCTAAGAATCCTGATAGCGAAGCACTTCGCGTTGCAGTTCGCTATGAGCGGTCTCTTCGCCCTAGAAAACCGATACAAGAACACCCTTATTTGCTCGAAAGTGCTCAGTTTAGCAGCACATGGAGGTCACACGGCTTGAAGCCTTTGAAAGTGGCTACTGAATCTGAGAGTTTCAGGACGAATGACTCGCCACGGCTTTCTCAGAACTCGGTTTTCGAAGATGATAGCCCACAGTCTACTCAACTACTTTCTACGACATTACCTTCCCTGGACGAAGACGCTCCCCCTGAACCTAAGAGATTGCGCTTATCATCTTCCACTCCATTACGACAATCACCTCCACTTAGACCTATGGACGCTAGCACTCCGGCAAGCTCTTCGGGAGAGACCGACAGCACTAGCCTTTTCGATCAGGATTTACCCGCCTTGGACGACTTGCTGTCAAAACTACCCAGAAATTCCTCAGCCAGAGCTAAGAAAAGGAGTGCCAAATCCACAAAGTCTTCTATAAGGAAGCGAAGGAGGCGCACTATCATTGACAGTGATCCTGTGGAGCAAGACACATTCCATGTCTTGGGAGACGCCGATCCCCAACATGAACAACGCTCCCACAGTCCTTTGATGTCGCGTGGATTTCGGACTGGTTTCAGCGGGAAGTCAGACTCACCTAGCCTTGAGAGGAATTCAGAACCAGCCATAGCCAAGAACCTTGCCAAGCAGCAGCATATTCTAGACAATATGTCCGTGTTCTCTTCCGACGATGACGCAGCTTCAGAAACACCTTTGAAAAGTGAACAATGTGACATTTCTGATCCTGAACCTATGTCTGAAAACGATGATGAAGAAGTCGTTACTGTTATGGGCCGTCGAATACGAGGTGTTCTACCTGCATCATGGTTGCGGCTGGATCAACAAACTGGACGTGAGAAGGCGCACAAGGCCGTTAAAAGTAATCATCGTTCGCGCGGAGCGCTTCAGAGCGAAGGAAGACGTGGAGTTGCACAGTTACGGCAAGCAATACCTGGTAGCACCACTATACCAGACTTTTTTGATGACTCGGAGGACGAGGGAAGTACTACGCTTCCTCTAACTCACATAGGCCATATTGACGCTCCAATCGAGCCGACTTTCTACACTACAGAGGTTGGAGCTTCGCAGAACGACACAGCAGTATTTGCCGTCAACAATGACGAAGATGGTGACTCCGTAATTGAGGACAACCGTGTTGAGATCATGACGTCCTCCAAAGCATCTGCAAAGCGTCAGCAGAGATTGCCTGCCACCATGATTAGCCGGCAAAATAGTAAGGCAAATAAGCGAACCTACAATCGAACTCATCGCTTGGCCAAGCCTCAGCAAACAAAGCTTATTGGCCATCTGGGGCAAACCGGCCTTAACGACGTCACTTCATACTCTCCAGTGCAAAAGAAGACCACTAGAATGAAGGCTAACAGAACCATTCCACGAAATTCGGCGAACAGAAGACGGCAACAAGCAAAATTAGGTATTCTGGATACAATTCAACCGAATGCCCCCCGGTTTCTCAGGATTGCTGCGCGCACAGCAAGAAGTCGAATCGGTCAAGGGCGTTCCTATCCGTACACAAAGACGATACAGCTCGCTGTACGACAAGATCAAATTGATGCTGTATCAGTCTTGAACCAATGGCGATCTGGATTAATCAAGCAGCGTGGTTACGTAACTGAGATGGCCAAGTCTTTGTCAAAGACGAAGAATAGACCTACTGTACTGAAAGAGTCATCTGGAAATCAAGTTCGAGAAATTTCAGCCTCACCAGGGAAAAATATGACTGCTCGAAAATTTGTCAAACAAGTCAGCGATGGGGGTTCGGTTAGATACTTGTCGCGTAGCCAACCAAGAGCATCAACAAGTGACAGTGTACAACGGAGGAACGTTGCGCCAGTCACGCCGGCCCTCACAATACCGACACGACCTGCGCAGCTGGAAACACTTGGGCTTTACCGTATGACGAAATTTGGCTTTCACTCAAGGAAGAAGTTTCTTGATAATCTATATCACCACGGCGACTCTACAGCGGCATGTAGTGAGCCTAGAAACGAAGAAAATTCTAACGCTGAGGAAACATCATCTTCAATATCGGTTCTCCCTCAAGTGGCTCCAGGCGCTCAGTGGGCGGCATGTAAATACGGCAAAGCCAGACTTCGCTGTCGAAAACGGACCTTGCCGAGGAAAGTTGATGTTAGCGCACCACAATACAGCCATGCCCACGACCCAGTGCCCGAGCAATGCTTTGCTATAGGAGATTCCGATGCAGTTGTCACAGAAAATGGCAATTTCGACAAGCTGCATGGCTTAGGCCCTTACGGGACTCAGTACACTCACCATTTTGAGATATTCCCACTTCCAGCTGGAGTATTCTTCCATGAGTCCACCCTCATAGGAAGCGGTCAATTACAGTCTTGCGCTACTCTCACACTTCCTACAGACTGGACTGAGTCCCGGCCTAGGCGCTCGATGACCTTGAATGCACACGTTCTGAGATGGGGTCCATGGAACGCTCAAGTGTCTTCTGAGTTTGGCGTAGTACTTGATTACATCGCTGACCAGATAGCGACACTGTTGACGAGAACCGAGAACACAACGCTACTTGAGCCGACACCTGTTGAAACTATTACCTTCGTGCTTCACTATATCAAAGATACCCTGAGCTTCGCGGAGGATGGCGCAAAACTATCATTCGCCTTGCGGATCCGAGAATGCGTGCGTTCTTTCAACGATCGCGTCTTTACTTCTCCTCAACCACTTGCCTGGAATCATCAAAATATACACCATTTCTTGCAGTTGTATGATAGGCTGCTTCTGATAGCATTTATGGTCCTCAGGATTTGTCGATCGGACGAAAGTTTAATCAGGGAGTCATTTGCTGCGGAAGACCTAATTAAAGCGATTGCGCACACTTCCTTGTCAACTCTCACTAAGGTTGGGCTTGGAAGCCTCCGAAACTTTTATATCGATCTTAACAGGGAAGATTTGAGGGGCAGCGGCATTCGAAACGAACATGCGATAATACATTCTTGGGTAATGAACATCAAAATTCTAGGTTTAGCCCAAATACAGAAAGGCTCTTTTTGGGATTTGGTGAAGAATCATACCGCTCTCGAACAGGATACCACAAGTATCAATGCCCAAGATCATGAACGCGTCTGGCAAAATATGTTCACACTGCTTCCTCTCTTTGAATTCAACGACTCAGGGATCTTGCTGTCGGGTCAGCGGCATGAGACAACATATGAAGGTTGGGCAATTCCGCAGAGATTGCTTAAGCGCGTTTTCCAGTTGTATGAGCAAAACCCGCGTCAAGCCCCCAGTTTCAACAGTTACTGCCGAGCTCTTATAGGACGATGCCATTTTCTCGTCCAAGAGTGGGGATGGAAAAGATGTGTCAGTATGGTTGGGTTGATCTTCGACTTCTTTGGAACCCATCAGCTTGCTCATCTTCGCAACGAAGAAGTTTATAAATCTCCCTCATTTCTCGAAAATTTGCATGCGCAGCCCAATTTACAAATTGAGCCACAGGATTGCTGTTTTCACATTTTCCTGAAGCTCATCGCAATTGCTATTAGGAAGCTCCGTAATGCAAGCTGTCTGAAGGATGTTGGTAATTTAGTGACGAGGACCAAGCCAAATCACAATAGACAGCATAACAAAGAGGAGAAGGTCCATGAACGCGACCTGGCAGCACTGCGTAATCACCACGATCTGCTCTGCACCTTGTTCTGGGCAGCACCGCCAGAATATCGCCCTTCTCCTAGGGTTATTCAACTCCTTGTTGTTCCTGCCACCTCTCACAAAGAAGCCTGTTTAATCAACCTGCGCGCCTGGACCCAGCTTTCTCGTTATGTCATTACGAATGGAGAAGCCAGCTCATCATGGAAAGGATTTCACGCTTGGAGGAACACTTTCTTTGAGCAAATCTTGCAGCAGTTCAATTCAGTGGCCTCAGATGTTGCCTTGCAACTTGCAACATTGGATAAAGAGGCTAGTCACTCCATTAGCAAGGAAATGGTGAACACAACAATTGCAATCAACAAGACTGCATTAATGGATATTGTTTATGCATCCGTTCTGGCTTCCCTCGACGTTGTGAGACACGCCCCAGACCTAGCTTCTGCGACGTTTGCAATGAACAGAACTCAACTGCGAAGTATCTTTACTCAATTCTCGGTAGCACCGCCTGAATTGGAATGGGGAATACTCCGGGCGTCATTGGCAACCCTTGAATCCCTACTTTCAAAAATTGACAATTTCAAAGCAAACGAAGAAAGTCAGCAGAGCGAGAGCCAGATCCTAGACTCTGCTGTGGCAGATGACGCGCTTTTGGTGCTGGACCAAGAATTATCTCAGAGCTTTTTTACCATGGCGAGACATCTGTTTTCAACACGATTCCAAGACAATTTGCCTGCGACTACCAATACAGATCAGGAGAACTGCGTGGTACAGCTGGTGGTCGTTGCAGCTCGATTGAGTTTGAGGTTCGTCAATGGCGGTTTGATACGCTTATCTGAACTCTTTAACAAGGGCAAGTATCAACTTTTCAACGCACTACCACAAAATTTGAGCTTGAGTCAACGTAAGAATCTCACCTTATTCATCTCCACCCTGTTGCAATATAATATCGACAATTTTGAAGATGCCGGCTTCAGCCTTTCTGAACTCTGGATGTCTAGTCTTGTCAAGCCTCAAAAGGTTCTACATTATGAGTTACAACTGGGCCAAGAACTTCTTCGTCATGGGATGAAGCTAGTCCCGGATACAATTGCAGATTTGTGTTCGTTGCCCGACTACAGCATGACTCAAGAATTGTTTCAGTATTCTGTCTCATACATGCGCGAATCATTGCGGGACGCAGCTCCCACTCTCCAAAGAGCATTGGCGGCAGAGTATCTATCAGCCTTAAAAACTGTCATGGAACAGATGAAGAATGACCTCAAGGCAACTTGTCAAACGCTCACAGGGCGTGAACATGACAACTTTGTGTCATTCATTCAGAATATTATTCTATTAATCAAGACGTATGCCTCAGATATTTGCGCAGTCGACAGCTACTTTTATCAGATCAGCAAGGAGTACTCGCCGCCTGTGGGAGACCCGCAGCTCCAGGTCGCAAGTATTGTGTCGTACGGTCTGAGGTTGCAAGATGGTGATACTCGCAGCAGGCGACCTTTGTTCTACCTCCTCTTCACCAACGCAAAATTCTCGATCGTAAATAACAAAATCGGCGAGCAAATCGAGATGCTTCTGAGAAGCATGCTCAACAGAAACATCAAAGACTTTATTTTGTGCAAAATGCTTCCTGCTGTTATAAACGTCGTCTTTATGGAGCATGACGCCTTCCCGTTACTGGACATATACCTCGAAGTCCTGCGGCGGCGTTATGCAGCTAATGTGGTCTCATATGAGCTTGGCCAAGAAGATATCGGGGCATTTTACGTTCTGTTTTGCACAATTTGGAAAGGACTACATGATAGTCAAACACAAAGAAGCCACCTCACATTACGACAACTTTACATATTTGGGCAACTTGTTGCACTTCAGAATCTCCTTTGGCCGTCATTACACGCACTTGCTATTTCGAGGCCTTCATCGAATGAATGGCCGAAGCTTTGGCATTTGCTTATAAGCATCTCGGGCGGGGTCTCCATTGCAGAGCGATACTTGCAAAAAGAGTTCGAAGCAAATGGATTGGAGGCTAAGGAGATCTTTGCTGACAAACTCTTCACAGCAATAGAAGAATCGAAGATCACGCAATATAGCCTTGACTCGGACGTAATGAATTTTACGGAGAACATGGTTCAGGATATAAAAAAGGCGTGGAGAGTTACGACTGATAGTATTTGGATCGACATGCCGAGAGCGAAAACAGGAAGCCCAGGTGGGCTGACCCTGGCTCAGTGGGATTTCAAGGATCTCTTAAAAAATCTGTATGATCAGACAAGAGAGTGGTGTTGGTGGTGGCTCAGGACGAATGGGTCGTTGCATACACATTATAGCATAAGCGATGTGTTTTGAAAGCATTATCTGGCGTTTACTTGTATTGGAGTATCAGCACGAAGAAGGAAGACGTAGACAGAAAAATCAATTCTTTGCACCACTTCAACGAGAATTCGTGCATATATACTGAGGTTGACTCAAAAACTTGTCCTTTTTTTTTCCCGCCGTTCCTTCCTTCCTTTCCTCCCCCCCAAAGCGATATCACCTTATCACGCGTGACGACGTCTTGCGCCACAATGGGTACTCAATGCGGGCCCTTTGTGACAGGACGCGGCTAGCCTCATCCAGCCCACGCTTTAACTATCTAATAGCTTCAAGCTGCCAACTGCGCAACCCCGTCGTTTATCACACCAACAGATCCAGAAACTTTTTGTGCGCCAACAGCATAAAACATTCCCTGTTTTTTCCTCAATATTTCGTGGCTTCTGGAGTTCCGATGGGCCCGTTAGGAGCCTAGCTCCTCAAAGATGGGCTCGCTTTTCCGCCCACTCGATGACGAGCTTCTTGCACCTTTGGTTACAAGCTTTCCAGGTCGGGAGCACCAGATTCGATCGCTTGCAACACTCGTACATGTAGGACCACCCGCGCCCCTTTCCATTAAACATTGTAGGCCCAGTTTAGTAGCATGAGTGTGATGAGAATGAGCAAATTTGAGACTGTTGCTGACCTCTCTTCTCTTGACAGCCCGATGGCGTGCAATGTCGAAACATCGTTCTTCACGGGACCGAAGCCACCGGAAAGTCGAGCATAACGGAAACTCTACTAAAGCGGATAGCTGATACTTTGAGCGCTGGATCAAAAGGTGGAGACTTTGCCCATGTAATTGTGAATGCGGCACAATGTATCACGAGCCGGCATTTATACGAGCGCATCGTGGGTTCCATCGCCGATACCTTACAACTAGATGAATGTTCGGGAGGCTTGTCCTCACTATCATATGCCACATTACGTAGGCAGAGACGATGTGAAACCTTGGCACAGTTATCTGTCGCCGTGAGCACGATGCTACAGGACTCGGCCAGGGACCCAAGATGGAGGTTCGTCCTGGTATTGGACGCGATCGATAGACAACGAGATGCGCCGCCGACATTGCTGCCAGGACTAGCTCGCTTGTCAGAAATTGTGAGTTCTTGGCCGGACTATATGTGTCTCTAAAGTATCTTGGGCTTTGCGTAAACCCAGGCGGAATACCAGTACGAAATTGTAATTGGATCTAACGTCTTGTCTCTACAGATTCCATGCCTCACTTGTGTGTTCATTGTCACTGCCCCGCCTGCTGGGTTTCTTCGAACAGCCGCTTCTGCGCATCTTCACTTCCCTCCGTACACGAAACCCGAATTCGTTCGCATAATGTCCCTTTCATCACCGAATCCAATCTCTGGCTTGACACAGCAAGAGACCAACGAGCTCTGGACACGCTTCTGCGCTGCTGTCCATGATGCTTTTGTACGCTCTGCGTCGCGTACGTTGCCATCATTTCGACATAGCTGCCGAGCCCTGTGGCCGACGTTTATAGCACCCGTGCTGGCCGGTACTCATTCGCATAAGGAATTCTCAAAACTCCTGGTAGCCGTTCGGGTCCATTTTCAGGATGAGTCGTTACTGAACCCAAGCATTGTGGCATTGAAGCCTGAGTCGGCATCTATACGTAGTGATGTGACGACCAAGGATGGCACCACACCTGCCAAAACCGCGACAGCTAGCATGCCTGCCGCTACAGATCTCACGGCTTTACTGCCCATCGCGGCTCGCCTTCTCCTGTTAGCTGCCTACCTTGCCTCCCACAACGCCACGAAACATGACCTTCTTCTGTTCTCAACGTATCATCATGGCCGAAAACGCCGGCGGGGTGGTGGATTTGTTGCCAACAAGGGCACACCTCGCAGTAAGCACCGAAAGATAGCGAGAAAGTTGTTGGGAGCCCATGCCTTCGTTCTGGAACGGGTGATGGCGATCTTTGAAGCTGTGAGAGGCGAATGGGCACCTGAAGGCAGTACTGTCGGTGCCAGTGGCCTAGATGGTGACATTGGAACAGCCATCGCGACGCTTGCAAGTCTTCGATTATTAGTCCGAGTAGGTAATGGAGACTTGATGGATAGGGCAGGCAAGTGGCGAATAAACGTCGATTGGGAAGCCATAAGGGGTATAGGCAGAAGTATTGGAGTTGAAGTTGAAGAATGGCTCATCGAATAATGTGACTCACGTGTAGATAAGGGCATACATATGACACACGCGAATGAAACTGGTTGAAAAGTGCGTCTTAAATCATCAAGAACCGGCATGTCATGAAATTTCCTGTTGTCCAAATAAAATGGACAGACATGGGAACTCATACAAACAATATCATAAATTGTACATGAACCCCTCGGGGCGAATCATGATGTTGATTTCATTCTTCATCATTTTACAGCTGAGAAATTGCAAATCCTAAACATGCCATGCAAGTATGCATGAAGCGCAACCATACAACCATTATATGGTCCTCGCGCCTATTAGATTTTGTCATGAGTTGCGGGAATTTTATTTTCTCAAAAATTCGAGCAAAATTACCTTACATACCCTATCGCGAGAAAGTCCGAACGCCAAAAAGCCCCCAATGTGAATGTGGCAATGCATCATTAGGCCACAACAGTCGTAGCACGAACAGTAAATATGGTCCTCTCGACGAAGGGTGCATAGTTGAGCTTTGTGTCGATACCAATTTGTGAATGTTTCGTCACGGAGGAAGGCCCTGCCTGCCTGTTTGGTGACACGGTCAAGAAGAATCAATCGATCGATTCCTTGGTGCTGCTACTCCCTGTGAAAGTGCCAAGTTCAGTGCCGCCAAAAGAGCGACGGGAAGGTCTTCCGTTCAAGTTGATTTGGGATCTGTCTGGATTCTCTTCCAGCGGCAGTAATGGTGTCCCCATGCGGGATTCCGTCATCATACTTGCTTTTCTGTCAGCTTTGTTGCCCTCGCTCGTACGGTCATACAGATATAGACCGAGGAACGTCAAGGAAATGCCGGCTGCTTGGACGGGCGTTGTTGGATTTCGGAACCAGAGAATGGACAAGACGATGACGAATACTCGCTTGATCAGACTTGCCACAGAGTAGGTGACAGGTGAGACCATGGACAGAAGTACAAACGCCAGCATGTTCTGGGTGAAGTGAAAAATGCCGTTCAAGACGAACTCAACGATCAAACGACCATGGTCCATAGCATCCTTTCTGTTACTCAGATCAAGGGAGCCGTCGTGAAAGAAGTCTTCAAGAAGGGTGATGCCTTCGCTCCAAAACCAGATAGGCAACATGACGATGAAGGCGATACCGGATGAGTAGCAAAGCAAATTCAACTTATCCAGTTTTTTAGATTGAACGCCGCGACCTTCAGCTTCCGCCTTGGCGGCTTCGTTGAATATTTTTTTCGACACTATGTTCTGAGTCACGAATATAAGAGTTGACAAAAAAGCTTGGATGACACCAATCATCTGTCCGCCATAGCCGGATTTTCCAGAGCAAGCCAACATGACTCCTATTGTTAGGGGTATTAGTGACAAATAGGTTGCTTGCGGGTATCGAATGTCATAAAATATTCTATAAGCCAGAACGGTAAATAAAGGCGACAGGCCCTTGATGGTGTGCACTAGAGAGACCGGAATTTTGGCAGTAGCAATCCAAGTGAGCAGATGGCCACCGATCTGAAAAGCCGCGAGCGGCAGAGTTGTCATGATTACGTCTCGAGATGGTCGGCGAATTGGATGTTTGAAGGCCGAGACTTGCTGGCGGAGGTTAGGAAATAGGGCAGCCAGCCACGACATGAAGATACAAAAAGGAGCGACCATTGCGAATTGAACCAAGGTTAGCGTCGCTGGTTTGTCGAAAGCGGTGAGAATAGTTTTCGAGGATGTGTTGGTGAGAGCGGAAGATGTGTACCACATGATACACAGAATCTGGGTCACAGCGATGTGAGTAGGAGATGAAGACGTTTAGACTTGCGCACAAAGAAAAAAAAAAAAGGGCCCGAGACAAACAATATACTTACAACAAGCTTTGGAGAGACTGGAGCGCGCAGCGCATCAGCAATTTCATGGGCGTTCTGACTGACGCTTGCTTTCCTGGTGCGAATAGTGCGAAGGGCATCGCTGAGACTCTTTTGATGGCCATGGCCACGCGTGGAGCCGTTTGATGCAGACCAGGGAGATAGTCCTTGATGCTGTCCATTTGCCGCGCTGCCGTTCTGGTTCTTCGTAGAGGGCCCCGACCGTCTGTCTGAATGTGTCATGTTCCCATTGGGAAGGCCATATCCTGAGGCGGGTTTCAGGGGACTTGGGGATCGGGATGAGCCATTGATCATGCGTGGCGCGTCTATGTGATCGGGGAATTTTTCCATCGTTGCGCACTTGAGCAGCCGATGGCAAGTTATCGAGATCAGGTAGAATAGACTACCACAACAGCCTGGATTATTTCGGTGGTCGAGGATCGCGAAGCCGGGGATGTGTCACGTCAGGCTGGGTAAGGGTTTGCGATAATTACTCTCGGCAGACTGCAGAAAAAATTGGCGGCGAAACGAACGGCAGGAAACGAAAAGAAGTTGCGTATAGTGTAGACTGCAGAAATCGAGTCATGACCAGTTGCACGGCTGATAGAGAGCGGTTCGGTCGTGTAAATGTCGAGCGTGCAGGTTCATGAGGTATCAACCCCAGGGGAGGGGACCAAGAAAGTAACGATAAACTCCGGGAATTGTCTGAGGGCTGATAAGATAACCTATGTACCTTAGGTAGGTAGGTAGGTAGGTATCTTATCAGCTGTGATACATGGTACTTGCAGCGGGTGACGTTGAGCCAATCAGGAGTTGTTTCAGAGATTGAGTGAGAAAGAGTCAGCCGAAGGTGCGTTAGGTACAGGGCTTCAGCATATTCAAAGAAAGACGAATCTTTCAGTGGCTTTGTAATATCTCGTATTTTCCCTGTAACTCTGTGATATTCTTGAAAATATACAGTAGGCATACTGTTTGAAACGTCGTCACTTGACGTCACGCGCCCGAGGCAAGGGGGCGCTACGGGGCTACGGGGCTAGGAGACCGGGACCAGGCTGGAGCCTTCATGGGTCCAAAGTCCAAAGACGGACGGAGATGCGCTCACTTTCTGAAATAACTATGCAGCAGGCACAGCGTTCTATAGAAACAATCGCGAATAGCTTCTATGCAAGTCTTTTACGCGGGTTTGCTCAAGAGAAATCTCGCGCATTATCATGCCTTTCTTCTTAGTGTTTTCCTAACCACTTTCTCTTGTGCGTGCATTGGCTAATTATATCACGAGGGTCCACATTTGGTGTTGAAGGCCGCATCAACTTGGCCCCCGCGTGGTATAGTTATAGGTACCCCCACTGTACATACAGTGGGTGTACCTACCTGATGTTTGGGCCACAGTGCGTGAGTCCCGGATATCTGCAGGCCCAGTGCTGTAATGTTGACGAATTCGCAGGGAGTTTAGGGTAGGGGACTCGCCCACTACACGGAGCTCTATCGATAATGCTTGTTTCAATAGCTAGCGCCCATGTGCCTGGCTCCATATTTGTTCCTACAAGCGCTGGCCACCATTAGCCGGTAATCTTCCGACAACACACCATTGGTGAGACAAGATTTATCGCGACACCATCCTGCCTAGGGTGCCTCATTCCGTATTGCACATTCTGTTCGCGGTCCCCAGAGTGACCATTTCTATCAACCGTCTCTCTCGAGCTTACCACGTCGCCGAAACTAATTTAGCCATCTCTATCTATAACGGCGGATGCTTCCAAGCCTCCTCTCGATCGAAAAGCGACAGCGTCACACGGCGCGCATTACTACGTAGGGCGTAGTGGTGCATCGGCGACCAAATTGAGCTTGACTCTTGCCCGTCATATCTCATCTTCACTTTGAATCAAGCTCTTGTGCTATGAGAAGAAACCCAAAGCAGTATATTCTCGCTGTCACCGGTCTCTACGCAGTCTTCCAGCTCTTGACTCGAACATCAAACCCGGCAGACTTGTCGAAGGATCGCGACGCGCGTCGCAAATAGCAGCATTATCATGGCCGCTCCAAAGATGACCAAGAACCAGATGCGAAGGGCAAAAAAGAAGGAACAGAAAAAAGCACAGAAAGAACAGGTACGTTCTAGGTTTGCAACATCTGAATTACTCGCCTTTGCGGATTTTCAATTGGGCCCGAGCCCAACTAACATTTTGTCAGGCCACCAACGGTCAAGATCAAGACAACCAACAAGAACAAGTCGAAACGTCAGAATCGAAAGAGAATAATGACCCTACGTCTAGTAGTGCAGACGTCGCTGAACCTATCATTGTCGCCGACACCCCAGTTCTCGACGAGCTGATAGACGATGATCCAGCTTTCGCAGCTTACAAAGGTATCTTCAACAAGTTTGGTGTCTCGATGGAAGAGGACGAGGTAGCAAAGGAAGCAAATGCAGGAAATCAGGGTGTTGTCATGACTGGCGATGATGACAATATCCCCGACGAGGACGACGAAGAGAAACCGAAATTATCGAAGAAGAAACGGAAGGAGTTGAACAAATTGTCCGTGGCAGAATTAAAAGCATTGGTTTCATTTCCGGAGGTTGTCGATTGGCACGATGTATCCTCATCAGATCCCCGTGTACTTGTTCAGATTAAGGCACAACGAAATGTTGTACCCGTCCCGTCACATTGGTCCTTGAAAAGAGAATATCTGTCGTCCAAAAGGGGTGTCGAGAAAGCCGCTTTTCGCCTACCGCAGTTCATCGCTGATACAGGGATTACAGAAATGCGAGATGCTGTGCTGGAAAAGCAAGCAGAGCAGACGCTGAAGCAGAAACAAAGGGAACGAGTCGCACCAAAGATGGGTCGACTGGATATTGACTATCAAAAACTCTACGACGCATTCTTTCGCTTTCAAACAAAACCAGAACTCACCCGATTTGGTGAGGTTTACTACGAGGGCAAAGAGGCAGAAGTTGACTTCCAACACTTCCGGCCCGGTGAGCTCAGTGACGCCACCAAGGAAGCCCTTGGAATGCCTGCTGGGGCACCGCCGCCATGGCTGATCAATCAACAACGTTATGGACCACCTCCATCCTATCCAACACTGAAGATACCCGGGCTGAACGCGCCTCCGCCTCCAGGAGGCTCATGGGGATTCCACCCAGGTGGCTGGGGCAAACCACCCGTTGACGAGAGCAACCGACCGTTGTACGGTGGTGACGTCTTTGGCCTTGCTCAGAATGGAATGCAATCACAAGCCCAAGCTCAATTACCATTGGGCGAAGCCGTTGATCGTACACTATGGGGCGAGCTTCAGCCTCGCGAAGAGGAGTCCGAAGAAGAGGAATCCGAGGAGGAATCCGAGGACGAGGACCAGGATGCCGACGCTGTAGGACTTGAAACTCCCAGTGGCCTAGAGACGCCTAGCGGCTACTCTAGCACTTTGCACGAATATGGCAGCGGCGTCGAGACGTCGATTGGCGGAGAAATGGATCTACGAAAGGAGCGCCGTGGCTACGACACTGAGGAAAGCTCCGCTCCCCGGTCAGCATACACAGTCCTACCCGAGCGGCAAGTGCGCGCAGAAGGCTTCTTTGGAAGCGATCGTGTCTACGATCTCAAAGCGGGACAGCGAGCAGGCATGCCAGTTCTCGGTTCGGAAGATGAGTCTCGCAAGCGCAAGAAGCCTGGCGACGTTGACGTTGCCCTGGATGTGGATTCGCTGAACCAGCACGACGGCATTGACAAGCAGTCACTGAAGCAGAAATTCGAGGCGACAAGCCGGCAGGAAGGTATCGGTGCCAAGTGGGCACACGACGACGACTTGACAGACCTGATTGCGGAGGAGAGTCGCAAACGGCAGAGGACAGAAAAGGAGCTGCGGGAGAAGAAGAAAGAAAGCCGGCATAGGTTTTGATGCAGCTGTATAATACTCTCATGATTAGCGCTGAAGAAATACATGGAAGCCTCAGATGATTCCGTGACATCTGGCGTGGTAGGTACATTGGTGAGAAACAACATGTACCTCAGAACGAGTGTACATCTAGAGTAATAGAGCGAATTGTTCGTAGCACGGCATTAATGGAACAGATGCCGATGTACATGACTTCTGGATCTTGCCCATTCTTATATCTCCTGGCGTCAAGGGGAAAGATTGCATTATGCTTTACTGGCATATAACATATTTCTTTATGGCTCCAAAATGGCCCTATGTGGGCTCTTGCTCATAGACATAGGCTGGCATGAGGCCTTCAACATGATCATCTCGTCTTCTCGCCTACGACCTCGCGCCTTTTGAATTCGCCGACACTATGATGCCATATTTCATAGTGTAGGATGCCTATACAATTAGGTGCTATGATACAGATGTTATTCCTTCATATTAAGCTTCAAGACAGGTGGTTGCACTTGGGCCAGGAGCTGACGAAGACGACCAGGCTTCTAGCCGGACGTTTTGCTCTTCACGCAATCATTGCATAGCCACGCAGGGCTCGTAACAGGGACTGTAGCGCCACCTTGAATGCAATCAGCATGATATAGCCGTCTCGTACAGGCCTATGGTGGAAGCAAATTAGTTTGAAAACACTCGAGCACATGAAGAGGGCAGTGCCTCGAAGAGAGAAAATACAAGCCTTACCGTATTGTAACATAACAGAAGCCGAGGGCCGAGAACCGGGAGCTGGCAAATTGTACAGCCGTTGGCGCCTTTACGGATTTGAGAAACACGTGGGGAATGCTTTGCGGTTTTATCTTTTGCTGAAGGGCTGGTGGCTTCAGCTTGTTGGTACGCCGTACCTTGCGGGCGTTTTGCTCGAGCTTCGTGAATATATTTAAAGGCCTGTTGCATGTCGTCGTCATCGAGAGCGTTTCTAGCTAGAAGGACGCTCGAGTGTTTTCCGAACTCAAACATCCTCTGTTCCACGCTCACCAACCATGCTGCTTTGCTCTTGACAAACCCTAACCAAGCGCGAGGGAAGTATGCGGATGAGATAATGTTCTGCCGCAGAATATAGCCATCCCATTCCCATATGTATTCCTTTTCTGCCGGCGTCACGTCTGAGAAGTCGCTTATGCTTTCTCGATGTTTTTGAATGAGCCAGGTACTGTCTGGGGCATTCTGGGGCACCTCTTGCCCGGGCTTCAATCTTGCCTTGCTAATGGGGTGGAATAGTGGTTGTGGAATATCTGGGACAACAGCCTTGCCAGGTCTCATGTTTTCGGTCCGCCGTGGTATTATCTTTTGTGTTTTCGACATGGGGGAAGCCGTTCTAAAGCGATCCAGAGCATGTTTAGTGGGTGATTTGAGGACTTCATCAATGTCATTCCCCAGTCGCGACATGAGCCATGCCCGGTCTCCCGAAAGCACCGTTCGAATATGAAAGGGCTTTACGTTCCGTCCGAGATGATATGTCATCTGAGGCGACACTGTCGACTCATGAAGAGCCGAGACGCGGAAAAGAGGCCCGTCATTCGAGCTTTCCAGCACATAATCATAGGTTGGATGTGCAAGTTGAAGATGCAGTTGCAATTGTTCCATAGACTCATGGTATACACCACAGTTGATACAACGATAATAGTCTAATGACACAGGCTGATAAGACGGCAGCACGTACTGTACTCGACCATCGCTCGCAAAGCCGTTAAGGTTCCGAACGCGCTGCTTTCGCTCTTTTCCAAGCTGTTGGTCGCTAAGGACCTTCAGATTATATATCTTATTCTTCTCTCGCACTCTAAGAGATCGAGACGGAGTTTGATCCCCCGCTGACTCGTCATCTTGGTCGTAAAGGGATTCTGTGGTGGCCGCATGACCGTTGATACCGTTCACCGTGGAAACACCGTCCCCAAATGGGTTTGATGGATCATCACTACCTGAAGCATCAGGGTCAATAGCAGTGATGCAAGGCTTTGAACCCTTGTCAAGCCTCCTCAGAGCTTGAAATCCTGCAGTCCACCTTAAATCAACATCCATCATATAATTGGTCTGATAGCTGGATTGATCGGGCGGATACCTAGCCGAAAGATCCAAGGGCTTTCTCAAGCGTCCAAACACACTGTCGAATTTGCTAGACAGGATCCAGTGCTGAGCCAATCCCCACGGCGGATACAAGCTCTCGGAGGGTATCCCAAAGTCTTGTGAGTCCAAGGGTGGCCAATGGCTGCCATTGGCTGCTTCCAATTCTATAACCAACTGGTATGAATCTGATAAATCAAAACCTCCGTCGTCTGGCCGATTAATCAGGATGCTGTCGTGCGTAACAAAGAAGGGCCGAGGTAAGTCGATACGTGCGACACGATGAGGTCCAGTCCGGTTGTTGAATGTGATGACATTGCAGATTTGGCTTTGGCAGTCAAGCACTTGGGGCGGGTTCGAACTAGTGTCAAAAATTGTGACCTTACATCGCGCCTTGGAAGGAACAACGTTGCGAGGGGCTACCTGATACGATTTGACCCTTTTGGAGTCCTTATGGAGTATCTTGAGGACTTCGATGCGCAAAGTTGAGCCTGACTCTGACATGCGCGGGGAGGCGATGAGATGATCGATATCGAATGGATCGGGAGATGAGATGCGACGACGCTTCACAGATCTGGCATCGTCGCCATGGTCATCATAAGGCAGCTTGAGTACAGGCGTAGATATGATGTTGCCCATGACTGATGACTTCTGAAGAGCCTTGACTCCCTTGAGCCAGGTGCGATGAAGAAAGGGAGCTGTCCGCTTGCAAGGGCTTGGCGTTGTCATGATTGAGCCCATTCATGAAACAGAAGCGCCGGCAGACAGTAGCCCGAGAGGGAATATAGGCAGCTAAAATGTAGAGCTGTGTCGGAAGCATGAGAAGAGGTGACGCATTCTTTCTGTGGCCAGTCGAGAGTCGGAGGATGGGGGATCGCAGACGTCGCGTAGATGTTTACTAGACTTCAAACAGGCAAGACTCAGCGAAAAGACGTTCGAGAAAAATTGAGGCTAATCATGGGCGTGACGGCGCATGCAGTTGATGACAGCCGTGAGACGCGTGGGTTGCAGGGGTTGCATTCCGCTGCGGGCGCTCGAAAGGGTTTAGTGCGGGCGGACATATGAGAATGGTGAATGGTGAACGGTGAACGGACGGAGTGGCCAAATTCGATGATGGCAAGTGATGGGTCGGTCCTGCGGATGCGGAGAGAGAGCAGCGGCTCGTGTGTGTGAAGTACACTGGAGCCCACAATGTCCTGATTGGCCACATGCCCCTGTGAGTGACCAGCTTGCTCCTTGGACAAAATGACGCTACCAGCAGGGGAATGGATGCAAGGCTGACAAGGCCAGCAGAGGGCTGCGTTAGTTCTGTAGTGCTGCGCGCTATCCTTAGCCGCTGCAAGCTCTCCTTTATATTTATTTTCCCGCTAACTCTACATTTTTAGATAGCTTCACTCTTACTACTACAGTGGGTCCAGGTAATTCCGAAAAAAAAAATTAAAAAAAACCAACACAACGTAGGTATCGCGAAATCTGCGGGAAACTTTGTACAATGATTACGCTGCGAACTTGGCAGCAATTAAATTGTAATTTAATCAGTAGATTCTTTGATTAATTCTGTACTAACTGGTATAGCTAATACTTAGTGTACCACCCGTCTGCGTTGATAACGGCCTTGGCATCCATTGACGCGATGTGGATATCTACAAAAATACGATGGATATTTTTCGGAATTACCTGGGACCCACTGTACCTACCTGCCTCTATAAGTCCTCCAGACTGCTCCTGCATCTGTACTACCTCTAACTTGTCGTGCATTTTTTTAAGAAGTTTTAAAAAATAAAATACAATACAATACAATACAATACAATGCCTAACTTAACTCTGACTCTCAACTGTAGTGTAAGCTCTCTGCCTCCTGCCCGCTACCTCCGCTGACCTAAGCCTAGCCTGGTGAACCCCGCGATTAGCCCTGCTGCACCTGCATTAGGCGTGCGCTAGAGCCTAACCAGCGCTGCAGCTACAAGCAGGGTAGGTGCCTCCCCGGCTCAGCGATGCCAGTGTGTCCCTGTGAGTAGTGAGTATTTCCTGGCCCGGCCGTGGCCCTGGCCGCTAACGCCCCGGTAGCTCGAGATATCCCCATTTTATTTTTTATTCTATTTGGCAGGCATATTCGTCCTTAGATATAGCTCCAGAGATTCCATGGGAGGTCCCATAGACACCTATCTATGGCTGTCACACGGAACTCACGGTCGCAGCAGCGCGGCGAGCCCAGCAATCGTCGCAATCGTCGCAATCCGAAGCGCACTTCTCAAGCAGCCATCTCTCGTCCACAGAGACACGCAAGGCTCAACTATGCTGAATCCTCATCGGACACAGGCGACTTCCCCGATGCCCAGTCGACGTCCGCCTCTGAAGATAACCTTGTGGGCGAAATTGTGCCCATTTCCACTGGGCCCTCCAGCATAGCAAAGGAAGCGAAAGGGGGCGCGCGGCCTGCAAGATCTACTTCGGTGTCTGCGAGTGCAAGGGCCCGAAACAAGTCACGAAAGAGCAACAGGACTTCTGCTGAGACCAAAGCTCAACTTGGGCGGCAGCGAGGGCGGAGGCGAGGGCAGACGTCGCGGCCGAGGCCTGGCAAACGACGTAAAGTCAAGGCGGCAACGGTTTCCAGCTTTGATGGCCACAACCCGAATGCCATACTTCCTGATTGGAGAGATCCCAGGATACCTTTTGAGTGTTGGGTAGACGTCTTTCTGTACGCTGCTCGAGAAGGGTCTAGTGAAGCGCTCTCGACTGGGTGGCTGCTACATGCGGCCACAGCTTGCAAAGCATTTACGGAACCAGCCTTGACTGCTATCTATCGCTGTCCTGCAATCAAAAGCACAGCCAAGGCGAAAAAGTTGGCTCTTCTGATCAACCGACCTACTTCAGAAACGCTCTTTAATTATCGTGCCAAAATTGACACACTCCACGTCAACATTGACCTTGTTCCTCATGGGATATTGTTTCAGTTGATTCATCCACTCACTCGCCTCAAGGAACTGATTATTTATACCCCTCTAGATCAGCCTCCGTATCGTGACTTAGATAAAACCAAGCGTTGGCACTATCCCGAAGAAGTCTTCAATGCCCTGGCGGCTAGTTCATCTGAATCAACAGTCAACACAAAGCCATTCTCAGCCATTTTGGAAAGCTGGGAATGGAGTGGCAGATTTATGGGCGGATACGTCACAGATTTTGACGCAATGACATCCATCCATCAAACCCCCTCCTTCTCACAACTCACCAGGCTTAGCCTGACTAATTTCCAAGTCCCATCGCTCAAGAACCTGCAAATCATCTCTGAAGAGAAAGAACTTCAGAATTACTACGAGGATGGCGTTGTCGTCAAGTCTGTGGCAAATGCTATATCGCAGCTACGTGCCTTGAAGCACCTTGTCTTTGAATCCTCGACAGTGATGAACGATCGCCTCTTCCCCCTTCTGCCTAAGAACTTGGCCCATCTCGAACTCATTAACTGTTGGGAGGTCAAATCGGAAGATCTTGCCGCGTTTCTTCGTACCCACGCCAGCGAAATGCGAACATTGAGGCTGATGCATAATCAATCTCTGGATTTGGCCTTCTTAACAGACTTAGAAGAAACATGTCCGAAGTTAAGAGAGCTGAACATGAATCTATCCTACTATCGCCATCACGACTGTATAAACGACGCGGACCCCATGTATGATCAAGCATTACTCCCTAGCCAAATTCCTCAATGGCCATCGAGCCTTAGGATCATCAATATCGAATACATTCGTGACTGGTCTGTAGAAGCTGCGGAGATGTTTCTCCAGTCCATCATCGATAGCGCATCAAAAATGCCCGACTTAAGATATTTGGCGATCAAAACTATGCTTGATATACCCTGGCAAACGCGCGCGACCATGCGCCGCAAATGGCGCGACAAGATGGAAAGGGTTTTCCTTCGGCCGTACGTGCCACCTATCAAATTCACCACACTACGACCACCAGTGGATGGACAGGAGCCTACTTTAGAGGAGGAGAATAAGCAGTCGCTCGAATCATTAACCCCACCATCTCGCCGTAGCAGCAGAATTGCACTCAGTGGCGAACTGTCGGAATCACTCCGTTCGCCCAGCAGGTCTACGCGAATCCAGCGACGGAGCAAGCCATCATACAAGGAGCCAGACACTGATGAGGATGAATTCAATTCAGAAGAAGAAGACGACCAAGAGGAGGGTGAAAACGAGAGCAGTAGCAAACACTCCGCTGCTGCCCGGGGTCAATCACCAGCTAATAGTGAGGCTTCTCCAACCTTCATCCACGGTAAATGCACAACCGTCCACATCTTGTTCGACAACCAGAAAGTACGCGAGCTGCAATATAGCATGGAGGATTTCGGCTCGGAAGAACCCGACTCGGAAGACGAGTGGGACGGTGACTTGGAGGACGACGGAAATTTTGTCCTGTTCTAGAACAGGAGGGGAACTCCGTTAGAAACGGACCATGTAAGATTCGAAGGGAACGTGGCTGTTCATACTGTGCGCCCCGTTAGCTGGCTGACAACTTCGTCGATGCACCGGTGTTTGCTTCCTACCCTGGACGGTGAATCCTGGAAGGCAGTGCTACTAGGTTTTACGCCCTCGTGTCCAAACAGACGGACCAGACGATAAACAAGATTACTATTTTTAGTGTATGTAATGACGAAAACAAAAGAACAAAATACAGTGCAACGAATCATACTGGGCTGTGTCCCGAACACTCGTGCGGACGTATACCCCTAGAATGATGTACAGAATCAACTTCTTCTGCCTCGCGCATCCTCACGCGAAGTACCAGTTGACATCCAAGTGTACGACAAGCATTTCAGCAAGTTTTCGAGAAGAATTCCATGGAATGTGCTACAAATCTTATATTCTCCCCTGTTACACAGGTAATAAAACCCCGATAGTCCTCACGCTGACTCCAGAGCCGCTAGCAAATCTGATCGACACGACATACTTTTACAACAATGATTCATGATCCCTGACACTATTACAAGCAAAGCAACTCGTAGCTCGGGCGTAAAAGAATCACGCTAACGACTAGAACGCAGCACCACCGATCCCTTCACCAGCAAGATTCTTCATACTCTTTTCGCTCAAGTCGCTTCGTAATTCCCATGCACGGGATTCTCGCTCAAGCCGATGCCACGTATACAAGGATTTTCGCAGGCGTTCTTGCTTAATGCGGAGTTCGTCTCGCATCTTTTCTTCTTCATCGCGTAACTTGCGGAAATGAGGCTCTAGCTCCCGAGTAACTCCGATTGTGACCGGTGTCATCGAGGGGTCTAATTTGCCGCCCGGGATAATGGGAGGCATAGTAGTTAATAGACTTTGTGCGAGGGTCTGCCGTGGGCCGCTGCCGTGTTGTGACGCGGGACCCGTTGGAGGATTGAATGGCCTGGATTGCGTGGGCGTAGACGATCCGCCGGTGTTGGATTGCGCAGCACGAGGGCCGGTTGGTATGGCAGTCGATCCGCCTGTGGTGGTAGGTGATGGTGACAGGCCTGATATTTGTCGAGACGGTGGTTGGCTCCAGCCTGGCCGTCCTCCCATTCGATGAGGATAACCGCCTCTTGAGGGAGGGACGTAGCCCCGTGGTCCAGCAGGGGGGTTTGTCGGACTCGGGGCATCTGAGCGACTGGGAGTAGGCGGATGCCTAGAACCCGTAGGCAACGGAGACGAGATGGATGAGGGCAAGCCCCGGCTGGCAGACGGCGCTGCCGGTGGCCCTCTGAGAGCAGCGGGACCGCGGGGGGGCGATCTGGACGTAGATGGAGGCTCGAGAGGCCCGGAGCGAGGGGTGTCTCTGACCGAACCGGAACCAGAGGCTATTGTGCGATGAGGAGACTGTTCTCGTGATGGCGGCGGTGAACGTGCTCGTATGGAATTAGGTCGCGGGGAGGCTTTCTCGGAAGTCGGCCGTGATGTGATGGCCGACGAAATCCCTGACTCTCGTACGGGTGAGGTTCGTCTGTATGACAGATATCTTTCCCCGATGTGACTTCGACTAAGTGATCTAGACCTTGGTCGATATGATCCCCCACGAGGCGCCAGAAGCGGCGACTTAATGAGAGGGCTCCTATCGCGTCTTTCTCGACCGTACGGAGAACGAGATCTCCACCTAGTACCAAATCCGTCAGTTTCGAGATATTCCTCCACAGCGAGCAGCTACCAACCTACCTGTCATCGCGTCTGTCAAAACCACGGTCTCGATCCCAATCGCGACCCCTATCACGCTCCGGCTCCCTATCACGCTCCCAGTCGCGACGGGGTGAGCGGAGCCGCTCAAATCTCACATCTCTGATCGGTGAACCGCGCCTCGACAAGCTGCGTCGGGGAGGCCGTGGTGACCGTCGTATGGGCGACCTAGTACGCTCCTGTCGTCGCGGCGGGCTTTCCCTCTCGCGAGATCGTTCTCTTCGGGCGAATCTATCTTCACCACTTCTTGATCGTCGTCGAGGTGGATATCGACCAGGCACGTAGCTATCGGAACCTGAAGTGATAGGACTTCGCGGACGAGGGCTTCGCAAGCGTGGACTTCGCGCTCTGTCCCTTGCAGGACTTCTCGGCCTTTCGCGTATAGGACTTCTCGGTCTATCTCGGACAGGACTCCTTGTTCTTCGAGGAGACCGATCTCTAGTAGGGCCTCCCCGTGGTGTAGGTCTCCATGACTCCCCTGCGCCATATCTCACCACCTCCCCATCGTCGTACCTGACATATGAATTAGCCTTGACAAAATATGACAGCGCATACGAATCTTCATGTTTACAAACCTCCTTCCCCGGGCATCTCGATCGCGCTCCATTTCGTCAAGAGCTTTCCGCAAAGCGACGGTCGACGTGCTTTGCCACACTGTTGTGGAAAATGCTGAGACATTGCAAGCAGCCCACGCCGATAGAAATCAAGTGGCGGCGAAACTCTACGCCGAATGCCGAGGAGGAGACACAGTGTGTAATATATATACACGGTGCAGACCTGGCCCAGCAGATGGGTGCAAGAAGATGAAGGATGCGGAGCTAATGAAATTAATAAAAAGACCCAAATTCATTTGTTGAGTTGTCAAATAAGTACAAAGTATAAGACAAAAGAAGCAAGCAAATAAGTTAGGGCTGAAATCTCAGCAAAGCCACGAATCCTGTTCGGCGTTGCTCAAGATACCCAATTCCTGAACACCATATGTTCAAATGCAGAGCTGACCAAAAAAAAAGAGAAACAAACTGAGGGCGAAAAGGCCGGCCCCAAGTACTAACTGCCTTTTGAGTCACCCAGAAGCTTATTATCTCCATCCTCCTCCTCAGTGGTATCACCTTGGCTTGAAGCCGAAATTCGCGAGAGGATCCATCCCTGCGCCTCGTCCGCATGCTTCTGCATCATCTCATTGAGCCCGACTTTTGGGCTGCGGACGACAGTACCAAACCTTCGTTTTTGCACCTTTTTCGTCAAGTCGTGGTCAGACCAGCAAGCATGGTTACTCGCAACGTAGACTCTTGAGTTCTCCTTATACCATGAGGAGAGATTTGGGTCAATATCAGACTTAACGGGTCGCAAATTTCCCGTAACGTAGTTGATGATGCCAGCGATCTTCGATTTGCAATCTGTGGCAAAGAGGTGAATATATGAAAAAGTAGAACTAGCAAGTACTTTCTCTTACCTCTGTTGATCAACAAGACTTTTACTCCTAAATAAGCGTTACCAACACCCATAAGAAATATCTCGTCTGTCTCATACAATTGTAAAAAATTGTCCCAGAGATAGCACATAAGTTGTTGGATTTGCTCCTGAAGAGCTCTTTCTTTGTATCCCGGCATAAAAGAGTCCGCATCCTGATACACGTTAAGCGCTGCGCACAATGAACTATTATGTCAAGGTGCTACCTACCTCATCATTGGTGATATAGGCTGGAACATTAATATCCATGATGCCGAGCTTCTGATTGATTGCCCAATCAATGTATTGAGTCACGCCGTCAACCTGTCTGGCTTCAGTTTTACGACATGGACTATAATTCAATTTCACTCAACTCACCACCCATGCATTGTGTGGCTCTAATTCAGAGTTAATGGTATCTGGTTGAGCCAGCAATTGAGGTCTGGGGTAATCTTAGTAATCCTTTCAGTTCACAGTCATGGTAATTGCTGACTAGAATAATTCCAAAAGTCGCTCTTAGAAAGAGAGGGCAAGTAATGTGACAATACTCACGGGTCATGAATGATGACGAGAAGTCTTTTTGAGCTGTGTAACAAAGGCGTCACCAGAACTTGATTCTCGAAGGACTTATACAACTTGTCCCTTTGGACATATAAAGGGATCATGCTGTACTTCTCCTGGAGTACTTGTCGCTGCGCACTGCGAATAACATCGTGCAGCCGACTTGCTCGTAGCGAGTGCATAGAAGGGACGTTGACAATTCCGGACCTCATACATTCCCAATAAGGGGCTTGATATGCCTGAACTTTGGCAAGTGTTCTGGCGGCGTCCTTGTTGAGCTTTGGGATCGTCATCTGGGGCGGTGGCTCTCCCATAAGGGTTCTTGCCACAGCAACAGCAGAATTTGATATCGCAGAAAGATTATAGCCGCCCTCCAGACAGACTGCTACCTTCCCGTCCGCTAAAGACATAAGCATATGCGTCATGTGCGCATAACAGGGAGGTGTTACAAAACAACCGCCTAGCTCGTCACCATCTGCAGCGTCAAACCCGGCAGATATGACAACCAGGTCAGGATTGAATTCTTTAGCAATAGGCATGACGATTTTTTGGAAAGCTGCCATGTATTCGCCATCACCCATCCCTTGCTCGTGCCATCCAATATTGATATTTTTACCTAGCCCGACGCCTGCGCCGCAGTTCTCGATGCCTCCGTCAGGTGTATCGGGATCTGGGGGCTTGCCGGGATAAAAATCTCCATTCTTATAGACATGAATAGATATATAAAGAACATTGGGATCATCATAAAAGATGTTTTGGATTCCGTTTCCGTGGTGGACGTCCCAGTCCAATATGAGGACTTTGCGACACACTTCAGGGTAGTCTTGCTGGCAGACACGGACGGCCACTGGAACGTTATTGAAGAAGCAGAATCCCATAGGGCTATCGAACTCGGCATGATGACCCGGAGGTCTGATTACAGCAAAAGCATTCTTGACCTGGCCTATAACGACATTCTTGCAAGTGTCTATGGCACCACCAGCGGAGAGAAGCGCTGCAGGATATGACATGCTTCCAACGTACAGAGACTCGCGGCCTTGATCAAATCGTTTTGTGAGTTCACGAAGCTCGGCCGTACTTAGCGTTTCCAGATGCTCGACCCAGCTCATATGCTCTGCAGAGTGGGCCAGGCAGATTTCCTCGCGGGTCGCTGGACGTGCAGGTATCCTCCACATGTATCGAGTTGGACATTCCTTGATGATCCTGGGTAGCTCCGCTTCGGGGCCTGTGTAGATGAGACCGAACCTTTTGAAAGCCTTGAAAATTTCGTGTATTCGCCGAGGATCCTCGGGATGATGTGTGTTTGGGCTGAAATCGGCATTCATATGAAGTTTCATTCGGTCGTCGTAACAACAGCCAGTTGGAAGAAGCCCTCGCCTCCGCATTTGTTCAAGTGTCAGATCCTGAGGGTTCGAATCGCTGTTGTCATAATTAGCTTCTTCGGAAGCCGTGTCATCATCATCTTCAACTCGAGAGCTGCCATCTTGACCGACGCCGTTCGTTACTTCAGCATCTTCCATTTGATGATCCTCAGCATCCATTTTGGAGTGATGTCCCACGCTTCTTAAATGTCCAATTACTGAAATACGGGCGCATTAAGGCTTTAAGATCCAAGAAGGGGTAACAACGCCAGTAGAAGACACGTTGAGAAGTCTGTTGGCTGTTTCAGAGAGCTTCTTGAAATGCTCCTTGACCCTGAAAACACCTGCACAAAAACACCTGCACAGTTAAAGACTAGATTCTGAACATTAGTAGAGGCTTCGTTAGAGATGATAATTCTTTTGGCCTGGAACGTGGATGTTCGATTACGCATCTTCATGTTAAGATGGAAGACGTTTAGTTCTTGTGACTCTTGGGGTGCGCTTCGTGCCATAACCTGGCTAGAGCTCCATGAAGCAGAAGCTAAAGCAGAGGCTTTACAGGAAGAAAAAGTAAATTTTCGCAGCGAGAACCGCAAGAAATGGGATACTGCGAGAAGTATAAATAATTTTACGCTGAATTTGTCTTACCTGAGAAAGTGCAGAATAGGCTGTGTTTACTACCTACCTAGGTAGATGGGCAACCCGCCCCAGCTGGTGTCTGGTGGTTTGTTTTGCAAATGAAGGCAGCACCGCATGTGCATTTACGGCCCAACCAAGTATCAACTGGAGTCTGGTGGTTGAATGATACCCGAAGGGCTCAGGAATCGACTGGAACTGCTTATAGGTAGGGTTGGCGCAGATCGAGAGCCGAGCGAGCAACCGATTCCTCTACCCACCAATGCCTGCGACCAATGACACCACCCACCGAGATTTGGCCTAGCCGCCTTTTCTGCCGTCTTTTACGCGAAACAGTAAAACAATTCTCACACCCCGTGGCGCAGTGATTCAGCGCTAGGGTGGCCCACTTATGTAGGCTACATAAGTTCGAATCCTGTACAGGGCACAGTTCTAGCGGCTCCCCCCCGGGGGCCAGCTAGAATTAAAACCATGACTATTAGTTAGTTAGTAGGTCTAGTCCCCCTACTAACTAGTACTGTAGTCGCCTTACTGTATCTTAAATCAATCAATCAAAACAATTCTCACCACCAGCCAAAATTGGTTCTTGTTCTTGTTCGCAAGAGGCTCTGAGTTTTATGGATCCTCCACCTAACCGTGGATTTTTTGCCGATATAAATGTCCTCAGGATAGCTACAAGAAACACGCACTTTTATCGCCGTCGCACCATCGGCAACATTTTGTTGTTATTAATCCCGAGTCTATCCCGTGCTTTCTGGTAGAATTGAATTGAACAAACCCAAGTACTCCCCCGCGCTCTTTAGTCAAGCTACAAGTATTAATTAAAGTCATTTACCATTTTCTATGCAAAGACAGATTTCTTGTCCAACTCATCCTTGGCTGGGCGGTTGCCACCCTTGGAGCTCAAGCCCAGCTCACCTTTCCTCGACAATCTACCGACATTCTGCTCCACTCTAGCATTATGCCTAGAGGCCTTAGCCTTTCGAAGATCAGAGCGAATCTGGTTGGGCGACACAAATTCGCGATTTTCGTAGATAATTGGACCACCAAAAGAACCTTCTTGAATGACAATCGGCGTCAAGACAAACCGGGGCCCGATTTCAACGAGCGCGATCTCTGTATTGGCGCCAGCCTTGGCAGATGCGGCCTTCTTCAACTTATTACCACTTTCTTCTCCATCACCTGATTGTACCAACGAAGCCTCCTCTTCATTAATCTGGTAATTTCTCACCCAAATTTTGCCATCAGCTATACTAAAACCCATGACATGATCAATGAAAGGCTTTGATTTTCGTGCGCCCTGAGGAACTCCAAACGTGTGAAGAAAGACTTCTTTAATGAGTCTTAAGTGGGGTTGTTCATCGAAGGCGGCGTCGAATGATAGAATTGGACGTGATCCTCTCAAGCAATTTCCAGTAAAATGTAGCTCTTCCATTGTGTGTACTGAAGAAAAAAGCGTTAGTAGTATGACAAAGCGTAGAACCACGTTTATTTGCTTACAGTTCTGGAGATGCATCTTGATAGTTGGTCCGTTGGGAACTTTGCTAAGCCAAATGTAAAGATCATTTCCCTTCCTTGCCTCGAAGAAGAGGATATTGTTGCAGTTATACAATTCGGCCAGTTCGTTGAGTTCGTTCAGTTTAGATTTTGAGTCAAACTTAACGTCTTTGCGACCGTGCGGTAACATGGAAGCCAGGTCATTCAGCAGATGTCGGTGTCTGAATATGAAATCAAGAAAATTATTAGTAGACATAAAGCGAGAGCGGCGATACACAGAAGAAACACGGACCTGTATGTGACGCCACGGGAGGAAAGAATCAAAACGCGCTGCTTATTTTTCTTGACACTATTGCTCCCGGATTCGGGTTTTTGCGCATCACTTTTTGACAACGACCTATACACGGCTGCCATTCTGATTGCGTTATTCGATTCGGAACAGACAGAGAGAAAAAATTCCAGGTACAAGTAGATTTGACGAGTTGTGCCAGAGCTGTAGTCAAAAGACAAGCCTACATGAGCAGCTATGAAACCCTCCAGGCAAAGAAAAAAAATTTGGCACTTCAAAGCATGTTGAGGCTTATCGATAACGCATCATAGTCGGTCACCTGTATAGAATCCTTGTTAGAGAATTGGTGGCTATTAGACCAGTCTGTGGGGCATGCTGGGAAAGTATATAACCTTGTGGACCTGACCATAGCAATGGCTTTTGAGTTGAGCTGACACGTAGATGATAAAATGTGCAACTGGTCTGATGCTGTCAGCTTCGCATGCACGTTCAATCTCCATGCTAGGCGTGTCGGATAATTGAAATGTTGAATTCGGAGCTTGACAGTACATAGAGTTATTGCGATTCAGGCTTTGCGCGCTGAGTAAATAGCTCAAACAAAGCTATTCTCTTTATCAGATCATGGAGAAGACAATGAAGATCATTAATATTTAAGTGACTGCGGTAGGTGATCGAGGAACATTGCCTGCTGTAGCCTTCCTCTCGTAGCAACTGCCTAAAAAAAAAGGCCAGATCATTGTCGTAACAAGAAAGAACAAAAGAAAGTCAAAGCGTCCCCCCTTCCTTTCTAATATGGACAAAGACGTATCACCGTTCCTCATGCCCTCCATTCTACGCAAAAATTCTCATTTCTTGCGTCAAGTCCGTTCCGGGTTGTTTCAAACACATGGGGTGTCTTAATACTAGTCTACTGAGGCACTCAACTGCGACGTCATTAGCAGCACTTCCCACTCTTCAAAGTCTCGTCATCCGCCGGCTTGCTCAGTGAGATATTCGTGCCGGCGCCAATAGTTGCCTGGGCACCGTCGCCACTGTCGAGGGCTTTGCTCGATACAATTCGATAGATTTCTGCAGCAGGCCATGGTCATCAGAAATTGCGTGACTTTACGTGTTTAAGCAGATTTCATTGCCGGAAAGCTACGTACCGGTTAGGATGTTTTGGAAGGCGAGCTCGACGTTACTGGCATCCAAGGCTGATGTCTCAATGAAAGATAAATGGTTATCGCCTGAGTCGCAAACTGTTAGTAGAATGCTCACAACATCTTGACAATACTCCAACACCAGTTGGTTTGGACATACTCGCGAAAGCCTTGGCTTCTTCGGTGGGAACGGCTCGAAGATGCCTTAAATCGCTCTTGTTTCCAACAAGCATGATTACTATATTGGCATCGGCATGATCCCGTAGCTCCTTCAGCCAACGAGTCACATTTTCGTAGGTCTGGTGTTTGCTGATATCGTAGACAAGCAGAGCTCCGACAGCTCCGCGATAGTACGCAGAGGTGATGGCGCGATAACGTTCCTGACCAGCAGTATCCCAAATTTGTGCCTTGATGGTTTTAGAGTCGACCTGGATGGACCTAGTAGCAAATTCCACGCCGATAGTAGACTTAGAGTCCAGGTTGAATTCGTTTCGCGTAAATCGACTGAGAAGATTGGATTTTCCAACACCAGAATCTCCGATCAGAACAACTGATTGAGCATAATGTCAGTCTCGTCTCCCCTGCGAAGAAAAAGGCGTTCTCAATTGCTGTCTGCATTAGAGGCGATACCTTTGAAGAGAAACTGTTGAAGACGGGTGGAAACCCTTGTCGTTAGCGGCCGTGAGACTAACTCGACAGGTTGGTGGAGGGGTATAACACACATCATATTCATCGTTAGCCATGGCGGCAATGTTGAAGTGACAGGCAGGTTCGTCTCTATGTGGGATTGTATATGTGGGATCCGAGGGGATTCGCAAGTGTCTGATGGACGGTATATGTCGGTCGTAAGGTGGAAGGTATTCGATGTGGACGCAGGTGTGGAGGGGAAGAGTTGCCCTGTGGTGGTTGTGGTAGTCGTGGCGCTGCGGTCAAGGGTCACTCACTATTTAGGCCATGGCCTGTGAATTGGTTTGGGTCTGCAGAAGCATTGAACCTGAGGAAAGGAGACGAAATGGCGGGGTCTGATTGGCGGACGTTGCCCGCAGGCGGCGAGAACACAAATCGAAACACAACGAGGCCAGTTTTGATTGTGTCTGGCGCTTGATTGTTACAAGGATCACAAGTCATAGTCCTCTACATGCGTTATGTCCTTGATGACATGATGATGCAGGGTAGCAGGTCCTCCTCGAGTGGGATGGCGCAGGCGCACTTGGTTTCCTGAATCTAGGTACCTAGGTAGGTAGGTATCTGAGGAGCACAGCTTGAGAATACGCGAGCCCGCTCCATCGACTATCACGCGTGTGAGTGAGTAGGAGGCATGCCGTGAAGCAATCGGCCGGGAAATTTTGACATGTCAACTATAAATAAACATGCATAACTATTGGGTAGGCTGCGCATAGACGAGCCTTTGCTGGAGAACTTCCGGCTCATGTTTTGTACATAGGAAGGACAATGCCTAGCACCCTTTCATTGGGAACGATGTAGCAGCCTCAAAGAAGAAGAATTGCACCAGGAAATGAAGCATCTTCATCAGCCACTGCTTTAATGGACTTGCCGGCAATGAATGTCTATGACAGCAATTCGGACCTCCTTACGTGCGTGACCAAGCACAATAGACCCGTCATCCCCACTGTGCAAGCAATTATTTGTACTGTACATTGACGCACCATCTTGGCTCAATGATCGCCTGGAGTGCTTGACTTCGATCTTCGTCTTCTCTCAATGTGGAAGGCCCTTGAAACACACACTAACGTGATACAGTGAGATACATTCGAATCGAACACTGGCAGGCGAAGTTGCCCAAATTATGCGCGCTGATCTTGCAGCGCCGAAGATAGCGACACCAGAGGCAGCCTCCTCTCAAGCATGCGTCTCAGTAATCAGTCCACCCGCCTTTGCTTAAGAACAAACTAAAATCACATACCTGGGGCCACAACCTTCTCGGAAATCCATGACTCGGGATACTAGCAATGCATCTGGAGTAACAGATGGCTTGACTGACGGCAGTGATGACGGAAGTGACAGCTTGACAATATCATCCACTCCCGAAAACTCGGACTGGCAGGATGAGTGGGATGTGAAAAGAGTGCTTGCTGAGGCCAGAGTCGGCGGCAAAAAGAAGTACCTCTTAGAGTGGTCGGGCTTCCCTTTGTGCGAAGCCACCTGGGAACCGGCAGAGCACTTGAGCCGAGAGCTGCTGGAAGACTGGGAAGCCAGAGTGGAAAAGAGCGGTAGACCGACAGTCCCTGGGTTTCAGATAAGCGACTGGAGGGAGGCTGTCAACGCTGATATACGTGCAAAATACGCAAAGCATGAGGCTCGAAATCGGAAGAGAGCACGTCTTGGGCTCAAGGAAAGGCCACTTGCTTTTAGTCTTCAGGAATGGATTGATAGCGTCCAAGGTCCATCTGACGATGAACTTCCAGAAGAAGATAAACGAAATGACCAGCCTACGGCATCTCACACAACTACTTCTGCCTGTGATAAGCTCACATCTGAAGACGGAAAAAAGGGAGATGGTGCACCTGTCGATATAGAAACCCCTGAAACAAAGCGCTCCGATCGCTTGCCTGACGCCCATACAGAAGAAATCGAAATTCAGAGGAGGGCACTTAGCCCCAAAGCACGGTTGCTGCCTCGTCCACGAGCGGACAAACAAAGAAGCAGCAAACCTGAACTCGATCCAAAGAAGGGAAGGGAGACCATAGGAGCATTTTCACCAATTGTTCCTGGACAACGCGACATTGTCGAAAACGCAGCTGCTTCGTCAGCGAGCGGCCAAAAAAAGCAGCAGCAAACTCGAATCCTATCCAAAAGTTCTGTTAAGGATGTGGCGAACAGCAAAGGAACCAGCCCAGTATCGAACATATTTGTTGGTGGCAAGAAAAGGAAACCCCGCCGCAGTCTCTTAGATGCTGCGACTAGTCATAATGAGCATTCTAAACTCCTCAACTATCACAAGAGATGGATAATCGAGAAGGGGTTGAGGGACAGGGAAGGTGTCATACCACCCAATGAAGCAAATGCATCACTTCTTTTAACGCCGATTCGAGCTAGAAGCGACCCAGAGACAGACCAGGCGTCAATCGGGATAGACCAAAACAAAGATGCACTTCAACGGACTCATTCATCTGCTGCTAAAGAATCAAATCACCCAGTAAGAAAAAGAGTACGTTGGGCAGAGAATCTTGAAAACGAGCAACAAATGATCAGAGAAATGTCAGAAAGCCTCTTTGTATCCGACGATGAAAATGCGCTTGGAATGTCGGAAGGAGCCTTGCCTTGTTCAGGAGAAGCAGAGAAAAATGTGGCATCCACGAACCGTTCTGCTACTGATTCAGCAATATCACATTCTATTTCGTATCCAGAAAATGTCACTAAAGCTTGCCAATTCGGATCCGAAACCTCCATGAAGCTTGAATTTCTAGGATGTATGACCAACGATGAATCACCTTGGTCTTGTCAGTTGAAAAACCAGTCTAGGTTGTCGTTTTCTCATTTATGTTCCATGCAAGATCTAAAATCAGAGATGGAACAGAAGACTCGCAAAGAAACCATTGTCCGCCAAGGCGAAATCGGAGTATACCCCAGGACGGAGCCCCTGTTTCGTTCTTTGGTCAGGAGGTTACAGTTGGGGCAGCTTGCGGCCATATGCCACATGGACGAGGTCTCTATTGCCCTTCATGGTTCTGACACTTTGACCATGGCCAATCCCACCAGCAACAGCGACGAATCGCAAGCAGGAGACACTATTCTTCACTACCTCCTCTTTGTGCCACAGCCACCGGTATCGAAGTTGATGTTAGCACCCCTGCCTGCAATTGCTGAACAAGAAGGAAGCCTGAGTGCGTACGACTTCTTTCTTGGGGACACTTACGAACGAAGATTTAAATCCAGCACGTCTACGGGAACCACGCAATCCTTCTTTCTAGTGTTTCCGCAATCAGCATATCAAGAAGGGGTTATGATTTCGCAATGGCTGCGAGAAGCAGACAGTAGTTGTAAAATCAGAAGCAGCCTTCTATCCGGACATTGGTCAGAATTCCTAACATTCGAGCAAGGCAATGTCATTCTTCACGAAGACGCTCTCTGTGTTATAAGGTCAATGCCGCATCTCAAATCAGTTTTACATGGTTCAAATCGAAAGATCAGTTTTTGGGTCTTCTCTCAGGGCCAATCGGCATTACATCGAAGCGACAACTCTGCTAGCCTGAGCGACTACCAGCTGCATCAAATATTCAGATCGGGATCAGTCTTTTTAGTCACACCAAGTTTCCTGGTTTCACAGCCAGAGCAAGCCTACAGATTCGTTAAATTTTTTTGGCAGAATTATACTCAACATAGTTCAAAATATCGCGATGGAAAACTGGCAGTTGCATCTGATATTTCACGATGGTTGCTAGACCTTGCCATTGAAAAAGCTGAAATATCATCCCAACCCACGAACTCTGATACCAGCACAATGCACGCAGAAAAAGCCAGTAAGGCTCTGTACAAATGCCTCAGTCTCGTGAGACAGCTCATTGAAGACTCAGAAGATTGTGAGGAGTCGCCTTTCGTCTACGCCCCTGATGTTCTAGACGGCAATGATGAGCAAAGTTTGATAAACTGGTTTGGTTCATGGACGTTATCCCGCCATCATCAGTTCAGGAAGTTCTTCGTGGTCGGGTCCAGCAATCAGTCCAAAGCACGGCTAACACGAAATTTGCATCCTGTTCAATTGATTTCATCTGGTGGGGATGAGCTTTCTTGTAGTAACTCAAACGTCATCTCGAAGGAACATGTGCAACCACAGGAATTCCTGATTGCAGATATATCAAGGATTAAGGCCACACTTGCAAAACTCGAAAAGAATCACAAACTAATGTCATTCTGCCCCATAGTTTTGTACAGGTATCCTGTAACGAATCGTGAGTCAGAAATCCAGTCTCGCCTAGGGGGATTCCACGCATCTCAGGAGAATTACAGAAAATGGTTAGATTTTTTTACGGAGCCATTTTGGGGCAAATTGAAGCTTGTGGTCACCAAGAAATACTTGCCTCCAAACAAGAACACTTATATCGGACTATTTTACACCACGAACTGCGATGAGCCTTCGAAACTTCTTTCGAATCCGCAGCAGACAAAGCCATCGCCTTGGATTGCTATTTATCGGCCTACTGATATGCAGCAAAAACAACAGCCGAAGGCAATGGAACTGCTTATTTGGGATCCATATCTGCTCTCGAAGATCGAAGGTGAAGATGAACTGTACGAAGGAGATCTGACAAGCTCACAAAGACAGCTGATAAGTTGTGTCCAAGAGGCAACTAGAGATCAGGCTACTGCCCTGCCTCTTGAACGAGTTTGGCTCGGACAACATGGTGACCGTGAAGTTGAAAGCTGGCAAGATCAGATTGATGTTGCATTGTCTTGGTTAGAAGCTCTTTCCGACTCAATCAAGAAATGGCTTCCACTTTCCGGCAATTTGTTGCCGCAACGTGGGTGGAGGTATATCAATCCGGGTGTACGGCCAGTCAGCAATATAACGGTTCCAAATGCTTCGAACTCGGTGTCACTCCCAATGAGAACAATCTTGTATCCACCTGGTGCTATTTCTAAGTTGCAGACAGAAGCCTGTCGAAACCATTGGCGAGATGCGATCTTGAATCGGGAAGGACAGGGGCCTGCAACCTACACCTTTCAGCCAACTATGAAGTGGTATACCGGCCAGCTCAAGGCAGGAATGGGATTCCAACATATCGAAGTTGTAACGTGGCATTCAATATTTAAGCGCTATGGAATACCTATCGAATCGGAATGAATCAGCATTCTGGCAGTTTTGTTGGACTCGTGATTCTATAGCCGGGAATAGAATGAATATCGTGGGGCAGCTTGCTGACAAGAACAAAGCAAGCGGGAACAGGAACCAAAAATGTAGTTAAACGGTGGAGGAGGGCATATTGGGATAGATGCGTTGAAGCTCATATGCTATCAGACAGCCTATAATGTACAATTGTCCCGAACTGGCTTGGTCATAGACCAATATAACCACAGTCATAACTGATTATCTTGTCGTGGCAGGAAAGTTTCTAGTGCTTAATAAAACGCCCTTGACTCGCCGAATGTTATCCCTGACCTTGCGAATTTCATCCTCTGGCTCGTTCTTCGACGTCCCAAAGACATCGTAGCCACCAACGAATTCGGTGGCGCCGCCATAAGTCATGCTGTCTAGGTCGTCCCGGAAAACGTCCAGTAACGTCTTGACATCCTTGAAGCCCTCACTTTGCGCCCTGAATTGATCTTTAAGCACAGAGAGTGTCTTTATCAGAGATGCCAAATTATCAGCATGCTCTTGGGACGCCGGCTTCACTGACTTGGCTGGTGGTGCGGGAGAGCTATCTATCAATGATGTTTGCGTTCCAACATCTCGATGGAACATTTCTGTAGGGTCCTCGGCATCGCTTCCGTCTGATTCATCATTTGCAGTGTGCTTGTTTATGGAGGATGGAATAACAGATACCGTTTTCTCAAGTTGCATGACAAAATGATCTAATTTCTTGGCCGTCACATCATGTAGCTCGGTGCGCGCCTCAGTCAAATTGTCCACCATGGGAGCAATGAGATAGTTGCTTGTTCCATACAGGATAGTCGACAGACCGGTAAAAGCATACAAAGTGTTGATCAGGCTGTTTTTCGTAACTAGCGGAGGTGGTCGTTCCGGCTTGGCGAGAAATTCAGGATAGGTCACGATGGGCGGCCGATCGGTTGTTGCATTCGATGGCGGAGATGGTTCTGTGGATGGGGAAGATTGTGTCGTTTCTAGTGCCACGTTCTCGGCTCGATGATTCTGAGGTCAAGGTTAGTGAGGAGAAAGCATTATTCTGCGGGAAAAGGGGCATGGGGAACGAACGTGTGATGCAGATGTGTCGGACTTGTCCGCTTGGCCCAAGAGCTTCTCAATCTCGCTTGCGCTGATGCCTTTTGATGCGAGGAACTCGACCTTGCTCTCCCGGGATGACGACTTGACATTTTCTTCCTGGAGAAAGCGGCGAGCGACTTCAATACGGTCGGGTTGGCTGCTCTGCTGGGCCAGTTGTTCATCCTCAGAGGCCGGCTGCGCTGCGACGTGGCGTTGCCAGGACGGGACAGCGGATGCCGAGCCCGACTTGTCGTCGGCGTCGCTCATTATCTGGGAAGGCTGCTGAAGTGAGGTCGAAGTGTGATTGCGAGTAAGGCGGAAGGATCAAAAAGAGAGCAAGGTTCGCGGATAGTGACGGCATGAAAGGTGGGAAGGACGGGCTATGTTATGGTCTGAGATTGGAGAGCATCATGCCTCGGCAAAGCCAAGCCGCCATAATAAATCTGAGGGCGCGGCGGAGTTTCAATTGTGTTCCTCTTGAAGCAGCTGCGGCAGATGGATGCAGGCCAAAAAGCGGGTCTCGTTCAGGTTGACTACCAGTATCCAAAATGGATTCAATCATAACATACATGTATGTTTTCAGTGGGTTTTAAAATATCCTAGAAATCTGTATTTGACTTTTAGTAAGGTGTGACTCTCTTTTTTTTTGTTTTTTTTTTTTTGTAAAGGGTGAGTTTGGGCGTAAAAACGGGCTTTGTTCGGAATAACCCACGACCCCTGTCAGTATCCAGTACTCTGTACGGAGGTCGTCGACTCTTCATTGAGCAATAGTGACTGCTTCTCCCAGAAGGGGGAGCGACATTTGGACAGTCTTGACGTCGGAGTGGTGCAACGTGAATCTTGCAGCGCATTTGATTGTGCATTTTGGCAGCACCTTGCTACTGACTAGGTCCAGAGCGCACGTTGACGACCGCCAGACATCCAGACATCCAGACATCCAGACATCCCGACATCCCGACATCCCGACATTCAGACCAGACGTTTCAAGCAGGGACAGCTAGCATTCGGTAGCTTGTCAGGCAAACAGGCAAAGACAACCACCAGCAGCAGAATCTTGTGCTGCTTTTAGGATTCCATATTATACCAGACATCATACATCCAGATTCCGGTTCCTCTTGGCCGGCTCACGATCCAAGTACGACGCGGAAGTCTGCCTGCCGCTATCCACCACCAACCAACCAACCAACCAGTCCGGTGCCAAGTGGCCGTGGTCAATTCACCAACAATTTCGCGACGGACCATCGCCCCGTCCTGTGCCGGTAAGCTATTTGTCTCTTTCCTTTGATGTTCGCTGCAGCGCTAATGTCATCTCATCTACACCTGCTGCTACCCATTTCTCTTCTACACCTTGCTTCACCTTGCTTCACCTTGCTTCACCCGCTTCACCAGCCTCACCTCTCTCAGCTTGCGCTGCGCCGTCGCAGAGCGTTGGCTCCTCGTGTGCTTGGCATCCGTCATTCATTGTCGGCTGCTTTCCCTAGCCCACATTTCGCTGGCCTTGGTTCGAGTCTTTTGTCGCACATTGTCGTGAGGAAGGGACCTGTTTCACACTTCTCAATGCTGTTGGGCCAACCCCGACCCAGAGCTATATAACAACATGAAAGCTGCCTGGTTATGAGCAAGTTCCGTCTCCGTGTCCTTTGCCAATCCAAAGCCATGACCCTGTGCTACTCAAGCACACGTGCGTGCAGCGCTGGCTAATCCTTCAATCCACTCATCGTTGCCACGTGCTTGCTGTCTGTCACTCGCTCCAGTCTCTTTTACACTGTCCTTTCTTCCTTGGTTTCAATTTCTAAATCCCTTCACCTACCGCAATCTGCTTTACCTTGATACTTGTAATTAGTCAGACTCGGCTGCACGGCTACCTTTCTGTGGCGTGTTATCTTATCAAAGGAACGGCTTTGATTGCTCCGACCCAGATCTTGCATTTCCTATTTCCTGCATATATGATACCTAGATACCTACCTGTTAGGTCTGTGTGTCTTCAGGATACCTTTGTTTTGCAGAACTGCAGTGCCCTTGACACATCTTTCGAGAGAAGCAGCTATGGCCACACGACCGCGGCGAAGTGCCGCTACAAGGGCAAATGAGTCCATTTCTGTGCATGCACGATGGGCTGACGCAAGTGATAGAAGTGAACGAAGCCCAATGACATCTCGCAGGTCCGGTCGCACATCTGGTGCCGGTGCCTCTCGAGACGTGCCGTCATCATCACCGGATGAAAGTGTTGCGGCCAAGAGTTCCAGGTCAACACGGGGTGCTAATCGGCGAAGCGACCGCTTCGATGGCGGCGAAATTGTTCACGGTACCAGAAATCGTGGTGGTAGAAAGAACTATGTGATCGATTCTAGTCCAGATGATGAGGACGGTGAAGATGCCGAAGCTGAAGAGGTAGAAGAAGTGGACGAAGATGTCGAGGGCGATGACCTGGAAGTCGATGCTGAAGGGGAAGATGTTGATACTGAAGGAGACGAAGATGCTGAAGGAGACATTGATATGGATGCTTCCATCACCCCCGGCGTGAGCCATATAATCCGGGTATCGCAACCCGCTCCAAGATCCGCTGCCAAAGCTGCCGCTGCCAAAATGACCGTCGATGAGGAAGAAGACGACGACGACGACGATGATGACGATTTGAGTGACCCTGCAGATAGTGATCCGGACCAAACAATGGGCTTCGGCGACGAGACCATGGCTGACGAAGATGCAGAGGGCGAAGAAATTGAAGTCGCTGGAGAAGAAGATGAGGAGGAAGAGGAAGGAGAGGAAGAAGACGAGGATGCCGAGGGTGAGGAGCTTCGTGGGGACGCTGAAGCCGACAGCGATGAAGGGAGTCAAGAAGAGTCTCCAGACCTGACTAAAATGACAAAGCGGCAAAGAGCTAGATTCGAGGATGAGCCCCAGGAGTACATGAAGTTATCTGATGGTAAGCCCAAGACTGGATTAGCTCGTGTCATGACCATACCTATCTAACGACATAAAATCAGAGGTGCAAGTAAAGAAGCATTTTACCGCTGAAGAGCTGTCTATGCGGCGACAGGAGATGGCCCGACGTCGTCGCAACCTCAGCGAGAAGCGCACAGAAGAAGTCAAGGTAATTTTAAGGGCACTTCTCCTTGCCTTTTTCTTTTTTTCTTTAATTATGTATAGGAGTCACCCGTGACTAAATGAGACCTCTAGATGGAAACGATCAACAAGCTGTTGAAAAAGCAAGCACCAAAAATGAACCGGAAGGCTGCTGCCGCCGCCGCCGCCCGAATTGACAGCCCTGATGAAGATTCACAGAAGCCTAGTTCAGTCTTGATCAGATGGGTCAACAACAAAAATGGAAGTAAGGTTTCAGTGCCTGGTGATATACTGGCTGGACCCGCTGGTCAGGTGTTTAGACAAGGTGGCGGTCCGTCATCTGGCAAAATGGTGCAAGAGGTGGCATAGAATCACGGCCAGCAGTTCATGTTCAAATGGAGTTTGCGAAAGAAGTTTATACAAAGGAAGGGTCTTGTTCGAGGAGACGACATGACGTCGAGCTGAACCCAGTCTTGGAACTTGTACATCAATGGATACAGGCAGAGAACAGCTTCTTCGCTCCTTTTCTTATCCGGCCACTGTGAGACTTGAACACACGATAGTCTAACTGACAGGCTGGCAAATTGCATGAGCATTACTGGGCCGGATGTTCCTGTTCTGCGTTCATCATCTCCGCAAGTTGATCCTGGTTGCCTGGCAAACCACGAGGTTGCGAGGCACAAAGCACTTCCGATAGCTGACTGCAAACATCCCTTTCATGCTGGGTCGTACCTTTTCTCTTATACACAATCCTTTGCTTTTGACAAAGAAACATGGAAGGGAAAATCGGTGCCGAGGCTCACTGCTACATCTATGCGGCATCGCGCTTTCAGCTATACATTTTAAACCAACAAAACACACACAAATGTTGGCGCAGAGCGAACCTGGTAACCGATGGTAACATATCTGTGTAAGATTTCTAGTTTTGTGGCAAATCACTTTGGATTCACTTTTGCATGTCATCCGACCCCCGTGTCCTGGTCATAGCTCCATACTTCACTCAATGTTTCTTCCACCTTGCTTTGCTGTGCGAGCGCATACCTGACCTAGTTTTCACTTTGTTATCAACTCTTTCATGTGCAACGGCAAGCGCCCCATGTTCCGGCAAAGCGGAGTGTAAGGCCTGTTCACCGGTTTTCGTTTCCCTAAATACGTCCGCATCCCCTTCTCCCCCCCATTCCGTCCTCGCTCCGCTCACCCTTCCGCAGACCACTGGCTGCAAATACATCATTTTGGCTGCAACAAGCATTTCGGGTACTTTGAATGTTGGTGCATAGCTTTGAGGAGCCCTCTCGCCATTCCAGCAGCTTTATATTCTTTGCTCATCAACCGGTTTTCTCTCCTGATCGCGTCCGAGACCGTACGGGGCGATTTTCCTGTATGAGCTTGCGACTCTAGAACTGTGGAACTGTGGTTCACGGCTTGTCCTGCGTGGAACAGAGAGGTAAACAGCTTCAAGTTCTCAAAATGTCACCACAAAGACGACATATGGAAGGTGCGGCCAACGAACAGGCTTTTGGCAATGGTTTTAGTCAGCAGATGCTTGCCAATTATGTCAACCCAGCAGAGACGCAGGCTGCTTACGGGCTTTACCATGAGTCCTTCGATCTAGGAACATATGTTCCTAATGCGAACCAGGCAGAACCCAACAGTTACTATAATCAGACGGTATGAGACAATATTAGCACATGATAAGAGCCTGAGATTCGTTGATGCTGACTTGATGCCCAAATAGCAGTCGGACCTGAATTTCGGAAATCAAGAACAACCTCAATACTTTCCAGGACCTCCCAATATGGAGACACTCATTGCACATCCTTCCCAACCGATGAATTTTCTTCCGATATCCAATCCTTCTCACGTTAGTAGAGGGGCGTCCCATGGCACAACCGAGCAACTGTTCTCGACGACCGCTCCTCCATCACATAGCTTAGTTACACCACTCGCAGGGATCGAAAATTCCCATAATACTTTCATCTCTGGTGGACCCTTTAACCAAACGCCCTTGCTCTCTAAACCACCGAGCCGTGTGGCACTCGGAACTCATCCCGTGACAGTTGGCCAGTCTCCTCTAGCCACAAATCTCACTAATCGGACGCAAACACAGCGTCCGAAAAGGACCTTCGTACCTGAAGAGTGGCAGGGAGTTGGTCATGCACCCCAACCACAGCCGTGGAATGTTTCCGGCTCTCAGTTTGCTCTCGATCGAAAACTTGCAGATAAGCTGAATGTGATTGTTGACAAGGGTTTGATGGAGGCTTTCAAAATAGGCTACGGAACCGGCCATGCCGACTTCTACGACCACCTTCAGAACGGACTGAAGGAGAGAAATACGATTGCTGGGATCAATCTGAATCAGTCGCCTAACTATGACATTTATCAGATCTGCAAGAGCGTTGAAAATTACATGAGTGCTTATTTTGATGAGTTGCATAACAAGATGCCCAAGGGCGAGGCCTTGGACAAGGCGCTGAGTAAAGTCAAGCAAGATATAAAGCTTCAATACAACGTGGTGAGTGGAAGCCAATCATTAAAGACATATTCAGCCCTTGTATACTGATTAGATGCAGCTGGCGAACGTGCAAAGTCGCGTTGCCAACAAGAGAGCCAGCAACGAAGTGCAAAACGGCCAACCAGCCAAACGACGCAGAAAGACTTCCCCGCCTGGCAAAGAAAGATCAGATAGCCAAAAGGAGGAAAGAGAATATGTCCATAACGGAAAAGTCTACCACTCTGTTCGAGGCGCCGATAGTGTCCGACGCATAGATCGTGTGTGTGACATGAATAAGACAAATGAACGAGATGCATGGGGTGGCAGTAGCACGACAACAGAGGAACTAGATGTGTCAGTAACTACTACTCCGTCTCGAAAGAGCAAAGCCTCAAAGGCGACATTGCGAGAGGAACAGGCTGAAAAAGCAAGCGTTCCGCAGCCAAGTCAGTATATGGTTGAGGCAGGGCAGGATTTCCAGACATCGATGGCACCTACCGCTCAGATGATGCCTGCGACACATTTCCTGGATTATATGTCTGGCAGCTTTCCGTTTCCTTACGATACCACGCCGGACGCCAGACTAGATCATGATGTTGTCCCAGCGGATGCAAGCTACAATTTTGAAAAGGAGTTGTTGAATCTCTCCCCTTGCGCGGATAGCGCAGTGCTGGATCCCTCAATATCGGATAACCCTGATGGCCTGGCTGGCTAGAAGCCTCCGGTCACGATTATCGATGCAGGGCCGAATGGAAACGAGAACGGAGATGTTGCGACATCGGAGCCATGCAAGACAGCAGCGGTCGAGGGGGAGGCTCTTGAACAGGATTCGGGACGTGAACAGGAATGTGAACAGTTTATCAAGCCAGAAGAGTTACTTGATAACTTGTGCGAACAACGAACCAAAGAATTGATAAGCCTCGATAACAGCATACCGCATAGCTTGATACTCGACTTTATGAATCCCAGAGCTGAGAGCATATACAGCGCAGTGCGAGAGGCAGTGCAGAGAAAAGATTTTACAGACCAGTCTCAACTTCTGTTTGATGCGGAATGCCGCAAAATCGCCATGGGCGAGTACGATCATTACTTGAGAAAACAGTTCCAGATTAGCCTGGAGGACTATCCGGAGTGGAATGCTGCGGTTCGAAATGCTGATAAACGAGCAAAGAAGAAGAAGCAAAGGCGGCAGCATCAACTCAGAGCCGGGCAAGATCGTGTTCGAAATGGACATGTCAAGACCGGAATCCAACAATCACAGGACAATAAAAGCTACTTGGACACTTCTGTTCCAGCTACGAATGAACATGATAAAACTACGACTGCTGAGGGAAAATGGCGAGTAGAGTCTGTGCACAAAGCAGGGCTCACAGAGCACGGGAGCAAAGAGTCCTTAACACAAAAGATCAACGGTGAAAATCAATTTACGACAATTAAACGCGAAAGTATATTTGCTGATTGTGATCGCCAAGAACAAGAAGACAAGTTCTTCAAAAGCTTACGTCAAAGCTGGGATGAAGGCGTCAGTCTCCCACTGTCAACGCAAGTTTGATTTACGAACTCTGGATCAAGCGACATAGTTGATATTTTGCTAGGCCTACAACGTCCCGTGCTCATTGAACAGCGAAATTTGCAGATTCTGTTTGGGAACATGACGGACGAGGTGTGTTGGACGTGATTTTGCGTGATTTTTCTTTGCTCCCTTTTTCTCTTATCTGTTTCTCCTGATGGTTGGTGATTTGGTTCAGGGGGACAAAAGCTATAAGGTGATTGATGCACATTCGACCCTGGAACATCGCCCAAAAGCCTCAGATTTTGGGGTATCGGGCACATCACAATGAGCTTTTCTTTCGCAGCTAGTTTAACGTTAGATTTGGAACGAGCATGGTAAAACGTGGGTACTATATAGAGAGGGAAGAATAGGAAAGTCTGCCGCCCTTTTTAACCATTTTGTGCTTAGACATTGCTCTCAATTTGGTGAACAAGATTAAGAAGAGCCGAGAACGTGGTCAGCCATGTATATATATATATATTTTTTTTTTGTCATTCCAAATAGCTGCCGTACACCGCGAGGAATGGCCGAGATAGACGAGAACGGCCCATCAGTCTGGGATTGTGAAACTATGCCATAGAGCAAGTAGTGGTATGGCGTACGGACTACACGAGCAGACGACGACTGCTCTTATCAGCCTGTAGGCGCAACATAGGGCTAGAATTAGAACATAAAGGTAAATTGAACAATGGATTTGTGCACATTCCCAGAAACATAATTGCTGTACTTGTAACAGCGTAGCACAGCTGTCGATGGAAATCGCAACCCCATACGGACCTAGAGATTTCAATGTCTATACATTTTTCACCATAGCCACTCGCTTATCTGGGTGTGACGGGAAAGCGTCCGTATTGCTTCTTGCAGGTCGATCTGAAGAGTGATGGCGAGTTGAGCCGGGGTTTTTTTTTTTTTTTTTTTTTTTTTTTGTGGTGAGTTAGCCATGGTGTCCTTTACCGTGAGCTGCATTTTGGAGAGACGACTATAGTTTTGACGATGATGATAGATGCCGCGAAAGAAGCACCACAAACTGCAACCAGTGATTGCGTAGGCCCTTTATCCATCGGCAGCATATTTCACCCTCTGTCGGTATACTCTGTAGACAGCCATGAAACGCTCGGTTCACGATCAGGACTGCCTGGGGTTTGTCCCTTTTCTGTGCATGCGCACGTTGAAGTAGCGTTGACGATTCTTTTGATAGCTCTTCGTATTGCTGTTCTGGGCCAGGCGGGCTGTGGAACGTCTTGGAGATGGTGAACACGGCGCGGCTGGGGTGAAGGGGAGTGCAAGGGGCATGGTTGATAGGACTGCATCTGCATCTATCGATGTCTCTTTGGTACGGAATACGGGAGGGCAGTAACTCAAGGGGGCTTGGAGACGGTGCTCTGCAGCGGCGGTATGTTAGGGTGTCACGGCTTTTGCATTGACTGCAGGGGGGGGATTTCGGCCCATGTCGTGCAACATGCTGCAGGTGAAAGGTAAGAGAGGAGAACAATTGTCACACATCCAGATGGCCCCATTGGTCTGGATGCATATGCAAAGAGTTTCTTGAGAATGAGACTTCCAACTGCGGGAAACTGGCGACTTTATTATTATTAATATTAATAATAATAATAATAATTTTTTTTTTTTCGATGGAGAATATAGTTAGTTGGCCGTGGAAAAGGGGGCAGGCAGATCGAACGATGCTGTCGAGTCCCTACCAGTGTTGTGGTTGCAAGAACGGGATGCTTGTGGAAGCTCAATTTGGGTCAGGCTGACTTGCTTACAAGAGCCGATGCCGGGTGCTCAAGTGCGGAAAAGACTGGTACTCGGTGAGATCGTCTATCATCATAGAATGTTGCGGGCCGTCTTCCGGTGCTTTCATGCAAGATGACTTGCAGAGTATATTCGAACAAGAAGCACTAATGCCATAAACTCGATTGCACTTGTCATTATGCTCATAGGCACCGACAGATTTGACAAGGAGAGTACTCCGTAGGGTCCGGGACAGAATTGTTGGTCCTCACGGATGATGACCGAATCCCCGGGGGTGTTTGTGACGTCCGGGTCTGCGGGACGGAGAAAATCGTGGCCTACGATGGAGCACATCCCAAGAGCAAGAGCGCAGCAGATGCAAGGAATGAATGCAACTGGTGCACAATCGTCCAACTTAAGCGGTGAATTCTACACCGTATATCCAGTCTCAGTCCCCTTCCGCTATTCTTGTATAGTGATGCACACCGTCTGGGCTTACACAAGGGGGCAGCCGTTTGACACACTTGATCAGCGCGGCAACACATACCACGCAGTAAATGTGTGGCGTAAATGCGAGACAGTCGCGTGGCATTTGTAGCCGAGATGCAAAAGCTGGGAAAGGCGTCAGGTCAGAGCCGTTCGATGTTTGGTCCTCGTTCTCGCTCGGGTCTAGCTCGAGATCCGGAATCTATGTACAAAGGCTTCGTGCAACGTGGGCACCCATGGTGAGTTGCCCCTACAGGGAGAATCTGAGAATAAGGATTCATTCCAGGAAGGCCATGCCCCCCTCAGCAGCAGGCCGTTTTTTTGCGCCCTTCTTGGCTGATTGTGATCATCCTGGATGCTTATGCCAAGCCATCCCATGTGCCTACATGTACATAAGCCAGCACTTGTTTTAAACTGCAGCGTTGGCGCACCGCATCACGGATAAGCTGCGAATCCTGTCGGCTTGGTAAGTGGAATATCCCGGCCATGTACAATAGCTTGATAGGCGCGTGTCCAGCAATGGCAACCTGGTCGGCTCACTGGATGTTCGAAGCCGTCATTACCACTGAGCAGCAAGCTCATTCGGATGGTGAGAGCAAGTGTTCGTCTCGAGATGGTCTTCTGCGAACCAGATCGGGTAATTATTCAGCCATTCTCCTTGCGACGTTATTAGTGCAGCGACCTCCCTGTCGGCCATCACCCCAAGTCACGCCGGTGACAAATATAACCGACTGGCATATCGCGCCCTGTTGATTTTCGGTGTATGTAGGCGGCCGCGATGTCCCGATCAATCTGTCAACACAGTGTCAGGGGAGCAAAAGCTCATCACTTGCAGAAGTTGACTGATCATGACAGACGGGACTTCGGGGTACTTTAGCCTGCACGCAAGACTAGCCGTAGTAGAAGTACCATGCCTAGTGCACTAGTCGCTAGATTGGCACGTCTTGACGGGCTTCTGGTCAGGCTCTCTTGATTGCAGTTGTCTCCTTGGCTGAAGTGCTCTTCGTCATAGAGTTGTTGTTAGTCATTCGTTAACTAAAAAGCCACTGTTATCCTTATCGAAACGAAGTGGGGCTCGTGACCGACCTGCTCACTTGGACGCTGTTGAAGGGATGTGGTCACACGACCCTGTCCGGCTGACTCCACATTGACGCCGGGGTTGATGTGGTTGTGATCGGGATTAGGATTAGTATTTCCTGTGTTGGAGTACGGAGCAGGAGGGTTAGCAACAAATCTCGTACGTGCCAATAAGGCTCTAACGCGGTACGGACAGGGTTATGCACCAATGAGAAACTCTCTCTTTAAGATACTTCCTCACAGTCTCGTCCTTCCCCGCAGCAGAGTTCTTTAGAAGGAAGGCGTTACTGGTCCACGTTTTGTCCTTATTTGGCGAACATGGTCCACTCAAGCGCCGGTAGCCTTCTGTAGCCTTTGCAGGCCCCCCTCCCCCCCCCTTTCCCCCTTGTTTTCGCACCAGATCATTCATTCCCGTGGCAGTCCTAAGGCCTCAGGCCATGCCGTGGACCCACTCCGTTTTCCGTTCCATGCTACCTACCGGTAGCTATCACTAAGCGGCCTCAATCCTCAATTGCTGCCGGCTGGGGACTTCTATCGTTGTGAGGCTCCCATACAAAATCAAAGTTCCTCTGATTCAGCCTAGTCCTCATTGGCTCCATCCCTATCCTTGAGCCCTAGGACTGCAAGTATTTGCCATCTGTTGATGATCTGTCTCGCTTCTCTGTCCTAGCTACCCAGGTAGGCGTCCTGATCCATCCATTCATTCATTGCACGTCACGCATGGCATTGCTATTGCTGGCAGGAGCGCTCCTTCAGTCCTCTATCGTTTGAGGTAGCTGGAAGTACCTCAGGTAGGAACTCCCGCCTGCAGGTTACAAGTGCTACCACTGCAACAGCGTCGTTGATCATCAACGATCAACACCAGACATATTACAGGTATTCCTCAGACAAAGTCTCGCTTTCGCTTCTGCTTTCCGCTCCCGGGCCCCGGTATTTCTCTTGTCCTGGGCCTGGACAGCAGCCCACCATGATCGCCACGGGAGACCATGGCGAAACCATCGACCGCCACACAAGCACCAACAATCATCACCACCACCACCACCACCACCTCGAGTCAGAGCCAGAAACGAACGCCGCCATGGTCCAGAACCAGCCAGCCGCGTCACCAAGTGAGTTGAGAGTCTGTTGATGATTGCGACGCATTGATACCATCCTCTATCATGCCCTATTCTGTTCTCGGATCGAGTTCAAATTGCCATCTTATCTTGTACTTCCCCATCCCATCTTTTACTTTTTCCTCCATCCCCCGTCCCCCATGCCCAAATCCACACACAGAGGACTTCACGCCTTCTGCCAAGATACGACCAAGGTTGTCGAAAGGGAGGACCAACTTCTCAATTCTGCGCTCGCACGATCGCTACACAAGCCTCACTTTCATCCCTGTCCAAAACTGCCTGCTTTCCTGCCGACCGGTTGCGCCTCTTGCCAGCGCAGCTCCCCACAAGGTCACTTGCACCCGGAGCGACATCACAGACGCAAGCAACATCTCATCGCTCATGACCGAGTTGAGCCCGGCCCGTCGGTGGGTGGTGCGCAGTGTGTAACTGGCGCACGCCCGACAGCAGCTTCTTCCAATACCACGCTGCCTGCCTCTCCCGCTCTGGAGAGCTGCTCTTGTACTTTTACGTCATCCAATTCTTGTCTTGGACGTTTCTATTGCGAATGATCTGCCATCAGCCGTGGTCTCGCTTTGTTTTCCCGTTGTCGGCACTTCAATTGATACGCCGCCGTGTCTCCTGTATCGCACACTTGGACCTTATCAACTAAGCCCGTCAGTTTAGTTTGTCTCAACGCGTGTGACACCAGGACAGAAACGCCTATAGGCGAGGAAAAGAGTCATTGCTGGACGAAAGCAAAGAATTCAGCTGAAGTGTCTCGCTTAGAACTTCGAGCCGAATAAGAGCGTCGTTGCAGTCTTCCCATGCTTCCGCATTTAGATGGGTGTGTGAAGCTTCATCAACGCATCTGGCTTCTTCCTTCTTCTCCCCCTCCTAGTCCTATTGGTTTCACTTTCCTGGTCTCTCCTGCAGTCGATTATTCTGATTGTCCCAATCGTCCCAATTTAGTATTTACAGCATTTTACAGCATTTGCTTTTATCTCTGGTTCTCTTTATATTAAAAACAATATTCTGCAGCTGGGGGCTACTGTCCATTGCATTGATCTAACTCACTTCTACAAGAGGAATCGCATGGGGCGACTGGAGCGCCGACTGTGCCATTGCAAACTCACGAAACGCAACCAAGTCTATCATTGTCCCATCTGTGTCGCAAACCGCCCCAGCCGGCGCAGTCTTCCACCATGATCTTCTCAGACTTCTACAAGAGTCCTCGATTGCCATTGTCAAAACTTCGAATGCATCACCCCCAATTGCCGTCGCATCATCATTCATCGACGCCGGAATGGGTTCCAGATGAATATGCAGACCTTTTGAGCCAGGACAAAGCAAAACAAAAAGATGCAGTGAAACGATACTTGCTTGACAAGGTTCGCAACGACTGGACTTTCGACTGGCCACCTATGGCGTCTGAAGGGAAAGCTGGGCCAGTTGCTGGTCAGCCATTGACAACCTTCCCCGATGCAAAAGATGACGCTGCCCTGGTAGACAAAGAAGACATTTATGACAGGGAGGATGGTTCTGAGCTAGACGAGACAGACTCAGATGTGGATGATGATGCGAAATCAGTTTACAGCGTTTTTTCCGAGGATGCGGCCCACTTTCGACCACGAAGTGAATGGACGTCGGATTTATCCGACGACGATGATAGTGAGGTACCTTCTGACCTTTCAGGTCTCTGTTTTGATAGCTCAGATGCCGTACAATCAAGGGGACGAGAAATTGTGGAGGCTAGAAAGGCCCGGAGACGACGTGCTCTTCGCGAGGAGATGTCTTGGAATGATGGCCTCGCCTGTTTTGAGGCTCGCCGTAACGCATGGACTAATGCAAAGACTGTTCGTCTCCGCAGCAAGCCTGTTACAACACCGCCAGTATCACCAAGATCTCCACGTCGTTTTTTCTTCCGCCGTTCAATGTCCGGCTCGCCACCCGGCCCAACCTTGACGGTTCTATCTCATCACGTCGACAGCACAACAGCATTTTCCGATACTTCTTCACTGAGCAAAAGCTCGACTAAGAATTTGAAAAAGCGTCGGAGCATTGATTCTTCAGCGTCCGAATCCTCCCGCGCACAACTTTATCCCGTAGAAACGTTGTTACCAATTGCACAGCCAATTCTGCCACCTAGTAACCCGTTGCGAGCCTCTATCTGCCCAACGGTCTACACGAGTCTCTACGACAAGGTCATTGTACACAATCTCCATCCAGCTTGCCCTATCAATCTCTCCGATATGCTGCGCTCATGTGTTGCTGGATGGAAGCGGGATGGCGAGTGGCCACCTCGCTCATCGGCCCCAGAACCTATCAGCGTTGCCCGCAGAAAGAAGCGAGCGACAAGCTCCGCAAATGAACAGTCGGGCAGTATGGCTAGGCGCATGAGCTTCGGTCTACTCGGTCGCGATAATCACGATGGCTCGGGTACCGGGAAGGGGATTCGGCGAAGCTTGCAACGGGCACTCGGAATCGAGCCATAGTCCAGTGTCATATGGCCGATGAGAGAACCAAGTGATTTCCTACATTTTGTAATCATGCGCATATGGAATCTCTGATATATGACGGACTCTTGTTAAGACACGTGTCTTCCGACAAATCCTTTTTTCGCTTTGTTATTTTGGCACGTATCTGTTTATGACCAATTAAAACAATCACGACGAACTGGTGCAGGATTGTATTTGTTTATTTGCACATACCCTGGACATGAAGATCTGTTCATAAGCAATGGTGGGTGGCGCTTTTACATCTGGCTATGGCGTTCTGATAGCTGGAATATAACTCTACTTATCCATTCAACTCAAGGGCGTGATTCGATATCGAGATTTGACCCCATCCTCTTCTGGATGAAACGTTTGAACATGTCTAGACAAGACAGGAGCTGCTTTTTTTTTTTAGGCCTTGCTGACGCAGCGCACAAAATATGGTAAGTTTGAAGACAAAGCAGAGTAGAGAAGATTGGTGACTCCACGCCATGGTGGTCTCGGATGGGAGAGTCTGCAAGCAGATTACCCTCCCACTTTGTATATCAAAAGCTCAGCCAAAAGCTCTACCACGGTCTCTGCCTCCTGCCGAGAACCAGAAACTGCATTACGGGTATCAGAGCAAGGAGAAGCTCTTGTGCGTATTCCATCCACCTTTACATCGTTTCCATGCAACTCCTCGTAAGGCCACTGCCCACGGCAGATCAAATTGTGCACGTACAAGGACTTACTGCCAGTGTGCTAGCTTCGGCATTGATATGGGACAGCGGATATCTCGTTATGATAGAACCTCACAAATGTAAAATCTCGAAGAGAAACGCGCGGAGCCAGGCATAGAAAGTATTCCGGTTATGAAAGCCAAATGATATTTCGCTGTGCAACAAACGCTGGACATTTTCTCACCAACGCAAGACGTCACAGTTTGATGCCTGGCTTCGATGAACTAAATTCGCCCGCCAACATCAAATTTTGCCCGTCCGCCAGTTCCATAAAACCTGAGGTACATAAACTGGTCTCGTATTTGTCCAAGTTCTTGAAGTATCTTGTTGATTCTGTTTCTGGAAGTCCCACAGATGACGCAAGTGTACAATGAGCTCTCCTGTCGCGCCGCCTTGGAACTTTTTTAGGACGGTTTTTTTTTTTTTTTTTTTTTTTTTCTTTTTGCATTACGGAAGTATTTGAAGTTCTTGAAGTAGAGGCTTGTCATGACGAGGAAGCTATTGGTTTTCATGGAGCGGACGAGGATGAGGGGGTGCGTATCGAGCTTCAAAGCCTCCTGCGTTCGCATCGTCTACTGGAACAGGGCTGTGCTCGGAAATTACTGACATCTAGATCCAAGTTCTGATGTGCTTGCTGGAGAAATGAGTCTATTTTGAGTTCACGCGCTTCTAAAGCATCTGGACTTGGCCGTCGGATGTTCTGGAGGTCGAAGTGCTCATTAGGTATCCTGCTCGCGTGTCTGTTCGTGGATTCTTCCGAGGCATGATGGTAGAGGAATATTAGGAATTATATATGAAGGGGCTTATCATGATTACAGTCCTTCAGTTTTCCCTAACCATACCATCGGGCGTGGTGGCTAGTCAGCGTCTTAACTGAGATGATGTCCTGGCTATCATGATTTATTGCGATGCTGATGCCCACGCAGCTCGAATGATTGCCGCTACGGCCGAGTTGAAGCAGGGTACTTGCCCAAGTGGAAGCAAGTAGAACATATATATCCGGGATCACTGTGAGTCTGCTACAGTCTGATAACCTTGAACAGAAGCGTTGGGAGTTGCGGACCGATGGCCTCTTGAGGTTGGTCTTTCAGATCTGCTGGTCCGTACAGAAAAAATAATTAATGAAGTGCTTAGTTTGGCAATCGGGGTTTATTTTTGCAACAAAATATGCCTTGTTAACTTTTCCAAGGGTCAGAGGCATGCACCATCCGTTGCAAAAAGCACGGTACTCTGTTGGTACGAAGCTGATGTTGCTAAATCTGATCTGAGTCTGAATCCTAGGCGACGTTGATATCTTTATAGCTCAACATCGTAGTCTGGAGGGCCTCTGTCATGAGTTGCAAGTGCATGTTTGAAACCTCGTGCAAAGCTTTAACCCTTTACCTGCGCCAGGAAGAACGCGTTCTTTCGGGCGAAGCCATTCGTTTGGATCGCCACAGGGACTTTGAAGAAGAAGCGTCTTCTATCAGATAAGCTTCCAGAGGTATCATGAGGTGGTCGAGCTTCTCGAGGGGTTGGATGCAATACTTTATTCCGTACTAACGCTAAGCATATCTAGAGTAGCAGGAAGTCAACAACGGCACGTCAAAGGGTAAGCCTGTTTGTTGTAGTGAAGCTGAATTGTCCCTCGAACAGTTGTAAGAGGCTATAATGATGGTAGACCTGGAGCTGGCTCGCACGCACTGATGCTGGAACTAGACGCCTCAACCGCTCAACAGGGGTTCACGCACAGACAGTGCGTGTCTGAAGCGTCAAGTGTTTTGCTGTCATGTTTGCCACGCATACACATACAGCAGGTAGGCGATGACAGGTAGTTAAGTGACTGATTGATAACAAGAAGGTCTCTAAGGGAATGGGTGGGATGCACCTAGGGGTGGATGGCGAGGTACCATGACCAAGTACAGGTACATGTTGTAGGCATGCGTTACGATACTCCGTAATGCAACATTTACGTGTACAATCTGTGCTGTCACACCTAGGGCTTGGTAGACAAGCCCCGCCAACCAGCCGAGTGACTGTGATTGGATGTAGGAATCGAACAACGCCAATTGGCCCCCCTTTTCACGAAGCCTTGCGCCCCATCTCATCCAGAGCAAGCTTGTCACTTTGCAAGGGTTGTGTAGCAGGTAGCGATATTGCTACTTCTTATCTTATGAGTAGTAACATTCTGTGGAGTATAAAGTATATGAGTATTCTTATAATAAACAGATTATGAGCTGTTTTGCCTCGTTGGGACTAACTGATGAACGATTATCTGGGACTCGCGACAAGCTTGCTCGCTTAACACTGTTGAAGGGATGACCCAATAACAGAAAGACCAGCCAACGGCGCCGACGTTGCGTGCATGGGTTCCTAGGGCTCAAAGAAGATGGCGGGGTGGGCGTGGAAGGCGGTTCTGGATTGGGAACAGATCAGACCACGAGGAACCAAGGAACGCCAGCAGACTAGGGCCATAGTGGACAAAAAATTTTCTTGAACCCTGTCCGTGATGAATGAATGATCAACACAACCACCCACCAATCTCGGAGTGGAGTGAAAAAAAAAAAAAAAAAATTGCAGAGACGAAAAGCTCTACGCTTTGACAACCCTTTTCTTTTTCTTTTTCTTTTTTTCCCTTTTTCGGTTCTTTTTTCTTTTTTCTTCTTGCTTTTTCCTTCTCCTTCTTTCTTAATCTAATCTGATCATCAGATTAGATAAGCGGATTTGGCAGCGTTCCTAACCATCCGTAGGCAACCTCAATGCATCTCGGCATTAATCGGACTACAGTTCGTGGAATATATCCGGCGGTTATCTGTGCTTACATATATAGAGCTTGGGAACTGAATTTCCCCACTGCCCATCCCTTGCGTATGTCTGCTCCTGCAAGGTGTCTGCGTGTAAGCAGTGACTTGTCCAAGCCGTAGTAAATATATGCCGCCAATTAGAGGTGCCGTTGTTGCCAAAACGAGCTAAGATTCTCCGAAGCCTCTATCTCTTACAAAGCTTGACCCATGTGGGACGGACCCTCTTTGTCAGTACTGGTAACGGATGAACTAGCTAGCTAAAAGAAGAAGGAGAAAAATCGATGCCAACTCGGTGCCCGAGCAAGCCGTCTCTTCTCTGCGCCATTTAAAGGTTCACTTCGTAAATATCAGACTTCTCGTTACGTGTTGGTCCGTCCAGCTTGTGCCACGTTCATTGCTCCGGCACTGAATACTTGGGAATGCCTTCATCACTAAACCTTGCATATCATATGCAGCATCGTCCATGATGTCGACTCAGCCAACGTCGACGGAGCTGCCTCCGCGCACTAGGCCAGCCACCCAGAAACTGTCCATTCTCCAAGGCCCCATTGACCCTCCTCTCGAGGACCTCACACTGGGCGAACTCCTCGAACTTCAAACTTATCAACATGGAACCAAGGAGTGCATAGTTATTCCGTGGACGGGTGCGCGATGGACCTACAACGAATTAAACCAGCAGAGCTCGTCACTCGCCAAGGCGCTGCTGGATATAGGAATCGGTGTTGGAGACCGCGTGGGCATCATGGCGGGAAATTGTGAGCAATACGCAGCTGTGTTCTTTGCAGTCGCCAAGATCGGTGCCATCTTGGTGATTCTCAACAACACATATACGCCGAGCGAGGCCATGTATGGTCTCAAATTCACAAATTGCAAAGCGTTCTTTACGACGCAGAATATCGGCAAGCTGAATAACAGGAAGTTGCTAAGCAATCTGAAGGCCGAGTCGGATGGCCCGCGTGTGTTTATCCTCCGAGGCGATGCAGACGAAGACCAAAGCTATGATGATTTGATCAGATCAAGCGTCCGGAAGAGCAATGATAGCTTACATCGGGCTATGCGTCGGGTACTGCCCCATCAAGTAGTGAACTTGCAGTTCACCAGCGGTACCACGGGCTTGCCTAAAGCTGCGATGCTCACTCATCAGTAAGACGAGAAGACATCCATACTAGCACCTCAGATTAAGCTCGAGGCTGACAAGTCTAACAAACAGCAACTTGGTCAACAATTCCCGCTTCATCGGGGACAGAATGAGGCTGACGCCAGAAGATATCCTCTGCTGTCCTCCTCCTCTGTTCCACTGCTTCGGCCTCGTCCTCGGCCTCCTGGCCATCGTCACACACGGCGGGAAAATTGTCTACCCAGCCGAAGTTTTCGACGTCGACTCCACTCTCCAGGCCATCTCCGAAGAGGCATGTACAGCTGTTCACGGCGTGCCCGCCATGTTCGACTCCCTCTTTCAAGCCAAGTTCCCTCCAAACTTCAACTGCGACCATCTTCGCACGGGCATCATTGCTGGAGCACCCGTGCCGAGATACTTGATGGAGCTCCTAGTCAACAAGTTCGGCATGACAGAATTCACGAGCAGTTACGGGCTTACTGAAGCTTCGCCGACCTGCTTTAACGCTTTCACAGATGATGCTGTCCAGACGAGACTCACAACCGTCGGCACCTTGATGCCCCATGCCTATGCTAAGATTGTGGATCGCGACGGTAACATCGTGCCCATTGGGCAGAAGGGAGAACTGTGCATCGCCGGATACCAGCTGCAAGCGGGATATTGGAACAACTCGGAGAAGACCAACGAGGTCATGGTGCGGGATGCCGCAGGCGTGCTGTGGCTGCACACTGGTGATGAAGCCGTCTTTGATGAGAACGGGTACTGTTCCATCACTGGCCGGTTCAAGGATATAATCATCCGAGGTCGGTTTCTTCAAGAATTGGCGCCCTTCAATTAACTTACAACATGCGAGTTTCTCATTGTTTCATCAAGAAGAACGGAGCTAATTCCTCGTACAGGCGGAGAGAACATCTACCCCTTGGAGATTGAAGAGCGCCTCATGGCCCATCCATCCATATCCCGGGCCATCGTCGTCGGTCTCAAAGACAATCACTATGGCGAGGTCGTGGGTGCTTTTGTCGAAAAGTCCGGCCAACATCCCAAACCGACAGACGCAGAACTGCGCGACTGGGTCCGCAGCACTTTGGGCAGGCACAAGTCGCCCACGTACGTCTTCTGGCTGGGCCAGGATGGCATCCCTGCCGAAGTGCCGTTGACAGGGAGCGGAAAGGTGAGAAAGTTTGAAATGGCGAATTTGGGAAATGAAATTTTGGCAAAGAACCTGCCTGTTTCGAAGTTGTAAGCGAGGCATAGACAAGATAGACCTTCTGCCTTTGTCTTCCTTTTTTTTTTTTTTTTTTTTTTTTTTTTTTTTGGCGCGGTTTAGAGCTAGGGAGTAGGAATTGGTTCATGCGCCATGACTAGAATTTGGTTCATTCTTGTATCTAAACCATGTTCAGATTTCTTTTAGATTCCATTTACATGCGCTTGGCTGGACGAGCTTGGAGCTTCTATATACGCGGTCTACAGCTTGGGCACCAGACCGATCCTCAGACCAGCAACGACCTTGTCGCTCTCCGCCAATGGACACACCTGAAAGAAGCGCCCTCTCGAGCAGCGCATGCATGCGCTTCTCTTCTCAGGCACATCGATAAAGTGCTCAACGCCAAAGCCGTGAATGAAGTCATACATGATGACTGTGGCGTTTGTGCTCATCGGCTCACCTACCACGTCCATGGTGAGCGGATGGTCGAGGAACAGATAGTGAATCAAGCTGCTCCACCAGGCCGTTACGCGATGAGGCCCGCGGAATCGAACATCGCCGACGAGAGAGTGGCGGCCGCGGTCGAAGTCGCCAGCGTGGTAGTAGCCACCTAGGCGGTCCTCCTAGATAGAGCAGGAAAGTTAGCAAGAAAGTTTGTGGCAGAGTAAAGTCATCAAAGGGGCCCAAGAGAAATAAGATACCGACCTTGGCCCAATAGACTTCATAATACGCGAAGAAAGTGTCGTCCCATTTGGCCAAGATTGCGACTCGGTGAGGGTCCTGGTGGATGTCACGTAGGTATTCCCGGTGCTGTTCAAGCGTGCCAGTTATGTTCCATCCCTGGGAGACACGAGGGTCGTTCTGCCACTCATGGAACAGTTGCAAGTGCTGGTCATTTTGGTAGTCGAGAGAGACCATTGAGAAAACCTCGTTGAGATGAGGAATCCATCGGCTATATACGACGGCACCGGGAGCGGGCTTCGCTGGTCGAATGGGGTGGAAGGCTTGTTGTGTTCTCTCAGGATCCTGGGGGTCTCCCGCTGAAAGAATGGTGATTGTGTGCTCGACGGGTGTCAAGGGATACGATGCCCACGGGTTGGCGGTTCCGGACAAAGAAGCAGGTGAGCCGGCCGGACACCACACTGACCGAGGACCAAAAGGCCATCCGGCGCCCTGCCAGAAAGTACTGCGCAATGCCACTACGACGTACTCATCTGTCGTGGCAGACTCGACCTTGTCTTGCCGAGGGGGCAAAGGGTGATCGATGGCGAGCATGACGTCCCTCAGTTGAGCTCCCATGGTTGCAGCTTTTGCGCCAACAAGCTCCAGGCGCAGCGACTGCATTCCCGGACGGACGGTGAATAAAACGTATAACAGCAGCCAGGCTTGTGCGACCAAAGGGGCTTCGTGGCTTGTCCACACGATCGTCGAGCTGGGCGACCGCCTGGCTCTCGCCCAAGCACTGTTGTGGGAATCTCGAGGACGCTCGCTGGACTTCAGATCAGCCGGCTCGGAGAAGACGAGCTGGTCACTGTGCAGAGTGCTGGGGAGCTGCTGTTGCGAGGAACCCCGGCGCTCATGAAGCTGGTAAAAGGGGACGTTGGGCTTGGGCTTGATCTTCTTGTTTCCGGACGGCGCAGAGGCCTTCTGAACGGTGTATTCGGTGAGGTACGGTTCGGGGAGCTTCAGAACTGTCTCGCCGGCGGACAGAGATGAGAGCTGGACTACCGCGGAAGGGGCCATGGTGAAGACTAATTCTGAATAGTTTGGTGAGATTCTTTGTGCTTAATTCGTCGATTACCGTAGGCAAACAGGACGGTCAACGACAAAGTGACGATGGAAACACGCTAGTACAGAATGGCGATAGAGTGACTGGCTTTGACGATTCAACATTTATTTTCACGAAGTCATTACAGAAGCCAAAATTTGGAGAACGATGCACTGCAACACTTTTCCACTGCCGTGTAAGAGGCAGTTGTGTCAAGGGGGGTGGGCCAGATCAAGCTCGACGTCGCGACCATCAATGGATGGATATCTAGCGTGGTAGAAGCTTCAATTACCTAGCTAGCAATGTAAAAAATGTATTGGTTGTGGCCGGTTGTATCATGAGGGTTGAGGGTTTAATTTGGGATGCAGAGGATGTACCGGTACATGGTGGAACAATTGTGGAGGATGAGAGGAAGCAAAATCCGCCGCGGAAGTGGATGAAAGATAACTAGCTAGGAAGTTAGTTAGTCAAGGGTCTAGTTTAGTCGGTAGAAGCTGCATACATGCATATGCTGACCCATGTCTCATGCGAGCCATGCCTCAAGCCTGCAACAGAGAGACCCCAAGGTGCGAAAGGACTGCCTGCATCTATCCGCACAATGTCTGCAGATTGATAAAGGGTTTTGTTGAGGAGAGATTGATTGTGCCGAATGCAGAATGCCACGGACCAGGTGGACCAAGTGACCAATGGGACCACGTGTACTGGGCCAAGGCGGATCAGATAACTTTATTGGGCCAAGGCCCGTCCAGCCCGTTGCCCCATGGCGCCAACTGTCTGGCAGCCGTCGGACTTACGACGGCGCTTGTACGCTTGGGCACACCGGCGCGAGTTAATGCAGTGAATGCGAATGCTAGGGAATGCTTCCCAGCGATCAGCATCGGTGCGGAGACACGACTTGAGGGACTTGAGGGCAGGAATCCATCATAGACGCCCGACCGACAAGATGATGCCCGACGAAACTCGCACATCCTACACCGGACTATCCGACCACGTTTCCGACCACGCTTCCGACCACGCTTCCGACCGCGCTTCCGTCCATCAGCCACGACAACGACTGTACATTGGGCCTGATTTGTGACAGATGGCCCAGCTGGGAAAGGACAGCTACTGTATTGTATCTCTGTCGCTTTCACTCGCCCGAGGTAGGCTTGCGGCCCATCTGTTGGACTGCCGCACGGAGTATGGCGTCCCTGTTCCCTGGTCATCAGCACGCTTCTTGTCTTTTGTCTTTATTATTCATCGGATAGACATGTCCTGCGCCAATCGCGGCCCCTAGGCGCATTGCACTGGGATCCCGAGGAGAAGTACGTGTCGAGAAGAGCCCTCTCCGCAAGTCACTGGGAGACAACAGGTCTGGAGGAAGGCCCGTATCCATCTTGATCCGAATCGGCTCGTGCAGGCGGACCGTCCCGGGAACCTGTGACATAATTTCACCACATCTATGGCTCAGGCCTGCATTTAGCACTTTCGTCACTGTCACTACTCCTCGGGCGACATTGATTGCCAATCACTGCAACAACGTCCACAGCGTCTACTTACGCTCCAACTCCAATCTACTTGGCAAAGTCCAACCTGCATCGGCCTACGCTATTGCAGTACATAGGTCGTCGGGGTCTTTTTGCTTTTTTTCCTTATCCCACCCTACTCCCGGTGACACGGTAGTTAGTTATTGCTCATTTCACAAGGCCCGATGACGTCTCCTCTCCATCTTCGATCTGCCAGCCCATCGTCTTTTCGTCGGCAGAGGCTGAGAAACCCATGCGCTGGCCAGAACGGCAACTCGGCGAATATGCCTCAACAGCAGGCTGAAGCGGTAGTCAAGAAGACAGACGCCAGGTCTGCTTGCGGTGCAGCAAGCACAGCCATTCACTCTGGTGATGCACCAAGTCTCCATTCTCGCTCTGCGGTTGATCAGGAGGACGGTAGCGAGGACAGCAACGAACGCGATGGCCTCTTGAGCGACAACGTGCAGGAAGGTGTGCGGAAGATCGAGGCCATCACCTCGGTGTGGACACGCGCGGCGCTCATTGCAGCGTATGTCATGATTTGGATCATCTGCTTCGTCGACTCTCTACAACAGGCTACGACGGCGAACCTGACACCATACGTCACATCGGCCTTTAAGCAGCACTCACTGACCCCGACGGTCAACATCACGAGCAACATCATCAGTGGCGTTTTCAATCTCACGCTTGCCAAGATTCTTGATGTATTTGGTCGGCCGCTGGGATACCTTCTCTCCATTCACCTCACCACCCTCGGCCTGGTCATGATGGCCTTCTGCCGAAACGTCGAGACATATGCTGCCGCTCAGGTCTTCTATTGGGTGGGCTTCACAGGCTTAGGATACTGCCTCAGTATTTTCGTGGCAGACACATCGTCTCTGCGAAATCGGGGTCTCATGTTTGCATTCACCACGTCGCCATACATCATCACAACCTGGATATCGGGCCCTCTTGCGCAGACCATCCTCCAAGGTCCCGGGTTTCGCTGGGGCTTCGGCATATTTGCGGTCATCACGCCCTGCATAACCTTGCCTCTCTACATACTCTTTATGCAGACCTACCACAAGGCCAAGAGGCAAGGTCTGGTCGTCTCATCCAAGAACAGCCGCACGGTCTGGCAATCTCTCGTTCACTATGCTCGAGAATTCGACATGGTTGGTCTTTTGCTAATCTCTGCTGGTCTTGCTCTGTTCTTGTTGCCGTTCAACATATATACCCGTCAAGCAGAGGGCTGGCGCTCCTCACTGATCATTCTCTCCCTGGTCACCGGCGTTCTGCTCCTCGTTGCATTTGCTGTCTGGGAAAGATGTTTCGCTCCTGTGAAATTTCTCCCATACGCACTTCTTACGGATCGTACTGTCATCGGAGCATGTGCGCTCGCCACTATATCCTTCATCAGCTTCTACATCTGGACTTCGTACTTCAGATCCTTCCTGCAAGTCGTCAATGGGCTCTCCATCGCGCAAGCCAGCTACATCGGTAGTATATACAGCGTCGGCTCCTGCTTTTCCGCCACATTCGCCGGCGTGTTGATTCGCAGAAAGGGACGATATAAGCGCCTCTCGCTCTTCTTCGGCGTGCCCGTGGTTGTTCTTGGTGTAGGACTAATGATGTTTGCCCTGCAACCGGACTCTCACATTAGCTATATTGTCTTCTGCCAGGTTCTCATCGCTAGCGCGGGCGGGACACTTGTCATCACGCAGCAGACGGCTGCCATGGCCGCTGCATCTCACCAATACATTGCTGTCGTCTTAGCGGTAGACTCTCTGTTCTCGGCCATCGGAGCCGCCATCGGTGAGACAGCGTCGGCCACCATTTGGCAAGCAGTTTTTCAGCAGGGGCTGAAAGATTATCTGCCTGAGTCTGCGATGAAGAACTTCACGGAAATCTATGGGCAACTGGATGTGCAGCTGTCGTACCCAATCGGTAGCCCAACTCGAATTGCGATTCAAAAGGCGTATGCAGATGGTCAGGAAGCCATGCTAGTAGCTGGCACGACTGTGTTGATGTTATCTTTTGTTGCCGTCGGACTTTGGCGTGATATTGATGTCAAGAGCGTGAAGCAGGTGAGAGGCAATGTCGTCTGAGTCTCTCGAAATTGACTCTGAACACAGCATGGGTGCAAATGAGTCATGGATCAATGACTGGACCGCTATTAGTGCGTGGGATTTCATGGACCTTACTTTTCAGGCGTTGTCGCACAACAGAAGCCATTCTTCCTCACTTGCCTCTTTTGTACTTGTCCAATTGCTATCTTCTCCCACCTGCAGGCAGGTCTGATTCAAGTCACGTATGACGCACGAGGTGGATGCAGTTGGGGTCAAACCAGATGAGGATTCTCGCCCGTTCTATTTTGTAGACTCATCGATGTAAAGCAAACATAAAGCAAACTTGAGTCAAGAACATACCACCAACGCCATTTGTCTATAGTTCCGAATACAAATACCCATGGTTAGAACAGGTTCAATTCTTAAGCAACAGGCTCCTCCTTCTTTCGTCCAGCAAGACCCATCCAATCCCAGCAAACTAGGCTCAAGTCAGTATATAAGCACGATGGTGAAGATTCCGAGGATAAAGTACGGAGACTCACTGGTAAAGCCAAGATCATTTCTGAAGTACGCCTTCAATATATCTTCACCGAAAACTGTGCCCTCTGGTCCTGATGCCACAGCTTTATTGCCGATGGCCAAGCCGATCATGGGATCGACCTCGTCGAATTCCATAAATTTGGGTTGCTGGCTGGTGTATCTTTGCAGAACGAGCTTGTGGACATTTTTAGCAACAAAGTGACCGCTGTGCATGGCCCAGCCGCAGCGTTTGATGCCTGACCATTTCGCCAGGTCACCTGCGCAAAAGTGATACTCGGCCTTAGGGGTTCCGGGTGAGAACATGGCGCTGCACAACTGTCAGTTACTGAGTGATATACAGTGACAAATAGGACAAGGGAGATGCGAACTTGGGGCGGATATGAATATAGCCTTCCCCATCCAAGGCTGACGCAGGTAGGTAAGTTGCGGTAGACTTGCTCTTTGACACAGCCATGATGACTACACTCGCGAGAAATTTGACTCCGTTGGTAAACTCAAGCTCGTACTTGGTAGATCCGTCGGTTGTCTTGACTTTTTTGGTAGAAGCCAGTCTATGGCTCATAAGCATATCAACACCGCTCTCTCTTAGCAACTCGAGTGACTTGTCCTTGCATTCGTCAGAGAGATCCTCTGATGACAGAAGCTTATCTCGGGAGTGAACGAGCGTGACTTTGACATTGGGCTTCATCATTTTGAGCTCAGCCGCCATTTCGATGCCAACGGCACCACCACCCACGACGACAACACCGTGCTGGGCATTGGTAACGGCGTGGATGTGCTCCTCAGTCTCGAGGATGTATTGCTTCCTAGTCAGGGACTGAGGAACTACGGGCCAAACTCGTCGGAGACCTGTGGCAGCGACAAAGTAGTCATACTCGTAGGTGATTGCCAATTTGGTGGTATTTTCAATAATGGTGGCGATTTTGGCTTCGCAGTCCACGCTGCTGACGGAGCCGTGGACAAACTTGATCAGTGGGCTATTCAAACCTGGCAGGTCCTGGAATTTAATCCACGTCTTCTTGGCGTACTCCATGTCTGCCAGAGCAAGAGGCGAGCCAATCAAGTGGTCTAGGGCAAGTCGTTAGACATGGTCACTTTCATGGTTTCATGTTCTTATCGTCGCTTTCTCTGGGCTGGGTCTTACAAAATCCGTCCCTCTCATCAACAATAGTGATTTCCCAGTTGACTTGGGGTAAATCGGGGTGATGCTCATATTTCTTCTGAGACATGCGTGGTGTCAGGCCTTGGCCCAGATCAAGCAGGTTTACGGCTGTCGACAAGCCAGCATAAGAGCCTCCGGCAATGAAAACTCTGATGGTGGGAATGCCCACTGGATTGGGTAATACGGAGCCCATCCCACATATGGCGAAGAGAAGGTGCGAAGGCAGCGACAGATGTCCGAGTATATCTAGGGTGCTCTGCAATGGAAGAGAATAGGTAGCGTAGGACGTCCCCGAAACGCAGTCTGATGATGTTGAAAGGAGGAAGTGTGCAAGTTGAAGACACCTTCCTTGGTCCACATGTGGAGACACAGGTCGGGACTGAGCGGATTAGTTCATATAAAGTATGTTGGGGGAATATAAAGAGCTTGGGGTGCGATGCCAAGTCAAAGTTGGAGCTGCTGTTGACCTGCATGGATGGCAAAGGCAAAAGGGGAAAAGGCCAAATCTAGGGACAGCATTGGTCGGGGAACATGAAGATGGCACACACGTTTTTGTGTCCGACCGGCACGTACGCACAATGCAGGTGTTGGTGACATGGATGTTTTTCCTCCGGTTTTTCGTGGGCGACCGCGGAGATCTGATTGATAACGGGCCGCGAAGATAAGCTGTCTGGGACAGAAACGGCGAAACGCCCTTACCAATTGCCAAGCGCTCTACCTATTGACAGAGGCAATCGTTCTTTCACCATTAATTAGTCTTTGCATACACGGAACATTGACAATAACTCTCGCGCAAGGCGCAAACCCGAGCAATTATGCTCGTGCTTCGAGTCCAGGCGGTGGACAATTCATGTCCCCTCTCATACGCATATCACCTTTCGAGGAACATATTACGAGCGGAGCCGGAGCCGGATGGTAGAACGAGGTAGTTGCCGGTTCAATGTCCCCGGTCGTCTCGCGTGTCAGGCTTATCAGATCCTGCTGACCCGTCTGGTTGGCTGGCGGATTAAGGGCAAGAATTTTATGTGGAGGGGCTAGATGCCGGTGATAGGCAGGCACGGACCTGCCTGGCAGAAGGGGCACCTTCCATTACGTACTCCGGCCACACTGCTGACAGCGGTATCGAGAAACGTTTTTCGCCGAGTTTTTCTACTTTGGCGCTCTATTTGTCAATTTCTTCCTTGATGTCCATTGCAATGTGAATGGTACTTCGGAACATCTGCTTGGGGCGGTCAAACTACGCGGCGGGCCTTGAAAAGCGCATTGGCTGGCTTTGGGATCCTTCATTCAAGTGGTAGACACATGCGTTTTGACTACCCGAGACACCGAGGTCATGATGACTAGTTACTTTGGTCATTGGGAGCTCAGCTTAGGTTAAAGTACCTTTATAGCTAGCTTGGCGCCCTACCACACTCAAAAGGGTCAGGGGAGTCAAGGTCTATGTCGATTGTTTGTAACAGAAAATGTATCTGATCCAAGGCTTTGATTTCATCATGTTGTTCTAGCATACCATATACAGCTCTCACACGTAATGTGCTCTAAAGGAATCAATCGATAGCGACGAATGTAGCAGTGCATAGACAGCTAACTAAAGAGATAAAATCTGTTATCCAAAAGAGAGGGTGCGGACTCCCCATATAAAGAACGGGGTGATATCCTAGCGTGCCCTAATTGCGCGCGCTACTCTGGAGTACAGCCCCTGACTCGTGCATCTTGTTACGCCGGGCAACAAGCTGTCGGTTCCAAAAGCTACAATAATCAAGTACCCAGGGTCGAAGCATCAGGATGAGCACAGTTTGACATCATTCCCTTGTTCTTGGAGCAAATCGCGTTTCGTGACATCCAGACAGTCGAGTCTTTGCTCGGACTGGGATATCACGGTCTACTGTCCACCTCCATGTGCACATCCTTGCTGCTACAATTTTCCATGTTGCATTCATAGCTATGGATCGGGAATAAGTGACCTTTTTGATAAGGATACGGGTTTGGTACAGGTGTCTGGCAAGTTAAATCCGCTCGGCCTGTGATGACTTCGTTACCGAACTCAACAACTGCGGAAGCAAATAACGTGGCCGGCACGGTCGATGCAAAACCTGCTCAGAGCAATGAACGTTAGAAACATCGACGAGCTTCCAATTTCGAGGAGACATCGCAACTATAACAAAGGTGGCGACTTGGCGCTCGTGAGTAGTTGTGACTAACGCCTTTTCGCTCAAGTCTCTTCACATATTTCCAATCCCTATTCTGCGCGAATCCCGCATGGATTGATATCTTTCTGCTACCATTTGCCGCTCTCTGCGCTGCGTTGCTGGGTGACCTTCCCCTCGACTGGGCATTTTGTTCAGTCAAGTGCTTGATAGCCTCAGTGACGTGCCATGCAGTGCGCAGAGCGCCAAGGACATAAGCGCCGCCACTTAGTCGAATGACCAACTCGTTGCCGCGGTTTCCTCGATTGTCCAGGAACCGCTATCATACATCTCTGTTGTCCAAGTTTTTGGATCTAGACTTTGCCTCGAGGCCAGACTCGCGACGTCCATGTTCAGCGCTCAGAAGCAGGGCGTTGAGAAGGCTGCCACAGCTGATGTTCAAGCTGGTGTAATTTACCTGGTGCCTATGCTGCAAATTGTCTTTCTTTTGGCGGTAAAGTCATAAAAACCACACATCTGCTCTCTGCAATCAGAAATGCGGATTAAATTACCGTCATGAACAATGGCGAGGGCATGGGGCACGGTTTCGCACTTGACTCTCATGGCCCTCTTAACAGATAGATGCTGAATGCTTGGATTCGGATAAAGAGCGTGGAGCAAGAGGGGCAACAGTAATGCAACAGTAATTCCCATCAACCTTAGATTACCTACTGTCCTAAAGCGGGAGCCATACTTGTGAGAGAGGACGCAAAGATTGTTAACAAGGGCCGTTAGGAAGAAATGGTGTGGAGAAGTGTTGTACAGAAGCAATGAGCTGCCCCAAATGCTTAAGCCAAGAGAAGCTGCAGCAGAGGATGAGTAACATCTATAAACACTTTCCCGCCTCAGTATCGCAGTTCCATCGACGATGTTTCAAGTCCCAACGCCGCTCTGGAATGTGCAGGAAGCATACGACACGTCGGGATGACCCAGCATTTCCAGTTCCAGGCATTGCACGCATGTCGTAGCCGCTTCGGCGAGATGGCCGGCAAGGGGGAGAAGTGGTGCTATTTATATATGGCATCGTGTGGTCATCTGTTCTAAGAGATAACTATATTTTGAACAAGTTCGCGCATTTCCAAGTGGTCAGCCGGCTAGTTGTGGTACGGATGTGTTGTTGAAACAGGTCTCATGCATATACTTGCAGATGCTCCATGCTTCGAGAATGTGATGATCAAGCTGCATCTGAAGCTTGCAATCAGTACTACTCTTCGGGCTTATCCTCGATTTAATGAGTATCATGTGGCTCTCAACACGTAGCTTGAGCTTATTGCAGAGGGATCTTAACTACGCGTGACACACCGTGATTTCGCGTCTCTGCCGAGTATGAGCTGAGCGAGTTCGATGCAACGTCTATCAATTCCAGGAGATAAAAAAGAAATACAGGTTTTTTAATTGCTTTCGCCGTTCTTAACTTATGGAGGTCGTGGAAGCCGGTTGACATGGCAAGCAGATGACCTCGAATATGGAGTGTCATGTCATGGTCATGGACGGTGTGTGGCTTTGCCTGGCCCAAGTGGAAGGAACGTTTATCCATTTGGCAAGCACGAACCCCCACACATGCCTAAAAGCTTTATCCACATTGGCTAGCTTGGCTTCGCCAAACCCCATCTTGACATGTGGACTACCAGCACTACCAGCACCTAGCACACATAGTCCCACGGGCCACGACACCGTCGGATGTGAAAGCCCTCAAGCCATAAAGAATGGGCCGCCAGACCGTACCGCAATCCTCGCTGGCCCATAATATCATAATATTTGCATTGCTGTGGGTGCTGTACATGAACTAGCTCTGTTCCTGTGGCTGTCGCGCGACCACGATCGCTTGCTACGGCCCACGCCGGTCTCGTAAGACAACTCCTGTTGCTCTTCTCAGACGCCGTCCCTTTGACCACACGTCAGGGACAATCCGTACAGACCCTCCATGCGGTGACAGCTCCCGGCTCCCACGATTCCACCCTTTTCAATAGTCGATAATCCCTCCTCTGTTCCTGGCACTGGCATTGCTACCCAGAACAACGACATATCTTCCCTCTCGCCCAGCCATCGCGAAGGAGGAGGGACCGCTTACACTGACTCGGACAGCCTCGTCATTCTGCAACAGGATAGTGGAAGCGATACCTTGGAGCTCGTGGACTACGGACATATACAAGCCCGCAAAGACGCCGCCGACGTTGAGAGTAGACGACGGGAGAAGAGAAAGCGTAAGCGCGACTGGCTCGTGTCCCAGGACGAGATGAAGTTCTCTCATAGCATTCAGTTTAATGCTGTTCCCGATTGGAGCAGCCACTATATTGCCTACAGCAATCTGAAAAAGCTGTATGTACCATGCACAAGTTCCGAGCTGTCTTCTGAATGCTGAATATCACGCAAGACAAGCTACTCCACTTTGCTAACTCGTTTTGCTGACATGGTTTGCCCAACTTAGTATCTACCAACTCGAAAAAAATGCACATCAGGCGCGGGCCGGCGATTCGGAGTCTCGACCGCTCATCTCCAGCGAGGACCCCACAGAAGTGTTCAGCAAGGCGCTCGGCGTGGAATTAGAGAAAATATCCTCCTTCTATGTCGCAAAAGAAGGAGAACTCCTGGAAGAAGTCAACCAACTTGTTCGTGATATTGGAGAACAAGCATCGCTAGACAGTCCTGACCTACGGCGGATGTCAACGGGTGACGCCCATCGTGTGCCTATACAACCAGCCAGCTCTATTGGCCCTGGTTCGGAAGACGATATTGAGGATAGCGCCAGTGATGACGACGAGACGACTGGCCTGAGCAAATCTCGGAGTAATGGGGGCCGGAGACGAACTGCGGCTAGCGTAGGGCAGCACATGGCCGACTTGGCCGCCGGATCTGAATTTGGCCGCTCTGTCCGCCGGCATAGTACATACGATGACTATGGTGATCAGTCTGTTATGTTCTCCTCTGCGCTCTTCTCTTCTGGTATTATGCTGAAGAAACGCATCATCAGCCTCTATGTCCAGCTTTGCGAACTGAAGTCTTATGCCCAGCTGAACAAAACTGGTTTCAGCAAGGTCTTGAAAAAGTTCGACAAGATATTGGACAAGAAGCTCAAAGGCCCTTACATTAAAGCTCACGTCGATACAGCTTACCCTTTCAAAGATGAGACGAAGAAGGTCATCGAGGAGAACATTGAAAAGATGGAAAATGCCTATACAGATGTTGTGACAGGAGGCGACCGAGAGATCGCGAAGAGAGACTTGCGATCGCATCTCAGGGAACACGTCGTTTGGGAGCGCAACACTGTATGGAGAGATCTCATTGGCATTGAGCGACGTGCGGAGGCTGCTCGCTTTGGTCAATCGTTCCTCGGACCGAGCCAGACTGCCATGCCGAAAAGACTGCAAGGCGACGACGATATTTTAGCGACAAAGAAATTCAAGACCCCCTTAGGGCGACTGTCAGTACCTATCTGGGTTGCTGGCACTTCTATGCTAACACTTCTGGCTTCTGTAGCTGTTTTCTGTGCGCTTCTTGTTATCCCAATCATGAATAAACCTGAAGAGCAGAATTGTCTGGCGCTTCTGGTCTTTGTCAGCTTGCTGTGGGCAACAGAGGTATGGGTTCTTGCTTCAAGTCCACTTCTCAGTTAATTGCTAACAGACTCATGAAGACTATTCCGCTATTCGTGACATCGCTTCTGATTCCCTTCCTATCCGTGGTTCTACAAGTAGTCTGCGATGAGGACAGCCCTAAGCGCAAGCGTCTCAACGCCAAAGCAGCCACGAATGCTATCTTCGCGGCTATGTGGAGTCCTGTCATCATGCTGTTGCTCGGTGGTTTTACCCTAGCAGCGGCACTTTCCAAATGCAAAATCGATAAACGTCTTGCGACCTTTATCCTTAGCAAGGCCGGTACGCAGCCACGGACCGTGCTCATAGCAAATATGTTTGTCGCGGCATTTGCTTCCATGTTGATCAGCAATGTTGCTGCCCCTGTCTTATGCTATTCCATTATTGAGGTACGTTCACCATCCTGATGCAACTACTCAGTTCTGATTTGGCTAATTTGATAACAGCCTATGCTTCGCACTCTACCCTCCGACTCTAATATGTCAAAAGCAGTCATCATCGGCATCGCTCTAGCCTCCAATATTGGCGGTATGCTTTCGCCAATCGCCTCTCCTCAGAATGTGGTGGCCATGGGAATCATGAAACCAGAGCCAACATGGCTGCAGTGGTTCTTCATTGTCATTCCCGTTGGAACTGTTTCCATCGTCCTGATTTGGATGCTCCTGCTCGTTACGTTTCAGCCTGGGAAAGGGACAGTCATCGTACCAATACGCCCCCTCAAGGAGCGGTTCACTGGTGTGCAATGGTTTGTGGCCATCGTGACAATCGTTACCATTGGGCTGTGGTGTGCCAGCCACCAAATGGATTACATCTTTGGAGATATGGGTGTGATTGCAATCATACCCATCGTCCTATTCTTCGGCATTGGAATATTGACCAAGGAAGATTTTAACAACTTCCCGTGGACCATCATTATTCTTGCTGCTGGAGGGCTTTCTCTTGGCAAAGCCGTCCGATCATCAGGTCTTCTTCATGAAGTCGCAGAGATGGTATCCAAGAACGTTGAGGGCATGAGTTTGTACGTTGAGTTGGTCGTATTCTCGACCCTCATCCTGGTTATCGCGACTTTCATCAGCCACACGGTCGCTGCCCTAATCTTCCTACCTCTTGTCTTTGATGTTGGCATGTCGATGGACCAGCCACATCCAAATCTTCTAGTCATGGGTGGCGTATTAATGTGCAGTGCTGCCATGGGTCTTCCTACAAGCGGCTTCCCCAATATGAGTAAGTTATCTCAATACTGTGGAATTTGCTTCTCTGGGTACCTGCTAACAAAGAGTCAGCTGCCATTATGAAGGAGGACGCTGCTGGCCAGCGATATCTTGGGGTCAAACATTTCATCAGTCGAGGTATCCCCAGCAGTATACTTACTCTCATTGTCGTCATTAGTCTCGGATATGGCATTATGCAGGTTGCTGGGTTAGATTAGAGTGCTCATACTGATAATGTAGATGCCCCTATCAGGTTTGTTCACCAGCCATGACAGTCTGAGGTCTTTCTAACAGAACGAATAGATGAATGGTTTAGTAAAACTCGGATGATTCTAGCACGTAACAACTATACTATATACCTCATTACACAAAATATAAAGATGGTATATAAAGAAATAAATTATTAGATCCAGTAGAATATTATATTGCAATTTCTGTAAATTACCTGTAACAGACTAGATAGATGAACGAAAAATGATCTACATGGATTGATTTTAGCTGTCTTGTAATCTAACGAAGGTCTAGCGATGGCACCTAATGCCCACATGATGTACACCGTGTAACTTCTGCACCATGTGAATGCCTGCACTGTGTTAGCGTCACCTGGTAACGAACCGGACTTTATCTCACGCGACAACCACTTTATCTGCGTAACATGGTCCCAACCCATCCGCTCTCGACTGCAATCATTGTGCACAATCGTACGTGAGAGCTTAACGTTCCCGTATTCAGTGCGTGTTCTGATGCTCCCCATACAACTGTAGCGTCGCAAGGTTCGAGCTGGCCGCTGGCGCCATGCTCTCCGCGTTTACTGCTCGTCCGATTATCGAGCTCCGACAGAGAGACAAATCGAAGATTGAGACTATCCTGGCATATGGTAAACATGATTATACGCAGATATCATCTGGTAATCTTAAACATCTATTGACTCTTGGACACGGCAGGCGATCGCATTCTCGTCGGACTCAATAGCGGTGCCTTGCGGGTCTATAGGTTGAATGAGCTGCCAGCTCAACAAGATGAATCGCAACCACCCACTACATCAGAAAACCGAAACGCTTCCGCGCCATCAAATGGCGATCAGTCAGCTTCCCGATTACCAGTCAAACCAACGGATCTTCTCCGCGAAGTCGAGAGGTTCTCCACCCGGGCCATCGATCAGCTTGCAATAATCAAAGAGGCCAACATTATTGTATCCCTGTCAAATTACTATGTTTCCCTCCATGATCTACAGAATTATAAGCACATAGAAACGCTGATCAGGACGAAGAATGCATCTTGCTTTGCAGTAACGTCCAATATCGTCAAAGATCCTGACACAGGCATTCCTGAGATCATCAGTCGGTTGGCGGTAGCTGTGAAGAGACGGCTTTTACTATGGACCTGGCATGAAAGCGAGCTCAGCGAACATGTAACTGAGGTTGTGCTATCTGACTCGATCCGATCAATTACGTGGGCAAATGCCACTAGAGTAATATGTGGCATGAACAGTGGTTACGTTGTTGTCGATGTGCTTACTGAGGAGGTTTTTGATGTTGTCGGCCCTGGCACTGTTGGCGCCAATGGCTCGGGTAGCCGATTCGGTGCTGTCAGTACAGCTGGCATGGGCTATGTGGGCTTAGGGGGATACACACCCAAGCCGTTGGCAGCAAAGCTCTCGAATGGTCAAATTCTCCTAGCAAGAGACATTAATACTCTCTTCATCGATGACAATGGAAAGCCGCTCGAGAAGCGACAAATACCATGGCCATCAGCTCCAGAGTCTATTGACTACTCATATCCATATATTCTGGCGCTCCAACCACCTGCTAAGGGGCTCCTCGAAGTTCGAAATCCCGATACTCTGTCCCTGCTGCAAACGATATCGCTTCCAGGTGCAGCTCAGCTTCATATTCCGCCACCGACTTATAGTCTAGCTCACGCAGGTAAAGGTTTCCATATATCTAGTGACAGGTGTGTTTGGAAAATGGGTGCTACAGATTACGATTCTCAAATTCAGGAAATGATTCAGACTGAGAATTTTGATGAGGCGATAAGTGTTTTGAACATGCTAGAGGATGCGTTGTTGAAAAACAAGACGGAGACGCTGCGGGAAGTGAAAATGCTCAAGGCTGAAATGCTGTTCAAGCAGAAGAGATTTCGCCAAGCCATGGACTTGATGAATGAGGATGACGTTTCCGCTCCTCCGGAAAGGGTACTGCGACTGTTTCCTCCCAGAATATCTGGAGACTTGTCGCTGTTGGTAGAGCCATCTGAAAGCGATGATCTCGATGCAGAATCCTCAGAAAGCGAAAACCATGAGAGGCCGGGCAGCCGAGGCGTTGGAGCGGACACCTCGAACTCGTCCAACATTGGTGGTGGATTCGCCAAGCTATTCTTGGGCGGTCATAAGAAAACCGCTTCAGATGCTATCGCCTCCAACCCTAAAAAGAATGGCAATGAATCGGATGAAATACAGACCATCAAAGAACCTCAGAATAGCGAAGACAAACCTCTAGACAGTAAAGACCTGATGAGCGCCGTTCTGGAGTTAAATAGCTACCTCGCTGGCACGAGAGCTCGACTTCAAAGATATATCGACCCAGCTACTGGGAGGCTGAGACAACATGGAGACAAACATGGGTCGATTGAAGAGGCTGTAGAACGTTTCCTGCGAACCAGTCAGACGGAATCAGAGCATAAGCTTGAAGAAGAACTGCAAAACACCTTTCGCTTGGTTGATACTACGCTCTTTCGCGCTTACATGTTCTCGCAGCCATCTCTTGCCGGCTCTCTCTTTCGAATTCCAAACTTTTGCGACCCAGATGTTGTTAATGATGCCTTACTGAAACACAACAGATATACGGAGCTGATTGACTTTTTCTACGGCAAAAAACTTCACAAGCAGGCTTTAGACTTGCTTCATAGGTTCGGATCACCCGCAAAGCCTGATGAATCAGCGCCGAGCTTACATGGGCCCGACCGTACGATTCAGTATCTGCAAAACTTGCCGCCTTCAGAAATTGATCTGATCTTTGAGTATGCAGGCTGGGTGCTAAAAAGCAACCCAACTTATGCAATAGAGATATTTACTGGAGACACAGAGAATGCAGAATCGTTACCTCGTGACAGAGTTGTGGAATTTCTTCGCGGTATAGACGTCAAGTTCGAACGACTTTACCTGGAACATATAATCCTTGAGCTAGACGACGTGACCCGCGATTTCCACAATCGCCTTGTGGAACTATACGTCGGATCTCTTAAAGACTTGGACAAGGGCGAAGAATGGGACGCAACAATGGCAAATTTTATTACATTTCTTCGCGATTCTCGTCAGGTATACAGCCTAACTGCAGCTCTAAGTATGATACCAAAGGACGGTAAGGAACTGTGTTTGTCGGTATGAAGAATGCAGACTGAGCACTGATGTGGCTGTAGACGTATCATTTTTCGAAGCACAGGCTATCATCCATTGCAACATGGGCCAGCATAGGAAAGCATTGGAGATTTATGTGTTCAAGATGGAAGACTACGGCAAGGCTGAAGAGTATGTCAGAAAGCTGGGCATTGATATGTAGGGTGCTTTCTATCCGCTGACTGTCTTCAGATATTGCAACCGAGTGCACAAGACGCAAGACACAACCCTTCCATCGCTTTTGACTTCCGCAGATAGCGCCACCATTGATACTGACAATCCTACGCAATCGATCTATCACATTCTGTTGTCACTCTACTTAAGACCACCTCGTCCTCACGATATGCAATTGAAGCCAGCATTAGACCTTTTGTCGAAGCACGGTTCTCGATTACCCGCCGCATCCACCTTGAGTTTAATCCCGGACGATCTTCCCGTTGACTCCTTAGAGGCTTACTTTCGTGGTCGGATTCGTTCAGCAAACAGTCTAATCAACGAGTCTCGTATCGTTGCGGGATTGCGCAAGGCCGAACAGATCGCAGTTGCCGCCCGCCTCAATATCGGCCACAGTGTCACGAATGGTCCAATCGGGCGCAATCGCCATGTGACCATTACCGACGAGCGCCATTGCTTCGTATGCCACAAAAAATTGGGAGGAGGAATGCGTATCGGCGGCAGCGTCATTGCTGTGTTGGCTGATAACACCGCAGTACATTACGGTTGTTTGAGCAGAGCATTGAGCCAAACGACGGACGCCAAGTCTGCTGATTGGATTAAGGATCGTTCATAGCGAATGTGTTGCTTTGGAGTGTTTGTTTTCGCAGGTTTCGAATGAAGTAATCCGATCCGACGGCATGGTTGATAATACGTATTGATCCTTAGTGTCCTATCACTCGTCGTGTTTTGTAGCCGTCTGGCGTTGATCATTGACGTCAGTGTACAAGTAGCTTAGTCTTCCTCCTGTATCTCTTCGCCATAATTCTGTTCCTCCTCATCCTCGTCAGTGCCCTGCTTGACTGCTTCTCCGGCTGCAGATCCACGAGCCACATCTTCCGCCATTCGAGTTGTCAACTCTTTATTGATCTGCTCTTGCGTCTCCGACACGGCCGTGCGGAGGTTCTCCAAGTAGGTACTCTTGTCCTGGGCTGACATAGATGGCGGGGTGTTGATGGGTTTCGAGATGACGAAATCTTCGTTATGGGGAGACTTGTGCGCCGCTGTGAGGCATACTTGATTACTTCGTGCAGGCATTGTTTCGTACTGCTAGATGGGAATCTTAGGCACACGACTATTGGCAACCGTGACGCTGCGGTGGATTTCGCACTTGTTTAATATGAGATATGAGAAGCAGAGGGACGAAAATCTCAAGCTTCCGTATGGAGCGCGGGGTCATGGACTGACTTCAGCCATACGCCCGTTATGCGGGTCCCGCTACCTGAGCACCAGATAAAAATATATTATCATGTAGGTAACTAGTTAGTTAGGGTAGGATCAGGTCCGGTCGATGACGACCCATAGACGGGAAGATCGACGACGAGGCCCCCATTTCTACCTCGTTTTGAACCCTTCTTCATCTCATTCACCTACAATTCCCTGTACATTAATTTCTTGTCTCTTCTTCAACAAGAACGACACTTAGTCTTCAGATTACCTTTCCCATCGTTCACATTCGCTTCATACATCAAAGTAGTCACCTTCTAGCTCCGCCAATAGAAGCCGCATCTACATTCATTCCAATCCGCAACTTCGCAGCGCTGACCATTCGTCCTCGACGTATTGTTTTGATTCTGATTGCATCGCAATCATCGGGCCTGAAGACAAGATGAAATAGGTCAGACCCACTTGTATATATCCGCGACAATGCAGCAAGGACAACCTCCGCCAGCATCAGGGCGATCCCAGACCCGCGCTCCCGGCAGCTTCTCACCACTGCCAGGTCCCTCGAATGTTTCCTCGGTCGACCCTGTGCGGAAATCGTCGGCGTCTATGCGGCCGCCTCCTCTGCGACTTGATTCCTCCGGTAGCGAGGAGAGCATCGAAGCACCTCCACTCAGCATTCCTAAGTCGTGGCAGCGACCAGAGTCGCCCGCAACACCTATTTACAACCAGTTCACTACAGCGCATGCCAATTCTAGCAGCGCCAGCGTACATCACAACTTCTTGCGACCGGGAGGGTCGAGTCGATTGGCACCACCTGAGCCACCGCCACCGCTCCTGAAGAATCATTCGAGGAAGCACTCGGCTACACAAGGCTTGTTTGACGCGTCTCTCCCTTCGACAAGTACATCAATCTTCTCACACGTGAGCATGAATAGTACCGCGGGTGCTGCAGCGATGGCCGCGGCCGCCGCGGCCGCGTCGTCCAATACATCGTTATCAGCAAGTCAAATTGCGGCCCAAGCTGCTGTCATGTCTCATCAGCACGGTTCACATGCTCGACAACGATCACAAACTGTGCCTTTTCCTGGTGAGGGTGCGGATGGCGTGCGGCGTGGGAGTGGGCCAAAGACGCCGATGAGTCCGCCTATGTTGAGTCTCACCGAAGCCAGTGCCCCACGAGATTCCGCCTTCGGAGGCATAGGTGGGCAATACTATGACAGGGCCGCTGCGTCGCATTCTTCGGCGGCCACTGCGGCTGCCAATGTCGTCTTCCCTCGGTCCTCCCATAATTCTCCCAGAGAAAAGTCGATATCTCCTCAACCCTCTACCTCGGTCCCTCCAATACCGACCAATATCCCCGAGAAAAGCAAAACAGAGAAGTCAAAACACAAATTATTCTCTAGACCAGGAAGAAGCAGCAGTAGCAAGGCTGAATCCAAGGACAAGAACATGCAGAGTCCGGGAAAGATTGGCAGTGCTTTGTCCGTGCTTCAACGTGGTAATTTAAGTACTAACAGTTTGATAGACGCACCGGCGCCATCGATATACAGCTTGAATAACCCGTCTTCCAACACGATCCGGCCCATCGACACATTTTTTGAAGAGAAAATGAAGGAGAAGGAGAAGAAACATCATTTTCTTTCAAGGCAAAAACACAAACTGAAGGACGAATATCACCTCTCCTTATCCCCGTCGGCAAGCAACCCTAAACCAACAGATCCCAATACTCCGAGTAGTCTATACTACTTCAATCTTCCTCCAAGCCCTGGGCCTGGCTCATCTACCTCCTCTAAAGTGAAGAAGGATAAGAAGCTTGCCGAGAGATCAGATAGTCGTCTTGATAGCGAGTCCAGCTTCAACTTAGCGGGCGATTGGTCTTCGGCTAGTGGCATGCCTAGTCTTTCACAGCAAACAACATTATTCGACCCCTCTGATCCTGGGAAGCTAATATCCCAACACAACCTAGCGCTGGATGAAGCATGGCCATTTTTGAAATCGAAACTTTTAGTCGTATTCGAGGGCGAAGACTTACGTTTACCGGTGGAAGATCTCAACAAAATCGTGCAGATTCATATCCGATGGTGCATCCACAAGCGATCTCCCAGCTCCATGTTGGATGATTTGAGGGAATTGCTTGCTAGTGGATTTTCTATCCTAGACAGAGCTCTGCGGATGACATCAGAAGACCGCTTCATTCCGACTTTGGTTGAGCTTTGGCTCTTCACTTTCACGACCATTTTGCCGTATATGCAACGCGTATTTCTGCCTTTGGACTTGGAAGTATCTGGATGTGGCGTTATAATGAGTCCTGAACAGGCTAGAGATTTCTGGGTGGGAGTGATTCCTTCGCCATCGCCATCGAATAAATCCGCAAGCGTCGCGCTAGCCGCAAATATACTGGATGTAAGGAGGCTCGTTCTTACTGCGTACTGCGACATTGTCGTGTTACCTCGCTATGACACCCTTAAAACCATCTTCTCTCGACTATCTCTCGAGTTCCTACCTTCATCATTCGGAAACATGGCGTTGGCGTCTCCAGCGTTGGAGCGCACACTGTCCACGTCGCCTTCCGAGTCACAGTCGTCTATGGCACGCCCAGGCACAGCAATGTCCATCGATCCTTCAGTCGGCAGCTACAACTCCACTAGCACCACTCTTCTAGGAGAAGGTTCTGACAGAGGCCGTAGCCGCGCCGTCAGCAACGTCAGTTTCGGTAGCCATGGAAGTGATGGCCCTGGGGTCATTCGCCCGTACACACCGTCTTCCAATCTGCCAGGCCTAAGCAGGGTTCGCGAACAAAATATTGAAGATTCAAATCAGGTGACCGATATGATTGGCCGTATGTTTCAATGCATGAGCGTGTTATCTAGTGTCGCAACCGTTGACGACGCCGATGACAAGTGTGGCAAGAGAATCGAAGAGCTGTGCAAAATGCTAAAACTGAACTGGCTTGGACGAGGAAGAACTGGAAGAAATCGAAGGGGTATTGTAGGTGGACGGGTCCGGAGAGACGAAGCAAGAGAGGAGTTACGGGTTGCTTGAAAAGGCATTTGGGAATTCTCGGACGTGACTCTCGAGACGAGCTCATGAATTAACAAGGGAAAGCCTTGTGGAGATCGAGTTGTTGAAGTGTAATGGGTCTACAAAGACCAGCTACAGTACAGGAAACGTTTATGAGGCATTGAACATGAATAGGCACTATTGGCCGCTTTGATTAAACATTCTATGATATTCAATTGGAACTGTGACGGTATCTGAGAGATGCATTCATATTCCCTAAATTCCACGAAAATGGAAGACCAAGCGCACAACATATCTGGGCGACATTCAATAATAGACGACTGGATTGCGGACATAGAGATTCCTTCCTAGAGCGACGAGTCAGTGACGAGCTGATGCATGGTTTTGAAACAGAATTAAGTCTCAATTAGGAAAGTCAGACAAGTAATACTGGCAAGTAACAGGCCGTAGGCCCGAACAGACTGTATTTCTTCATGGTCGATTCGGTTGGGAAAAGAAGACGTTTAACACGATGTCATCATTCTAGGGAGTGGGAGAGAAGCAAAGATGAGTGCTGATGATGATCAGGAATATGGGAAAAGCTTACCTGGAGACAAAGAGCTGCAGGTGACGTAAAATTAGTACCATTGACGAGCTTACGGCCTAGAAAGAAAGATCCCTCAGAGCTTCGCAACTCAGCACCGGAATACTGAACTGATCTTAATTAAAGATCCCGTTCCTCGAATAGTTGCAATTCGTGACTCATGCGATGTTGCGACAAGACGGGCTGGTGGTGGCTATTGTTGTCGGTGATTTCTTGAACACGAACGAACCCGAAGGTTGTATGAGAAGAAAATTTCTTCTCCTAATTAGTTCGCATTCGGCAAGATATTGATTGCCAGTGTCTGCACGATATTCGCACTTCTACACACTGTACGCTTCCACGTGACAGGAATCCACTTTGATGAGCTTAGCGGCGGGAAGCCAAAATTAGTGGCGCTGAGCAGGGAATTGTTCGATGCTAAGCAATAATTATTTTTGCGAAGAATCATTTTCGAATATGGACATTGTATCCCAGCCAGAGCGAGAGATTCTGAGAGCCATGAAGGGGGTTTCTTCATCCTCCTTTCTCTGTCTCGGTCTATGTATGTATGTATGACTGATTGCAAGTTGCAAGCCATCGACTTCGATACAACGATCCTGCGTATATGCAGCATGCAGACCCTGCTGATGCCCAATGACGGCGTATCCCAGCCACCACTTTCTACTTTCTTTCTCATGGACAAATAGCGACAGTCATTGCAAGCGTAAACAGAGATGTAGAATGTGTGTCTAAATTTTTCGTCCCCTATCCAAACGGCCAGCACTTAGTTGCATATACCCACTTCTAGTGGGCCACATTCCCGCTTTCCTGCACAGAGCCCACTTTTCTTCGTACCCATACGATTGGGAGGATCCCAAGGCCAGTCCAGTCCAAGGGAAAGGAAGGAACGTCTGGCGGATGCTGCGACTCCCCGAGCATCCCAACATCAACCCACGCCATCTCTACCACGCCAGCCAAGGCACTTTGGGAAAAAAAAAAAAAAAGAATCCTGCTACATCGACCTCTTGCTGCGCGCGCTCTGCACCACTGCTCTTGGGGCTTTGCTGACGCCGAGGAGGACGAGCGCAGTGCACAGGCGGACCGCGAACTTGCTCTTCGATCGCTTCTCATTGACGGCCTTACAGTTCTGGCGAAGGCTCTGTTCTGTTCTCGGACGGCCGTACGACGATCTCCATTCTGCTTTTGGGTCCCGACCTCGACCCCCATCGCTCTCTTCCTCGCGCGCAAGACCGACTTCATCGGATCTCGATACCATCTCCACGCCGAATCGCGTGAATATTACCACTGTCCTGTGGGCGACTGCCTCGAGCGTGGATTGAATCTACCACACCTGGAACTGTATTTCTCAGCTGTTGTGTGCGCCGAGTCCCCTGCTGCCGTGGCATCGCGAAACCCAACCCACTTACCAGCTAGCTCAAACTTCGCGTCTATCCCGTCGATACGTCTCAGTGGGAACTCACATCATCCCATTTTAAGGCCTTAGACTTCCTATTTTTCTTACTCTGTGCTTTTTCCGACATCAACGTCAAAGTTGCTTGCGTCGTTGATTGGCCATCGCCAATCGTACCCTCTTCGCGATTTCGCTACCACACTCGTCTCGTCTCACGTACACCTCTCGTCATTCTCTGCAGTTCACTCTTCAACCTTCCATCCCGCTGACGCATGTGCATACGACTAGCGCACTTGGTTTTCTCGTCGACATCCATGCTGTGGATAGCCGACCTTGATCAGTAAAAAGAAATGATGGCCACGAGTATGGGTCCCAACTTCACGGGGCATCCTGCTGGGATGGGACATCCTGGTGTTGCCGGGCATCCCATGGGCCCGGGCATGCCTCCCAATTCTGCACAAGGTGCGCCTGGCGGCGGAATGCCTCAGCAGTTTGCCGGAGCTCACATGGCCGTTGGTCCAGGAGGACAAGTGAATCCTGCCTTGATGGGCGCAATGCCGCCGGGCGCCAATCCTCATGCTCATGCTTTGCAGCACGCTCAACAGCAAATGTTCCAGCAACAACATCAGCAACAACTACAAAATCAATGTGAGTATTAGGCATACTTATCATCCCCTTGCCCTCCACTTTGTTTTATTGTTTAAAAAGGCAGGTCTGAGCCATGACTAATCTGGGCTGCTTTCTTTTGCATTAGTCAACAATCCTAGCGCAATGGCAGCTATGCGCCAACAACAGATGCTCCAGCATCAACAGCAACAAGCGAGACAAGCTTTCATGGCTCAACAGGCTATCCAAGCTAATATGCAAGCTGGCGTGAACGGGATGCCCCTGAGCATGCCCTTAAATCAGCTAAACCCTCAGCAGATCCAGCAACTTCGACAGGCAGGGAGAATTGGACCTGTAGGCCATCTCTTGATCTTCTTTCTCTACTTAGATCATGCATCTGACTAACTGTAACGCACAGGGCCAGCATCCAGGCGCACAGGCTCTTATGGCTCATCAGTTGGCACTACAACAACAACAGCAGCAGCAGCAGCAGCAACAGCAACAGCAGCAACAGCAACAGCAACAGCAAGCTGCTCAAAACCAGCAAATGTCCGGAAATCCTCAGGGTCAAGGACAACCTATGGGAATGACTGCTCAAGGGCTGGCAACTGTACAGCAACAACAACAACAACAACAACAACAACAACAACAGGCCCAGATGGGTGCTGCGGGACAAAACCAAGTGAATCAGCCACAACAAGTTCAGGGACAGCCTCAACCGGGACAGCAACAAGCTCAGCAGCAACCTCAGCAACCCCAGCCGCAACAGCAGCCGGGTCAACAACAACAACAACCCCCTCAACAAGGCTCGCAAGGAGGCACTCCGGCGCCAAGCGGTCAGCAAACACCATCCCAGACTCCAGCACCTCCAACACCATCCCAGACCACACATCAAGGCGGTCCGAATTCTCAGCAGCAAGCACAGTCGCAAGGCCACCAGCAGCAACAGCAACAGCCAACCCAGCAGCAGCATCATCCGCAAGCTGGCGGACCTGGCCAACAACAGCGAAGAGAAGGCATGAAGGGACAATGTCTGTTGAAGTTGATGCAGTTTTCCGAGCACTTGAGTGGATTTCCGGTAAGATATTGTTCTATTGTCACAACGTCATTTTGTCTCGTTCTGCCAAAACCCATGTGCGAAGCTAACTAATACTCAGGGTGCCAAGGCAAAGGATGATCTCTCATATTGGAACGGCTTTGTCATGAGGTTCTTCTCCACTAACGGCATTTTCCGTCATTCGTTACATATTGCCGACGCCGAAGAAAGTCAAGACAAGCAGTACGAAATTGCATATCCTGCTATTGCACGATATTTCCACACTCATTTCGGAAGTGGCGTCAAGAGCATGCAACTCATAATGGACAAGAGATTAACTGACAGGCCCTTGCCTGGAGATTTCCATTGTATTGAGAATCAACGGGCTAGTCTAGTCTACTGGTTCGAGTCTGGATCCCACGTAAGTGTCACCATCTCCAATTTAACTAGCGAAAGACGCACTTGCTGATGATGAACAGCTTGTCTCAACTGGCACGCTTCGAGTTCAGTTTGATAGCGAACAAAGGATCGAGCTGTTCGAGTTTCTTACCACAGGACATGAGGAATACATCTCAAGAAAGCAAGTGATTGAAGCTGCGAAGCCAGCTCATATGTGGTTCAAGGATTGGCACAAGGTCAATTCGCAAGATGGCAAGACATCTCCCGAGATGTCAAAGAAGTCCAAGTCGAAGCAACTCAAGTCGCCACAGACGCAGCCACCTGACGTCCTCGTTGATCTACCCGACTCTGCCGTGAACAGCAAGGGTGTCACCGCCGCTGTGCATCAATTTCTCGAGGTCAGAGGAGCGCGCGAGTTTTGGACATGGATCATTATGCTAACAAGAAGATGTAGATTGTCGAAGTTATGGGCCAAATGAATCCTTTGTTTGGTTTCTGTCACGGGAACCCCGGCGTCGGCCCGTATGCCGCGCTCGAGCAATATGTGACGACGTACATAAATGGGGCGCCTCAGACGATGAATGGCCAACAAGGCCCCCAAGGCGGACCCAGAACGCCCAGCTTCGGTCAATTCCCTATGGGTGCCAGCCCAGCAGCTGCACACATGAATCTTCCTGGATCGCCACACGTCGGCAGTCCCGTTCCCGGTCATATGCAAGCCCCGGGTATGCAACTCCAGCCTAGTCAACAGGGAACCAGCTCCAGTGGACCCAGTGCCAACACATCACCCGCCTCTAATAAGCGAAGACGGCCATCCGGCGTCAAGGCCGAAGACGACGGGTCTGGAGCTGGCACGCCAGCAAGTAGCCAGGTCAACGGGGTCCCAGGTCGAGGCAAGCCTCCAGCTTCCCGGATGCCCAAGCGTGTGAAGGGAAATCCATCATGAGAATCACGATGAACTTCTGCAACTCTCCCGGGATCTACGCATGAACCTCTGGAAACCTTCTAATGTCTTCATGCAGCATGACGGCGTCTTATTTCGGCACGTGCATCACATTCTCGCCTTTTCCTCTGGGCCGGTGTTCCTGAAGGTACGCTTTTGCTTTCAATATCATGTCTATTTTTTTTTTTCTTGGAAAGTCGACAAACGAGGTTGGCTCTAAACGATTTCGCCTTTTTGATATTTTGGGTGCGTTGCGGTACTTGTTCTAGCTTTTTTTTTTTTTTCCCACTCGAGGAAATATGTTTCTCTTCCTCGCTTTCGCCACTGAAGAGACGCAGCGCCTTGTCAACGAATCTTGCTCGACTGATACCCCCAGCATAAGACGATGCTCCTACAAAGCATCGACATCTTTTGTCCAAGGCAAGCTTGCGAAAGTTGATGAGAATCCCCAATACGACGAAATCGACGACATTGATGTCGCGAATATGCGCTCAAGCCATATGGGTTGGGCTGCGGATGTTAAAAAAAAGGCGAGATTCACACATTGAGCGACGAGTAAGACTTTGGCATTTGGTGTACGGTGTTTGTGGTTTGATATGCAACTGGTTTCTGCAATCGCACTAGGCAGGAGAAGAGAAGAAATGGTGTAAGGGGGGCGGCACACCATGCATTTATACCTACAAAGAAGCCAAACGTTGCGTGTAATCATTGTGGTCGGGCAGCCCTAGGAGGGTCACTGATCTAGCATTTCTCATCTCTTCCCCGTCCCTTTCATACTATCTTCCCCCCCCCCCCCCCCAAAAAAAAAAAAAAAGAAAAGAAAAAGAAAAAAGAAAGCAAAACTGTATCATAGTCCTTTGAAGATGGGTAAGTCCATGATGGGGCATGGGCTCTTGTTGGCCGTATTGTTTTTGTCCTACACCTTTTTGTTCTGTGGCAAAATTCCTTTTCCCTGTCGTGCCGTTCTGGGTCGTGTTGCAAATACAAGGGGTTCCTGTTGACTTGCCGTTGATCAGAGCAAAGTTCGCGTGCTAATTGTCGTGCCGCTTTCGTTGCCCGAGAGCAACTACTACTGTGATCCACGCATCTCTGCCTCCAAAGCCTGTCCACTCCCTCTCCCTCTCCCTCTCCCACTTCCCGCATCGCCCGCATCGCCCGCATCGCCCGCATCGCTCTGACCTTGTCCCTGCGTCGACGGCACAGAACCACCTTCGATTTCCCTCACGCGCTCTCCGTCCGCCCTGTCCTCCAGGCAAGCCACGGCGTATAACACGACCTGTCCGCTCTCCCAACGGCGCATGAACCCATCCCACTCTCCCTGCGTGACCTGTCCCGCCGCAAGCGCCGCAAGCTCCAAGACGCGCACCACGTCGTCATTCACCACGGGTCCTACCCCCGGCGCGACACTCACGCCCTTGGACCCGGGATACAGGACATACACGGAGATGCGGGCCCGTTCGTAAGGGCCGTCCAGTCCAGCCCGCGCAGCCAGCCTCGTGATATCCGCGCGGACCCTCGCCACCGTCGGTCCCTCCTCGTACGACGAATCTGCGGCCCGGCACCAAATGCTTCCTCGGGGATCAAACTCGCCGGTGGAGGGCCGGTTGTGTCCATAGTATATAATGCGGAGGGTAAGCCGTGGCGATTGAGCAGTCGTGGAGTTGTGTGTAGGTATGTGTGAAGGCAGACTTACTTGTGCTGGTGCTGGTGCGGACACGGGCGTGCAGACTATGGTTGTAGGTGAGGAGGAAGCCGTATAGACGATGGGCACGACGGTGTGCGATGATGGAACGGCAGGCCTGACTTGGAAGATGGGCTGGAGAGGGATCGCGGGGCGGACAGCAAAGATTGGGGGTTGGAAATAGAATGACATGGGGGGTATTACGAGAAATTTAAAATGGTGTATTTTTTTTTCGAGCTTGAACAACTAGTACACTGGTCCAAGGGATGTCAGAGGAAATGTCGTCGCAGATGGACGGCTAAATAGAATTACAAGCCTTTTTAAGGACATCTTGATTTCATGATTCGGTCGTGGCAAGATATACCATGAATCGTTGACAACGTTGTTTGTGAAGCAGTCCTGTCATCGTGATGGACAAGCATTCCGGAATACTGAATGTCAAAGAGCTTAGTAGTCTATTCAACGCCATATGTGAAACTTGCGCTCCGTCTGCCGTGCCGTGTCAATGTGATGTATGCCATTCAATGCCATTGCACAAGTCGCTTCCGATTCAGACAGGTTTGTACACATCAAGGCAGCAATTGATCAACAGAGAGCAATCTGTACTTCCGTCAGCTACGGTACACCGCCTCCTTCCGCAGACCAGTGACCTTTTTTTTTCCCAACGTTTCTTCCTTGTCATTGCAATTTGTTACTCGAGTAGAGCCACCATTCCTCTGGGTCGCCGCCTATTGCCAACCACAGATGCATGCGTGCTTTATTGACTTTATCCAGTTGTCTCTCGTGAAGTTGTCGCCGCCCGCTACAGAGGCGGACCTCTCGAGTCATGCCGTAGGAAAGTCGTCAGGCATGGATTGATTTTTAGTTGCATGCTCTTTGAATCCGTCTTCTATAGACTTTCTGGTGTGGGATTTTCATGTTTCGCCGTGCTTCCCTTGCCGCGCCAGGTGCTGACAGCGGGAATATTTGCTTCATAGCGGATCTCTTCGGTTCCATAAGCTCTTGGTGTTAGTTTAATGAGCGTGTGTAATGGTACGTTCATCCAAGGGCTCTTGGCTTGGTCCTTCTTCATGAAATAGGCATAAATACATCTCAGGACCGCTTGATGGGTCACAATGAGAATATCCTCGCTTCTTTCCAATTCCATGATAATTGGTTCAAGTCGAATAACCACGTCGCGGTAAGACTCTCCTCCCCGGTAACGATAGTTGTACTTGTCTTCGTCGCGGGCGGCAAAGTCGTCAGGAAATCGATCCTTGATTTCTTGATACGTTAACCCATCACAAACACCAGAGTCGAGCTCGTCCAAGGCTTTCCACTGCAGTTGATTATAATGCAGTGGCAGAAATCGGGCTGTCGCTATGGTCCTTTTCAGCGTTGATGTCCAAACAGTCAGGGGGCGGTCATCCTGTAAGAGGGCTGTCAGTATTGCAAGAAGTTGGTAACGTAAGTGTTACATCGACGCCAAGAAGAAGTTCGTACCCCGACAGACTCTCGCACTAATTCTGGAAGTTTCCTAGCGTACTGTTCTCCTCGCGGCGACAACATGGTGTCGCCACCAATACGACCGTCTAAGTTGTACATGGACTCTCCATGCTGCAGGCAGAAAAATGATCAGCGACTAGCGCACATAGAGGTAGTCAGCCGCGACCAAGAAGATCAACTTACCCGCGACAGCCAGACTGACCGGGGGCGAATATGCAGATTCATAAGATAGTAGACGATGCGACTCTGCAGATAGTCCTGAATCCGGTTTATGATAACCTGCTTGCCGATATTCATGATTTTAAGATAAGTATAGTCATCCTCATCTCCATCTTCATTTAGTGTCTTATAAGTTTTCTCATATTTGCTTATGCGATTGAGGAAATCTTGCGCAGCAGCCTCGGGATCCTGGCCACGGTAGTCCGGGCTGGTGGTTTTTACGTCACGGATATTTGCCATGATGATGTCTTGATCATCGCATTTGCTTTCGACAAACAAAACTTCAATGCCATGTTTGATGCAAACTTCGTGAACCCATTTGCGACGTTCCTTTGTGGAATTGGTAGCATCGAGAATCGCAACGACTCCGCCAGTGCGGAACCAGGCCAGCATGTCGGCAACAGCAGCTTCCGCGGCTGCGCGACGCTTCCGTTCGCCCTCGGCATTATTGGTGTCGAAGAAGTCAGCAGTCGGTTGTGGCGCATCGTTGCGCCGATAGTTGCCGACGTTGAACGTCTGCGCCGGTATTGACAACCACTGCAGGTAGCGCTGAGCTATTGAGATTGAATGAGCAAGCCAAGGACGGGACAAGATCGAATGAAAGCTTTGGGGCGGAAAAAAAGAAAGAAAAAAAAAGAAATCAGATGAAAGACAGGCCCTAGATTGACCCTAGATTGAGATTGACCAAGCCCAAGGGCGCTCAATTGATATGGTGATGCTTGCAACAAGACAAAATGTCAGGGGCTCCTTCCTTACCTATTTGTGCGATGTAGCTCTTGCCGCGCGCTGGCAGTCCAACCATAACAACGCATATTTTTATGTCTTCCACCTGGACGCCAACAACGGTGTTAGTCTTGGAGGGCATTATTTCAACCGCCAAATAGTAAGTTTGCGCAGGCGCACGACAAATGCTGGAGAGGAGAGCAAAGGCATCCGGGCCTGTGTCTGGGGCATGTGTTGTGTTTTCGGTGCAGCCAAAAAAATCACGACGCAAGATGGTCAAAAAAAAAAAAAAAAAAAAGCACCCAATAACAAGGTCAGGAAATGGAAAAGCTTGATTCAGGGTTGAGAAAGATGAGGAACACGTCTTCCATTCCAAGACAAGCAAACAAGCAAAAAAAAAGAACAAATCAAAGACTAGCGCACGATCAACTGGATGGAGGAAGAATGGAAGTCGGGTACCGGCAAAGTGGGAAAGAAAGGCGTCGAGTGACAAGGATAGTGAATACGGGTGAGGGCGGTGACGGTGACGATGCCGTGACAGACAGCGACAGACAGCGACAGGCAGCGACAGACAGCGACGGACAGCGACGGACAGCGACAAACGGTGCCGGGTGTCTGCACCTGCGTCTATGCCTGTCTATGTCTATGTCTATGTGTGGGGCGCTAGCTGGTAGCCGTGGCTAGTTATGGCTGTACCAACCCGATCTGGTCGCGTGAGGCACTCAGTTTTTCAAAACTGCGGGCCGGGCGAATGGATGAACGGGTGAATGGCAGGCAGCACGACGGTGGCAGCCAAATAAATGAAATAAATGGGCGACGCCGAGGCCAGTCGCGCGTGAACCAAGAAAGGCACGATGGTTCAGTCGGTTAGTTGCCAGTCGTCAGCTGTCAGTCGTCAGTCGTCAGTCGTCAGTCGTCAGTCGTCAGTGTCTGTATTGGTAAGTGCCGTCTGGTGGGGTATCGTGGAAGGTGCGTGGCAGCGTAGCACCCAGTGCCGCTTATTAATTATGTCGCCCGCCCAAGCTGGCCATGTCTTGCTAGCCCGTAGTATGGGGACTGGGGACTGGGGACTGGGGACAGACAGCAGGGAGTCACCGACAGCTGGCGAGATAGCGGGGGATCGTTAGAGCCTGCTGACGCAATCAAAGACGAGACAATATCTCCCAGTCGAAGCCGAGGAACAAGGGCCAAGGGCCAAGGAGCGGAGAAGCTCGACATATAATCCTCGGTTTTCGAATACCCATGAGCTTCGTCCGCCTGTCCGCCAACCTTGTCGAATGACAATCTGGTGTTGAAGATGTTGATTTGCTCGACCCAAGAAGTGCGAGTACTGGCCATTCTCGAGTGCAAATGATCAAGGATCAATCATAGTCGAGAGCTTCATTGCCGATGCCATGCGAGTCTGAGATGTTGTCCCACGTCCAAAACGGCGGGCAGTGCTGTGGACCTTGAAGACCAGATAGATGTACATGCTCCTACTGCGAGCACTGATCCGACTTCATCATTTTTTTAGACCAAACAAGAGAACTTGACACAAATGTCCTTGATATTCGAATATAAAGACAGGTATACAGCGGGGCAATGAGGACAAGAATCGATGAATATGGTACAGTGCCCGGTCAATACCGACCATGCAACACGTCCTGCAGGCATCAGCACATCCCATCGCTTTGCTGAAAATCAACACAGTTGTTGTTGCCTTTTTTTTACTGCCAAGACATCTTTTTTTCGCAGCGGCCGCTTGGTGGGGTAAGCAGCTAGTGATGGTGGTCGGAACGTTTGTTTGAATTGCATTCATGGGAACACCATCAATATAGAACGCTCCACTCATCGTCGGAATCGTCTCCGACTCATCCCGTAGATTTTGGTGTGTCAGGAAGGAAAGTCCGGCATGTCACTCATGCAAGCTCGAGATATGGCTTACATCACACCGTACAGCTGCTGACTTTCTCCTCGCTCGCAACGTCCCCTTTCGAAATCGAGCATTGGATTGCTGCAGGCATTCGGGCTTGAAGTCAAAGTCGATAAGACTGAGCCCTCCCACCCCAATCCCTATGAGCGGCCGGTTGCCGGTTTCCGGTTGGCTGGCGCGCAGAATTTCCCCTTGCTGCAGGAACCGCTACATGACTAGACCAGCATCTGCTTCCGCAAATATCCGACCACCAGGACTCCTCTTCATGCATCGTGGATGTGATGAGTTTAGTCACAAGAACAGATTCGAAATATGTGACCAAGGGGGCAAAAAAGGGAAAAACAAAGAACTTTTGCCTTTCGATCCTGTGGCCAGAATAGCGGTGACCGAAATTTCATGTCTGGCAGCGGACGGCCGCTTGTTGGTGATGCCGACTTGAACCAAATCGATTCAAGCTAGAGTCTGGATCTGGATCGGAGCCCGCAACGGAACGAAGTTCCAGTCTTGCCTTGGCTTCACCGCCTGTGGTTCCGCTTCATGGGGAACGCATAAAGTTCGAATAGTATGAACGTACAAGGGAGGGGCGATTTGGCAATCGATCAAAATCCGGATCGTAGGCGAGAAGTTGCAACATGATGAAACCAAAAAGAGCGACTTTGCTACTTACCTTGCTGAAGTTCCACGTGTTTGCTCGCGCTCGACCAGAAGGCGAGGCCTGTGGTGTCGGTGGTCCAGCAGCAACGCCCCTCATGATGAAGCGGGCTGAAGTCGCGATAGAGGTGCGGATCAGTGAAGGGGGCCCACGTTGCAGGTGATTCGACGAGAGTTTTTGCCGGGCGAGCTTTGAGATTCCGAAGATGAAGATGAAAGAGGCTCGTATCGTGGGAATATCGAGTCGATGTCAAGGCACGGTTGAGCAAATTCGAGTGTTGCGAGACAAATTTACGTCGATGGTGCCACGCCCGCATTTCTGGCACGCGCTAGATAACAGAGACCGAGAGAATTCATGGCCATGGCCAGCCTGCTGATCTGCTGCTGATCTGCTGCTCGACAAGTCAGTTAATAAGGTTTATCTTTGGCCAAGGCCATGCTCTATCTAGCGGGTGGAGCATTGGACAGCACTGCCGAAAGCTGAAGGTTCCATGTTGCCACAGATGTACCCTTCCTTGTTCCGCAACTGGATCCACTCCCAACCCCATCTCTGTCATCTACACGCTAGATTTACACATTGCGATCACCACCGTCCTTTGTTTCAGCGCTCAGCGTGTCTTTTCTAGAAGCCTGAGATTTATTCCGACCTCCCTCCCTGCCTGGGGCCAGGGTCCGTTACATTGATGTTTGGACGATCGAGTTCCTAGTACTTAGCAAGACCAGCTTTGACCTCGCTGCTTCTATCCTCACGGTGAGGACTCGGCGAGACTCCGATGAGGAATGATACTGTATATCCATTCGAACTAGAGTGAACGCGCTTGAGCTTTTCTGCGGATGAAAGCTGTAGACTTTTCATTTGTCGTGGAACGAAAAGCAATGGCTACAGAGTAGTCGATGTGTACCAAGAATGACAACTTTAATAAATAGTGGCAATCGAAGAAAATCGCATCCATTACTATGAGAATGATGTACCTAGATGCGAGAACGCATGTTTGGGTATTGAATCAAGGACAAAATCCCTCAAGTGCGGGCATAGAAGCGCATCTCGGCGCCCCCAATGTCGAAAACAGCCACCACGTTCTGTAAAAAGACGTCCCCTAAGATGTACGGCCCTGACCCACCACTTGCAATCGCAACGGCGCAATAACCAGTTGTGGGATCGACGAGGTCACGATAGATCATATCCGCAGGGTTGATCCAAAACTCGACGCCTGAAATAATCATGGCAAACCTTGGTGGTATAGAATCGCACGGCACAAAGTACGAGCCCCATTGATACAGATATACTGCACGAGGTTGAAAGGAAGCAGCAATTGCCTCGGCCAAAGCTGTGAATTATGTTAACAAGAAAGACCTTTGAAGAAAGAGCTCCTTTTCGATGGAAGTGGCTGATTGCCTAGTATCTATGCACTCACGGGGTGGAAGATAGTTCATTGTGGTTCCAGTATCAACAATATACGGATACTTCGTCTTGTCAGTCATCTGCCCCCACTTGACCCCGTCGGGGATGATGGTGTAGAAGGAATATTTCCATGATGTTTCTGATGACTCAATGAGGTTTGCCTAGGAGGTATTCTATGTTAACTGCATACTATTCGAGGCAGCAATTCTTTCAAGGCCTTCGACTTACCACAATAAGATCAGTTGCAGCATAGTTGCTCGACGGTGAAATAGTCGGTGGCAAACCACCCCAGCCAATTAGTCCGTCAGAGGAGTTCTTCATCAAAGCCACGCTGAACACCGGCTCTATGCTCCCTTGCATGACGGCATTAGTGAAAAAGGGAACATATTGGATGGCATTCCAGGATGTTTCTTGTCCAATCTTGCCGTAGTAAGCACTGGTGATAGATGGGTAAGCAAGCCCCAAAATACCAACCGTGAGGTTGTTGCCGTGCCAGTAAGTGCTATTGGCAAGACCGGCTTGCTGGTCCGAAACACGGACTCCGCCGCAGGCAATATCGCTATAGCCCATGGGGCCAATCACTTTTTCTCCCGAGCCGTACCGGAGGTAAAAATGAAGATTCTCTATTGGCCCTTCTCGAAAATCCTTGATGTATGTCTTTCCAAATCCGCAAACCGACTCGCTGTGGCCAACCCCATGAGCATCACGACACTGGAAGCCTTTCTGCACGGCCCACGTATCGGAGCTGCCAGTATCGAGAAGAAGCCAGACTGGCACGCCATCCCACCCACATTGGATGGCATATTGTGTCGAGAAAGAGCCGACGGTGCTGATGTTCTGGTACGAGTGCTGGCCGTGCGATGGTGGCGTTCGAAGAATGCTAGCTAAGCTGGACACAGCATTGTGACTTCCCGGATGGCCTTTGATACCAGTGATCTTGGAGACCCGAGTGGTTTGTTTGTCCGTGCTGGGCTGGGAGAAGGCCTTGGCACGCTGAAAGGTGAACCCATTGAGTGTCTTGGACACGTCCCAGTCCGACGGAACTGTATTGTCGTTGTTGGCTGTGCTCGGTAGTGCTTGTACGGAGCAAAAACCTAGAAGATATAGCAAGAGTATGGTATACTCCATCTTCTCTTGTCTCTCGTCTCGGAATTGACGACCTTTGATTAAGCGGTAAGACTGCAGAACTGCGTGACGAGTATCCTTTGTCGTGAACGAGATGCAGAAGACGCGGTCTGCAGTGGATGTCGTGCATGTCCAATTGACAGGCAAAGGCTTAAATATGTCAACAGTAAGTCAGTCAAATCCTCAAAGAACTCGGAGAAGATACGTCAGCTTGACGGGTGGAAAAGTGCCGACAGCTGTACGGACTGTACGGACTGTACGGACTGTATGGACTGTATGGACTGTACGGAGTCTGTCAGCCGAGTGACATCAAACATTTCAGAATCGGAAGTGACAGCTAATGGAGGCAATACGCAGTATCCGTTCTCCCTGCTTCCAAACCGAGATAAGTTTGCTCTCTGTGTCATGTAAGTCGACCCATTATTTTCGAGAATGTTTGTTGTGGAAATGGCTTCTTCTTCCAGGCCCAGAGGTTTGATCCTTCATAAATGTAACGACCGACTATGGGGACATGGTCAGCGCACATCTTTGCCTTTCGTCGTAGTTGAACAAACAGAGTAGGCAATGAATCTCGACGACCAAGGCCTCCAAACAATCCGAGTCTCTATCGCTTGGAAGTCGCCCAAAAGACACGCGAGTCAGGTTGCAAACTTGTACAACATGCTATGATCTGGAGCGCAGGTTACCGTCCCGAATAGAGCTTGCTTGCACTGATGTCTTGTTTCAATTAACGATAACGATGTTATGCTGACTGAGGTGCTGACTGAGTCGAGTGAAGCAAAGCTTGTTCCGTACATGGACGATAAACAGGGGATTGATGAACGCAGAAGGACCAACTACGCCTCAGGTATCTCTCATTTGAATATGGCAAGGGATTTCTCGACAGAATCAAAAATGCAACCACCCAGCTTTTGCACATACACAGCGAAGATGGTCACGACATGGTTACATGGTTACATGGTTACACGGTTACACGGTATCCCGGGCTTGCACATCCGTTCCGCTTGGCGAACACCAACTTTGTGTGGCATTGAGTCGGTATACAAAACCTGTGTCTCGGAAATACCAAACAAAACAAGGCCATGGCTTTTCTGACGCTGTAGGGGTTGTAACAGCGAGAGTGGAGTCAATCTTTCTGTGCCATATTCCAATGCATTATGGTGAAACTCTTCGTAGTTCGTGTTCTCGTCTCAACTCCAGAGCGCAAACCTCGGCACTTTCGCAACGATGCGCGTGGTTCATTCACATACGGTACTAACAATGGACGATGTCTTGTAAGCTTGTCAATCCTCACCCGACCCAGTAGGGCCGATACCATAGTCGTTGATCCAACGACGAGGAGAATCGCAGCCGTAGGGCTGTTTGCTAGTCTGGTTGATGAAACGCATCGGCAGAGTCTTGACAGCAGGGAAACTCCAGGATGAACGTCGCATGTCACCAGATCGCTTAGCACCCGGATCGAGGTGGACCAAACCTAAAAATCCTGCACGCAAAATAACCCGTGATGACGAGACGCAGCCCGTTCCTTTCCCTCTCGCACCTCCCTCCTCCACTTAGGAACCAAAACGCACATGCAGCTTTCCAACAACCCGTTGATCCCCCGCAATCTCCGTCCTGACCAGACCTGACCAGACCTGAACGGGCAAAATGCGGTAGAAACGCCGTCCCGAATCCCGATGCGACCGGTGCAGCCAGTTGAGGGTTCAAAAGGGCCATCGGGATGGCGAGCCTCGGTTCACTCCATGGCGCGAATGAGTTCTTCCGCAAAACCACCAAGTCATTCTCGTCGTCACACGTGTCAAGGCTCTTGAAGAGCTGAATTTCAAACTGCTGCTCCCACAATCTTCAGGTTCAAACTCAAGCCACGACCAAGACGCATAGAAAAAAAAGGACATAAAAAAAGGGAGGAGGTGGGGGGAGGGGAGGGGAGGGGGGGGGGCAACGCATCGGAATACCGCATCAACTCCAACCTCCTGCCTGCATTCACAAAGTTTCACCACGCAGGCATCATTAGCTACATGGTCCCCCCATTCTGAACGCCGAAACAAAACTTCCCATTGGCAGCTCCGTCTGTGCGCATTCCAAGGCTTCCAGGAACAGACTGAAAATGAACATGGCCCCAAAGGCCCGACGAAAAGGCTCTCTCCTGGATGCAAAAGCTCAGCCCGGCCGTCACGTACCACGATCCCCCAGCGGCGTCCTCCGGATCCGGAACCGACCCCGAACTGATCCTCGTGCTCTCATGGATGAGCGCCCGCAAAGCCCACATCGGAAAATATGTCGCACACTAACTACCGCCGAATCTATCCGTCCTCGCGAATCCTGGTCCGCCCAGTGCCCGCTCGCCCACGTCGTCTTCCCCTGGCGGACGAGGCGAGCCTTGGCTCCCGCGATGCCGTGCCTGCGCGACCTGTCGGAGCGCCAGGCCAGGGCCGACGCCGCTGGGGATAAATCCCCGAGGATGCTCGTCCAGATGTTTTCCAACGGCGGCGCTCACACGGCGAGCTACCTGCGCAACATGCTGCGCGGGGACCAGCCGCACGGCACGCCCGTCCTGCCTCGTTACGTCCTCGTCTTCGACTCTTGCCCCGGCTACTTCCGCTGTATGAGCTCGTACAATGCCCTCATGCAGATGCTGCCCTGGTGCTCCGGCCCTGTGGTCCACTCCGTCATCGCCATGGTCTGTTTCCACCACTTCCTACGACGCATGCCGGCTATCCAGAATCGCCATGCAAGAGCACTGCGGTCCCCGGGCTTGTGGGCGAGAGGGAGGAAAGGCGGACGTATCTTTACGGCACGCAGGATGATTTGGTGCTGTGGCGGGATGTGGAGGACAATGCTCGCAAGGCCAAAAAAGCTGGCTTTACGGTCCGACTTGAAAAATTTGTCGGCGCAAAGCATGTTGATATCATGCGGGCTGAGCCAGAGCGGTATTGGAAAATTATTCAGACTTCTTGGACGGGGGAGGCACCAGAAAACAGCACCTTGCCTTTGTGTTGACGAAAATGTACTTTACTACTTATCAGGTTCTCAGGGGGGGAGGGGGGGGGGGGGGGGGAGGGTTCTTTCTCTGTAGTCACCGGGCACTCACCCTTATTCTGACCCGATTTGTACCAGAAAGGGCTATCCCAAACACGGCATTGACTCAAAGGATGATGCAGTAGGACTGACGAAAATCCTGTCCTAATAGATGGATGTGACTATATTCCTGGAATCATATATATGTAATAGGCCTCGCAATATGTGCGACGGACGTGTGGTGATATACAAATGTGGCGGAGAGCGATAGAAACATACATGGTCCTGATCCATCGTCCTTGAAATCAAATAATTAAATGGAAACGCCGAGTGGTGACCTTGCTCGGTTGGCAGTGTCGCCTCAGCACTCCCACATCATGCCTATTAGACATCGAGTGCTTCTGAAATGGCCTGAAACTCAACCAGCCAACTTTGGCTCCAAGCCGTGTTGCTGCATGTTCGTCGGTATTTGATACAGAAGAGCATTTATTTCATATTCCTTCTCACCCCTGTTCATATCCCAGGACCCTTAGCGCCGTTGTGGTAATGCATGTTCATAATCATTAATTCAGTACCAGTGCAAACAGAAAGTAAGCCAAAACTCCTTCGCCATGCAAAATTTGCCAAGTCTTGTAGCCTGATTTGTACTTCCAAAAGTTGGACCGGAGAAAACAATTCTAAAAATGTGAACGCCGAGAGAGAACATCGAGGCCATCCGGTCAGTTCCCAAGGGGGTGGTGCAACGTAGCAGTTGGTCTTAAGAATGAGGCCATTGAAGAAATAAGGGTATCCTCCGCTGTATGCATTGCCAGGGTTGTCAGGGTACGATGCCTGCCACATGCGTTTCGCTTCAAACCCGTTGCTTTTTATGTTGGCCATTAGTTGCCTCTTCCGCACCACGTTTCTCGACGGCCGCAGAAGCTTCCAAGACAATATCGCCGATACCTTCGTCTTCTTCCGTACATGCATCGCATTCTTGGTCAAATTCGTGTTGCTCAACGAATACTCCACGTTCGCAATCGCCAAAGCTACCAGCGTTCTTGGATTCCAGACACGCCAGTTGCTGCGTCAAATCATCCCAAGTATATAAATCGCCGCATCGGCTGCAGCTACCCGAGAATACAACAAGCCGACACATGTTAAGTTCCGTCCGGGAAACCGATCAATGGGCGGATGGGTGAAATTTGTGCATTTGAGGAGCTTGCACTGCAGTTGCGACAGATCGGAACGCCAATAGATGTCCAGAGTCGAATGCGCAGTCCGACAAGAATAGGTGAAACAATCCAGATCAGTCTAGGGCTCAATTTCGCGCGACTAGGATTTTATGGGCGGGAGAATTGTACAATGATATTGAATCACGTAGAGAGGTCTCTGAGACAGAAGAAAATGTAGAACAAACAGGTAAGAATTGACAAGTAGGGGCGGCCACAAGGGAAGGGAAGAATTAAAAGAGCCAAATGACTTATTCTATGAGACGGATCTGTCAGTATGACTATAAATCTGTGAACAAAACGCATCCAAATGTGGAAAACCAATGCCGCGGATACAGCTGTCCTGTGAAGCAATTACAGTACGACTTAAGCTGCGAAGACCCATCCACCTTTCTGTTTGCCACAAGGGCAGAGGCAGGGATCACTTATAAGACACGTCACCCCGGGAGACTCTTAAATTAAGACCTCACAGTCCGCGGCGCAAGTGAGAGACCAGGTCTCAGTTGAACGGTCTCCCTCCGGGTGTACTGCGAATCGAGGGTCCACAAACTTACAGCTGACGCAATGGTGCACTTGGAGCAAAACCCTGGTATCGACGAGAGCAGCTCCGCGGTGTCAGGAGATGTTGAGAGGAGGAGCTTCGTGGCGAAACTCATTCGTCCCCCAGGTCCGTGTTGAGGAGGGCGGATAGAAGATGAAGGCTTGCGATTGCTCCTGATGCAGTTGAGTACGATTGCGGGTAAGGGGAAAGAGGAAGCACTGGGGCGGCGGCTATTAGTGCAATGTTTCGCTGGACCGAGTGATACCGCAATGTTGTGCATGTACTCTACCTCTCCAAGCTATTCAAACAGCCGCGGATGAGTCTGGTCTGCCTTTCCCGTCAATTGTTGCCGCCGAAGCCTCCGTGCCACTCGAGAGAACCAGGATCTTTAAGATGCTGTGGGAGCCGGAGCGAGAACGGCACAGGTTCCTGCAACCAGGCGCAACAGGGGTGGCAGCAGGAAATGAACGGATAAGCCACGGCAGAGCTGTTGGCGAAGGGTTCCTGTTCACTCTTCCTGGACTGTTCCTAACTAATGCGTTTTCGACTTTTTCAGTCGCTGAGCCCACGAGTTGGCAGAGGGCGATCGAAAGAGGCAAAAATCTCGGTGGCCAGTCGATGAAATGGTTGACGGGAGATAGTGGTACTGACTGAGGCACCTTGCTTGGGATGACGGGTATGTGGTGGACAAGTCAACTGGTCTCCTAGTCCCTCGGTACGATATCAGGGTCGTCCACAGTCTATGACAAGAAGCCGAGCCGCGTCGTGTACGTGGTGTTCAGGCTTGTGAGACAGGGGCCTGGCTGTTCCAATGACGAACAAGAGAGGAGAATGCGTCTGGAATATGCTTTCCTTCTCGTCACTGGACCGACCGGGCGATACTGAGGGAACGGGTGGGCTTGAAGGGCACAGGCGCAGACGCAGACGCAGACGCAGACGCAGACGCAGACGCAGACGCAAAGAAGAGTGAAAATGCCAAGTTCGACACTGAAGGAAGGCGAGCGATTGAAAAAGCAAACGAGGGTCTGGCTTTAAAGATGGCCCATGGCCCATGGCCCACGGGGGACGGCTGCGGCCCGTAATCCTCCGTGCCAACCTTAGCTTACGTACCTACCAGGTACCTAGCAGGTAGGTCGGGGGGACCTAGGCACCTAATATGGGTACCTCGAGGTACTGTGCCCAGGATCCCATTTTGTCCCCGCGCTCGTTCTTGGCTTCGCGAAACGGGAGGCAATCCGAACGCAACTGTCCATTCGTGCGCAACTAACTAGAACAGGTACGCACGTTGAGATGCAACTTTTGTGCTCGTCGCGTCTCCTTGTTCCCATGTGCCGAGTCCTGGAGCGTATCGCTCTAGCATCACCATGTATGTACATGCATGTACAAATGTATGTCTGCGTTGATGGCTTGCGTCTGCACTCCATGTCCATCCAGGTCGCTGCCGTGTGGACCATGACAGCCAAAGCTCGCAGATATTAATTCGCATGCGTTGAACAAAGCATTAGCGTATATTAATATATTAATTGCACTTTTGTCCGATTGCGGCATCCAGGTGATCTTGAATACCTCTGTACATCATTTGAAGATGAAGTCGGAACTAGTCGACTGAACACAACAAATTCGTTGGCGGCATCAGTTTACCTGCTCCTCCACCCAGTGTTCGCCGACGGGCAACGATACTACACAAGCGCATGGATTGTTGTAAAAATGAATAATGATATAATATAACAAATATAAAAAATATAAAAAATATGAAAAATATAAAAATAAAGTGGGAGGGGGGCCTGTTCTCAGGCCAAAGCAGCCGACTGGTTGTTGTCAACTGCAGCCACACACCACACGCAAGAGCCCTCGTCGGTCGTCGCCACGCTAATACTCCGTACATACATTGTTGACGTGTACACGATCATGATCAGGTTAGCCTTCCAAGCGGGGGGGCTAGTTAGTTACGGCTTCTCCCCGACACAGGCACATGGCCTCCAGGTTATGAGCGTGCATGGGCATGGGCATGGGCATGGGCATGGGCATGGGCATGGGCAGACCAGCAGGTTCCACGGCATTTGGGGCGGGGCAGAGAAGTCGCGCGCCAATCATCTGCCTCTAGATGTCTCCAGACGTCTCCACCTACAACCGAGCACACCATCACACAACATGCCACTCACTGCCAAAACAACAACAAAGGCTCGAAGCAGCAGTCAGTCACTCAGTCAGTCAGTGGTTCGTCAGGAAGCATCGTGGACATAAATACTCGTCCAGGTGTCTTTTTCTGTCCCCTGTCAACAGACACTGCCTATTCATGGCACTGTCTACAATATTTGTCTTGTGGTTTGACCCTGCATATCTGTTACATCACAAAACCCCTTCTGGGCAGGCTTTTCCGGCGACGAACCATACTTGGCGATAGGAGAACACGGTAGTTACAGCCTTCCAAAATAGGGCAGGCCATCGCCACAGCCAGGATGCCCTTCAACAGGCCTCAATAATGACACTGACGGCAAAAGGCACATCAACCGCCAAAACAGGACCTTAGAAACCGCAAACTAGCATGCCCAGACGCAAAATGTGCGCTGCAAGAAAAGACGTCGCACAGAGAACCGTATACGGCAACCAGTACATCTGCCCAAAGAAGAAACGAAAAGAAAATTCCTTCGCTTTCGTCACTTATAACAAAACAGGAGTTGCATGAGAAATGCACCTGTTACATAAGCGTGCGTTTGTACGGAATATGCACGCCCCTGATTCGTCCAGCTAGCCACGCTATTCCATCCATCATCCTTCCTCATTTAGAATTCCGTTCTAGCTCTTTGCGCGCCCCCCCCCCCCCCCTGCAACGCTTTTGGAGGGTTTTTTTTTTTTTTTTTTTTCCGGATATGGTCCTCCGACGCTGAAGCCTGTCAAAGGCATTCAACTTGTCGGGGGAGCTTGAATACATGGTAGAATAGCGGCACAACATCCCGTCGTTTCACGGTTTAGCCTGCCGTCTGTGGAAATGACGCGCAAGCATCGCAGACCCCATGCTTCGCATTCAAACGACTTCATTACACGGAAATGCAAATTTGCGGCGCTCTATCTTACCAACCAACATTGGCCGCGCCACCTCTTGCCCAACGTGTTACATACACCAGCTCGGCTGGCGAAAATCATTAGTGACAACTCCCGGCCTCAAGTGGCCATTTGGGCGTTGACACTGCTTCCCCTCCCAGGCAAGTCGACGATAAGAAGCTCCGTGATGGTTTGTCCAGCATCTAATTGCACCCCTCCCCTGTGTTGCATGCCTCCCGCTGCAAGTTGAACTCTATGTATGTACGCAGATCAGTCATTTCGTTCGTTTGACCGAGGCATCAACCATCGAGCGCCGAGCAAGTTCCGCAATTTATTTCAATCAAGCGTAAAGTCGCACTGTGAGCAAGACATGCCGTCCAAGTCGAGATGCTTGGTGTTCAACACAGAGTGCTTCATTACATAGTCAAATCAGATCGTAGCCCTCTGCGCACGTCTCTAACTATCCTCTAGCCTCGTTTCCCAAGCCCGCTCATGTGTTTCATCTAGATAATACATACTATCCCCTCGTCCACGAGCCAAAAGGGTAATCCGGCATCGCAGGCTCATAAATCATCCTGCCTTGTTACGTGTTCCGTGTCACCGCGTTAGTGCACATGCAGGTCTGTGTCTCTGCATGAGGCTGAGGACATGGATAAGTTGCACCTCAGGATACCGTGGTGTTCTCGACCCCGAGTGCCTGAAAATGCCGTGAATCCAAGAGATTGTAGCCATTCACGCAAATACAACGACGGCAGAGAAACGCTGAATCCTACAATCAGTACGGTTGCAAGATGGCAGCTTCACCCAAAAAAGTGTCACACACAATGCAGACTTAATACCCAGATTACATTATTTAACCCTACGAACTCGATATTGTGCATGCCTATCCTCTCCTTCAAAAGTCCATAGCACGACTATTATCCTTGATATACGTGTGGCGCCAGCCCCGAGATTCTGGCCACCTCCGGTATCAAATCGACTTTAAGAGTCCACAGCATACCCTCGTTGCAAATATCACTTTTCTATAAGAGAAACAACGAATCCAGGAATCAGCAGCAGAGGGGGCAAAAGTAGAGGAAGAGAGAGAGGAAGAGAGAAAGAAAAAACATCCCATGTCTAGTTGCGGAAAAGGCTTGGTGTATCGCGACATGATCCGTTGGGAGCATACGTCAATGACAGAAAAATGCAGCGATGAAAGGAATGAATGCATCATCTTGGGCATCGCGGCCTCGGCATACTTTGCAACTGATAGTACGAGCTCGCTTGCAAACATGAATTAGGGAGCAAGTCATGCTCATATTCTTTGCATTGCCGTTGGTCGCAAGATTAAGTCGTTCAATAGCGCCATGAAGTAAACGTCATGTCAAATAGTACCCAGCAAAATTACTGCGTCACGAATTTTCCACGGCCATGTGCTGCTATAAACCCGGATAACCGAGAACCTTTCAACATCGTGGGAAGGTAGCGGAAGATGTAAAAGTACTTGTAGCGCTGCACGGGCTCAAGTCCTTTCAATCGCGACATAATAGACACTATAAGGCCGCACGTCGAGAGCATCAGAAGCACATTCGCTACCGCACCCACAATGGCAGAGAAATTGGACGCGAGTGTTTCCGTTCGCCACGACATTTGGTTAGTGTTTGATTGAGTGATTTTTTTGGTTCCCTTTTCTTTCTCTTTTTTTTTTTTCGGGGGGAGGAGGAGGAGGACGCGAATGTGTGGCGGCAACGTTTTGTCAGCAGCAGTGGTCATGGCTAAGAATAACCAAATCTGAAAAGGATCAAAAATGATAACGGTCGAAGCTTGGGTTCGCCACGAGTCCTTTGCCAACGAGGAAATCATTACCAATTCATCATGAGTGTATATGAACGATCATCCAGGCCAAAGGATATGATTAACCCTGGCAGCTTCAGCCAGGCAAACGCCACAGGGTCAAGAGAAAAACAAAAACAAAAGGCGGGCAGGTCAATACTATATGCAACAAGTTGTACAAGCGCGGACACCATCATAATTCACGCGTCATGAGCGTTTTCCGGGTCAGCAGGGTGTCTATCAGTCAAGTCAAGGCATCTCGGATGGTTCTCATACTGCGCACAGCACAGCACAAGCTCGATCAAGGTCACCTAGTCAAGAAAGGCAAAAAATCGCCGTCATAACTGGAGGGGTATCATCACTTAGGATCCAGGAGTAGGAGCACCTGCTGGTGGCCCGTCACCAGAATTTTGCTGCTGCTGCTGGTACATCAAAGACTGGTACCACAAAGCGACGTAATTCTGGTATCCGCCATCTGCATTCGCCGAGTCAGTTTTGTTTCACGCAGCATGTCTTCACAGATCTAACTTACACTGGGCATACGGGTCCACCCCATCTCCGGTTGAAGCTCGTGGTTGGTTAGTAGATGTATCCTGGCTTTGCGAATACGACGGTCTATCATGATCCTGATGGCCACGGCCTCGAGGAGGTCCACTGCGATCACCACTCTTCTGCCGCTAGGGGGCACATTATCAGCACAATTTCGGAGGTTTCAAAGAGTGTGATCAAACTTGAAGGGTAGTATCTCACCACAGCATCAACCTTTTCCTCGATGGCCGATTTAGCACGTGAGATGCTATCTCGCGAACCAATGAGTGCGATTTCTCGCTGAAGCTCGCCAGGTCCAGAAGACTGAGCCACATTGATCTTGCAGCCGGTCGTGTTCTGCATATCTCGGATAGTCTCACCACCTTTGCCAATAATCATACCCACCGCATCCGATGGCACATAGATTGAATCGTTGATTTTGTCTGGTCCACCAGAACTGCCTCCCATATCTCTTGTTGGGGCTCCCGCCCGAGATGGGACAGGAACGCTCTTCTTAACAGCTGGTCCGTCGCCCCTAGTATCACTGTCGACGATTTCCAAAATAAGATCTTTTGCGCGAGCCGCAGATTCAACAGTACCTATGAGATTGACGGGGCGCAAACCATTGACACTTTTCGATTCGCCTACAATGTTGATGTGACAGCCGGATCGTTCTTGGAGATCACGGATAGTCTCTCCCCCACGACCGATGATCAAGCCGACAGTGCGATCTGGTACCATAATTTGCATATGATCCTCGCCGTCGCGCAGAGGAGCGGCTCCACTCTTGTCGGGGTCTTGGCCTTTATCCTGTGGGTGGTTCAGGGCTCCCATTCCGCTGTCTTCAATGATTCGGTTGATGGCAGCTTTCACATCGGCGCGCCTTGCCCGCGGCCCTGTGATCCTGCACTGACGAAAAGGACCACCATCAGTAGCAGCCAGAAACTGTACACGGCAATTTGTTTCGGCTTCAATGCGACGCAAGTTCTCCCCGAGTCGTCCGATAATGAGCCCTACCAGGCTCGACTCGATCTGAATAGTCTCGGAGTTGTCGTCGGATGCGCCACGAAGAGGTGATCTATCACGGCCACCACCTCCAGCCCCTCGAGGAGAGAATCGACCTCTCGACGGCGGTGAATAGGAGCGATCACGCCCGAAATCTCGTCCATGACCACCTCGACGGTCGTCTCTGTAATCACCACGTGGTGAGCGAGAACGCGATCGACGATAATTACGATCACTGTTGCGTGAGTCGGAGCCGTAGATGGGGGGACGGTCGTATGATGTGGCGCCTTTCTCAGCAGCATATTCTCGTGCCTTGGACACAATATCGTCAAAGTTCATTGTCCCAGAGTTGACGGGGCGGATAGCGCTCAAATCCACATTTCCGCTGGCGGCGGGAGCTGGGAGATGGTTGGGTGCGGCATATCCAGGAGCTCCCCCTGAAGGACCTTGGTAAGAATGTGGCTGAGCGGATGAAGAAGGGGGAAGATATGTCGGTCCAGGCGGCCCAGGAGGTGTCTGAGAAGGAGTACCGGCTGGTGGACGTTGCGCAGCTGTATTTGTGGTGAGTCAATGCAATCACAGGTACCTCAAAAGTATGCAGGATTGAAAGAATTTACCAAGTGCAGCCAAAATGCTCTGAATATCGGGATGCGAGTCTGCCATGGCAACTGGATTGACTGCGATCAGGTAGATCGAGGCGATGCGGAGATCCAGAAGTAGCTGAGGTTGTCGCGGCTATGGCAGTGCTAGAGGTCGCGCGACCCGTGATGCGTGATGGTCCAGGCGGCGCGGCGCGTTGTATCCAAGTCGTGCTGCAAGACTGTGAGCTCAAGGCTGTCCAGAAGATCGAGTCAGCTTCTGGCATTCGGGTGGAAGGAACGCCGGGAGTCGCTATAAAATGCAACAGTTAAGTTGTGAAGGGCGATTTTCATTTCATGACTAGAGCAAGAGTAGAGCCGCCTGTGGGTGCCAAAGTGATTTTTTTTTCCTTGGTTGGCAAGAACAGGTGGTTCTCTGCTCGGCCGGAAAAACAAGTGCCCGGAAGAACAACTGATCCACGATGGTGCAGCAACGATGGTGCAGCAACGACCCACGCGGTGGCAGCCGCCGCAAAACCCTCCTTGCATTCCCTGCTATCTAAAAGGCTGCAGTTCATTGGCCCCGGCTTCCTGACAACTGCCAAAATCCGCTGTTACTTCCTGTACGGACCCGCACGTTTTGCCGAAACCACCCTGGGTAGTCGACGAGTCATTCTCGCTTCACATGTATCTTGGATGTGCCACCAGACGCTTTGTCCTGTCTTGTCCACCGAATTGCTACCTGCTTGACAATTGCATCTGCATTCCGCGCGTATTTCAGGTGCAGCATCTTTGAATGTAATTTACTCCGTTTGAGGCACCGGATTACGAGGAACGCGTCACTGCTTGGAAGCAACGCATGTCCTGCAGATGGCCGTTGGTGAGATGCAAGACATCCTTGTCCATGCGTCTCAAGTCATATAAATAGGCCGCCTTACCGTGTACTATTATTGTTCGACAAAATCGCTGCGACGTCTAGTCGCTCCAAGCATGGCAAGACAAAGGCCTATGTTATTTTCTCTTTTCTCCCGTTATCCTTTGCCGCTGCAGACTCTTGAATGAAATTCTCAAACATCGATCGTTGCGCTGGCAAGTTCACTCTCAGTGGAGCCAATGCTCCGAAGAGGCAAGCGACTTTGAAGTACCAAGTATGTCAGACGATTTTTAAGAGTTGAATAATATTTTAAAAAATTGATGACAATAATGATAATAATAATAAGATAAGAGGATGGAGCCGAATCAGACTAGTCGAAAGTGCCATTCTGGGCACGTCAATCGCAGTGACGCCTGATGGTCATGTGAATAGTAGACGCCACTGATGTGTTCTCAATCAATTGCTGGTACCAAGAAGTGCAATGGCATCAACCGGATTCGATGTAGAGATATAGAATTGAGAATTAAGAAGCCACACTTAGCTTTATTGAGTCAAATCATGGATGGAACCACCTCTTGCACAGTTGCAGCAACGTACATTAAAGTCTCGAGTAAGTGGCACGCTCACCCATAAATTGTAATCTTCTCAAGGTTGGCAGGAGAAAGGGCAAGGGCAACCGGCGGCGGCAATCGGCACCTTCTCGCAGAGTCAAGTCCAGTCTGGTGAAATGGTGGCATGGTGACTGGCGGGGAGGGGGAGGGGGGCATGGCATGCGCTACTGTGTCAATGACGCGGCCCACCGAGTACGTATGTACATCACCATCTCCTCAGCTCCTCAGCTCCTCAGCTCCTCGGGCCCTCAGGCCCTTGGGGCCGTAACTATGGCTAGTAGCGGGGGAAAAGGTGCGAAGCCGAGTGCGGATTTGTTTTAAGAAGTGAAGAGCTCCCGACGGCGCCGAGTGATCCGGTTCATGGTCATCCACTCGGATTTTCGTCAACCTCGTCCGTTCTCCCATCTTTCCGACTTTGACTCCATCGCTTTCTCTATTTCCAAACGGATTCCTAGCATGATCTCTCAGTCTTCATCTTATTACAACCTACTGCTCTCATTTTATATTCATTGGCGCATCCAGCACCATCCGCGCGACGACCTCTCCGAGCGAGGCGATCCATCTGTCCCCGGTATTACAACCCCCGTCAGGTCTTGGCAACCCGCGATTTACACATGTGTTCTCGCATCCTGATCGAACACCGGTGCAAGCACCAAGTGTATCGGGGAAGCACGAGATGTTTTCGGGAGAACTGTCCCGGTAAGAAAGACGATATTTCCTACGACGCCGATGACTGCCCGCAATGCGAAGCTACCAAGGGATTCCGATCCTCAAGGTGGTGCTCCGAGGGATGCTCCTGCACCTGTATGTAAGGCGGAGCTTTTGTAAAAGCTGGACTTTTACGTGGTATGCATTATTCCATGCGATTTCTGTTGGGGCTATTTTGCGGGTTGCAGATACTGACCAGACACTCCAGCGCGAACAGCGGTACGATAGACAATTTTTGGAAAAGCCTCGCTGGGCCCATGTCAATCATGCGGCGGCTGAATCAACAGACGGCCGCATTGTATCAAACAAAAATTAGGAATGATAGATTCATTGGACAAAGCGAATCGAGTTTTTAGTGTATTGGGGCGCATTTTGCCGCGGTCAGAATGGTAAATGGTAGGGCAGGAACAGGCGTCATGTGGTGACTTCCATTTGGACACTCCAACCAGCGATGTGAACAGAGACAACAGAGAAGAGACTATGCAATCAGTTATTCGCGTATGAAAAATCGGTTCCAGTCTGTGAAAATAATGTTGCAAAAGACGCCAAGTTGATTGGTATGGGGCATCTGAGGCTGTGTGTGAGGCTGGCTGTATGGTTCGGCCACATAATTCACGCAAAAGTCCGCTTTGCAGTGGCGCAGAAGTCCGATGACCCCACATCATGGTCAAGAAGATGCCAATGGTGTTGAGCCAGAGTCCTTGCCGGCAGCTACTGAGATGGGAGTTATAGTTAGCACTAGGTCAAGTCAAGCGCCAGGGCCGTATTAGCGACCAAAATCCACCAAATCCACCAGAGTCCACCACCAGAGTCCACCACCAGCCGCTACACCCACTGTACCAGCCAGTAACCCGGAAAGACCCCCGCCCCCCTCCCCCAAGACTCCCCTGCCGTGCCTTCCCTGCCTATCCTGCCCTGCCCTGCCCTGCTGGGGCTCCGTCGAACCAGAGCGGACGTTGCATTCGCATTCGAACCACGCTTCCGGCTACAATCATCTGATTCATCACCACCCAACCAAGCTCAAGCTCAACCATCAAGCTGCCCGCGAGCTCGGTCAGGCATAGTATGCCTTTGCGCAATGGCCAAGAAGGCGCGCCAAAGAATCAGTTATGGTGTGGTTATTTGCCCCGTCTTTGACTTTGCTCTCTCTCTTCTTCTCATTTCCCTCTGAGCTCCCCTACGTGACTGACCTTGTGTCCTTAACGCGACAAATCTCCATCTTCGTCATTTTTGTACCATGGCAGGCTAGATTTGCCCCGCACTCGACAATCGTCTGGGTTGCTTTTCGTCTTTGTACACCACGGCGACAATTGACTTCCATTACCATCAGTTTTTTGGGATTCCATGCTAACCTTATGCCCCTTTCTGTTTTTTTTTCTTCACAGTTCTCGAGAACGCCAAGTCCTCCGCGGGTGGCCATCGGCTGGGTGTGAACGGCCTAGCTGTGGATAAGAACAATGACATTCTGTAAGCCTTTCCCATGTGGCACGCCGAAGTGGTGCAGAGTTGGTCTGCTTGGTGATATCCCAATCTAGTCACTGACCACGCTCCAAATGTAGCTATACCGGCGGCCGGGATGGTATCGTTTGTGCCTGGGACCTAAACCTCAACCTCAAACGAGCCGCCAGCCGAGTCGGCGACTCTGCAGCTGCGAAACAACCTCAGACCAAGTTCCGTGCACAAGCTCATCCGCATACGCATTGGATAAACGATATCACACTAGCACAGAACAACACTGCCTTGGTTTCGGCCTCGTCAGACCTCACCGTAAAAATATGGCGGCCTTTCTCGGAAGAGGACAGCACTCGTGCCGTAGCGATTGGTGAACACGCAGACTACGTCAAGTGTGTTGCCACTCCGCCGACCCACGTAAATGCAAATTGGGTCGCCTCCGGGGGGTTGGATAGGAAAATATGCTTGTGGGATCTAAATGGGGCTGGCAAAACGCTTGAAATCGACGTCAAGGGTGAGGAGATTCTCGAAAAGGGTTCAGTTTATGCGCTGGCAGTCAGCCAGGGTATAGTGGCTAGTGGAGGCCCAGAAAAGACTATCCGACTCTATGACCCTCGAACTGGCGATAAGATTTCGAAACTGGTCGGCCATCTGGACAATATCCGGTCTATCCTCATTGATGACGCTGGAGAGCTAATTCTCAGTGCTAGTGCGGACAAGACCATCAAGCTGTGGAGCGTCAAAGGTGGTCGATGCATGTACACATTCACAATGCACGACGAAAGTATTTGGTCATTATACTCTGAAGACCCGAGCCTCGGCATCTTCTACAGCAGTGACCGATCTGGTCTCGTGGCCAGAACGGATGTGCGTGGAAGTATGGATGATCTGGATAATGGGCTCAGCTTAGCCATAGCTCAGGAACACTGCGGTGTGTCCAAGGTTGTTGCTGCGGGTGGTCATATTTGGACAGCCACCAATCGCTCTTCAGTGAACCGATGGGCCGATGTCGACACCAGCTTCGATATCAACCTTTCCGACAGGTTTCGACACAAAAGGGCTGCTTCTACCATGTCAATCCGACCGCGGCAGGGTTCAACAGCAGTTGAAGATGACACAGACAGAAAGCAAATCCCTTCAGAATCGATACTTCACATATCAAACACTGCTTTCTTTCCGTCCCGCACAACCTTCGATGCGGAAGCGAATACTCTCAATGAATCTTTGACTCGGCGCGGGTCGGAAGTTGTGGTTGAGCAATCCGATCCAGAAGTGAAGCCAATTCATCAAACACCTGAGGATACCATTGAAGGACAATTTGGGCTGTTGAAACACAAGATACTCAATGATAGACGGAGGGTGTTAACATTGGACACCGCCGGCGATGTATTGCTCTGGGATCTCCTCGAGGTATGGTTTTGTCATTCTGCCCAGTTCACGTTAGATGATACGTGTGGCTGATGGCTTATGGGCCTTTTTAGTGTAAGCCTGTTCAAAGCTTCGGTAAACAGCATTTGGAAGATGTGGAAGCAGTCATCAATACTCGGGAGGCTGTCGCACCATGGTGTTCTGTCGACTTGAGTTCCGGCAACCTTACAGTGGTTCTGGAACCCTTCAACTGCTTTGATGCTGAGATCTACGCTGATGAGTTGAAACTAGCTGAGCCTATCGACTTCCGAGAAGATCAGAGAAGTACGTGTCTTAAGGAAACGCTGAATGGTAAAAATAAACTGTCGATTGTGCTAACATTAGTCATAGTCAGCCTTGGAAGATGGATATTACGGTACTTGTTCGCGAATCTCATTGATGAAGAAATCAAACGAGACGAAACTTACAGGCAGAAGCTGAACGAGGAAGTATTAAAACGACAAACTGCTGGTAGAGCCAGTGCACCCACATCAATTGCTCTTCCTCAAACAAATTTGACGGACTGGGAGAAGAACGATCAATTTATTACTCCCCGGGCGACTGGCTTGCACTTGCAGCTGGGAACTCCTGGGCTGGCCATAGGTCTCGCCACGCCAGGGCTGAATGCCTCGTCGCTGCGCGGTGTTCCGGAAGAAGTTGTATCTAGCCCACTGAGCCCACCTGGGAGGAACAGCACCGGCGATAAGGAAGATTACTTTGCTACGGGAGGTTCAGTCGGTGTAGGATTGCCTACTGCCGAAGCTTCGGAGGCAAAAACTTCCATGGAGAATATGAATGAGAAAGGCAAAGAAAAGGATAAAGACAAAGACAAAGCCAGCGATACAGCCAAGTCCCCTAGCAGTACGTTCGGGAAGAAGTTCCGCATGTCCTTTAACAGCAAGAAATTGGGACGATCCATGTCTCGAACAAGGCAGGAAAAACCCGTCATGGTAGACGAGAAGGCCGAAGAATCGGAAGCATCGTCCACGAATGAGAGAGAAGTGGAAGATAGCTTTTTCGGTGTAATTCAGAAGATACGAAACAACTATGACAAGCAAGCTGCCGAAACGCCGGACAAGCTTATAGAAACTCGCATTACACCAAGTCTGCCGAATGAGACCCCCGTGTTGAAGCTGCCACCTGGCACCAAGATTATCATTCAAGAAGAGACGTCAGGAGGCAGCGCAAATGTATATCAAGGAACAGTCGAAAACGTCGGCAACGATGCCGACATTATCGAGCAAAAGGCACCTATGTGGCTAGGGGACGTACTATTGCAGAACGTCATTCCATCTAAGGATCCCGTCAAGATCTCGTTTGTTCTCCATCCGATGGGAAGCTTGCCCGCCCTATCGTCGGCAGATGGAAACAACCGGCTCAACGCTAACCGGATGCTACGGGTGAAGAAGATTTTGGCGTATGTAGCAGAGAGAATCGAGGAGGTACCTGAAGAACCAAGCCCGGATCAACTGGCCCCTGAGAAGTATCTCGAGCTCTATTGCAATGATCAGGTATGTCATCATTTTCTACTGTACTAGAGCGTTCTTGGAGTGAGCGCAGACTAATGCTTCGTTTTACCAGCTTCTTAACCCATTGATGAGTCTTGCAACCATCCGCACACACGTGTGGAAGAGCGGTAACGACGTTGTGTTGTACTATAAAGCCAATGGGCGCAGAGAGATCAAGCCACTAAAGCCTGCTTCGTCCATGATCCCGGCCAACACGCCTGGCGCTCCAGGACCGGTTGCGGCCGCAACTGCGTCAGAACCGGCGGCAACTTCACCTGCTGCGTAGACGACTCACGAGGCAAACAGGCTATTAGCCAGCTTTCGTAGACTTGGGAAGATCCAAGTCGATGTCTTCCCAAGTCGATGGCGTGGAATGCAGCAAATGCTGTACCTTTTCTTGCTATATCTCTCTCCTTCTCTGTGATTTATGATTATGCATTTTTATTTGCCGATTCACAATGCGATTTGCATTACACTACATGCCTGCTCGATGAAGGTAGGCCGTCAAACTCTTGTGTAAGCGGCAAGGCAACGACAATACCCTTTTGCGCTATACCGTACTTACTTTCCGGTCGTCGAACCTCTTGTTTTCTTTTCTTTTCTTTTTCTTTTTCTTTTTCTTTTTTTTTTTTTAGGGGGGGGGGGGGGGGGCGACACCTTTATATATTTCTACTTTTACAAGGTCGCGTCATCCACCTCGAGTCAGCCAGTAGTAAGAGTCGGAGCGTTGCTAGTACGAAATATCATATTTTGCGGCATCATCATGTTTTCTCTCTGGCCGTATGTCGTGCTGACTTGTGACGTTGGATTCTCGATGCCATGCTCTGTCTTGAGCCCTCGCATACAATCCAATCTTTCGATAAACGGCGTGTCATAACCCCCAACATGCGAGAGCCGTGATAAAATTCATGAAATCGCCTGCATAGCATTGACTGCCCACTGGTAACTCCCCAGGAAGATAGCACCACCTATTGAAATCCACGTCACTCTAGGGACAATGCCCGCGAAGAACGGCCTCCAGCCTTCCTCTCTCGCCATGCTCGAGAAGACGTCTGCCACAGAGACCCTCTTCTGCGACAACATGACCCTCGTCTTCAACACATCCAACGGTGTGGTCGCAGCAGCAGACACACCACCAGCAATGCTTCCATACAGAGCGCTCTCGATGCCCGACACATCCGCCTCGACGAGCCCATGGCCGTTTTTCCGTCGTCGCTGTCTTCCCCACCGCCTCATCGCCTCCCACAGCGGGAACTGGATGACGGTAAAGGGCACCTCCCTGAACACCGTGATCCCCCAACCCCTATACAGCTCCCTCCAGACCGCGCCGATGCCGTGCCCGCGCCGATACTGTGCAAGAATGGCCCGCAGCGCCGCCCTAGATTTGCCCCCATGCAGTCCAGCCTGCGCCCTCTGCTTGACCACCTCGGTAGGCACCCTGACCGCACAAGCTGCCACTTCCCCCAGGCTAGCGGCCAGCATATGCGTCACCGGCTCGGGAACCCGCGTCGCGCTCGAAGCCAGCACGTTCTTGGTCCCCTCGTACGTGCAGAAGAAGACGGCCGCGCCGGGTGCGGATCCCACCACGGCGGAACCGATCCCCCTGTATATACCGGCGAAGCCGCCGGACTGGAAGAAGCCAGCTGAGGATTGGAGTCGCGTCTTGAGGGTGTCGAGGGGGAAGAGGGAGAGGTCGACTGTTGTGCCGGCTAGGGCGCCTGCGAGGAGGGCTGTTTGAAAGGGCGGAGAGGACATTTGCGGAGAGAAGAAGGCCGTGGCCTGGGTTCTCGATGTCGCGCCCTTTTCTTTTGCTCGAGGACAGGTATGTTTTTTTTTTTATTCTGCTCAGTGCCGTTGCATTGGTTGGCGCTGGGAGGGACTCGGTTAGGCTTGGGACGTTGGTGATGTTATCGATAAGTCGAGGCTCCGTGCCCAGCGCAGCAGCCACACGTCAGACGCTCGGGTGAGTAACTAAAGCGCGTACCGTTCGCACGCTAGATTGTCGCCATGCAGCCCCGGCTCCAGACGATCAGTAGAAGTCTAGTAGAATTCCAGTATGCGAAAGCGATGCTGCGTGCGTTGGAGCTATGAGCCTTCCAGGTATCTTGTAGGTACGGAGAGCGTATGAATCTCTTGACCTCAAGTTTTGGCGCAAGCTGACTCGCATCTGAGCCAAGTCTGCTTTTGGACTTTTCGTGTCCGCCTGGGAGAAATGCCATGCGGATAGATAAATTCAGTCAGTTGTTCCGCCGATTGTGGTATGTGTTGACCTTTGTGTGCAACAACATGTGTCAAATGTGGAACACGATGTGGATGAGTCGTTCGTTCTTTTGAGATTTGCCCTCACGTGCGGAGGAGTCAGCTCGTATGGTAGCGGTAGCACCTTGGCCTAGACGCTTGGGGTACGCGGCACATGGTGACTTTGATCTTCAATCAAACCATACAATCCCCCACATGATGGCGAAACCGATGGCAACCATATTATGATTTTCCCTCTTTGCGGTTCCGTCTTCAAGTCTCCAACTTGCTTACATTCCACATCAGTGCAATCACCATTCCTGTCACACACACGAGATGACACATTGGGAGATAGGAGATGCAGTGGTGATACTACTGAGATAACCGCCCCCCCCCCCAATATCTATCTTCTACGTGCATACGACAACTTCCATCATAACCCATCATGCATATTCCTCAAATACCATCCTTGTTGCTAGTCCCCGCCTTACTCAACTCCTCAGCCGACCTCTTCGTCCTCTCTTGCATTGACTTGAAGTCCTCGTCAGAAGCACGATCCGCTCGCACGGCCTCTTCGCTGTCGGAAGCAAGTTCTCTCTTCCAGTGTCCAGCGCCTTTCTTCTGCTTCTCCAGCGAATCCTTCTTGTGTTTGTCGTAGTCCACGTCTGTTTCTGCAATTGTAAATTCGTTAGCAACCAAATACTCAAATGATTATCTACCCAGACCGCGTTTGCGCGGAACATGAACGCAAGGATAGAAAAAAGGGGTCCAGAACGTACGGCTAGATGACTCCTTCAGCCCAAGCCGCGAGTTTGTAGAGAAACGAAGTCCTTGCCTCAAAGCAGGCACTCTGGCCGCCCGAAGGCCTTGCAGGGTAAAGGCAGGTCTGACGGCGTTCATGGTCAGATTGAGTTTATGAGGTCACAAAATGTGCGTCTGTGTGTGTCTGTGTGTTTGTATAAATATCTCTCTCTCAATAGTAAGTAGAGGCGAGATGGGCTGCGTGAATTAGCGTCGAGGAGATCAGACCTGTACGTGGATGGGATCAGAATGACAATAGACCAATTTGAGTGAATAGTAATGGCAGAGGAGAGGAATGGGAAACTCAAGGTATCCGAAGTAGTTGTAGCTAAAATAGGTTTTAATAAGAGTACGCCCCCATTGGAGAATATCCTACTACTAAGCTTCCTTCTGCTTCTCAGATCGAAGCTTGGGTGGAGTGGGCTTCCTGACGTCACCATTGCGATATCCTCCTTCGACTTACAATGGTTTGATGTTGCACGCATCATTGCCTCGGTATGTACATAATTTTAGTGGCATATGTATTAATTAATAATGGCTCTCTCACTGCTAGTTCTCAAAATTCGTGATTGTGGTAGTGCCAGTGCCGGCTTCCCAACTGCCTGCCGTCTTCACTTCTTGATGGACATGTCAAGCAGGAGCGTGAAACTCTGCCTTAATCACATTTATACGAACCAAATCAAAGTTCTCGAACATATCGTATATTCTTATTGCAGATGGCCAATGTGGCCACGGTATTGCAACCCCAATACCAGGCAGGAATATACAACACCCGTTACCCGGAAAGCATGCTCGCACCAATCCACACAAGTATTCAGTTCAGATCCCAATCAATATGCAACACCAGAGCACGACGGCTCAAGACTCACGAAATTCCAAATAACCCGACCCGCAAAACAGATCATATCATAGTTGAACACATTGCTCGAATCACACCCCGTATGCTGCGCAGTAGCCCAAAATCATAAAGACAATGTCCCATCCCAGAAAACACGAGTTGACCCAACGTGTGCTCATTGAGGCCCACCCTCTTTCCTTCCAACGCGACAGACCTGTCGCGACCAAACCCCGTATCACAATGAAACAGAAATTTCTTAGTAAATCTTCACCTAGTCAACTAAACACCTCAAAATTCTTTCCAGCAAGCGCTGCAAAGCTCGAAGTGAAGGGTCGGAGAGCTGAAGACGTCAAACTCCCCATGATAAAGACAAAATCCGAAACGAGGCCAGAACCGGCAACCGAAAACCAAAATGGGGGAAAACGTATGAGCACCCGCTAAGTTTGCCAACCATTGCTCGCCTTAAAAAAATCCCTATATGTGACTTGAAGTAACACAATTCATGAGTTCTCCAAGAGCTTTCGTTGTGTAAAAGTTCCTTTCTATATGTTCTTTTGGCGTTTTTTTTTTCCTCTTGTGGATTCATGACCCCATGACCGTAAAGAAATGGCAGTAAAACATTGTTGGTAGAATAGAAAACTCGTTCATCGCACACGGTCCCAAATATTATGTCAAGTATGCCGGATATGTCGTCGAAGAAAGACTATTGCCAACTCCAATTTGGCTCCAATGCAATGATCAACTAGAATGCAACTCTGCATCGTGCAGAGTCAAAACGCCCCCGTGCGTGCTGATTGGTCTTGTCCCGGGAGACGGACACTAAACCTGCACAGCGCCGAATTATCGCGACCAAAATCATAAGGACAAAACAAAAAAAATTGACTGAGAATTGTGGTATCGCCGGCTCCAGGGAAGTTGAAGATATGATGAAAAGATTTCGTCGAGGTCCGTCGCTGAAGGTCGAGTAGGGATGGTATATGGATGAAAAATGGTTGTACAGGTTATGTAGTGTTGACACATGATGCGCGGTCGTGACAGTCCGCAAAAAAAATTTAAAATAAAATTCCACCAGCACTCCAGCCCACAAGAGTGACACCACAATTTTCAAGTTTTTGTTTCATCGATGTGCCCGCCAAGATGGAAATTCGCTCAAAACAAGTCGGTCAAAAAGCAAACAGAGTCGTCTAATTTGTAGCGTTTGGAAGCCAAAGAGAAAATTCCCGAAAATGACGACACATCCGTCAAGGACACGTGACGCAATCCGAGCAGACGGTCTACCATCGGCGGCCGAGAGCGTGCTGAATGGCGGCAGGCGACACCGAAGGAGGTGGGCTGGACATGCTAATACCTGTGACGGGGTTGATGATGGGAATAGCATTGCGGCCGCGGGTGGCAGCAGGTTGATGAAGCTTTAGGCTGGAATGCTGGCTCTGAAAGCTGGGAGGGATGAAGGTAGCGGATGATGAGTTGAGAGAGAACCCAGGAGCGACGGTTTGGGGCTGTTGTGTTGGTGAAGATTCGGGAGAGTTGCTTGCCAATGAGGAGCGTTCCGAAGCACTCGAGATGGAAACCAGCTGTGTGCAAGAAAAAAAGTGAAAAGTCAGCCAGACATTGCAAGAACTTGTCGGATATACGAGCTAGGGCAGAGGTATGTGGAAATGCTCTTCAAGATGGGCCGCTGCTGCCGGCATCTCTACTTACATCAGACTCGGTCAGGAGATTGGGGCAGAACTCTAGGTCGTCCTCCAATTCGAAGGAGCGGCCAGCTTCGAACTTGATGCGAAAAGTAGAGAGAGAGGCTGTCTCGTTGAGATCTTTCATGCTGCGCGCGCCACGGAACTGTCTCTGGGCATTTTGAGATACCGACAGGCGGGGGGCTCCCCTACGAGTACGGTTTCCGCCATGGTTGTGCGAAACTGGCGCAGGATGCGCGGCCTGTGCATGATAATGGTAGTATGAGGCCATGATGCGTACTGCGAGCAAGAGAGGCTTGTTTGTTGCGTTTGTCTCTGCAGCCCCAGGGTCGTAGCTTCGGATTGGGGGCGCAGTGGTGCGAGTGGTAATTCACGTTGACTTTGCTTTGCCGGCGTGGGTAGGTTGACAAAGCGGCGAAATGCGAGATTGACGTTTAAATGCTGATTACCGAGTAGAGCAAAGGCTGACGAGGAAGCGAAAATAAACTTGGATATGATCTGGATTGCTTACGAGCAGGGAGATTTGAGGTGATGTGCCAAATGTCAAGTACAAGAGCATAAACAGAGATGCGAGAGGAGGGGAAGAAGAGGAGTAGTATGTTCAGGTTTGTACGATCGATGAAGAGTGTGGGTGGCAGAGGTAGAGAGGAGAATGGGAAAGACGAAGGACAGGGGAGGCAGACAAGAGACTCAGGCGAATTAGTGGTGGGTGTCGCTGGACGGATGGGGAGACCGGAGAATACCTCGAGAGCCAAGGCTTTCAGGCTTTTCAGGCTGTCTCGGCAGGTATCCATCCAGGTGGTAGTGATGGGATAGAGTGCTCGTAGGTAGGCCGCAGGCAGGTGTAGAAGTAGGCGAAGGGCGCATAGTGCAGGTCGAAACCGGAGCCCGCAGACCTGAGCTGGTAACAACGGCAATCCACTGGCTGAGGAGTTGAAAAAACGGGCCTCTGTGGCGGCAAATGAGGGGCCAAGAAACTGTTGAATGGGCGTTTGGCCCCACCTAGCTTGCCACTACGGTAGTGATTGGGCTGAGTAGCATAAACGCTAGTCCTACTTCGGCATGAAGCAAAAGCGCCCCTCCTGGAATCGTGAGGGGGGGAGCACAGTTCCTGAGACTATTGGGCTGATCACAGTGTCTCACACCGTCCATCGCAGACATCGCAGCCTTGGAGCGTGAACACTGAACTGTTTGGTTTTGAGATGGGCCTGCCTGTTGGGGCTTTTTTTTTTTTTTTTTGTGAGTAGGTACATACGAAACGACGAATGATCAGGATACGGCGCCTCTCTTGGCAGCAGTGTGTGTATGGTCATGACGTGCCGACAGTTTTGAATAACTTTGGTCTACCTAGGAAGGCAGTCTGCAAATGCCGTAATACTGTAAACGTCGCAGCGAAGAGTTTGGGAATTGGCGCTAGCAGGGAAGTACCTAGCACTAGGTCTGCGTCTCGGAGCGCTGAATCGACACTGGATGCATGGAACAACCCTTCAGGTCGTTAGATCGTCCAGCAGGCGATAAGCCTTCGGAAAAAGGTGGGGGGGGGCAGGGCGCAATGGCACGGGCAGGGCCCTTGACTCACTCACTCACTTATTCACTCACTCACTCACTCACTCACTCACTCACTCACTCACTCACTCACTCGCTCGCTCGCTCGCTCATTCCCTTCATCAAAGCTTTTGTTGAGTTCTGATATTCTATTCATGCTGGCTTGCACTTGGGCTGTTTTCGTTCTCCAAGGAGACCTTCTGCTGCATTGCAATTGCAACAGACCATCGGACTCTGCCATGCGGCTAACAGAATACACACAAGGCAGGACCCGTCATCTCATTTGTAGTCCTCTTGCCTGCCATGTGCTTACCTAATCTCTGTTGCCGAGGGGCCCTTGATACCGATGTTTTTATTGGCCAGAAGCGTAGCTTTCTCGGCATCGAAGAGATACCAACTTAGGTATCTAGGTACCTAGAGGTAGAACATGGCACCACAACCACCCGCCCTGCGGCTTTTCCACAGCCGCCTCTCCCGAATAGTTCCCGCTGTAACTAACTAATTATCATCACTGACATGTCTGGCGGGCAAATCACCGTGGGCGTGTCTGCAGCTGGGACGCAGACCACCTGATATTACTCGTCTTGCTTGGCGCAGCGTCAACTGGTGCTATTCTTGTGCCGAAGGCAACCCTGGCGCCACGCTTCGGGAGTGGGTGGCGGCCACTTCAGGTTGGCCACTTCAGGTTGGCCACTTCATTCCAGCCACTCGTTCAGTGTCACTCGATTCGTCCAACTCGTCCAACTCGTCCTGTCCTCAATCCGATTGCGCCGTTTCGATTATGTATCACGCTATCAGTCAACCAATATTAGTGAATAAGTGCTACTTAAGCTGCGGCGTGTGGAATCCATCTAAAAGAAGAAGTTTTCAAACATCTGGTAATCAGATGCGCCGTTAACTCACGGCCTTGAAGTGGAGGCCGGACTGGGCTGTCGTCACTCGAAGGAATGTACATACATACATACTAGGTACGTTAGTTCAAGGGGTCCGCTCTTTTGTCACCTGGCTCGTCATTTTCTCAGACAAAGTTTGCGGCGCTTTTCCCTGGCAATGAAAGTCTCATGACGGGTTCTCCCATCTATGCACTGTCTTGGACTGGAATCGCAACTTGAGTGAAATCCCGCCCGGTACGGACCCCGGCGCTGGTTTTGTGAAACAAAAATAAACAACCAGAATTGCTACCCTACAGACCAGATTTAACATATTATCAAGCATGGAAATAGTTTATGCAGGGTGCAGAAGTCAACGTGCTCCTTGGCGATGCTTTATCCGCTGATCACTGATAGAGTATCCGATGCGAGCCTGTATTCCCTACGGTGTAACTGTGATTTCAAAGCTCCAGTTCCAACCAAGATAGGAGGATTGCTTGGAGTCACGCGGACAAGGGGCTTTAGACTACCGCACCGACCCCCTTTCCTCGCTGGCTCAATAGTCCTGGACGACCCTGAATGACTTGCAAGTAACTAACTACCTAGGTACCTACCCAGGTGCCTTAGCCCCTCTCAGTCAGTGGGGCTGTTTCGACCAGTTATAAGTACATGCGCCATGGGGAATAGTATAATGTATAGTTAATGTACCTACCTACTCCTAGGCACCTAGGTAGGTGGTACGTGGTACTGAACGTAGAAAAAATACCGTGCACATCTGTGACTGGCTGGCGACCGGCAACCTGCGACCGGCGACCTGCGACCTGCGACCTGTATGTACCTCGAGGCTGGACCCTACCTTGCTGCAGCCAGGGTTTGCAGAAGCCAATGCTGAAAATTGTGGTAATTACACAAGGTGTATTCCGTATTCCGTACTCTGTAATATTTGCGCCCACCACCAGCATGCCCGGCGCGCCGGCGTCTAATCAATACCAAGAGAAGCAAGCACACTGGATCTCGACCACCCGGCAGACCAGATTGACAGGCTCTCCGGATTTGTTGACAAGCTCCAGCTGCCGCCCTGCCCACTCAAGGTGAAGAGAAGAGGTCCACATATGTGAATAAATGCCAGGTGCGAGCCACCTCCCCCACTTTCCCGGCGTTGACCTGCTGATAGGTGGAGATTTTGTTGCAAGCTCCATCTCACCATTTCCCCAACCCGCGATTTCGGCCATGTTTTCGTCCTTTGCCAGGAGAACAGGAAGACCGGACGGCACTAAAGCCAGATACACCCTTAAGCCAGGGAGGAAAACCTACGTGCCTCGTTTGGCACTCTTTCTACCCGGCGCATTCCCATGGAACTGGCGAGAGCTTAATAGCAAACCATCTGCCTCGTCGCACCATCGATGGATTATGATCTGCACGTTTCGTCCGAACCCGGTGCGAAACTGAGTCCTCTGGTGAAACGGCTTGAGCTTGAGCGCTCCGCGGGCGTCAATATCATGCGGAGCACGCCTTTTAGTCTTTTAGTGTGGTAAGGCGACAGACAATCAGGTCGCGGGCTCCACTTTCGCACAACAACAAATACGGTCGGTACGCGGGAGATTGCTGAGACCACGCAATCGCCCATCCATTCGTAGCCTCCAGTACGGAGTACAGCAGTACGTTGATTAAGGTGAGATATTTGGGCAGACACAAGTTCTGTTTTCCCCACGTTATTTGATTGGCCAACATGCTCATTCTTGACTTAGCGTTGTTGCCACATTCGAAGGAATGCAGAATTTCCTTGGAGATGATAAGGTTAGAGAGAGGTGCCACCGTGAACCACAGCCTCCTGGGTAATCATCGATACTTTACGTATAGTATCATTTGGATTCGCACCATAGAAGAAGCTTCTCATAGCGATGTCTTCGATTCTCCAAGGAGATAGTTACTACTATTAATTGATAGCCATGTGCCAGCCATCCACACCAGCAGCCATGCTATGGATCGTCGCGTGGGGGAACTCTTTCGACGCGGGCTCCAAGGAGAGGACCCATAGTTAACACTAACTGCGCATCAACCAATGTCTAATGACTCCAGATTACAAGCTTTGCGCAAGTGTTGTACGGAGTATGTTAACGAGTTTGCGAGGCCAAGACATGCAACGGACCTCTTTCCTGCATCTCAGAAGTCAAATCCCAAGCAAGCGCCCGAGTCCCTATCCCCTATCCTGCGGGACAGCCCCATGCCCAGGGCGCCTGCACGATCTCGCACAACGTGGGCGGCTCATGAAAGGAAACGAGCAGGCAGAAACGGAACGAGGGCAGCATGACTACACATCACATCACCACATCGTGGCGTGGCGTGCATCTCCTCGCCTCCTCCCCTGCCTGCCCCCCAGGTTAAGAACAAGGTGGCTGGCTGGTCAGGCGCATGGCTAGACCAATCGAGACATGGACGTCTACCCACGAGTTGGCGCTCTTTTGAGAATTATATCGCTTGCCAGGGGTTCAAAGCTCTAGTTAGTTACATCGTTGTCTCCTATCCTCATTATAATCCCATGACATGCCTAAGTTGCATAGGCATTGATTTAAGCTACCATTAGTAGTCTCCTGCGAGAGATCCTTCTATATCTCTCGAGTAATAAGACGTTCTTTAGTCCAATAAGGTGCTTTTTGTACCGTGGCACCAATAGCAGACCAGGCACTCTCTGTTAGCCTTAATCTTAGGCTTCTTAAGCAATTGAAGAAGTATACTAACTATTCCTTGCGTTTCCTTTCAAGCTGTTCCAGGACTTGAAAAAACTTACGCCATTGCTAGAATTACCGTTCTTAATGCCCCGGAGGCTAAGAGAAGAAAGAAGACACAGCCCTAGAGCATTTTAATTTACCAACTAGCAACAAATCAGGCCTCAACCGAAGGCGTTGAGTTGTGCCCGTTGCTAGCATAAGGGTTCAAATTCGTGGGTGAACCTCCATGTCTCGATTAATCTGTAGCGTGCCAGTCCAGCACCAATGTAGAATGTGGTCAGCGTCGAATAGACAGGGCAGATTACAATTCGAGGACCCAGTCAAACAGGTGCTCGTCGATCGATGACCTTGCTTCATCTGACCTTGACATGAACTGGCCAAATTAGGCATCAGTTGCCCGGGCATAATAGCTCTATTTGGCAAACTGGGAACTGCCGTCATTCCACAGACGCATTCCACGGCCAATGACGACGGAATTCCCTCGTCGTAGGAACCATACGATTCTCAAGTCGGAAAAAATGCGCATGGGAGCGCCATATTTAATTCCAGCTTGGTGCGTTCGTGTCTTTTAAGAGATGCAAGCTTGGAGCTGCTTGCTGTGACAAGTTTCAAGACGAAGCTGTGACTTACGATACGAAACCTGGAGAGAATCGAGAGTCTGCCACAGTATCCATGTCGCATAATTTGTTCTGTAAAGTTCAAACAGCTAACGGAAACCAGACTCGAAAACAAAATAACCTGATCTGATCGCCATCTCGATTCACATGAAGGCGGAGTTGAAATTGCGGACCTTGGTGGGAAGTTTCATGAGGAACCGAATTGTCCACAGCAGTTGTAAATACCCGTCCTTGATATACGTTCTGATGATCCTGCCCACAGAGACAGCGACGAATGAGATAGTGTGACCACTACCATTTGCACATCACTAGCCCAGGCTCATGGCAATCCTCACGTTCGAGCCTGCATTGAAGATCAATCATGGCTCCAACAATGCCCGACATCAGCGGTCAGCATGGGTTGAAAACCGCGAAAGGAGATGCGCGTAACGATGAGGGAGAAAAAAACAAAAAAAAACAAAAAAAAAACCCTTTCGTACCTTAGCATAATCTTATTTTCTCGTGTGGTGAAGACAGAACAGAACGTCTCCGTCGCGATGCCCAAGTGACCCGCTCAGCATGAAGGAGAATGCTACTGCCGATCTCTTTGACAGCACACCGCTCTTTGCGTGTAGATTGGCGCCAGACTGGATCTTGGCGGCAACGGCGGCGACGAAAGCTAGCACAGAAGGTTGGGAGAGGATCTTGACATCGATTTGGTAGGTGTGCTTTTTTGCTTTTTTTTTTTTTTGAGTGTGAACCAATCTGAAGCAAAGAAACGAGAAGTACTTCGTGGACGTCACTATAGCAAAAAGTCGTAATAGATTCCAGGTGGCAGAGCGAGAGATCTAAGTTGACACATTGCAGACTAACTTATCGTGCTATCCAGAGGGCCCTTGGATGTATGTATGATCGAAGTTGGTGTGGGTGGTTCCGTGACCTACTTGGTATCTTGTGTGACTAAATCGAGACCAGAAACCCCTTTAGCTTGTTGCTTACATTCATGGCAGCCTCTTGGACGAGGCATGTATGTAGAACTGATAATTGAACCAAGTCGATAGTATAAATGGAAGGAGAGCAGTCCAGAGTCAAGATGTTGTTGCAGTCACGAGTCAAGATGCAATGAATGCACGACATGGCGGGGCAATTCTTGGAGCCAAACCAGACGCGTTTTGGCCAACTGAGGGAGGTGGCCAACCTCGGCCCTGCTCGACGGACAGAAATTTGTTCTACTGGGAGCATCCTCAGTGCAAATGGTAACATGAGCACTGCCAGCCAGTTCTGCATGTCTTTCCCCATGAAGTGCGGATACGTCCCAGGTATATATGCCCATGCCGCAATTTCATTCTGAATTCCGCACACCGCGGCCGCTGCAATACGCCCTCGCAGCGGGAGCAGCATGCCTTTCGATATACTGGTACCTGCGGCCCCTGACAGACCTGCATCATGGCCGATCAGACAAGAAAATAATCCGGTCCAATGCCCGAGAAGCATCTCGGTCAATATCAGCAGGTACGGGGACCGCGGATCTGGCGAGCAGGGAGCTTCCGTACCCACCAGATGCGTTTCCCGGCGCAAGAGACGTAGTGACGGCGTATGGAACGATCAGGGTTTTCGAATGGGGTCCAGAGGGCGGCGAGAAAGTGTTGCTGCTGCATGGTATGGGGACTCCGTGTATTGCGTTGGGCGATATGGCGAGGCAGTTTGTTACAAAGGGGTGCAGGGTGATGCTGTTTGGTAAGTTATCTTTCTTTCTTGTCGTTGCCCATTCGCACGCTGGGAGATCCCTCGCGGCAGAAATTCGAACGCGATGGCACAAGAGACCACTCCTCTTTCCATCTTACCGTCTCCTTCTCGCCAGCAGTCCGGGTACATGCCGATGGACTAAACTTCGTCGCATGCAGACCTCTTTGGGAGAGGATACTCTGATGCCCCGGCTGATCTTCCCTACGATGACCGCCTCTACACCACGCAAATCCTCCTTGTGCTCGTTTCCTCGCCCCTGTCCTGGACCGGTACGTCGGCGTTCCACATCGTAGGATACTCTCTTGGCGGCGCCCTCGCGGCCTCCTTCGCCGCCTACCACGGCACCCTCCTCCGTTCCGCTACCTTCATCTGCCCAGGCGGACTCATCCGCCCCTCACACGTCAGTCTCAAAAGCCGCCTTTTGTTCTCGGCAGGTGTCCTCCCCTCATGGCTCCTCACCATGCTCGTGAGACAAAGGCTGGAGCCGAAGCTTGGAACACCCAGCGCGGATGTGCCTGATCCAGAGGCGGCGATGGACGAAGTCGACGGCCAGGACGCCAACGACGTTGACTTTGACCAAGTGCCTGTTTGTACAGAAGATGTCTCAGCTCCCAAGGTGGGGGATGTGGTCAAGTGGCAGTTGCGTAACAATGCGGGATTCGTGCCCGCGTACATCAGTTCGATTCAGAATGCTCCTATATATGGGCATCATAACGGGGTGTGGAAGCTACTCAGCAAACAGCTCGGCTTGAGAAGGAGGAAAATCGACACCTCTCCGGGACTGCCGAGCGGAAAAGTCTGTCTGATATTGGCGGAGCGGGATCCAATCATCATCAAGGAGGAGTGGATTGCAGACTCGGTTGCGGTTTTGAGCGAGGATGGCGTTGAGATTAGGCTTGTTAAGGGTGGGCATGAAATTGCCATAGCTAAGGGGAAGGAAGTTGCTGACGTGACGATGGCGGCATGGGATTAATGTGAGGGATGAGATGAGGTAACGACGGCATCTTGACACAGGGTGAGAATCTTTGATAGATACAGGGCTTCTGAAATAGCGTTAGAAGTTCTCATAGCATACAATGTATTCAACCCTGATAGACCGTAAATTCTATCAATTAAAAGATGACCAAATGTTGCTGGTAAGGCGGAGAATCTTTAAGAAAAAAAAAAAAAGGACTCAACAAGGCTCCATAAGGACTTTACAGTCATCCCAACGCTATGACGCCTGAACACCTGCCATATCCCATCTACTTATGCGTGTCCTCATTTCAGACTTCTACGCCCCCGTGTCGAAGAATGGCCAACGCCAAAAAGCATGCAGGACGTCGCCATTTGATGTGTTCAACGTTCCTCTCCGCCCAACAGCTAGCTATTCTACTTGTCCAGTCCACGGGCCTTGACGAAGCGGTTGATCTGCTCCCGAGTCAGCTTGTCATTATACTGCTCATAAAAATCATACAATGAAATCATCTCCTGGGTGGCGTCCACCATTGCCGCTATGTCAACGCTGCTCTCAGCTAGCCAGGCCGCAAAGTGTTGCACCCTCGATATCCTGGCTTCTTGCTGCTTCTCCTTGAAATCTGACCCGGATGCATGGACGTTCAGCCCACCACCGTGACCATTTCGACCGTGCGCTTGACTGAGAGCAGCTTGGGCTGCGGCCAGACCTGCAGCGGCTGCTGAACCGGAGGCCGCCTGACCGGACGCCGTAGAGTTGGACCGAAGAACCAAGGCTAACAGAATAGCCACGAGAGCAATAACATGTGGTGCGCAGATGAGGGGTAGATCGCTGTTGAACGAATCGTTAATCACGGACCGCGCGAGCTGTACATCCTCATCTACCAGGGAGAGCTCTGCGCGCAGAGACGTCAATGTTCGGTAGGGTTGGTGTACGATGAGCTGGGAGCTCATCTCGCTGATCATGTAGAATTCACATTCTCCAATCTTGGAGGTGTCGAGCCCGATCCAGTCCTGCCACAATATTCTGGCTTCGGCGACGACGAAGCGAATGTGCTGAGGAGCCTCTTCCACTTTGCATGCTAGGTAGATGGCTGTCGTGATGACAAGGTAGGGGTTCGTCGATCGCATGGGAACTTTGATGTAGAATCTCTTGAGGTAGACTTGGGCTGTAGCCACGGCCTGTTGTCGGATGGTAAGTCGTTTCGCTAACCGCAGAAGCTCTGCCATGGTTATCACTCTCCGTCAGCGAGGATATTCATGGTTGAGAATGAAGAGATGGATACAGTAGCGTAGCAAAGCAAAGCAAAGCAAAGCAAAGCAAAGCAAAGCAAAGCAAAGCAAAGCAAAGCAAAGCAAAGCAAAGCAAGAAGAAGAAGAAGAGAGAAGGAAGGAAAGGAAAGGAAGAAAGAAAGAAATGAAGGAAGTTCCCACGCTGATTGAAGTATATGGCCAGATGCCGCGGCTGGGGCAAGGGGAACATGCGCACGAGTTCGGCTTGATCATCGTCGAGCTTCTGGCGCATCGAGGCCAGTTGGTCTTTGGAAAATAGCCAATGGCGCCTCTGCGTCGAGTCCCAATAATTGGCCGACATGACTTCATGGGAAAGGCCGCAGAGGCACCTCAGATCCTTGTCGGGAAGGGCAGATGGGTAACAGACAGGACGAGGAGCTTCAACGAAGATGACGCAAAATAGTTTCACTGTTTTCAGCTGGCGTGAAATGACAACAGCGGCCAGGCATCGTGCATACAGTGTGTCGCTGCTAATGGACGGTGCCTGCTTTGCTGCGTGCGTCGTGGAGCGTGGAGCGGAGCATTCGAGCAGCATAGGACCGGCGCTACTCCGCCAAGAGCGAGCCATGCCACTACGACTTTCATGCCTCGTAGCACCAGTTGACTACCTACCTAGGTACCTAGGTAGGTAGGTAGGTAGGTAGGTAGGTACCTAGTTAGGCCGCCCTGCACTGGTACAGTAGCACCGGAGGTCATGCTGTCTAATTAGGTAGGTAGTTAGTTAGTTAGTGGACTCTGTGTGCTACTGTTTCTCCGTCTGCCACTCCTCCGACGTCACCGTGCTTCGAAGCCACCTCGTTGAGTCCGTTCAATTACCGCTCTCGATATCTCGCCCTCGACAATGCTGCTATAGTAAAGCTCACCGAACCATCCACGTGCGAGCGACCGCATCTCCCTCCTCCCTCGCCCGCGCAACGCTGCTCGGGTCACCAATGCTGTCGACATGAGTGTCACCAAAATCGTCACCGACGTGGAACGACGGTTTGGGGAGTCGCAAAATGAGCGCGACGCGCGAATTGAGCGTCTGTGGTCCAAGCTCGATCCCTCAGGAAAGGGCGAGCTCGATCTCAAGGGACTTCAGAAGGGTTTTCGTCGGATTGATCATCGTAAGCAAGATCCTCAAGCTATGTCCCTTTGCCTTTTCGGCACCGGTGGAAGCTTTGTTGCTGACCATAGAGCTTTGCCCCGAGTATTCAGCTTTGAAAAATGCCGACAATTTGTTGAAGCAAATCATGAAAGAGGTTGATACGAACCATGACGGGAAGATTCAATACGAAGGTAAAAGATTTCCGCCTCGGCGGCTGCAGATGCCTTTCACAAAGCTGCGGTCTCGTGGCCTCCCCCCCCCCGGGGCCTCGATAAGCTGTACCCTTCAAATTTGCTCCCTATTTTCGCGTACCATCTTGGTCTAATACTGGCTGCTTCAATTCTCAGAGTTTCGAGTCTTTGTCGAGCAAGCCGAACGTCAATTGTTCCATCTATTCCATGCCATAGACAAAGACGGCAATGGCAAGCTCGATTCCACCGAACTACAATCTGCTTTTCGCACAGCTGGTCTGAGCGTTTCGAGTCGCAGACTCTCAGAGTTTTTCCACGACTTGGATGGCAACAACGATGGATATGTGAGCTTCGAAGAATGGCGGTAAGTCGAGTTGCCGAATTCCGTTATTCTTTTCGGGCTTCATTGTAACTCCTGGGATGTGGGAGGTGCTCAGATGGCATATCATCTGTCATGAAAAACAAGTCATCTGGTGTCGTGGTCGTATGGCGATGAAGTCGCGGGGCCTATTCAGAACGCGCCTGACACCCACCGCTACCATGTAGCTGCAGCACATTCATCTATATGTATAACTCGACAACCGGAATTTTATCCTGATTACAATTCGACTAATCACGGGACTAGGATGATAGCTAACCAGCCTACTCTGCAGAAATTTCCTATTGTTCATGCCCGCTGGTGACTACGATTCTCGTCTGAAAGCCGTTCTCTCATATTACGATTCAGTCGTCAGTGTCACTCCAGAGGGAGACTCTCTTGTCAGCGATGAGACTCTGGAAGGTCTAGGTACGGACGACTCATCCTCTAATTCTCTTCTCTATTCCCTCTTTGGCTCTCTTGTCAGAGTAGCTGCCACTCCTTCACCTCCTCCGATAGCAATACCCGAATCGCCCTTGATATCTGCAAGAGACACCGACACCTCTAGAAGTAAAGCACCAAGGCCAGATGCTGTTCCGATCGTATCAAAACGCAAAATAGATGCCGCTGCAGATGTAGATGACGACGATAGTAGCAGGAGTATTGAAACTGCAACCACCAAGAGGCGACGCTTAGTCGTGACGCAGTCTACTGATTACTCAAAACAAGTTGGCGATGGCACCCAAGGAGAACACAAAGAACAAACACTGTCTTTGACGGGAGTTGAGAAACCGCCAAAGAAGTTTAAACTGACAAATTTTGCTCCTGATCCAGGTTACTTTCTTGCGGGTGCCATCGCCGGCGGAGTGTCCCGAACAGCCACTGCGCCGCTTGACCGATTGAAGGTCTATTTGCTGGTTAAAACGAGCAGCAACTCCGAGACTGCAGTCGCAGCAATCAAGCAGGGCCGCCCTGTCGCGGCGGTCAAGAATGCGTTGCGGCCGATAAGCGACGCTGTAAGGGACCTGTTTCGCAATGGCGGTGTTCGCAGCTTCTTTGCCGGTACGTTTGGTCTTGAGCTTCCGGTGGCTCCTCTGCTATTCCCATTTGGAGGCACATTATGGTTCTGTAGCCTAACAAGCAAACGAATAATAGGCAATGGCTTAAATGTGATCAAGATTATGCCCGAGACAGCCATAAAATTTGGATCATACGAGGCCGCGAAGCGAGCCCTTGCCAATTTCGAAGGCCACGGCGATCCACGACAGATCAATTCCTACTCAAAGTTCACTGCAGGCGGTGTTGCGGGAATGATTGCACAGTAAGTCGACCGCAAATAACGGATGCTGTGCAAGTCGCCTGCCCTAATTTCGCTAACCACTCTTCTTGCATGGCAGATTCTGTGTTTACCCACTCGATACCCTGAAATTTCGCTTGCAATGCGAAACTGTGAAAGGAGGCTTGACAGGTAGTGCCCTCGTCCGCCAAACAGCCATCAAGATGTACGCCGACGGTGGCGTCAGAGCGTGTTACCGTGGTGTTACCATGGGCTTGGTGGGTATGTTTCCATACAGTGCCATCGACATGGGCATGTTTGAACTATTGAAGAAGTCATATCAGAGCTATTACGCCCGCTACACTAGTTGTCACGAGGACGATGTGACGCCAGGTAACATAGCAACGGGAATCATCGGTGCGACATCTGGTGCAATCGGAGCAACAGTTGTGTATCCACTCAATGTAGTGCGGACACGACTCCAAACGCAAGGAACCGTCATGCACCAAGCTACATACACCGGGATCTGGGACGTGACACAAAAGACAGTCCAAAAAGAAGGATATCGTGGTCTGTATAAAGGCTTGACACCAAATTTGCTCAAGGTTGCTCCAGCATTGAGCATTACCTGGATTGTGTACGAGAACTCAAAAGCTGTTCTTGGATTGCAGTGAGGAGCCACTCGATTTAGACATGTAAGGCTAAGATTTAACAGAGAGGTGCCGAGAAACATGAAGACGTACGTAAATCCTGAGAGAAAAGCCTACCATTCGCGCTAGAAATTTCTCCGCCAACATACCACAATCTTTCGGCCATTCACGAGCATTATTATTATCTCGTCTAGGAGGATCCGTTGGAAGGAATGCAAGTCGTTTTACTCTTCAAAATTATGTTGCGAAGCAGAGATATCCTGTCATGACGAATAGATAAAGGAGGAAAATATATCTGGAAGGAAACAAGCCCAATTAGAGTTGCTTCTCGTACGGAGCTTCGATATTGTAGACTCGATATCCATGGAGCGTATAGGCATGATTGCCATAGCCTCCACTTGTGCTGAGCAGCACACGACTACCAGCTATTTCTTCTGGTTCCTGAGGCCGATGTCTACAGTTGTGCGCCATGTCAAACGGACGCTGATGCGCAGACGTTCATCCTATGCCGTGTCTCCTTGGACGAGAAGGCTGGATGCGTGTCGTAGCCGAATTTCGTCATGACCCATGAGTACGGCCAACGGTACGGCCAACAGTACGCCAATACAAGCTGCGCCGTAAGTAGGCGTGTGGATCGTTCAGTCATCTCATCATACCAGCTTACAGCCGCGTTGATTAACTGCCGTTGACGCACAAGCAAGCCGGATTCTTTTGAAAACATGTCCTTGGACGTGGGCCGAGTTTCGGACCGTAAGCTTGCTAAAGAGGTGTCTAGGTCCTTTACATACTGACTCGAGCTTCTTAGCCTGATTACGCGGATCTGTGTTTTGCATCTGGCTGCTCTGTTCACCTCGCTCTGAATGTGGAAGCTGGGTCTTGTCTCATGTGTAAATGTGTTTATTTTTCCATGTTTATAGAAAGTCATCTGTTTACGCTGTCATTACGCTGGATCCACAGCCTGAGTGAGCATATCCATGAGTAAGTAGATGGATGGACGCCTCGACCTGTGCTGCCGCTTTCTTTTCACGTCTGCCATCACGAGCTCACTTTGCCGTCCTCTTTACGTCGTTTTCCCCCTAACAACATGTAGCGAAGCCGGCATGCGGCATACTTAATACTTTCCTACAAACAGTCTGTCATATAACTATATCGATACAGGCCATTGCTTAGTTATTCAGCTATGAGCTGGCTAGTAGGGACATCAATTTTTAGCAAAAGTCGGTGGCCATCCAGTCAGATAAGGGAAGTTCTTAACGCCAAGCAAGTACTGAATTATCATACAAGGAGGTTGCTGCGAGCAAGAGCCTTTGAACCGACTAAAGCACCATATTGATGTCGGAGTGACGCCGGGGCGATATTGTTTGGATGAACTATTTGCGACTAACCCTTTTCCTTCCAATTACAGATTTGCAGAAGGAGATTCTTAGTTAGGTGGAACAAAAAGGAAATACGTGGATGCCAAAACGTGAAGCGTATTGCAAGAAGAACCCCCGGCGGGACTCGAACCCGCAATCCCAAGATTAGAAGTCTTGTGCCTTAGCCATTAGGCCACGGGGGCTAGTTGCTGGACTCGTGTAGCTAATACATTACTAGAAAGCGTTGGAAGTATTCTCTTGGACATTTTGGTCACATTAGCTGCGCATCTCTCTCATCTTCGCTCCGTTGTCCCGGTAAAACTTGTCAAGAGTGCTACCTATTTCACCATGATAAACAGACGGCAAGTGGCCGCACATAAACTCATGGCTTGTTATAGAATCGCATGTAACTAACTGTTCGTGACATGCAACGTGTCATTCCCTATTCCAGCAAGCTCGCAAGCAAACCATAAATTTCCTCCAGGCGCTCTCGCTTTATTTCCATCCTATACAGAATTTCGTAGGCCCGAGTATCGAGGGCTTTTAGGTGGGCTGTTGATTCTGTAAAATGTCTCGATCATCCCCGCAATGGTAGATATGTTAATTCGCATAAGAGATCTGCTCTCTCATTCCACGCACAGGGAGAATACGAGGACGAGTAATTGACTCACTGCGAATGGGATTGACGCGGTATTATAGAGTGAAGTGCTCTGACCAGACATGCTTCAGAACGTAGGTCCTAGTCCTTTCCAGCGACGAGGTGTCAGTGGTTAGTTAGTTTTCCAAGAAACGAGGAGCCCGTCCCGGAAACGGTGCCCAGAGTTCTCAGTCTATCTATGTGCCTCATGCAGCTTAGCCTGACAGCTGCCTCACCGCCGCATCTTAGATTGCACTAACCATGCCGTTAGATGCATTATGTACTACTACTGTACATGGGTGCTTGCCGGTCAGGATGCACGAGAGAGCATTTGTAAGGACCAACAGAAGTATGTATGACACGAGAGTCACCCTTGACGCAGGTCGTAAAGTCAAAAAGGGCACTGAGGTAGTTTAAAGGCTGCGATACAAGCGACAGGACGTTGCGATTGCACGAAAATAAAGAAGAGCGAGCCAAACAATTGACAAAGGATAGCCAAGCTTGCAAATCAAGCTGAAAGATGGCGTGGACTCTTGTGCAGCTTGTACTTTTCTAGAGGTGGAGGTGACTGCACCTTACGTCTCTCGCACCTTCCTAAATCGACTCATACCCGGTATCGAGGCTGTAAGCATTTGAAGATGGCCAACATCAGATTTGACAGACATTCTTACCCCGCCTGTAGTCAGATAGTGATTTCTTCCCTTCATCTTTCTTGAGTACCCGCCCCAGCTTTCATTCAATCTCAATGTACAGCTGTCTGACTGATTTGGCATCCAATGGCCCAGCATAGCTGACGACAACTTGTGGCCGACTGGCGCCTATTCTAACCGAACTGGCACCGTCCTTGAACTCTGGAGTTCCCTGATTCACTTTTGCTCTCTCGTCTTTTCATAATCCACGAAGGCAGAGTACCTGGCTTGCATGTACCATGCCAGCTTCGTACTCGGATGGCATGTACTCTTACATGCGTCATGACGGCGCATCCGTCTCCGGTGACGACCATGATGACGCCTTGTCACCCGCTGACGATTACTTCCACGCGTCTGGACTATCCGAATCAACGTCATCGTAGTCCTATGCGCCGCGATAGGGCTATCTATAGTATCAACATCATGACTGGCATCATAGCACGTCGTCAAATGTCCCTGTCGTGCCTAATCTTCTCGTCGTGGACCCAAGCCTGCATGACAAGAGCGCTGCTGAGACAAAGGAGTACTACGCCAACGACACCAACCAGCCATACATTCGTCACCTTATCTGCTCACCATCACCGCAGGAGTGTTGGGAAGGACGGGCACCTCTCTTCACCGGACAAAGTACCCGGTTACCTTATTCCCATACCACGTCTGAAACAATATCAGCAGGACCATCTTCCCTGAATCATAATTCCTTTCTATTACGGACATATCATCCGAGTCACCCTTACGCACTACCTGCCTACTCACCTTCCTCATCATCTTCCACTTATGGTAGTAACTGTCAAGGCTATCAGACTTTTGTACCCATCCATTCTGGTGATACCAACGACGATCGTAACGTTAACTCGGACGACATGGGTATTCCCGAAAAGCATCTAGCGTTACTGTCTCATCAGCCGCAGTCGATGGGTGGACTACCCAACGCCCCTCCTCTGTCTCGCTGGCAGAGAGTTAAAAGTGCCGCACACTCGCCCCAGATGAGAAGCAAGTTTGAAACTTTACTGGGAATCGCTGTCATCTTGTGTATATTCTTTGCTATTCTTGGCCGCGTTTCTTTTCGCGGTGTTGGAAGTTTTCGACATACCAAGGTAAGTTTACAATCGCACCTCAATTGGAAGCATTCATTATAAAACTCTCATGTCTCTTTCGTCTATTGCATACCGCTCCTTGCCTTTCTGTATCTTCACAGAAAGAGGGAACATGCCTTTCATGTCACAATGCGCCTTGCGTCTCCGGGCTCTTCCTCTTATCTGTATCATCACCACCATCAACCTTCAATACTTCGCTTCGCCAATTCCAACCTCAGCTGACCCATTGACTTAGCAGACATCCAGTTTCATCGATAAAGCCACTGCAAAACAACCAGAAATGGGCGGTGAACGTGATCTTGAATGGCGGCCCAGTAGCCATTGTCGGAACACTCCGCACAAGTTTGACAAGGTCTTGTCGGATATCACGTTTGATAGCGGTTATGCATTGAGCATTGAGCAGCGGCCGGAAAGAAACGTCTATGATCAAGGTCGAAAACCAAATATTTCCGGTCAACTTCTCATCCGCCCTTTTAGAGAACAGTCGAAGAAGGGCAGTATCGAGATTGAAATCATGTCAAACGATGAAAAGCTAACTGCTGACACGAGCATTGATATCGAAGATGGCGGTACACAGGCCATTAAGATCATTACCCCTCATGTCCTGGATTGGTGGGACTACCATAACCAGTCACCATGCATCCAGATGCGCGTCACCGTCTTTGTACCGCACAATGGTTACATCGATAGCTTGGGTCTTGATGTGGTGCATCTTGATGTTCAACTCGCAGCGGGCCTTATTATGGGTGTTGCTGATGGACCGATTATCAACACCGTGGTCGGCAACGTTCACACGCCAATCGCAGTGAACATTGAAGACGATGTAGTCCCCTACTCCCTGCAGTCCCGTCGAATTATGATCCACACTGTCAGTGGTGATATTGAGGGCTGGTTTCCACTATATGACTTACTCAAGGTTGAGTCTGCCTCCGGTAATGTCTATCTAGAGGTTGTGCCCAAATCTGCCGACAAGGAATCCGCCGAATAGGCCATGCTTTCGGTTCACTCCGTATCTGGCACCGTGAATATCAAGGAATCATTGGCCTCTGCAGTAGACAGTGGTAAGCCAGACAGGAAGCTTCCATCTCGAGATTATGTTGTCAAGGTTGAAACGGCGTCTGGTGACATACAGGCAGATGTTGCCATAACGTCACGCGGCGACTTTCAATCGGTGTCTGGTGATCTGACCCTGAAACTGCTGCCACTTATTCCTAATGGGCACAACAGAACAGATCTTAAGACCGACACAAAGAGCGGAACAACTACAATTACAGCTCTTGAACCATTGAAAATTGATCTCGACGCCGAAAGAAAACCACTTGGGACGGATATCGAAGTGCGAGAGGCTGCAGAGGATCCAACTCTGTCCAACCTGCAAACAAGCCACCAGAGCATCGACGGCGACATCAGACTGTTTTATCCTGGCAGCTGGACTGGCCTGTTCAAAGCCGAAACAATGACTGGAGATGTGTCAGTCAGAGGAAAAGATGTCAGGATTACGCGATCGAGCCGGGGCATTACCAAGATAGTAGAAGGGGGGAAGGGGCGGGGCAATTCTTTCATTGGAAAAGGCAGCATATCTGGAGATCTTCGGCTACAAGTTGGACAAAGGTAGATTGCGGCAATGTTCACCACTCTGGGTGTAGAAGTGGGCCTTGCGTAATACACGGGAGAATGCAGCTGTCTCTGACCAAATGCCATGAAAACGCAAATTACCCTGACGTTTCATACAGAGTTGGTGGATATCGGTATGTAGGTTGAAGGCAAAATGATCTTGAGATTAATATTTGGTCATAATCTGGTAGTCTTCGTATTGAGGTCGATAAGTAATAGCAAAAACACATCTCATTTAAGGTAAGGCCAAGGTGTGATATTGAGTAGCGCTTCGCTGAAGGGTCCAAGAGCCTCCACAGAGATTGCATCATGTCCAGCCATCAATACACTACTTTGCTCACTTGGTATCACGAAAATGCTAACCAAGTTGCAGAAGGATTTTGTCGCATGACGGCCACAGAAATAACAACAATAATACCATCAATACTGATGCCGGTATAATTCTAAAACAATACAGGCGCAGCCCATTCATCTATCTTTAACTTATGACTAGACTGTACTTAGATACACCAAAGCGTTGCATCATTCATGAGGGCCACATTCGTAGACAAGAAGAGAAAAAAAAAAAAAAAAGGAAATCCAGCCTTTCAGGGGGGGTATTCTTGAGGTAGAGACCAATTTAAAAAAAAAAAAAAATAAAAAAAAAAAAAAAACAAAACAAGAGTCATTACGTATCAATAGGGGGCATATGCTTCGTTTGCGAGGAAATGTACTGAAATTTGGAAAAAAATGTAGCTGGATGTAGAGTTGTGTTAGCTGTCTACAGGCCAGGGAAGATCGCGGTTACCCACGGCCGTGCAAGTGAGGTAGTTGATGTTGTCGGAAGTGCGACTTGAGCCTGCGCTATCGAGCTCGAGGCCGCTTCCGAGGAGGGGACGGACGATGTCGCGGGCCATGGCCTTGAGCTCGTCCATGCGTTTCTCGAAGCGGCGGAGATTCTCGCGGCTGTAGAGCTCGGGAGTGAGCTTGAGGAACTTTTTGCAGTCGTCGTGGCTGAGGTAGGATGGGGTGCCGGCGCCGAGGGTGCGGTATGCTCGTCCTATGGACGTTAGAGGGGGGATGGGTGGAGGAGGGGGAGCTGACGAGGAGTGTCGCTGATGGCTGTTGCGACTGCTGTTGGAGGTTGTGTTACGGTCGGGAGGCGGCTGGGGCGTGGTTTTGTCGGCCAGCCACTGTCTGAAGAGGCTTACCGCCAGCCAGTCTAGGTAGTTGTTGCTCGGTGTGACGCGCTCTCCTTTGCTGGTGGTCAGGTTGAGGCGGAAGAGGCGGCCTTCTACACGACTGACTATCTCCTCGAGCTCATCTACTTTGTCTTCGATGATGTCGAGGACGACATCGGGGAGAGCGGCACGGAGACTGCGCTCCCCGGTGGGCCATTGGCCGACGACGTGGATGAGCGCTTCTTGGAAGATGACTTTGCTGCGGGCCAGGTAGCCGAGGCGGAGATAGGAGATGGGATACTTGGCGATTTGCTTCCAGAGTCTGGACTGGAACTGGAGCAGGTGGTGGTCGACGCGGGGGCCGACGACGGAGAGAGCATCATATTGGTCTGCGAGGGCGAGGAGCGACTTGCACTGCACGTAGGCGTCTGCGACGTTCACTCCGTCTAGCACGGGAGGGTAGTTGTAGAAGATGCGGAAGAGGTTGTCGTAGTCGCGGAGGAGGTCCTCATCTGCTTGGGAAAGGCGTGTCGTGATGGCCAGGTTGGCGACTGAGCGGGAGAAAGACACGTGGTTTGTTGTTGGGGGACCATTCTTGGATCTTGAGCTTGATTTGGCACGGGGTGGCGCAATGTGTCCGGATGCTGAGCCCGAACCTGGTCCGAATAGAGATGGATAGGGGTATGAAGGTCGAGAGTCAGCTCCTCCGGCTAGAGAATCGTCCTTTTGAACCAGCATGGGGATATCCCCTTCGCCCGCGCCGGGGTCCAATTCATACTTCCACCTCCTCTTTGGCGTCGTCGTACCGTCAGACCCATTCACGGCGCCAGCACCGCCAACAGCAAATCTATCCGGTTCAGTAACATCCAGCGCAGAGGGAGTGTCCTCGCCGATACGAGCCAGCTCGTTGCCGCCGGCCAAAAGGGGCCGCGCCTTGGACCACTCAGAGGACGTGCTCGCCTCAAAAAAACCACTACACCTGGTCAAGGTGTGCCGGTGCAAGAGGTATCTGTTCTCTGCGCCGTCCGCGCCAACCCCCACTCGAATAATGATTTCCACATCGCCACTGTGCGCAAAGACGGGGAATTCATTTTGCGACACATACGAGGCCCCGCCGACATGCGACCTGTTGTAGCGCTTGGTGCGGGAGAGCGAGGGCCGCGAGACGACCGACGCTGAATACTGGTGTTGATGGCCGCGGCGGGACGAGCTGGCGATGTTCAATGCGGTAGTGGAGGCGGGTGAAGGCTGGTCGGGCTGGGAAACCATGAGCGGCAGGTATGCTGGGATGCGTCAAGCGGCATCAAGTAGATCGGAGGGGCCAGGATGATGAGTTGATGAGTCTATGTATGTAAGTGGGATTGCGCCGTTTTTACGTGGCCTCTGCGCGGTGATCATGAAGCCGGTTTGCGACTTGGTGGTGAGCTTTGGACGAGAGGGTCGATGTTGGGGCTGATGGTAGGATACGACATGAGTGCCCACGCAAACGAGATGGGCTACAACATCGACGAGGGCTCTGTGCAGGAGAAGCACGGGGAGAAAAAAAAAATAGATATATGCTGAAAAGCACGGAGTTCACGAACGATGGCGTCTAAGAAGGAGACGATGGCTGGTTATGAAAGTGGTGGACAGCAGACAGGACCAGCAACTGACGGGACGGGTTGCAAGGGAGGCAGGCACGAAGGCTCGCAACGATTGGCTGTGCCTTGTTTCCTTGGATCCCATGTCGACCCCGTGTCCACCCCATTAACTAGACAGACCCATGTCGATGGGTCTAGACGCGACGCAGGACTGGGCGTGGGCGTGGGATGGCAGTTGAAGATGATGGAGGCTGATTAGAGATGGATGCGCTATGTCCACGTCGACTGGATGGCAAGGCATTCTTGCATCTTCTGGTATCGTAGCGTGCAGCGATGGTCTCGTCTTGATTTGTACCGAACCTTTCTTTCTTTCTTTGTTTCTTTTTTTTTTTCTTTTTTTCCCCTTCTTCCTTCTTCCTTCTGCCTTTTCATGTTCGCCACGTGGACTGCGGGCGCTAGAGAAGTTGAAGTTTATGGCTGTACTGTACGGAATACAAGGCTTTGCCTTTTGAGTGGGCCGTGAATCGTACCACCTAGATATAGTAGTACTTTGATATACACGCTGAGATCATAGCCGTTAAAAGTACCCAATTATTTAATGTACAAAGGTACCTGACAACCACCCGGTCCCCTGTCCCAGCCCTGTTTTTGCCGCTGGCTGCCGCTGGCTGCCTCCGACACCAGCGGCCCTAACTAATGACTCACCGACTCAAAGCACAAGTCGCGATAAATGCCCGGTTTGAGGCCTCGCGGGGTCTCGTGATCGCAAAGAGTGCCGTTGCATCACAAGAAGCTGCTGGGTAAAACTGGTCGACCAGAGACTTGCATGAAAGAAAAGGTCTGGCATTGCGGAGTAGATCACGTGGTTTTCTTTGGTGCAGAATAAAGTATCATGTCTAGACGTAAAGTTATAGGGACCTAGGTAGGTATGTATTATGTAGGTAGGTACATAATACATACATTCCTGTTTTACGTGGGCAGGCAAAGATTGCTGCACCTTCCTTTGACTACGGGTGCCTAGGTACAAATCGTATCGCTTTCCCACCTTATACCTTGGCACAGGAGCCATCTACCCTTTTCACACAATCATATACCGCAGATCAAGTGCATCCTTCACTTTCTCCATGAAACTCAAAGATACCATACTCCGTAGGTTATTACACTATGAGATACAACTGTGTGTGTTGGAACATACCGTACGAGAGGCTGGTGAAATCATGAAAGGAGCAAGTCAAATCCTTGTAACCCCATCACTATTCTTTTGACGCCATTTGTGCAATATCCAGCATTCGAAACGCCTGCCTTGTTTCGAAATGGATGATGAAATGGCACTGCACCGAGCACATCTACGCAAGCGCACCATTCAACTTCATGGCAAATACTGTTTCACCGTCTGGAACGACCATGTCTACCATCTACGCTTCGATGAGCAATTCGATTCTGGTATGGTAACATGGAACAGCCCTTTCGCGGGCCTGATGCCTACACAGTCGGATGGGGTTTCCGCCCTTGAAGTCGAACTGAAAGCGGCCCTGATGATGCTGGACGCAACGCATAGAAACCTATACCAACCACCGGATCATCCTAACTTGTACTATCTAGGGCGTGTGGCGAATCGAAATGTGGTCATTGTGGCTCTACCGTCTGGCCGGATTGGAACCAGCTCCGCAAGTACGACTGTGGCCAGCATGAAAGGTCACTTTAGAAAAATGCAACATCTTCTCATGGTTGGAATAGCCGGAGGGGTCCCAAGCCCAGATGCCGATGTGCGACTTGGAGATGTTGTCATCAGTCAACCACACAAACAATACGGCGGCGTGGTGCAGTATGATTTCGGCAACAGCACGCCCAGTGGTTTCGAGAGAACTGGTTGTCTGAACTCACCGCTAGAGCTATTGCTAAAAGCCATCACTTGTCTGAAAGCCGACAGGCAGCTGTACCAGGAGAAGATTGTGACGCCTTTGAAAGATTTCAGCAATCTGCGAGACCAAGCAGGGCCTGATTTACTAATCCAACCTTTGCATAGGCACAGAGAAGGCTCTACATGCAATAATTGTAGCAAAGAATTGGTTGTCCCTAGAGCCCCGCGGAAGAAAGACGAATTCGTAACCCACTGCGGCACGATAGCATCCGGAAACCAAGTCATGCGAGACGGACTTGAGAGAGATCGAATTAGTTCAGAACTCGGTGGAGTTCTATGTTTCGAGATGGAGGCGGCTGGGCTAATGAACTTCGCCCCTTACCTTGTCATACGTGGTATTTGTGACTATTGTGATTCTCATAAAAACAAGAAATGGCAGGAATATGCGGCTATCGCCGCAGCTGTTCGTGCAAAGGCAGTTTTGTCGGTTCTGCCTCCTTACAATAATACGTCCGTCACAACATCGGGCGCTTTATCGACGCCCTCACAATGGCTTGTTGTGAGAGAGGGTAATGAAAAGAATTTTGATGGCAACCCCAGGAAAGCTTTGACGCTGATCTGTGTTAGGCCTTCCAACATACAACGTAATCGACCACATATCCGATTACGATCCGTCTGATGCGCAGAGAAAATACCTTGGAGGCAAGTGCCAAGGAACGGCAACCTGGATACTTGACGAAGAGAAGTTTTCATCTTGGAAGAGCAACCCGGGAACGCCTATCCTGTGGCTCTCTGGGAAGAGTTTGTGGAACCCTCTTTGTATAGTGTCTGGGTGCCTACTAACGGAGTAATACAGTTGGCTCTGGAAAAAGCTATGTGACGTACGTCTAGTACTGGTACAGTGGCTGGAGTGGTTCATACTGATAATTTCACTTAGGAGCACAGTTGTCGACCACATGATTGAGCGGTGTCGCATTAGTGGTGATTTCCTGGCACATTTCTACTACAGCCATTCTAAAAAGCATCAGTTGACATCTGTGGCACTAATTTAACAGCTTCGTAAAGCAAATGGTCGAATTCGTCAATAACAGGAAAATCATTGTCCCGCTCAAAGTGTTGAATTCGATGAAGCAGCTATACAACCCGGGCAACCAGGTCGCCACTCTGCAAGAAATTGTTGACGACGTGTTCACACCGTTACGAGATTTTGTCTCCAGCACAACTCGAAGAGAGATCTACATCGTGGACGGTTTAGACGAGTGTGGGACCAAGGACAGAAATGATGTGCTCAGTACATTTCGAAGAATTTTATTTGAAAGGGATTTGTCAAGAGTATTCATATCTGGACGCGAGGATCTTCAGGTTTCAGACAATATACAAAATGCTCAAACGATCCGTATATCAGACAAGGACAACAGAGTAGACATTTCGACATATATTAATTGGCATGTCCAAGAAAAAATGTTGGAGAGACACATCACGGACAATGAGGCTGTCCTGGAAGCAATCAAACACTCTCTGAACGACCGCGCCGATCTCATGTAAGACAAAGCACCTTTAAGAAAGTTGAAGCTCTACTTAGTAATTAATTTTAGGATACTGTGGGTTCGTATGCAAATCGAGGCTTTATGGGAAGACTGTTTTTGCGACAACGACATCAAACGTGCGCTTCAAAATCTACCAAAGAATTTGACCGAGACGTACCAGCAATGCTTGGCCAGAATAAGACAGCGTAAAGGCAAGCATGCACCGAAAGTCCTTCGCTGGGTATTTGCAGCCGTCGAGCCGTTCAAACTGGACGAACTAAGGGAAGCGCTTGCTATTCACAATGAAACAGGGTGCGAGATTGCGAGATATTGCTCCAAGCAATAATGGACAACCAAGATGACCTCGTTGAACTGCTATACCGCCTAGGCACATACCGTATGTTCTGTGTCGATCAACTCTTAACGCCACTCGTACAAGCTGTAATATATGGCAGAGTATCGTCATTGCGCCGTCTGATGGTTTGCGGCGCAAATACAAACGAGCGTGATAACAAGGGGTGGACACCCCTGATGTGGGCAGTCGCAGAGGGACGATATGACATGGCACAGGGGCTTCTCGAATCCTCAGCCTCGAGAGTTAACGATTGTGATAATAACGAGCTAACAACTTTGATGGCAGCCGTCTCTGGTCTAAATAGAATAGTTCTGCAGGAGTATATGCAGTCAGGCCCAGCCACTTGGGCCAAAAAGGCCTACGAGTTGAGATTGCAACAGAAAGCCAACATGAAGAATCTCGAAACGGCCTCCAAAGTTGTAGGTTCTCGCACATACTTGCATAAGGTTTCTCGGGACAAGATTCATGTCGAGGTAGGCCATGACGACGATGAAGATATAGTCCATTTACTGCTGGCAAAAGGGGCAAGGGTCAACGATGTTGATCGATTTCATCGGACAGCACTCCTGCTGACAATCGAGAATTATTTGAACAAGGACCAGATTGTGGTCCAAAAGATAGTCTAAAACCTTCTGGAGTGTGGCGCCGATTGCAACATAAAGGACAATCAAGGTCGAACACCTTTGATGTTAGCGGCCGAGAAAGGATACGAAATCGTGGTTGAAAAACTTCTTCGGAGTAGAGCCCAAGTGTCTACACAAGACCATCTCGGCCAAAGAGCATTAGACAAGGCACAACAGCGCGGGAATCTCGAAGTACAGAGAATGTTGCAGCTGTGGGAGGGTTAACGCCGTCGCCGGACAACTTCGAGACGTCTTGCGCAACACATCCCGAAACGAACTTGCATGAAAAGGGGCTTAAAAAGGGAACCTTTGCAAGATCAAAAATTTCTGCAGCTGTGCCTTGTCTTTAGCAATCATGTTGATAGCACTATTTTCCGTTGTGTCGACTAACGAGGTGGTCTAGTCTTGGCTGTGCCAAGCAAAGACTGTAAGCCCGGCTGGCTGGGACCATCACGATATGAAACTCATCTTCATCTTTTGACATACCATCAATTACAACAACGTGACCAATGAGCCCCCGTTTGAAAGCAAACTACTAGCAAATACACATCTGATGGTGCTCGCGCCTTGTTCCTGCCTGAGATGCCCTGACAAAATCAATTTCTTCAAGAACAAAAAAGTCACCGGCTGTGCCATCCAGTCACCCTTGGTTTCCGCAGCGTAAAGAAGGCCAGACATTCAGTCTTTGCAGAACCACAAACACACAACAGGCTTTTCACGCGGATTGCCAGTTCGAGTGGCATCCCAACCGACTTCCTTGATTGTCTTCTTCATGAGATCCTTGTCCCCACCGTTGGCCTCTAAGCCCTTGTACCACTTCCCACCACCAGCACTGAGGATCTCAAACACCCTGTTCTTTTTCTTCACCGGATTCGTGCAGCCGAAGCCTTTGAGAAGCTCCTCGAGCGTCGTGTTGGACGGGATATGGACCGCCTTGAATGAAAGCTGAGCTGTGGCTGGCAACTGCCATGGCGGGGTATTGGAGCGGAACACATGAGCTTTCGTGTGCTCGGCGGCAAAGAACAAGTTGTAGCCGGGTTCACAGCCAACACCGCCTGTAGAGTTAGTCATTTGCGCTGCGGGCATCGTCGGGTCGATCGCGGGCCAGGGCTGAGCCTGGCGTGGAAGGACGTTCCCGGCGCCGTTGGGTTGGTAGGAGAAGGCTTGCTGAGTATAAAAGCCGGCGGGCGGGCCCTGAGGGGGAGCAAATGCCGATGAGAGACCCAGATTTCCTAAGGGATACATCCCGTAAGTCATGCTAGCCCATGGGCTGTAGTGAGGATATGTACCGAAATTCTGTCCCGGACCACCAGAATGATAGATATATGGCTGGCCTTGGCCCGGCACAGGCGCTCCGAATGGAGCAAAGCTAGGACGTGTGCCGCTAGGGTCGCGGCCCGTGACTGGATTCCAACCGCTCGACATTGCTTCTTTGAGAGCTGTTTTGAAAGAGAGATTGTTGTTTGAGAAATGAGGCGAAGAATCAATACTGCGGCTGCCAGGTATGTATCCAGCGACGCAGATCAAAATCAAACCTGGCCTGCCAATGACCAGGCACTGGCCCTTGTATAACAGGATTCCACACAGGCGGGAAATCGTGCACAAAGCTCGGGGACAAGAAGTTGGTGGTCGGGTTCGACTGAGAGTAATGTTCAGAGTATGGGCTTGGGGCCAAGACTTGCGATACCTCCGTGGAGTTAGCCCCTATTCGACGTTAGACGGCGGCTTGCATCGCACCAGAGACACGACATGACAATCGCAGTGACACAAGGCCGTGATTGTGAGTGAGTAGCAAACACAAGGGCAGGTCGTTGCCATATTGTGACTCACCAGACCGTTGACCTTCGTGGCTACCGTGGTCGGATTCAGTAGGATCGTCACTGTATTCTGATTCCGAATCGATGTCGAGCTGGGCAATGAAGATTTCTGTGCTCCACAAAGGCCGGTCCTTGTGATCAAAAAAGGTTCCAACAATGATCCAGGCCCAGCTTGAAGTATCTTGCGCTTCGAGATACTGTGTAACGACCAGTTTGGCTGCTGAAGGTGGGAAGAAGCTGTTATCTACGCCAATTGTTCTTTGCACAACCGGCACCGTCGACATGAGGACAGAATGAAAGCCTGATGAACGCTGGCGGAAGCAGCTGCGGTGAAGGATCTGTAGTACAAGCTGTTATAGAGGGGATGTCATCTTCGCTCGGTGCACACGGAGGTACAACCGGCTGATTATGTGCAAATCGTGGGAGACATAATCATGGCTGCAAACATCGGATGAAGGAGGGACAAGTGGTGATTGGGTAAGCTGATCAGCGAAACAAGCATTTGAATCCCGTCGTGATCAACCTCAGCGATCCAGGAACCTCATCAGCAGAATCTCGCCACTCACGAATATGTCAGATTGGCTCACGATTTGACTCAGGTTATTCAGAACAGACGTGTACCGACCGGCACCCGCGGGTCCGCCACATAAACATGCGCCAACTGTCCCCTTGACTCCCTCACTTTGATTCTCATCAATGGCTCAAACAGGGTGTTGTCCATCGATTATGGGAATCACAGTGTGACTCCTGCTATAAGTCGGAACATATTCGGCTTGACAAATGCGGACGCAGACTCTCGCAGATGATGCTATTTGTTCTCACAGATACACCCCTTAGATGATTCATGCAATGGAGGACTGATTCATCTCAGCCTGCTCAGATACTATCGCCCAATGTGATACTCTGGCGCACATCGCGGCTATGAGACCAAAAAGTAAAAGAGTATGGGTGTGATTACGGATCGAACCCATTCTTCTGAATCGGGGTGTCCGTTGATAGTGAATGCAGCGACCGTGCAAGAAATGCAAGGAGCATTACGTCTTCATTCGTCATCACCCTCTGACAAGACGACACGGACTGTCCCTCGCTTCTTGCTTTTTGTAGCCTCAGTCTCTTTCTCCAACTGCTGCCGCTTTCCTGCTTCTGAGATCAGCCCTTTGAAGTACACCTCAGCTTGAACAGTAGCACTGTAGGCAGCGGGAGTCCAGTTCCATATGTTTCGGCGCTCAACGTCAGCACCAGCGGCCAGCAGCGTCCGAAGGCCAAGCAGATTCCTATTGCTGCTGGCAAAGTGAAGGGCAGTGTTCCCCTCAAGGTCGGCGCGCTGAACTGCCTCACGTGGACCACCGGGCACATAGGTCAGCAGAATCTGCAGGGCCGTATCGTGTCCTCCGATGCTGGCTTCCATGATGGCATCCCGACCCCTCCTATCCCTTCGAAGAATACAACTTCTGTCGTGTTCGCACAGCAAATGGACGACTTCGGAGTGCCCGGCCCTGGCGGCGAACATCAACGCTGTCTGGTGGTTCTCGTTCAAGGCAGGGCATGGATCTTCGTGGCCTGCTTTCAGTAGGATTTCGCAAATGGCTTTGTGGCCTAGCGATGCTGCAAGATGGAGATTGGAGTTGGAAAGGCCGGGGAGAGACGCATCTGGGTTGTGAAGCAGAGCGGGGTGGGACGCGAGGATTCGTTTGACGAGGATGCTGTCACCGACGTGGATGGCGCGACGAATGCGAGCCGAAGGATCGATCCTGGAAGTGAAGATTAGCAATCAATCGAGCGAGCGAGGTCTTGCTACGGAGTATAGATGAACGCCTACATGGTGGATCGTGTCTCATGGCGACATAGGACGGGAGGAGATGCAAGATGCACGCTCACGAATGAAAGCGTGGGCAATTCCACGTGGGAGTAGGTAGCGGTGGCTGAGCGTTTGTTGTCAACTGGTTCCAGTCATTTGTCAATTCAATTGATTGCATTGCATGCACGCACTGGCTCCACCAGACGGCAGCTTAATAAGACTTGGCTTGGTCTCCGTCTGCGGATGCCACACCATAGTTAGTAGGTAACTAACTAGTTAGTTATTCCGTATGTACATACGTAGGTAAACACTGTCATTCACATTTGTGACTCGCACGGTGCATGAATTGGGTGCTTCGGGCAGTATGCGCTTCAATGAACAAACATACTAGAACCAGGTCACCGTGTCCAACCCGAGGTGGCTTCAGACTACTTGCAAGAGAGGGGAACAGAAAGTAAAGAAAAGCAGACAGCACGTCCTTCAAAATCCTACTTCAAATACTGGGTATCGCTCACAATTCATCCTCCTTCCTCTTCCGCTTCAGTCTCAGAACAGCCTTGTGCCTCTTGTCATGATATTTTACATCTTCAGGGTATAATGGGTTCCAGACCGTATCGCACACCTTGCACTCTGCAAAGGCAGCCTGGGATGAGATATTGAGCGTTGTCTGAACGGCTGGCGAGCGTTTTGAACGGGGACCGTCCTTCGTCTCACCGCCAGACGTGCCTTTTCTCTGTGTCTGATTCAGTGGCTTGTCTCCTCCTTTATTCAGACCCTTGCCTCTCCTGGGAAAAGCGGAAGAGACCCTGTCTGCTTCGTCTTGGTCCCCGCCGCGCAGGCTCACAGTGTCTTCTGACAAAATATCGGACTGAAGTGAAGTACACCGTATCCTGAGTAGTCTCGGCTTCTGGCGTGTTCGCATGTCCGCGAACGGTAGTGATGTTAGGCTTGTATTACTTTTGAGACTCTCGGCCTTGGGCTGAGGTGCGACAAGCTTGAAGTACTTCAGGATCGATGACCGTGGCGCCTCCCCAGTGCTGGGCACAGGCTCGCTGTCGCGTTCCAACGGTGAATCTTTTCGTGCATATATCGGGCATTTGTTCGGACTGAAGTCGCCTTCTTGTTCAAGTCGCGCTTTCTTCGCTGGTGGCTCGCCGCGCGGTTCGAGTGTTAATGCAGATTTCCGTCCATACGTTCTGAGTGGCTTGTCGCGCTTGCGCAGCAGATGAGGTGGCATCCCAGGCTTTGTTCTGCGCCCCTGTTAGTCCATCTAGGGCGAGTTTGATTTCTTTCGTGTTTCGTTCGTACATAGGATATTCTGAGGATGAGCCGATCATCATGGTACCCCGTAGCCGGCCGTTCACCTGCCTAGGTAGGCAGGCGGCTTAGGACAGGAGTTGACGGAGTGGTAGTCGCAGAAATGTATACGTAAATTAAGACAGAGCTTCAAATATTGAAACAGTCTCAAACTTTTCAACGGGTGGCGAGCAAGGATGAAATGCAACATGAGAACTGAAAACCTTGTGAAAATTTCCAGTTTATGGGCGCGTGTTCATGAGTGTACTGCGTACTCTGTAGCAGCGGATGAATGGTCTGGCCCCACATTACCCCGATCAGACGCGACACGCGACACGCGACGCGCGATGCACGATAGCGCTGCGCTGTTAGACCACTCTACGCGACGTCACATGCCGTTGACACGAAAACAGCCGGGCTTTTGCGATCTTGACATTTCTGCCCATGTGTCAAAGCATTCTCTATATGCAATTCCGTTTCAATGTGGTTTCGTGAAATATCCAATTAACAACGACGTTTATTTTCATGCTCAAGTAGCTAGCTACCTAGGTAGTTGTGAATCGCTTCCTGAGCGTGCCTTCTGCATCGTGCTCTTTGCTCCGCAATAAAATCGCCTCTGGTGAGCTATCCTCATGAGTTCCCAAAGTCCATGTATTCACCACTTGCTTGACCTCCTTGGTCTTATTTTGCTTTTGCTTTCCCTGCTCCATTCTCCACATGTAGCCTGAGTATACTGCGACCTCAGCAATGGCCACCAGGATACTCCCACCCATTGTAAGGAATATCCGAGCTGGCAAGCTCCACCATTTTGATGTAACCCATAGTGTTCCGGCGACACCCAAGATGCTGACCATGAAGTTTATAATGAGCATGACTTGACGATGCACGTCTTGTAAGGTTACGTCGTCGTCACCGAGATCCGAGGCGTCGATCGGACGGTTGACCTGGAAGTAGGCTTGTGCTCTTGTCGGGAAGCGCTCATTGAAGGTTTCGATCTTTGGTGGTGGGTTGACCATGCGGTCATATGCTCGCTGTGCTTCTTCGCGTCGTAGGCGTGCCATCAAAGCCTTGTATTCTTCTGACTATCACTCGAGTCAAATCAATAGCGTCATCGCCGTAAGCCTGCTTCGACTTGAATGACTAACCGGTTCTGGTTTTGGAGGAGGCGGTGGGCAGTACACTTGCGAGCCACGAAGCAGTTGCTCCAGACTGTGATGCGAAGACTTGCCCTCCATGAGGCCTCTCCATAGACGAACAATCTGCTCATGAGAAATGGGTTTCCCAACGGCAGGTTCTCCTAGAGAAGGTTCTCTGTCTTCTTGTAGTCTTTCGGCGCTATCAGAGGAGGGCTCTGTAGCAGGATTCCGATCGGCAGGACATGAGATGTCTAATTTCTGTAAAGCGTCCACAATGGCCAGCGTCATCGTGAGGAGCACCATCTCGATAGTTTGGGCACTTCCGCCAACATCGGTTCGGCGTCGAAGTTTGTTTGCTCAATTCATAAGTAGCTAGCTAGCTCTTGAGGCCAAGGAACGTCTGGCGGGATGCCACATGCGCAGCGATACTTAACTAGTTACGGAGTAACTTAGCGCAAGTGGGCATTGAAAGCTCCCCTGGCGCCATGCCAGGGGCGCCTGACCAATCATCCCGCCGGAAATAAGGAAGCTAATGCCGGACGGGACTCCGATTAAACCTGTGGCCGCAAGCCGCTTCTGATAGTATCATCTCTGCATGATAATCATTCTGCCCCGACCTCTCATTCTCAAGTGGTATCAATTGATGCTTCCCAACTTCTGCGACCGCCTCAGATCATCTCGGAGGCACACCAAGCCTTGGGTGGTCACATAAGCTCTCACATTCGCCTTGTCGTAGCGTCTGTGACCTCTCCTAGTCATGCAGCTCCGTCCAGGAGCCACGGCATTACGGGATGCCATGGTTCAACGGATCACAGCGCCCAACTATATATTGAGTCGACATCACGCAATCGATCTTTGCAACTCAAGATTTCATAAGTCGAGCATACATACGAGTCACAGAAGGGATTCCGCATGGGCGGCGGCCGTGCAGGTTGCCTCGAATGTGGTGGGCAATGTTGTCAAGAAAGCTTCCAAGGACTGCATGACAATTGACCCGCTACGGACGGTAGCAAAGGAGATGCAGTTTCTTACGGGCAACATTCGCAAACTCCTCGGCTCCGGCCACCCGTCTCTCGATCGTGTGGCCAAGTATTACACCCAAGGTGAAGGCAAACACGTGCGACCTCTGATTGTACTCTTGATGAGCCGCGCAACGCACCTCTGCCCGAAGAATCCTCGACCAGAACACGTCCAAAGCGGGAGAACCATCGACGCTTCGATATCGCCCGTACAAATTCTTGCGGATATTAACCCTTCGAGCACGCCACTGTCCTCGACCGAACCCGAAATTGCAGACGGAACCCTAGACATTTTGCCGAGCCAAAGGCGGCTTGCTGAAATCACAGAGCTCATCCACACAGCATCTCTACTCCATGATGATGTGATTGATCATTCAGTATCAAGACGCGGTGCCCCCTCAGCCAATTTAGAGTTTGGGAATAAGATGGCTGTGCTGGCTGGCGATTTCCTTCTCGGCCGAGCTTCGGTAGCTCTCGCGAGATTGAGGCACGTAGAAGTTGTAGAGCTTCTCGCCACGGTCATCGCCAATTTGGTGGAAGGAGAGTTCATGCAGCTGAAGAACACAGAGCGCGACGAACGCAGTCCTAAATACTCGGAGGAGACTCTCACCTACTACCTGCAGAAAACATACTTGAAAACTGCCAGCTTAATCTCCAAATCCTGCCGTGCCGCAGCTCTACTTGGCAATGCTGATACTACCACAGTAGATGCTGCCTACTCATATGGCCGCAATTTGGGCCTCGCATTTCAGCTAGTGGACGACATGCTGGACTATACTAAAAGTCGACAGGATCTCGGTAAGCCTGCAGGGGCCGATCTGGAACTAGGATTGGCAACCGCGCCATTGCTCTTTGCTTGGAAGCAGAACCCGGAACTGGGGGCTCTGGTTGGGCGCAAGTTCGAGATGACTGGAGATGTGGAAAAGGTAAGGCCATATTTCTAAATAGAAGCACTTCATGGGCCAGTCGATTTTTCCTTTACTAACTGGGGCTTCCCTCTCTAGGCTCGACAATTAGTATTGAAGAGTGACGGCATCGAGCAGACCCGAACTCTTGCACAAGACTACTCGGAAAAGGCGATTGCGGCGATTGCGGACTTCCCCGAAAGCGAGGCAAAAGACGGGCTTATCGAGATGGCCCAGAAGACCATCAAGAGACAAAAGTGAATACCACCTTTGAAAAGTTTTGATTGCAAAAGGAGCAATACGGACGTGACTACGAAACTAGACTCCTTGGTGTCAGAAGGCCAAGGAGCAGCAAGATGGCGGAAGAAAGGACTGGGCACACACGACGTACATTTATTTATATTGCATGATGCAATTGCATATAGAAGGGTACAAGGCGGGGGCATGGATCACTGTCTTCACTAGTACTGGTCATATTGGACTTGCGAGCAGGGCAACGGAATTCTGCAGACATATTAGCCCCTACTTATTCGAGGATCGGAATGTATACATAATTCGGTATTTTTGAACAAACCATGTTATCCTGGCTTTGTTTGCTGCGCATCGTACAGTAATGGAGCCAGTAGCTACGGTCAAGGAGAGCAGTCAGTCTTGCTGTTGACGAGTAGTTAGTTGACTAGGAATACCACCATTGTTGAAGAATCATAGAGGAAATTTTTCAAAAAAGTGAAGCAGTCTCTGCACGACCACTGAGACCAAGTCCGAGCTCACCACGGCAGCCTTCTACGCCTCAGCGCCCCACCATCTGCAATAGCTTCGTCTCCTTGTCGATTCGGCATCAAACAATGCGAGCTCGGGACGCATGTACATCATGCAATGTCCCATAAGACGATGTAGTAGACTTGAAGCCGTGTATCACGCGTCCTGGTGGCGCAGCTTATCGAAAGCTCGTGCCGGTTTACTACCGACGTCTGCTGGTTCTCGTTGATCGGCGCCGGCCGATGTAGCTTAACTTAGCTCTACGCTTTTGTGCGTGGGGGGGCGGAAGAAGCTAGGACTAACTATCTGATATCCTGAACCGCCTAGGAGACTGTTCCCGTCTCGCTACATAACTTCATCGGGTTTTCTCGCATTGCTCCTCTCTCTGGATTGCCTCTCATTGCCATTCTCTCGTCTTCCGTGCATCCGGCCACAAACATGACAACCTCACAGGAAGGGCCCCTCACCATACTGGTGTCAAGTCGCGCCGTGCTTCCCCAGCCATCTGGTTCACTGACCGTCTCGCCTGCTACCATCGCCGTCTCGCCGGCAACAGGAAAGATTGTGTCCGTGTCATCAGACATTATTCCTCGGAGCGCCTTTCCCGCAGAGACGACCTATGTGGACTACACGCCGAAGCTACTGCTGCCGGGCTTGGTCGACGCCCACGTGCACCTGAACGAGCCAGGACGAACGGAATGGGAGGGCTTCTGGACAGGAACCCGGGCCGCTGCCTCAGGAGGCGTCACAACGGTCATCGACATGCCTCTGAATGCTATCCCGCCCACGACAACGGTAAAAGGTCTTGAAGAGAAGCTGGCGGCCAGCGAGGGTCAGTGCTGGGTGGACGTTGGGTTCTATGGAGGCGTGATTCCCGGCAATGCGGATGAGCTCAAGCTTCTTGTCGAGGCGGGTGTGCGAGGCTTCAAGGGTTTTCTCATCGAGTCCGGTGTAAGTTATATATCCTTTGGGGTTTTGCACACAGCCCTAGCAAGGAAGATAGGACTGCACTTTAAAACGTATACCACACTACTGATTGATCCGTGCTTCACAAAATAGGTTGACGAGTTCCCTGCGTTATCACCCGAGGACATGGCTTTGGCAATGGACACTCTGAAGGACAGCACCACGACGCTCATGTTCCACGCCGAGATGGAACCCTGCGCCGGTCGCACCAGCTACAAGAAGGGCGACATACCAGCCGATGTCACGGCCTACCAGACCTTCTTGGACTCCAGACCGCCTACCTTCGAGACCACTGCCGTCCAAGCGATCATCACGGCAGCCCATATCGCCCCCTCGTTGCATGTGCACATCGTGCATCTCTCAGCAACGGAGTGCATCCCGCTCCTGAAAGAAGCGCGAGCCAAGGGCGTGAACATCACTGCCGAAACCTGCTTCCACTACCTGGGCCTCTCTGCCGAAGAAATCGGGCAGGGCGACACCCGGCATAAATGCTGCCCGCCCATCAGGGGGGGTGGGAACCGCGACGGGCTGTGGGAAGAGCTCGAGGCCAGCGACTCCTGCATCAAAACAGTCGTATCAGACCACTCACCGTGCGTACCTGAGCTGAAACTGCTCCCGCACGGCCTCGGCTCGTCTTCCTCTGCTCCTCTTCCCACCACCACTACCACCACCACCACCACCACCACGGACAAAGAGAAGCCAAGGGGCGACTTCATGTCTGCCTGGGGCGGCATTTCCTCCGTCGGTCTGGGCCTGCCCATCATCCACTCAGCGGCCAAGCAACGCAGCCAGAGGTCCCAAACACTCTCCGTTACAGACATTGTTCGACTGTGCTGTCAAGCCCCGGCAGAACAGGTTGGTCTGTCGCATCGCAAAGGCGCGATCAAGGTCGGCTTGGACGCAGACCTCTGCGTCTTTAACGATGCACAAGTGTGGACGTTTACGCAAGGCGACATGTGCTGGAAGAACAAATGTTCGCCGTGGGACGGCCGCGAGTTCACCGGCCGGGTCGACGAGACGTGGCTGCGAGGACGCAAGATCTATCAGCTGGGTGCGCAAAATGGTGGGTTTCTGGACGGCACCCCTTGTGGCGAGACCATCACGGAGAAGAGGACTGCATGAAGAGAAGACGGTGTGGCCGGACGGCATATGAAAAATAATAACAAAAGAGAAAAGTACATCTTGCATTAAATTATGTCTAACAAGTACTCATTTATGTGCTCTGTACAGTGAAAAACGTTGGTCGCAAAGGCGTTGCATGCTAGTGAATAAGCGAAGCCATCTTGAATCAGTTACGAGTATACATAGATGTATAGTGTACAATAACCAAATTCCCAGCAACGGCGGCCATAGCTCAGTTGGGAGAGCGTCAGACTGAAGACCACTTCATTCTACCAAAGTTATCTGAAGGTCATGTGTTCGAACCACATTGGCCGCATGTTTTATTTCTCCAGGGCGTTTTTTTTTAAATTAATTAAAACACAGTGTGCACCCAATTTGTTTTGTTATTGCTTTTTCTGTATTTCACCTTGTTGTCGTGGGCTCCTGGGAAGCGGGTTTGGCATCTCTTTGGCTATAGGGAACATGGTAGACTGTGTCGATGGTTTGATTTACTAACAACCTAGTTCGTACCTACCTACCTAGCTAGCTAGCTAGGTAGATGAAATATTTACAAGCAATTCGTTCTCAAGATGTCTATCTAAATCGCCGAGATTAGACATTTTTGTGCTCTTTGCCATATCGCCTTCGTGGCCGAGGATCAATATCCCACACCCACCACCGAATTCCTATACGAATTGATTATCAATCATTCACGAAAAACCCAACGGCATCACTTAAAATACTGCCACTTCTATTCTCTATCAAACGAGTGTGGTATTCAATGTGGAGATAGACATATGCCCTTCAACGCCTTGTGAAAACATCAAAAGTGATATTCTCCGACTGAGCAACAGGCCTTTGTTGCCGCTGCTCATCCCAAATGCACAATGAGCGCATGAATCCTGCTATATCTCGCTCTCTGCGACTGGGCCACATGTCGTGGAAATTCCATCCACAATGAGCTGTTACGCGAGCAATCCTCAAACTCCAGGACCCATGACACCAAAAAAAAGAAAAGAAAGAAAAAGAGTGTGAGAGTGAGAGTGGGAGAAAGTGAGGGAAAAAAAAAAAAGAAGAAGAAGAAGGAAGAAAGAAAGAAAGACAAAGAGAGTAAGAGTGGGCGAAAGTGAGAAAAAAAAAAAAAATGGAAACAAGAAACAGTAATATTGTTTCGGCTTCATATGTAAGCGAGCGCGGAAAAATATGTCATGCGCCATTGTGGCGAACATAAATCGTCAAAAACAAAGATCGTCTCATACATAAAACTGTCAACAAGATGATCCAAATGTAATGCGGAAAAACGGAGTGACCAGGCCACACTTATGATTCACAACCCGTGATTGCCAACCCACATTAAAACGTGGACTATTTTGGAATGTATAGGAGCTTCGCTCAGGCAAAACTGTAGAACTGAGAAAAAAAAAACCAAAAATAAATGAATCAAAGTCGTTAACGCCATTTCATGCATATGCTACATACTCCTCACGAGAGGGCTTGTCGTAGTAGCTGCTGTATTGAACGTCGTCATGGCCATATGCCTTCGACGTCTTAACCTTGGGAAATATGGCTGTCGCAGTGGTGGTACCGTAGCAGGTTTCGTAAACTGTCATGCATGGCCGCACATTGGCGGTGTTGGGATAGGGGATGTATGTCCCAATAGTATCCGGGTCAACGTGGCGAACATAGGAGCTGTGAAGTCGGCTTCGGGATCCATCGACCTGATATCGGGACACATTTTCAGTCCTCAATTGTTCTGGTGAATGATGGCGTCTGCTGCTTCGGTGCTTCCTATCATGCCGCCGCTCATGCAATTCCTCGGAATCGGAATCAAGATCCATTTGAGGCTGCATGCGAGAGCGGGCGCGACCTCGAGGATAGTCGCCCGAGCCCCCAAAGGCGTCGAAGGTCTGGGACCTTGGAAGACCTGCTGGTGGATGAGAAAAGGGAAGTGTCTCGGCAGGCATCGTGTTGTGACGATGAAGATTAGCCATCGGGGGCGAAGCTGACATCATCGGATTTCCAGAACAGTTAGTCCTAGAAAAATGGGCACTATGGCGAGTGGAAGGTGAGACGTTAATAATGGTCGGTTCCTCCAGCGTCTCCCGAGAAGAAGCACGATAAGATCGCTCCCGAGAGAGCCTTGGCCCATCGCCAGATCCACGGCGCGGGTTTGCTGACGATCGACGTGCGTCGTCCTCCTCAGGCGCAGCAAAGGGTGCAGTTCGACCTGGGAAGGGGGGAGGTGTTGGTGCAGGCGGTTGCACCGTACGAGCGTGATATGTAGCTGAGCGTTGCAGACCAGGCGGTCCCCCGCTCTTGGCTCTTGACGCTTGTATGTACGACGTTGCAAAAGCCTCTTTCGAGGTGTAGGATCGATGAGGAGCGGACGGGGGCATAGGAACAGCTGTTGGCATGTCATCCCAACCAGAGGAACGATCTTGTTTTTCATCGTCATGTTTCTTGCTGCTGTTGCTTGCCCTTTTCCTTGCCGACTTCGAGACTGGAGGCTCATCATCATAAGGTTCAATGTATGGCTTTGCATGTCGTTTCTTTTCGTCAGCCTCACGCTTCATTTCCTTGTCGCGCTGCTTTTCTTTCGCTCGTTTCTCAGCTCGTCGAGCCTCTTTCGCATCCTTCTCTAGCCTTCTCATTGCATCCTCTTGTCGGCGTCTTCGTTCTCTCTCCTTTTCTCTTTCTCTCTCCCTTTCCCTGGCATCCCGATCGCGCTCGCGCTGTTCACGTTCACGTTCTTTCTCCCTTTCCCTTTCCCTTTCCCTCTCCCTCTCCGACTCTCTTTTCGAAGGTTTATCCGCATAGCTCGCTTCTCGACGTGAAGATCGAGGAGTAGCATCAAAGATACGTGGACCACGGCCCAAGTCTTCATCAGAGGATCGCGTATAAACGTACGTAGTCCCAGAAGGGGTCGTGAAAGTCGTGTACGGAGAGGTCCAAGATTCTGTTCCTCTCACGTCATCCTGACCCGCATAACGTTGTGACGACCGGGGACTTGCAATGTTGGCTTTGTTTTGGAATTGCTTTCGCAGCTCCTCCAGCTTCACTTTGTCATCATATCGCTGCCTTTCAGAATCGTTGCTGAGCAACTCGTACGCTTGTTGAACCTTCTGAAACTCAACCTGCTTCTCAGCTTTCAAAGTGGGGTCATGCACTTTGTCTGGATGGCATTTGAGGACGAGCTTCCGGTGGGCAGATCGGATCTCAGAAATCGGTGCATCTTTTGATACACCGAGTATCTTGTATGGATCAGGCGGGAGAGGAGTCATTGCGATATTGTCGTGCCGAGTTGTATCCTCGAAAATGAGCGGGGACGTTCAAGATCGAGGGGAGATGGAATACCAGATGATGAGCATCGAAAGGTCGAGTTTGAGATTGCACGCTGCTTTTTAACTTCGACCCGCGGTGGTCAATGAGATTGAACAGTCCCTTGTCAGAGACTGATCCGGAATGAACTGCAAGGATCCAGGGATGTGTAGACGTGCCAGCAGTCTTCACGATCCGATGTTGGCAGAACAGTGCCGGAAAGCAATAGTCGTCCTCCTCAAGAGAACAAAGGTCAGAAAACGGGCCGCGGGTATGGAGATGTATGTTGCAAGATGTTGGATCACGCTGAGGTGTTTGGCGGGTGGTGTTCGGGTCGAGGCCAAGTGAAAGGCCAGTCAGGGGTGAGCAGCGACTATGATTGGGTAACTATGGCTGTCGTATACTAGAATTGGGGGGAAGGGGGGGGGGGAGGGATTGGACACCAGTTGGACGGGGCGGGGGTGGTCTTATCCTCGCTAAGGCCCACTCTGTAGGGACGAGGGTCAATGGCCTAGTGCAATCACTCACTGGTCACGGCGCTCAGCTGATGCCGAATAGCCCTTTGGTTGAACACAGAATCGAGAAACTGTATGGGAAATGTTGCCTGCGTATGTCTAGACCCGGGGTTCAGCTGGTGTCTGCGTCTACCCAGGTAAACTCTTACGATACACAGATTGGCTTTTCGTTCACTCCGTCATGCGGGTGCGTCGGACACTGTCGGAAGGCGACAGAAGTCGACTTGAATGGAATGACAAATGGCGCCAAAGAACGAACGAGGGAAACAACACCCTTGGAATCCTCGGCACTAATGATTGACTTAGGAACTCATACTACGCAAAAAGCTATTGAAAGGGCGAGACATGAAAAAATGACCATACTCGCTTCTCAACCACTGTTAAGAATTGCTTGGGGACAAAAGCACTCACCCTCCAAACCAAGCCAACTTGGCTTCCGCAAATATCCTTTGAAGTGCCGGAAGCGGCGCAGACGGACCGAGAAGGCGGAGGCGTGAAAGGTACGGTACGGCTTAGGGGACGCAGGAGGGGCGAGACTAGGAAGTACCTGGAACCGGTACCCCTGGCTGGCGTCTGTACTTGTACCCCTCTGAGTTGGGTACTTACGGAGGTCAATGCAACAAAAGTCTGCAAAAAATCGGAGGGCAAAGGAGGTGCGCAGTTGCTAATTAGTCGCCTCTTTTAGGATGCAAAACTCGTTTGGGCGTGTCTCGCGCTGCAGAAGGAGCCGGAAAGACTTTTAAAGCCAAGGCCAGAACAGCAAGATAGCGTGACGGGATTCGATTGCCAACAGGTGATAATGTGTATGCGTGGCTGATGGATGGGCAAGTGAGTGACAAGTGGCCGGCCAGCTTATGACCAACAGGGGCGAGAGGGGGTGCCGTCAGTCGCTGGCGGACGGTCACGTCGGTGTCGTCGTTGGTAGCTCGAACGAAGTGATTGAAATGGAGGGTGGTGTGGCGACTCGACTCTAACTGGCTGACTGGATCCAGTGGTGAGTGTAAGATGCAAAAGACAACGTGTGAGTCGAAGACTGCCCAAAAAAGGCCTTGCGGTAGTTGGAGGATGAAACCGTCAGGACATAAGGTGATTGTTTATCATTTGCTTATGATGCTGGAGCCTTAAAGCATGGCTTGATTGACCCGGCGACCATCGAGCAGCATACATGGACAAGCGGTGAGGAAGCTCGACGAAACAACTGAGCAGAGACAGAAGAAGTCTCTGCCTCGTGTCGCTCGGCTGAGAGTTACAAGTGGTCGAGAGTCGGTCGCTCCCCACCGATGGAGTAATCCTGTAATAGCGGGGAAGCAGGGACTTGAGGGGCAGAAACAAACAAGTATTGATTGGTACTGGTACTGGTATTGGTATTGGTATTGGTATTGGACGTGCGCAGTCGCAGCAGCTGAATTGGGATGAAACGACGGAGAATGAAGCTCGGCTGACGTAGGATAATAACAATAATTAGAGAGAGCAGCAGAAGAAATGAATCCGGGGTTTAGAGAGAGAAAAGGCAGGAAACGACCTCTCATTAGAGGCACCTTCCCGCGACAAGCCTCGGATGGTGCAATCATTCATTGGGGAAGGTACTTCCTCCATACTCCATGGCCTGCTGTGCAACAGAAGCCAGGGGATGAGACTCGAATACCAGATCACGGGCAAACGGGTTTGCTTAATAAAACGGGACGAGGTTGCACGAAATTTACATCATCAACTAGACTTAATTCCTCCATGAGGATGAGGGGTAGTTAAATCCGTACACAAGCAAACAGGTTCATCATTCCATCATGCCATCATTTCTTTCACAAGAAATGTGATGCCTCAGGTATCTGAGTACTGTACAGTGCTCTAAGTGCCCTTTCGCACTGAGTAGCTGGGTTTCCGCCGCTTCCCGCGCGCAGCCTTTCCATTTTCGGAGAAGCACGCACAAAGATATCCAGACAAAGGGAAGAGTGGACACCGGTGACGGCCAAAAGTAGCTCGTTCAGATGATGTTCTCATCGCATCAGGGCAGAATGCAGCAGGTAAATTACGGGGTATACGACGTCGAGACACTAAAACGCTAACGTTACTCCGGACAAGATGAGAATCCATGCTTACGCCATGTTGCGCCAACTCCGTCAGCCTCGCCCTGGCCAACACAGGATTCGCCAGCAACATTACCACCTGTTATGCCCAAAGTCGTCACGAGAGGGCTGATTTGCGATGCTCATCTTCATCCGCCATTCGGGATTTCCCCTTTGGAAGCATGCATGCAGTAAAGACGACAGCTGGAAGCTTCGACCTCTGGCGCTATCTGCTGCTTGCATACGACTGCATGGCTTCTCACCTCTCTCTTTATTGGCCGCGGGTGTTCAAACCAACGCCGCTTTTACTATCTAGTATTTACCTAGTAGGTACGTATGCATAACGCACGCACAGGCGACTTTTTTTTTATTGAGCGATTTTGCCGAGTAGATAGAGTGAAGCTTTACTCCGAATGGAAAACAAAACGCACGCCAAGCCCACCGTCAAAGACAGCTCCCGTCGGAACTTTCCGTATCTTACCACGACTACCTTAGGTCCCTTGGTGGTTATTCTGACGAGCATGCTGATCTAGCATTCTTCTGTCATCCATCACTTGGTGCGCTTGTTCGACTCAAAATGACTTGGCGGCTGGTTAAGTCCTACTTTCGAGTACCGCCACTATAGTTATCTTGAGACTCAACGTGGGTGAGCCCGATGCCCGATGCATTATGGACTGGGAAGCTGTTGAACATGCCTGCTTATAGCTTCATGCAGAATCAACCATTTGCAACCTTTGACCATGGCTCTTGTAGAGTAAAAGAATTGTCCCTGTCCTGCGTCCCTTTATTTTATTTCACTTCAGCGAATTTCCACCTTATCTGCGATACTATTTTCATCGTCCAAGTCGTTTCAAGGCTTCAGTCATCCACTCGTTAAAGACGGCGCGAAGGAGTTAGAATGGTGGACTGTCCCTTGTATGAGGAATGGGCCTCGGGGCACCAGATTTAACTTTTAACTTTCCTTGGATCACTTCGCGGCCCTCCTTCTGGGTGTTGATGCCGTCAGTTTTGATAGGAATAGTCGATACGCGACGCGCCAGCTTGCGGCCGACTTGTCGGAGCAGGCATCTGTCTCTTTCTATATCTGTCTCGATCATAAACTTTTCTTACTCTCGCGGCGGTGCCTATGTGCCTATGTGCCTACGGTAGGTACACTCCAGTTGTGTCCAGCTCTGGATCAGCTGCACAAGTCTCGCCAAACCCGACCAAACCAACGCCGTTTTGAACTGTTTCCCGAGGATCAGCGTAATTATCACTCTGTTTCAACAGAACATTGACTCTACTACTTTGCGGCGTATCTACCTACCTTGGTATTCATGTAGTATTTGTCTGGCTCAGGCTTCACGTAGATAAAAGCAGCAAGGGCACTAACTAGTCCGTGTTTGCTGGCTGCCACACACCATGAAAAAATGCGCAACAGGTCTCCTCCGCTCCAGTATGATTATCGACGACACACAACCAACCACTCATTGCCCTGCATGGGTTCAATGTTAGTTATCACATTGCATGTAGCATGGGCTTTCTTTCCAGCGCATGACCACGTGAGTCCATTCGTTCACGAGCTAGCGATTGATTTGTGCTCGACCACATCACCACGATATCCCAAAAGAGCCTATTCGATCTCTAGTGCCTACCTTCCTTCATCTGATCCACGATCCCGAGGACCTGAGGACCTGAGGACCTGTTTAGAAAAGCAGGGCTCACCAGCATGCACAGTATCATTCATTGGTCGGCCAGGCTGGCGGCATGAGACCAAGTCCCAAACGATGGGACCCGACCCGACCCAGACCAGGCCAGAAGCGGCGCCGCATAAACAACATTTCTGAATGATGATGGAAGGGGTTTGAGGGGGTTTGAGGTCATGGCCGCATTGTCCGCGACCACATGGACCTGCGTCGTGGAGCGCGCCAAAAGGCCGATTGCATAAGACCCGTTCTCCACGCCTTCCGGTGCCATTATCCTACTGCAGCTCGATAGGATAGTAGTTAATCTCGATGTCAATTGAGTTCCTACATACGGAGTACCTAGGGTACTATTGCTACAAAAGGAGCTCTCCCTAATCTTCCTTTCCCCCACTAACTACTCTATTGACCTAAACATGGAGTGGAGAAAGCTGAGGGGAAGTGGAGAGAGATGCAAAGACGTTTAACCTGCGTAAGGGCATCAGCCTCCAGATGCGCTGTAAGCGAATATAGTCCCTGCTTGACCGATACTGGCTACTAGCTGATACTGTAATTATTCTTAGGAATCCTAGATCCCGCAAGAAGCGAAGATGTTAAGCCATCAGGACCCTGGTTCGTCAGGAAAATCCTACCAGACATGTTCATTCCTAGGAGAGCATCGCCCATGGATATAACTACCGACCGCCTCATGGTCCCATTATGACTTGCCGACCGACGTATACATACGTTCTTCTCACCTTCACAAAGCCCATCAGGCATGAAGACGACGGACAACGCGGCATACATGTCAGCGGCCTTGTTCCTGGCCCATTGTGGAGTTGCCATGATGCGGCTGCATGTTGGAAGACCTGCCGTCGATCAGCAAAGATGCTATGCAAGCAAGCCGATGGACTATACTGTAGTGGCTGTCTGTTTGCGTCGCATGTCGTTGACCTGCACGATGTGGCCCAACACGCGGTGAGCTTTATTAGGCACTAACTGCATCCACGTCTCTCTCCGAGCCCGCCACTTGCGACATGGGACAGACACAGCTGGCTGTGCTGTCCTGTCAAAGTGGTTCGAATTACACCAAGTTGGCGAACTGAGCAGTCAGTTGATCAAATTTACATATTCTGGTACTATCCTTCGGGGCATAGTCAAACCACAGATCGTGATGATGTCGAACCGTCGCAATGTCGCGAGACCTTGCTCTTCTGGTCTCCGGTCCGCACAAGATGAGACGAGAGCCAAAGTAAATAACAAGTAAAACTTGCTCATCAAGAAGGCCATGGAGAAGGCACATTCGTGATTGCCCAACTTCCGGGGCCCGCTGCTACTAATTCCTCAAACCGAAAGATGTGCGCTCATTCCGTATATTACCCAAGCCCTTCTCCTTCGAGGCACCACAATGAGAGTGTATTTCTCTCCTAGCTAATTAAATGAGCTATGACCAACGGGGTGAAGCACCGTGATGTCCCGTATGACGACTCGAGATTGCTCCGGCAGAGTTCTCCTAATGAGCTATCACATCGAGCTGTCCTCCTTCGCCACCTCCACCGTTTCGCATCGGATGGAGGTCGTGCCATTCTCGGAAAATTGACTGTGAAACTCATGCTTCATTTCTTGAACATCAATGGATTACTACTTCTGTCGTGCGAGTAAATGACATTAGCCCGAAGCAGGGCTGATTTTCAGCCACAAGGATGAGAACTTGTTGCACGGCGTTGATAGGATACCTTCTAGTGAGGGCAAACCAATCGGATCATACTTGACAATTGACTTGATATCCGCACTACTTCTTATTCTGAGGATACACTAAGCTCTAGTTCCTCAATGTCAAGAAGAAGCATGATGCACTACTGCAATTGGGAAGGGCAAACTACGATCCAGTGTGTAGTTTGTGTTAAGCCTAGCAAACAACACGCAAGCTTTACACAATTTCAAGCAAGACCTGTAGACTGTGCAGATGGACGTCGATATCCTTCACGAAGCCGCGAAGTATACAGGGACAGAAGACCTCGTGAGAAGGATAGGTGATTCACGACACAGTCCCCTGCTTTCGTTCAAGAATCCAGATAGAGTGCCTTTGTCCCACCCAATCCATCTGATGACCTTAACTCATTCACGTGCATGCACTCCGTGATCAACAACGACATATCCTGTGTCTGACGCCTCCTTTCATCATTCAGCCCATACAGGCAAATCAAGGTCCACCACAATAGGCTTGTTGAACAGTTTGCCCCCTTTATGAGGAAACCTGCTCTTAAGAATAGCAGCATTGACCACGCAAGTCTCGCCCTTTGCCAACGGCAAGCCCTTTTTAGCCGTCAGATCAACTACACTAATCTTCTTGTTGCCGACACCAGGATCCGTCCAGGGCACGACCAATTTCTCCCCAAAGCAATGTTTTGCCTCATCCGTGTCCCAGGTTACCCGCTCTGCTCCTCGGCCGCCGTGGATATGGCCACAGACAGCAAGCCGCGGTTGGACGCGCCATAGGGCGCGACGAAGAGCCTCACAACCCTTCGCCCTCTGCTCATCTGTTGCGTCACCATGATTTCGCGGTGGTGTATGTGTCACCACGATATCTGTATTGGCGGCAATGTCATCCCATATTGTGGCCAATTGCGAGGCTTCACGTGGATCTGGACACTCATCATAGTGAAATGCCCAATGTCCGTAACGAGGTGAATATGGTGATCCGAATACAGTGAACTGTGTATGTGGTCCCGCTGCGGATCGAAGTTGGATCGTGGCGGTTTCATGGCTGAGATATGTTATAGACGGGGACGATAGCAGCAGGTCAAGACATTCTGCCGATGACTGGATTTGCTGATTGTGGAAGTCGTGCCCATGCTGTGAATAAAAGGACTGATCCAGAGTTATGTCGTGGTTTCCTGCGAATGAACACTTCAGTGAATGTGTTGACAAAGGTCCATAAATTGATAGTGACTGACCGGCTATAACAAGCTTTTCTTCGACACCAGCCTCCTCTAACCACCTGACAGCTTTGAAAATCTATGACAAGGAAATGTCAGTCTTTTTGACGTCCGTAAGTCATCTCCTACAGGGTAACTGGGATGCCGAACTTCAGAATAGCTGCCCTGATTGGTAAGATCGCCGGCATGAATCAGCACATCACCCTTGGGCAATTTCACAGTACAATTATAGGTGTCAGAAATGCAGACGAGTCTCGTCTTGCGCGTTTGTATCTCTACCATTGAGTGAGGACAGTGCGCTATGGCCGTCGTGAAACGGGTGCCGTGACAACGAATGTCTCGATGGCGAAGACCTGATGATGATGTCACGAGGGTCCGAGACACTACCATGTGTTTAAAACCCGGGACACGAATTCAAGTGTGGCGCATCTCCTTGACAGTGTAAAGGGAGCACGAGTTCCACTGTGTAAATGAGGCAAAATGTAAGATATACCTTACTCGACACCGAATTTGTCTGTTGACGAAGAAGCCATTAGTAATGTCGCCACCTGCTACCGATTCGAGACAATTCCTGCAAGTGGCCAGCTTGTTCCCTTAAGTAACGCCGCCAAACGGCTCCCACTGGATTTTGGCCACAATTATGATGTAGGCGGAGCTTTGAACGTGATGCGTCAGCACTATTTAACCAGACATCGCGTTGTCAGATCCCTATCAACTCCAGAGAAACTGCCAGTCAGCAAATGTTGAATTGAACTCAGTATCTGACTCCAGGCGCTTTGAATGTTTGAGGACGTGGCCGACGAAAAGAGACATTTGCCTTTTGCTTAGGTATTCTCTTCTCTCTCTCTCTCTCTTTCTCTCCCTTGTGGTTGCTCAATGTAATTCTACGTGGACATAAACACATGGGGAAAAGGAGGCACCTGTTCCAAATCCGGATTGGGTACTTGGGTTGTTCTCCGCTATCTCATCTTCCTGACAACTTCTAGCTGCCTCGTGGTATGGCTCCACGGGCGTTGACGGACTCTTATACAAGCATCGTTTCCCACATGAATCAAAGGTATTGTGCGGTATAAGCTATGACCGCGCTCAGCTTACAAATAATGCAAGACCATGCCGGAACTATGGGTCGTACTGCGAAAGCTCGCAAATTGATTTGCGAGATCACGAACACGAACGAATTACGGTTGACTGCTAAGATATTGAAATATTTGCCCGCCTCAGATGTGGCCGCAGGCGAGTGCGCAACGTACCCAGGCAGGAATTACCATCGCCTGCGCCGCTCTTTGAGTTTGGCGATCATTTCAAAGCAGTATAAGACTCGATAGAGCCAACGCACAGAGAGCTCAAGGGCAACCACGCTGCGCATAATACACTGTACCTCGAAAATCAATAAGATTCCTGTGTAATTACCTGTGACGCCCTACGGCTGAGCGTCAACGATAAGTGCTTGCCCCAGCGACTTAATGAATCGAACGACCTGCCTCGCTGTGTGTTTTCAGAGGAAGAAGATATCGAAGAAAATCGCAGAGAAAACAACCAAGCATTTGCTGGGGTTCTCCATCTCGGCTTGGCGGGCAATAAAATATCAAACGAGAGCCGCTCGAGGGCCTGGCATCGGATGACGTCTTACCCGATCGGATCATAGTCGCGAAATTTGGCGATGACGGCGCGAGTCGAACAGCCTGATATGGAAACGCCTACTCCGTACATGAGCTCACCAAATTAAATCAGTAAGGCTAGATTGACCTGGTGGACCAGGTATTAGGCCTAGGCCGACTAACCGTGAACGCATGATCTCGATATTATTATGGCCAGGGACGGCCTCACTAGTCGTCAATACCAGTTGCGACGTTGTGTGGTGAGAGTGCGAAATGGAAACCAATACCCCATAATAAGGGTAATCATCTTCTCGGATGTCGCAACGGCCCGGCACTACTACCGTCATTCTCGCTGCGTCGAGTGAGGCGGACACCATCAATACTAGCGTGTGAAGAGGCAATGAGGCGCGATGGTACCTGATGCCCACAAGCCTGTGTTGTTATCCATCTCCAAGAAGTAAAGGTTCAACGCATCGACGTTTGTCATGACGACTCCGAATTATCATCCTTTTTTTTTTCTTCCAAAGCTCGTCTCAGCAGTTGGCCTTGAGTGCGAGCTCTTCAGTAAATTCGACATCTTTTTCAGCACGAACCTGTTCAATATCAATCATGTCTTGTTGTTCGTATTGTGATGATGCACAACCAGGACGTGGCTTAATACCAGGCAGGCACTTAAGGTAAGAGCTACCTTACCTACCTTAGGTAGCTACGGGTCTAGGTTACATGGGACTATGCCCCGGTTAGTGCTAGTGATGGCAGACTGAATTGAAGGCTTTCAGCAGCACCTTAATTTTGAAGCATCGCGATGCATCGCACAGGTTCTCACGCAGCAATCATTGGGGTCTTGAAGGCCGCTAGATGACTTTGAACGACAATGCTACTAGTCATCCGAGGGATTCCCCAAGACTTACGATGTAGCTTTTTGTAGCTCAGATGTTTGCTGGGACTGTAGTATAAGTTCGTATCGCGGGATGTACCTTTAAATGCAACCAGACCGACTAGGCGTGTTCGCTTATCAGAGACTTTGCTGTACAAGGCACATTTAATTGACCTACTACCCTACACTGTAATGAAGTATCAGCAACCACTCCAGATTACAAAGAGCAACGTTGCACGTTACCACAGGCCACCCCACTGAGCCGTCAAGGAAAAATGGGTCGGTACACAAGTGTTGCCTTGTGGGCAGGGCAGCAAAGAGATATCCACGTGCCTAATGCATTGACGTTGAGCTGGTGAGAGGATGGCAGTATATTGTGGCTGGATCAACAGAATGAAGCTTGAGCTTGAGCTCGAGCGGGCTAGAAAGGAAAGAAAGGGCTTCCGCTGGTCGTTGGTCTGGTGTGTCTGACAATACTAATCCTGTACGCGCAATGCGCTTCGCCTCTCGTTAGGAAGACGGAGTACGGAAGACGGAGTACGGAGTTGCGGACTGGCCGAGTACTGGTACACTGCATCGAGTTCTTTGTAACGTCAAGTCTTCTGAGTGCTGGGCTCGCGCTAACTAAGACTGGTCGGCGTGATGAAGAGCACGGCTATGGTTGTTCAAGTAAGTATTCCAGCACGCGGGAGAAAGAGTCTGGTTGTGATTACGGAATATTCTGTAACTGGTCTGGTTTTAAGTAACGACGACCGGCCACTATTTTCTTCACCCGCTTGGGAAGGAAAGCGCAGGTGAGGGGCCTGGCCCCACTCCTTACTCACCTTTTGAAAAGTTTGACTCGAGGACTTTTCTTTTTCCCTTTTCCCAGGCAGCACGGGAGTACCCTGTTTGCCTCTTACGAGAAAAGCCATCCATCAGTTATTATCTCATCTGACAGCCAGAACGCGGACAGCCACTGGGCACCCTCAATCAGGTTCAGTCACTAACAATCACCAATTATAACAACTATTATTATTACAACATTACCACGGTGAATTCTGTGTGTGTCTCTCTCTCTCCACTCCGACCTTGCTCCCCTGTCTCCGACGTCTCCAACCCCAGCCCAGCCAAGCCAGCTTCCAGCCCTCCAGTATTACCAGCGTCCCACTCAGGAGATAGACTATTTTGATATGGACATTACTGTCAATGCTGGCGTGTATGTGCAGCTCCCCTGTACGACCAACAAAAGTCGTTGCCTTCTCGCCCCTCTCTTCCCAAACGCCGTCTCCTTCCCTGCTGCGTTTTTGTCCAAGCTGACCTCGCCGCCGATGACCGGCTGGTTCTGAGTACTAGATCAATTGCAGCTCTTTGACGATCGTTTGGAGGCATCCCGTCAAGTCGACTCAATGCCACTTCAATTGTTCGACCTCATTTACCAAGCCATTCGCTTCGAATGAGACGCTCCGGTTGTTTGGCGCCACAAACTGCCCACCAGTTCTTGGGAGTTCAGCTGTCGTGAACGAACTACACGTCACAAGCGACTGCACATATTCCCTACTTCACGTTACCCACAGGCGCTCAACTCATCCCACCATTCTCAACCGATAAAGTGATACTGCGATCCCTGTTTCACAAAGACTTCATCGGACCACTATAGCACTTGCCTGAGTCAAAGGGGTAGCCGGCTTCCTCCAGCCTCGCACCCACTCTCCATGGCGGCGGTTTCGTCGGCTCCAACGGGAGCCACTGCATTAACACCGCCCAGCAGCAGCCATGGAGACGACATGTGCGATATAGTCGGGGCCCTTTTTGAGGTAAGCAGGCCAACATCACATCATCCTTGGATTGTCAGAGGAATTCTTGCATGGCTAGCGTTCGGCTGGTAGAACAGGGAGCATGTGGATTGCCGAGACTCCAGAATAGCTGACAGAGCCGCCTGATAGAGCACAATTTCGGACAAGAACGGGGCACATCGTGTTGAGCAAGCTCTGAGAAGTCCTCTTGGTTCGAACGGCAATAGTGTCCCCTCAGCACACCTTAAGGCGAGCCACCCCATGGAGATATCTGCTAGGAGGATGCATTCAGCGGATAACATCAATTCGGGTAAATGGGGAAAACAGGGGGATGGAAGTGTGGGTTCGTCACCAGCATTGGCTATCGAGCCAAGGTTGAGCCATGGTAGTTCCTCAGATCTGTCGCTACATTCAAAGCAACATACCACGGACGAACGCAAACGACAAATCCAACAAAACCTGGACTTGGAGTATAGCGAAGAGGATTCTAAATGGATCCATAGAGATAAATTGGCCAAGATTGAGAGCCAAGAGCTCGAAGCCGCTGGATTTATCATCCCCAAGGTGCGAGCTTCCAGCAGACAGCGACGTACCCGCGGTCAGCATTCAATTGATTCAGGTCACTCGCGCCATCGAAACGACTCTATCAATGTCGACCAACGTGACTTGGAGCCTCCAGCAGGCGGCTGGGACTTGCGAACACCCGAGGAGATAGCAGAGGCTGAGGAGAATGCTTACTTTACAGCACAATACCTTAAAGGAGGGACACGAATTCCTGTGGCTAAGATTAGCCCAGCACCAATTCCACAAGACTACCTGGAGCGTGGCTCTCCATCTACCAGGCGTATCGACTCATCGGAGGGCGATAACATTTCTAGCATCAAGACTCGATCGCGAAGCGCTAGTGCCTCTACCAAAGATCTGGATTTAGCAAACACTAGTAGTCGGGTGCTGAATGTAAAACGATCGGTTACGGATACGTCGCCCAAGAAGAACACCCCGCGCAAAACGTCGACAGCTTCGAAGAGTAGTACAGTAACGGGACGATCGAAGACACGGTTAGGGTCTAGCAAAGACTTCGGTCATCCTGCCACTCGCTCTGTAGAGCCAACCGCTAGCAGCCATCAGCCCGAAGGTGACCCTCCATGGGTTCTTGAGTGCTACAAGCCAGACCCACGCCTGCCGCCTGACCAGCAGCTTCTACCGACCGTAGCCAAACGCCTGCGTCAAGAACAATGGGAGAAGGAGGGGAAGTTTGGTGATACTTATGACAAGGAGTTCCGCCCTCTGAATGGCCACGAGTTCCCACCACAACATCAGGAACGAGAAGCTGCAAACCATGACGATGAGGACCCAGCGCCAACAGGAGATTGGCCTTTGAAATCGAGTGCGGCGAAAAGTCCTAAACAAAACTCGTACTCCACGATGCCGAAAATCTCAGACAAACCTCCTCTTAGCCCGCTTAGCCCGATGTCTCCCATAACGAGCCCGAAGATAGCCATTTCTCCACCAACAGCTCAATCGCAGGCTGCAGAACTAGTGACTCAAGCGGAGCCAGAGAAAGAGAAGCAGGCTGGCTGTGGATGCTGCATCGTCATGTAGTCTCCACACAGATCCCTTCTCTTGACCGGCTTCGGATGCGGCTGGGGGCCATGACTTCCTCACCCAAAAAAGAATTATGACTTTTACGATCATTGAATTTCTGCTCATTGTTTTAGCCTTTCCCTTTCTAATTTCGGTCATAACATACTTCAAGCTGCCAAGGCTTAGCGAATCCATGCTTTCCTTTGTAACCATTCTGCGTGGCATCGCTCGGAGATGGAAGCCTGCGAGGGCTTCAAATTAGACGCTTGACCCTTGTCATCGCTGCTTGATTGAATTGATTATATACATACAAACTTTCTCGCAGAGCGGCATTTCATCCTGGGTCATGTACGATTTCAGTTTTGGCTCAGCGCGCACATTTCTTTGCGAATTGCGTCTTCCTAAGGGACGCATCTTTGAATTTCACAACTTTCGCCCTGCGCAGCATTTGGCGTGGGAATAACTATCGCATACGTTTTTTTTTTTTTTCTTGGCGGCGAGATTTATGTTTTCGGCATATTTGGCGCCCAAACTACCCCCGGGGGGAAGAGTAAATTTTGGCTTCGTTCTTCCCAAATGTTACATTCTTGTTCCATTCTTCGTAATACATTTTTTTTGCGTTGTAGCAAGCCCGGAGAACAAGCGAAGGGGCTTCTGGTGCATTGCAACGCCTTTGTGAAAATATTTATTGAAGTCTCGTGTGTATAGATACCCCTGTTGGTAGGATAACTTCCATCCAAGGACGGAACAAGTAGATTCACAAATCCTAAATAAACCTATTACTTTCTTTGCTTTGAAATCAGGAAATGATGATTATTGAGATATGCTAGCTATCTAGTACCTCTACTACCTAATCCACCGAGGAAAAACCCTGTAACAGGAGGAAAACCTCGGTGCTACCTTTAGTTATCGGACCGGGTCTTAGTCGGTCCCGGTCTGTGTCCTGCCATAAAATAGTTACAGGTGCACTGCCGCACTACGGAGTCAGCCTGCGGTGGCTTTCTTAGATATATAGGTGTAGGCAGGTTGGAGCAATTGCTTCTATATCGAGGCTATTTAGGTCGGTAGCGCCCCGGTGCCGCTCTGGGAACTCACTCTGGGAACTCACTCTGGGAACTCACTCTGGAAACTCACTCTGGAAACTCACTCTGGAAACTCACTCTGGAAACTCACTCTGGAAACTCACTCTGGGTTCGCCCTGTCCAGGGGGGTTGGTTGTAAACTAAATAGATCGGGGCGATCGGTCTAAAGTGAGGCTGCCCGGGCCGGTAGCTCCCCAATGCCGTTCGGGGCTGCTCACTTCTGTGTCAGCTCTGCCGTTCTATCCGGGGTCTTCGTTACAGATCTGAGCGGTCGGTCTGCATTGAGGTTGTCCGGAACCGGCAATGACAAATAATAATGTATGGTCTGCAGTTTTCCCTGGCTATTACATTGTCGATGACGATGTGGCGCGTTATATCTGTGAAATCCAGTTGCAAGGCGCCAGAAGTGGTAATAGGTGCCGTTGGCGTATCGTTATAAATATGGATACGGCTGTTTCAATCATAGAGACGTGTTTTAATTTGTGCTCGTTGCTCCTGTTCTAAATATCGCGAAGTAAGGCCCGTAGCCGTTCAATATATTCGAATCCTGAACCATAAAGAAAGATGGTTCACCAACACGGCGACCACCATGCCATTCCTCATCAGCATCGCATCCACAAGTAAGTTGATTTCAACCTGCCTTCGTTTGCTGTCCCTAGTCTTCCAACCGCCCAGCGAATGGCCGGCTAATGGTTGTTCAGACCTGGCGCCTGGCTGCCTGCTGACCACCGAGTCCACCATAAATACCTCGCCAACATAAACAAGCATGTTGACTCCCACAAAGGCGAGAAGTTTACGCCCGCGATTCGAGAGTTCCAGCAGCTTATAGAGGGAAATTCCCGCATCTATATGTACTTTGAGCAAATGTTTGACGAGATCCCGCGGAAGCATCCTTATTGGAAGGATCCAACAGGGACGAAGCAGGTTCGCAACTATCAACATATGCTTCAGGTGTTGAATCACATCGTTACGAGGGCGCCAGAATGGACACAGGCTGCAGAAAGTGCGGGTGTGGTGGGAGTTCCGATGTGTGCAATTTTTGATTATCCCATGGCTACGCCGAGGTATGTTTTCGATTGATCTTTCTAGTTGGAATGAAGAGATGTGCGTCGCGTCCTGGAACATTGTACTAAGTCCGCGGCAGTGGGCATGCAGCGTTCCTGGATCCCGATGTGAACAAGGCCTTGAAGAAGGTATTAAATGAGTGGGGGAAGTACTTGCAGGTAAGAATCACAGAGACAAATGATATGTTCAAGTTGGCATGGTGAAGATCTAATGTGGTGTTGAGTAGACGCCTGAGTCTGCTGCCGCCCTGGGCAAACATCCCACGGGCTGGTTCGGAGAGACTGGCCTTAAGGACATGATGCAAGTTGCGAATGCGCCATACCACTCGAGCATGAGATTCGAAGAAATATTTGTGTGTGACCCCAACGCCGAGTACATGGGATACAAATCCTGGGACGGTAAGCGAAACCAATGTCCTTGCTACAGTTGTGCAGGAAGAGAAAAGATAAAAAGCAGAAACAAACGAGCCAAACGAGCCAAACAAAACAATGCGCTGAACTGTGCTCAGATTTCTTCACCCGTCGAGTTCACGACTCTGCTCGGCCAGTCGCCTCACCAGATGACGATAGTGTCATCGCCAACCCATGCGAATCCAAGGTTTTCAACATCGAGCATGGCGTCAAGCTCCGCGACAAGTTCTTCGCAAAGGGCCAGCCCTACTCTCTTCTCGACATGCTGGCCCATGATCCGTTGGCCCATGAATTTGCTGGGGGAACAGTCTACCAGGCGTTCTTGTCCGCATTGTCCTACCACCGCTGGCACTCGCCTGTCTCAGGGACCGTGAGGAGAGCATTTGTGGAGGATGGCACATACTTTAGCGAGCCGCTTTTTGAAGGTGTAGGGGACCCGAGAGTCGACATGATTGACACGAGGGGCATTACTGTCGCGCAGGGGTATCTGTCTGCACTAGCGACGAGGGCAATCATCATTTTGGAGGCCAACAATTCTGCCATTGGGTTGGTGGCATTTGTGGGAATTGGCATGGATGAGGTCTCGTCATGCGAGATTACGGTGAAGGAGGGACAGCATTTGAAGAAGGGTGAGGATTTGGGCATGTTCCACTTTGGAGGCTCGAGTCAATGCTTGATATTCAAAAAGGGACTGAAGTTGGAGGACTTGCCCAAGGTTGGGAGGGAGGCGAACGTACCTGTGAGGGGAAAACTTGCTGTTGTGAGAACATAGGACCAGTGGGAATAATTCTTTTTTTTTTCATTAGTATTGCAATAGGCCGAGATTGTTTTTATCAGGCGTGGACGAGCTGTCATGTAACCTGAAGCACAAGATCTAACGCGGTTATTTCGGAGTTGATGCCACACCACGGAAGCAAAAGATTTCGCATCTAGATTCAAAATCAATCTTTTCACTGAAAATCTATAGATTTGAAGATTTTATAAAATTGCTAGTTGTCAATGACAATCATTCCTCATTTCTTGGCATCAGCCGCCATCCCCTTCTGCACCCAAGCCCTCGAAGCGCTAGCCCGGGCGTCAAGCTCCTCCTCGGTCAGCTTGGCGTTCTCAAAAGCAGTATGCGGAATGGGGACATGGCGGCCCTTCTCGAAGCCAGGACGCGCCAGCAGCTTGAAAAGCCACTTCTTGAGGTCGGGGAACTCCTGAAGCGAGATGCCGATCCAGGCTATCCGAACGCATTAGTATGGCGTAGAATGAAGAAGGTGCTTCGAGCGTTCAAGTATCATGACTCACAGTGACCAGCGACCCATCCCCAGCATGCAATATCGGCGATGGTCACGCGGTCACCGACCAGGTATCCATGAGGCGATTTGGCGAGATGATCGTTCATGGTGCGGTAGAGACGCCGAGTCTCGTTTATGTAGCGATCTATGCCATACTGGATCTTTTCAGGCGCGTATCCTGGCTACGTTTTAGTACATGCCTCCTCTGCCCCATATCGCGCGCGGGGCGAGTCACGAAGAAAATCCATCCCGCTTTGCAATAAGGACGCCACAAACGTACTTTTGAAGTGATTTGCTTGCCCCTGCATGGGGCCTAACCCTCCCATTTGCCAGTGGAGCTTGCGTAAATTCGTCAGTTATTGATAATTTCCTTCCGTGTCTGCGTCGGCACGGAACAAAACAAAACAGAAATGCTGGATACGGGAAATGTAGCTCTCACTTACCCAGCTCGTGACTTCCCAGTGCTCGGCAGAACCGCGAGGATATGAGATCTTGTGATCCTTATCGTATCGATCAACAAGGTACTCGAGGATAGCGCCGCTCTCGAAGACGCGAATCTTCTTGCCATCGGGCAGCTTGTCTGTTATGGCAGGGAGACGACCATTGGGGTTGATTTCCAGAAACCAGGGCTCCTTCTGCTCGTTCTCCATCATTTTCAAGGCATAGACCTGGAGACACTAGTTAAAAAGACTACAATCTACTATATCCGCGCTCTTGGCCTCTCCCCACTCCTGCTTGAAGAGGGCCACAGAAGATGAATCACTCACCTCGTACTGAAGACCAAGCTCCTCTAGTGCAATCGACGCCTTGATTCCATTAGGCGTCTGTCCTGTGTAGAGAGTGATATCTGTCTTCATAGCCATGTTGACGATTTGTTTTCGCAGGTGCGCCAGCCGAGTTGTTATGTCACGACGGGGATGGAAACTGATACAGCTTAGGAAAGGTAGTAGGAGCCAGTGCCTCGAATATATACTTCGTACGGGATAGGATACGCAGGAACAGCAGCTTTCATCCAACTTATGTTTCTGGCAGGATTGCTGAATTAGAAATGCTTGGCTTGGTAATGTCGTGATGTGCGGCGTTATTGATGCTCTTCGTATCCGGCTTGCTTATAAATGGAAGCCAGAGCTTTCCATGATGGCGCATCACGTCAACGACCCACATCCTGCTATACTTTATTCAGCGCATGAGGGGGAGGGTACTCCGTACGCGAGGTCCCAAACAGATAGCTGGGATGTATTGCTGCGCTGGCGAGCGTTTTGATTTGTAAAAATGCTGCCCCGCTCGGTGGGGTGTACAGTAAATCTCAGGTCCAGACCATGTGTGCATTGGTCCAGAGTGGAGCCAGAGCGGGTGTAGATTTAGGCAGAATGGCATATGCCCAGCATATGCTGAGCATATGCTAAGCACACAGTATTAATTTCTAAGCAAGAGATCTAGACTCTATAGAGCGCGCATTTTTATAGCACTATAAGCCTAGATATTAGTGCACTATACTATATATTAGTGTATATACTACTAAATATAAAAATGTTTATTCGCACTAATACACTGTGCATTTAGCATATGCTAGGTATATGCCCAGCATATGCCAAATGCTTCACCGCCTGCGAAAAATACACCCTTTTTGGCTCCACCCTGGACCAATGCACACATGGTCTGGACCTGAGATTTACTGGAACCCCCGCTCGGTGTTAGGTCCCTGGAAGATGACTGAGCTGGGAGAAGGGATTTGGATGAGACGTGGCGTTGGCTTCACGAGATAGCGATACGAAAGATCTTTATGGATTCTACAGCTATGTATATATTTATGAATAACGCCCGAGAGGGCAACGCAAAGGCGAGAAAGCTTCCGTAGCTCAGTTGGTTAGAGCTTCGTACTAATAACCGTTAGTGATGCGGAGGCCGCAGGTTCAAGCCCTGCCGGGAGCAAAGTCGTTCCACGATGCTTTCAAGCCTGGTTCTCTTTTTGCCGTCCAATTGAGTCGGATGGCTTGCTGATTTTTAGAGTTAGATAGTCGTCACTAGCATCTGCAGTACAAACTTGACCGGATACATAAAGCTTCGCAAGGAGACTTCCGTCCTTAGTCCTGTTTGTATTTAGGTTAATCAGCTCAGGTCGATATCAATTTCTTTGTGCTCCGCATCAAGAGTTGTGCTGCGTCGGAGAATTACGTAACCATTGCGCTTACTATGTATGTATGTATGCATGTGGTTGTCCAATTTTCCCGAATTATTCTCGCGTACATGTTTGCTGATGATGGCTGAAAACTTACTCGTCCTAGCAAGGTTACACTGGCTCCCTGGTTAATACGCATATCGGACCAACGACAGATTTCCACGCTCATTTCCGAGACAAGAGAAGATGAGACGTCTGTGGAAGCATGACTGTCGGCTGTGGCTCTAGAGACAGCCCGGCTATCTTGTGTCTTGATTATATTTACGAGCCGCTCTTGTCAAACACGCACGTCCGCCGACGACTGCAGCCGCAATGGTGTATGCATTGATAAAGCTCATTGTTGCTGTGACTCAGGATGGGACGGCGGTGACTGCGGTATTCTTGATGTCCGACCATCCAAGCAAACACAGGGCACACTATCTTGGTGCTCCAGCATCGTGAAAGAGCCGGTTCATCATGAGCTCTATCGGCTCAATGCATTGCCGGCTTGAACATTGGGCGCCCTACGGTCGCGTCACCCGTGCAGACAGAGAGAATGGCTCATTTACCATGTTGGCGGCCATACTTCCGTCCAAGAGATCTACCAGACTGGGTGAGCACTTCACTTGTGGACTTGGAAATGCAAACAATGGCGAGAGCAGCATTTTAGTCATATCAAGTCGAAATTTGAGAATGTGGAAATTCACAAGTCAAGTCTTTGAAGGCAATGACGACGAAAACTGGGACACAGATTTGATGAGTCCCTCTGCTTTCCTGCTCCATCGCAAGGGCCATTGTATCAGACATAGGCAGACGGGGCATGCCAACTCAACGATGCTTCTTGCCCGTTGTAGCTTCGTCTGCAGCTGTACGAAAAACGAGCAGATCAGACTGGCGATCTTGACAAAGGGTCATCATGGTTACCATCAGAGGATGCGATCAGACCTCACTTTTCGAACCACCACAATCAGGACCCCTTCATCGGGCGCGACAGACGGGGCCACCTCCATTATGTTATTGCATGTATTAGAGTCCGATGGAGTGTTTGAAGATGGACCAGACGTAGGAAGACATGCATGGGCTTAGTACAAAAGACTATGTATGGATGGACTTTCGGCAGCAGGACTCGGCTTTCAGTGTGGAAGTACCATAATATGCCGGAAGAAAGATCGACTGTTACAGAAGAGAAAAGAAAGGCCACAGCTGTTCTTTTTAGGGCGGGACCTGACACCTTTGTCCATGAAAAGAGAAATGCAACTAAAAGGAAAATCCGACAAGCTGCACCATTATCGAGCCTATTGGGGATGCTTGTGTTCACGCGCGAGGATCCTGATCTCATTAGGAGTGCTTTCAAAGAGGGATTTACCTCCACGCCAAATTGGAATCGAGTCAAATGAACAAATGTCTTATTTTCTATATGTACGGTTGAAGATATGTACGACATGCCGGTCATCAGGTTGATTGAGATTTGAATTCATTTTGGCCTTATATCTTCTCAAAGACGTGGACTGAAAAGGACTGCCAATCACTGTTTGCCCTCGCCATGTTCTCCTGTTCATGGCAGTCCAAGGAAGTACTCGAGCATAGCCGGATAGACGGGCGTTCCCAGTCCACTGACGGGGTCCCAGCCCTTGACACAAGAGAAACCGGTGTTGCCACAAGCGCTGGGATTGCCATCACCATCGGGACCACCCTTAGCTTGGTTACCGACGGTGATATCTGTGAACATGGAAGGGTTCTTGTACAGGGCAGGATTGGCAAAGCCAATAGGTTTCTTGCCCGCTTTGATGCGCTCCTCGTTGATTCTGGTGAAAATGGATGCGACGAGTGGACATGCCATGGAGGTGCCTCCTGATGTGCCGGACTCACCATTTACGACAACGACGCCATTGTCGCCGAGCGCAGCAACATCGGGGTAGCCACGACCTGCTCGGTTGTATATGCCGCCATTGTTGGGAATGTTCCCATCCGAGGTGGCGTAGGACGGGTAGAGGGGATTGTGCTGAGTGAGGTAGGTAGAGACGGCGCTCTTTTGGTAGTCTGGAGTCGTCCAGATGTTGCTGAAACCACCGCCCGATGAGAAGCTCTGGGTGGCGACCTCCTCACCGGTCGCCAACAGGACGGTAGATCCAACTGCGGTCACATAGGGGCAGGAAGCCGGCTCACCCGGGGTGAAGATGTTATGCAAGGGACCGAGACAAAGACCGCTTCGTCGGGCAACGCCGTCATCGCCTGAAGCGAACACGATGGATGTTCCCTGGAGCCCTAGTTTCATGAACTCGTTGCATTGTCGCTGTTGCAGTTGGTCAATCAAACTGCTTTTACTTACGCAGATCTTATCATCATCTTGGTACGTACCTTGAGGTAGTCGACTGGGTAGTCGGCTTCAGCGGTGCCGTAAGAGAAGGAGATGACATTGGCGGGTGTAAATGTACCGCACATCTCGTTTGGTGTCGTTCCGTCGATAGTAGAGTTGTCACCACCCCCGGAGGTGCAGTAGCTACCGTCGACGGCGTCCAGGAATGTGTCGAAGATGTCATTGTTCTGCGTTTGAGTCTCGTACAGCTCAGTCTGCTGAGGATAGATGATGGGGATTGCAATTTCGAAATCCAGATCAGACTCGCCGCCGGCATCGGATTGGTTAACAGGGGCAACAGCGCCGTCAATGAGATCAACCTTGGGTCCAGTTCCCTGGGGAATCCTTGTGTCAAACATGGTGTAGAATTGATTCAAGTCTTGCTGCGAGTATACATCCACGTATAGTTCGTAGATGCCCATGCGGTTGGAAGGGTCAGACAGCGTGCCGAGAGGAATTTTGTACTGAGATTTAATGCAGGGAGGTGTGATGTACTCGGCGCAGTCATCTGTGGCATCTGGGATAACCGTGTCAGCCAACATGTGCTTTCTTGTATCTCGCCACTAAAGATTCGTCCATGATTAACGTACTGGGATTAGCGGCGAGGAACTTGACGACCTGCTCGGGAAGAGGTACAACAGGGCGAAGAATGCGACCATTTCTCTTGGAAAGCCTTGCGGGCTGGGAGGTTTTAGACATCGCCACACCTGGGATGATGAAATCAACGACCTCAGAGACCTCCTGAGGTAAAGAGTACTCGTCTGTTCCAAGATGAGCGTTTCTTGCCACAACATGATCATACATGTGGTACTTGGTGTGCAGGATCGACTCCAGTTGGCCGACGGTAGCATGGAAGTCAATCCATCCCTTGCTCTGGGGTGACGTGATCTTGTCTGGAGAGACACCAGACTTGACAAGCCAGTTCTTGACGGTGGAAATGGACTTCTCATCTGGGGCAAAGAGCTCAATAACTTGCTCTCTGGAGTAGTGTTGACCATACTTTGCCGAGTCAGGATCAGACCTGTGCCAAGATTAGCTTCTGATAGCTCTTGCTCAGAACCCTTCCCCCCAAGTAGAGAACTCACACTTCAAGCAGATAGTCCATGCCATTATCCAGGTTCTTCTGCTTCAATGCAATGCGAACGGGGACTTGAGTATCAGCATTGGCTGCTTCACGCTTGGTCCATCGTCCACTCGAGACATCACGCTTTTCATGAACAATGTGAGAGCCCGTTGGCACTGCGATGGCTCCGGCGAATAGGCCGTTGAGGATAACAAAACTGATCTTCATTGTAAAAGATGTCCACAATCTAGTATCAATGGAACCTTGAATGTGAAGACCGAGGATGTCCGTCATTAAACATGTCATTCATCTGGAGGAGGAAGCGACGTCTTTTATACCAAGTTCGTGGTTTATGAAAGGCTCTCCTATTTTTGCATTATCCAACATTATCATCGTCTTGGGTGAATTACACATGCACTTCATAAAATCGTCCTTTGCTCCTGTGACCGACCTGAACTCACGTCCCGGTTGGCGATACGAGAGTGTCTCCACGAGAAGGAAGCCAAAGACTGGGTACGGGGCCAAAAGAGACGCATCGTCTTAATGGACCTTCTAAGTCTGATCAAGATATATCTAAACAGTTTCTAGCTTCCGTCTTTGGCTAGTACTCTTTCATCATGCTAGACTAGTCTGTAGGCACTCGTATTACAAATGGAAAGTTGGGCCACATATCAATCAAGCTTGATCACAACTTCTGCAGCCTTCGCACATTTGGCCGACGATGATAGGTTTCTTTTTATCAAGAAACAAGTCTTGTGGAGGGCATTAAGCACCATTGATAGATATCATGATAGATAGAGTCCAGCGCAATGGTGTAAAATTCCCACGGGCACCCACCCATTCGCGAGGGCCGGTTTGGCATCCCAGGGTCCTTATTAGGTAGAAAGAAGAGAACCGCAAGTACCTGTTATCGGAGAGATAGGTAGGTACCTAAAGACTATCTTGTACAACAGGTCGAAGTTAATAGGTCGGACGGATACTGAACGGCGCTTAATCGTGGTATATATAGCCTTTTACGAATTACTGCACAGCTCTATAACTTTATAAATGTTGCTACATAGTATAGCATATCGTTACATACTAATTCTAAGCTATGTACCATGTCTACAGCAGCTTTTATGTCTGTAGTTCTTGAAGCAGGTACCCAAACAAATATCCGTGAGGACCTGTAGCTTGGGCAGCACAATGACAGGTGCTCACAGGTACTCGTGAAAGAATACAGGTACCTATTTTCCCATCTTAGCCCAGAGCTACGTCTACTCAGTTACGGGACACGTCACTGATACTGGGCTAGGGTTGTGCGCGTAAGTATAAAGGCCTAGGGATGGTAGCTGAAGCAACATGGCATGCGATTAAGTTGAAGCGCACCATTTGACCGTCAGGCACGAGCAGCGGCCGGCAAAGGAACGGGCATGATTGTGCCTGACCGGTCTTCAGCTACATAAGACGCCATGAACTAGCCTACACGTGAGGTGACCTATTTGGGAATGTGGTCTTGCGATCGGCAGACTTTACTTGCCAACCACCGCATCTCCGCCGAGGACTAGAGCGAGCTTCGGAAGATGGGCATTATGAATGGGATTCGTGATCATTACGCTCGTCGCCGAGTCTGGCTAAAGGGAGTGCTGATCATTGTGTGGAAGCCATTGCATCTATCATCGGCACTAGTTGAGGGGCCGAAAAAAGATAAAGCTGCGAAAGCATCGCAAGGCTCACTTGCTTAGTCTGGCTTTTCCTATCAGCCAGAAGAACTATTGTTCGTATAAAAAGTTGAGCGAATAAAAATCGAACAGGAGGTTGATGTGAACCGCTTCTCTGTATCTTCCGAAACGACGGTTCTGGCAAGAACAATAGTGTCGATATAGAGTAGCACAAAGGCACCTACAAGTCATCGGACGTGCTTGTAAGGTTGATGGCATTGGTATATCACGATGCCAAACTCCGATACTCTCGAGCCGAGCGTGGCGCCGGGATAGCCAAGCTCGGCAATGCCCTCAGACTGACAGCCGGATTCGAAGCCCCAAGCTTGTTCAACTCAGTCGAAATTAGGAAGGTGCCCGGATAAGACGGAATATAGCGCGTAATGCTCATGATAACGTGATATGGTTTATGGTTTGGACCGAGGCTACAGCCTAGCCTGTTCAAGCAAGTACATGGGCAATTGCCCAGCCGCGACGACCAGGACGCTTCCACGGTCCATACTGCATTGCACCAATCCCACCAATCCCACCAATCCCTGGTTTGGACGATGCCGGATAGCCGGTCAAAGAAGTGCCTGCCATGCCGGGTCAAGTTGATCGTCGGGTTCAAGCACGCGTAGGCCTGCTGGCACAGACGCGGCACGTTGATCGGATCGTGGTGTCTCGTCATTGTTTCCTGGTCCTCCGCCTCCTCCTTTATGGCCCGGCAAGCAAGCTCGGGTAGAACCAGTCTTATGATAAGATTAAATATATCGGCCAATTCGCTTATCGCACTCTCCGCTGTAAACGCGTTTCCGCTTTGTCGAGACCCGTCACTTTTTGAGCGGTCGCTGGGAGACGACGCTGACTGTCGACGGCAACGAGGCGCGGCTGAAGTTGCAACGTCCTAGAGTTAGTTGCTGGTCTCGAAGCCTTTGCATCTGTCATGGCCATCAGCGTGCAGCATGAAGCCTTGTGCCTGTGGGTAACTACCGAGGGGGCAAGGGGGGTTGGGTTGGTTGAGTGACGATGTTGGAGTCCCAGTCATGGCGCAGAACAAAATATGTGCGTTGCGTCGCTTGCAAGCGTCGAGTTTGCATTCGTTCCTGAAACAACTTTACACAATGCAAGATGCAAACTTGTCGAGAGTGCTTCCAATTTGCCATGCGCCATTTGATCTCCATCAACGTTGTAGACCCACCAGACACCATCACTCGATTTTCTGCACCATAACTATCTCGTGGACAGTCATGTACGTGTCCCAACAACGCTGTCCCCTTCGCCATCTCCGTCTGCATCCTTGTAGACATCCCTCCAGCTTCCAAGGGCCGTCCTCCGCGTGAAGAGCGTCCTACCCATGGCAGCAAACGACTTCCAAAGCTGGTGGCAGTCCAGATCACCGCCTTCATCCCACGCAGCGCTCAAGGACTCCGTCATCCCCTCGCTGCTCCAAAGCATAGCGGACATCGGCAAGATCCTCCGTCGCTTTCATCATGTCTGTCCCGCGGGCACAGCCAACGCCTTCGGAGACGACCAGCTCAATGTCGACGTGGTCGCCGAGAATCTCATCCGCGACTCGCTTGCCAAGTGCCCTGCCGTCGTAACAGCCAGTAGCGAAGAAGATCCAGTCGAGAAACAAGTAGGAACGGACAGCACAGCCGAATCCACCGAGCACTATACTGTCGCATTCGATCCCTTGGACGGGAGTTCCATCATTGCCCCCAACTGGTGTGTCGGCACCGTCGTCGGGATCTGGGAAGGAGACTCAGCTCTGGCACAACTCCCATCTCAGAAACAAGTTGCCGCGATCCTGGGCGTCTACGGTCCCCGAACCACCGCCATCGTGGCTGTGCGTATCCCAGGCATGGAATCAACCTTGCTTTGAGATAGGCTTAGGCGAGCATGGTGTGCAATGCAAGACTGTCAGCTACTCCGAGAATCTATACGACTGTCATCACTCCCCTTCAAGGCTCGCTACTTTGCGCCAGCGAATCTGCGCGCCGCGGCAGAGGATGCAAAGTACATGAATCTGGTGACGCATTACATACAGAACAAGTGCACCCTACGATACAGCGGAGGACTGGTTCCAGACGTGGTGCGTTACCGCGCTACCGTTACTGTTGACGTGACTTGCAGCAAACAGGTGTTTTGCAAGTCGACGAGGTGTCGAATTGGCATAGACTTCGCGCGGGGCGATTGCTGCAGGAGAGACCTGGTTGCCGCTCATATCCAAGGATGCCTTCAAAAGTCTGGCCAAGTTCACGATTTGCAACGAATCCATGCCGGCATGGAAGAAGTCCGTGTCGGCATCGATTTGTGTCACTTTCATCTTGTCACTAAGCAAAGCCAACCACGATTTCAGCACAGACTCTTGGGAGCTCACGTCTAAAGCCTCAATGTCCACATGACCAATCACACCATCTTCAATGGTGACCGGGTTGAGCTTATCTCCGTTAGAGAACACGAGAATTTTATCAGCGCGGCCCTGGTACATCCAGTGATCCTCCAGCGTAGGGTGTGGCTTGAACAGATTGCCAGTACGCCATTCATCAAGGTCCGGGAAGTTGTAGAACACAGGCTGGTCGAGCGGATCGTGGGGTCTTTACGGCGGATCACCATTTCATAAGTCCCATCTACCTGGTCATGAACCTTCCATTCTACCCCCATAAGCTCACCTATCGAGCACGCAGTAACTACTGTCAGTTTCTGTAGGATTTTTGAACGAACAAGACAGCTACAAGGGTCCTGAAGATGGCGGTCAGCACAGCTTTGCGATACCGGCCCTCAACATGTTGGAAATACGGGTTACACTGACTCTGTTGTTCCGAGAATATTAATTTTCCACACCGTCTTGACATCATCGAGGCGTCTTTTCGTGCATCAATAATGCAGAGCCACACACATGGGGATGGAACCTATCCCGCTACCCGCCTGATCTGATGATACGTTATGCGATGTGATTCGGCGTGCGTACGGCAATGATTGCCCACCACATTATGCGCCAATTTTGCATATCGTCATAATCGTTTGATTCCTTTGTCACCGCTTGCTGCGGAATTAGGTCTGGAAATGCTCTGCTTGGACCTAGGATGAGATTGCCTGCCGCCGTCACAAACTATTTAAATAAATCCCCGACGCACTCCGACCGTCACCGCCCGAGCCGAGACTCAAACTTGGTATACTAGATCGACCGTATTATACAACAAAAAAATAAAAAAGATGGAAGGAGAGAAAGAGAGCGAACAACTTGCTCCCTCCCATTGCAATAGCATGGCCGATACATCATCCCCATCGCCCTTCCCAGTAACCAACCAGATCGACATTTTCAACATGGCCAAGCTTTCGCCCTCGTTACAAACCCTGATCATCGCGCCATCTGCGCGGCCCGGTCCCGTACCAGCCTCGGCAACCGTGCGGGATGTCTACCAGTCGATTGCGCGGGACGCAGCGGAGCGCAAGCTCGGAGCGAGGTCATGGGTAGCGATATCAGTACGTCTGTCACTTTTTTCCCTTTTCGCGCATTTTCAGTCGTAAGGTGTTTTGCACCTAATCGACTAATTTTTTTGTTGGGTAATCCGGTTTCAGACCGCGGCTACATTCACCCTCAATTCGCCGGGTTCGCTCCCGATTCTACACGACGTTGCGTCCAGGAGCCAGGACCGACCGTCGAGCGTCGAAGTGGCCGAATTGATGCGGGAGGTGGGCTTGAAGTGCATTAGCTACATTGGCATTCCTCGGGCGGTTATCTGCTTGACGGCGTTTTACGCCGCCCTGCCAGAGGACGTGACGTCCAAGCTGGAGACAAGGCCCTCGCGGACGCCCACGACACACAACTTGGGCGATATCTCGACGAGGGGCCACCGACTGTTTGAATCGATCTGTGCGCCGTTCACGAACGAGGTAGATGAGGAGCTGGGTCGCGCGCATCCCGATTTGCTCGTCCACGCAAAGAACAGCCATTATGGACCGTTGCTCACTGATCCGCCGGCTGGGGAGCGCGGCACGCTCGCGAACGTAGGCAGGGTTTTGACGTCAATGGTGGCGGTTGTTTGTTTGCGCGCCCAGACGAGCGTTGGACTGTTGCTGTCGGGGCATGTTTTTGGCTTGAGGAAGGCGTATGAGGACGGTACGTACAAGGCTGATGAGCCCTCGGAGAGCGAGGAGGCGGTAGCATGGCTTGTGAGCGATGAAGGAATCGGGTGGATTTTGAACACTGTCGATAAGATCTCCGAGTCTTTGGGAGGCAGTAATTTTGGCCGTGGGCAGCGGGAGTCAAAGTTGTAAATGTACATGGTTGTGAGCATGGCGAATTCGGTCCTGATTGTACTGGGCCGACTTTATTAAATTACAAACGGTGAACGATGCTGATCATCATTTCCACATTGCGAGAAACGTATGCGTCGAATCGTTGACCGCGCAAACTGTTCTGGTCTCTTGCTTCCAGTACGCTATGACTTTGAAACGCTACAAACTATGCTCTCCAGACTTTTTATTTTTATTTTTATTTTTATTTTTTTTACTCCATCGTCTCGATTTGGTCTACAATGGCAAATTTGGCATTCGTCTTGCTTTGCATCTCATGTACTGTCACCCCTGGCGCTAGCTCCGTCAGAGTCAGGCCGCCATTCATGCGGTCCACCTGGAACACACACTAAGTCATCAAGTTAACATGAGGTGGAGCTGAACAAAGAACGCAAGTCGCACTTGGGGAGGAAAAAAAAATAAAGGAAAGGAAGGGAAAGACAAGGGAAGGGAAAGACAAGGGAAGGGAAAGACAAGGGAAGGGAAGGAAAGGACCAGGATACGTACAAGATCTGTGATGATGGTGCTGACACATCGCGCGCCGGTCAATGGCAGACCGCATTGCTCGACTATCTTGGATGAGCCGTCCTTGGCAACGTGTTCTGTCGCTGCCACAATTTTTGTTTTGTCCGGGTTGGCGACTAGATCCATGGCACCACCCATACCTTTGAAGATTTTACCAGGAATCATAAAATTAGCGAGGTCGCCGTTTGCGCTTACTTCAAGGGCCTGGTCAGTTCAGGTCAGCAAGGCCTGTTCGTTGACGTGTTATGAGTGGTGGATGATACGGGACGTACTCCAAGAATGGAAACATCGACATGACCTCCATGAGAGGACCAAAGGCTTTGGTTGTGTACCTGAAGACGCAATTTCCAGCTTTGTCGACTTTCCACGCTCGGATGATGGCAACATCTCCCGTCAGAGCAGGTTCCAAAAGGAACAAAGGGCCTCCGGATTCTCTTGTTTCGCGAGGCCTGCCCCGCTCAATAGTCTGGCCAGACTCGTCTACGCGGACGGGGATCTCGCCATCTTGAAGCAACGTATCTGGAACCATGTTATTTATACCCATCATTGACGCAAAAGAATGAAGAATATGGTAGAGAAGATACTTACGGGCCCCGGTGGGAGTGTAGAATGCTGGAATGCCGGCTCCTCCGGCGCGTAATCTTTCGGCAAGTGTTCCTTGGGGACAGAGCTCAATGGCCCAAACCACCGCTGAGATACTTCTTCTCCAAAGCTTTGTTGTTTCCAAGATACGACAAAATAAGATTGTCGACTTGTCTAGCCTTGGTAAGAATGGATAAGCCCCCTTTGCCTTCTAGGCCAGCATTATTGGACACCGCGGTCAGCGAATGAAGAGACTCGGGTCCACGACGATGGAGTGCCTCGGTCAGTGTTTTTGCGTTGCAAAAAGTTGGTATGAATTACTCGGGTGTTGATGATAAGTGGGATGACGGTACGGAGAAAGCGTACCTGCTACACCGCAAAGACCGAAACCTGCACTGAGAATAGTTGATCCGCTTTTGACATCTGCAACGGCATCATCTGCCGTGCCGTACACCTTAGAGTATTCTGCGTGCGGCTGGGAGAATCGTATGGACGTTGTGATGAATGTGCGACATGTACCCTTGACTTGGGACGGAGAAGCTGCGGCGGCGATGGAGCATGCGAGCCTGGTAAGCCGTCGACCTATTGAGGGCTTTATAGAGGCCCTAAGGGTAGACATGGCTGCAGCAAGGGAATTAGACAACAATAAGGTTTTGAAGACGCCTCGATTTGCACACGAAAAGGGAACAGGATGGCAATGAGGACAAAGAAAGTCTGAAGAAGAAAGAGACCGAAATTTCAGGTCAAAGTCTAAATAAAATGAGACACTGAAATTGAGAAAAGACATTAAGGGGTCCTATGCGGAAACAATAAAATAAAATAAACGAATAATATATCCTTCCATGAGGAGGACGAAGATAGCCGAAACGACTACATGTCGTCACTATGGGGCCCTCGACTGGTGGGTCAGACCTTTTGACAGCTCCGTAGATCCGGATCCGGACTCGGCGCGGAGGTTAACTTAGGTAGTTCTGCCGGAGGGAGGGCGCGGGCTACCTGCGATTTGTGCCGTGGCGAATCAGCAAGTGAGCTAACTAACACTAGTGGGGCTGAGGTACCTCAGTTTACGTGGGATCCTCAATAAAGATACAAGTCTCGGCAATTTCTGGTCGTACAAAGAGCGACACCGCAGCAAGGTTGAACAGTGCCTGCATCGGCCCGCGGCTCTTGACGGCAGTGTTGATTGATGCGGAAAATTAGCTCTAGAAGGGCGTGGTTCTCAAGGAGGTCGCTGTTATCGTCCTCACTAGGTACCTAGCTTTTCGTGGCTGTTTAGAGGTACACGCGAGGTACCGGAGGATGGGCGGGTCCCGTAACCACCAATAGTAAGTACCTACCTACTTAAAGGGATGTTTAGATGTCAATAGCTCGTTCACTAACGGCTCATTTAATTCATTCAAATTGACGTAATAATGATATTTGTACTCCTCCACACCCTCAACTCATCGCCATCGCCGCCAATCCGCAGCCAATTGACTCCTCCAGTTCGTCGCAATTGGCGGTGGTTGACAGCAGCTGACGGCAGCTGACGGCAGTTGCGGCAGTTGCGGCAAATGGGAAGGAAGCAATTGGTTGTGGTTGCGACAAATTGAAAGGCAATCGGTAGCAGGTGCACGTGTGCTTAGCCACACGTGACTCCACTACATAGCTCCACTTTGAGCTAGTCATAAATTCATAATGCCATTCTGCAAGACGGCATTCTCCGAGCCAACCACTTCCTTCGTTTGTCGCAAGTTCCCTTCTACTCTATGGTCTTAATAACTTTGCAGGAACTTGACTCACTCCCTTTCACCATGCGGAACGAGCATGGGAAACACGATTCATGGTATCACTATGAAATTGGGAAAATTTCCGAGAAGCTTCGTTGGATTGACTCTAGTCCTCATTTTCCAGCACTGTTTCGTCACTGCGCAAAGGATACGATCAAGCAAACAGACCGCTCACAATGCGAACAATGCGAATCCCTTGGGCACAATGGAAATTCTCTCCCGATGACCCTGCCATAATTCAGGCCGAGACCACTGGCCCATGACCATGCGATAGGCTTTATATTTCCATCAACCATGACCACCAAGCTCGTTCTTGAAACAAACTAGGCTTCTTGAAGGTCCTTTCCAGTTCTCTAATCCTTGGATGGCGGCAACGGCTATGTGATGCCGAAGCACATCGATGGAAGAACCATTTCACCAGAATCAAAGCGCACATGCACCTGAGGCCTTGCGTCTAACGAAGAAGATGATTCGTGATGCAGCAGATCCGTCAACGCGTTATATCATCACGTCAGAACGAGATTGCGAAAGGTGCGGAGATTCTTGGCCGGGCCAAAAGCTCTTTCATTGCATCCGATGTCGTACAACGATATGTCTACGATGTCAGTGCCAATCAGGCTCCGGTTTTCAGTCCCACCTTCAGGATTGCGTGGCTTTTCCTAACAATTATCTCGTCGGACTACCAAAAACGACTTGTCGCAGATACCTGCAGGCGACTGCGTCATCGTCTTCTAGCCTTTTACGACCCAAATCAATGCCGTTTACTCACCTTGAAGAGCAAAGTTGGCTGCTTGGCCGCCCTGAAGAGGATGTGTTTGCACTCCTGATAGACTCGTATCGTCTCCACGCCTATGACAAGTACCAATTCCAGAGGGAAAACAAGCCAGGCAGCATTTTCGCCGGCTCAATGGATTCAGCACACGGCTTCAACAAGTACTTGTCTCTAGCAGCGACTCGCTCGTCACTGTTGCCACAGTGGTGGGCACCTACACATCACCGAACATGCGTGCGAACTGGCCTGCAACGCTCGCACTTCCATGACTTACATCTTCCTCTCAGTCAGGCGATGGTGATCAATTACTACCAGGACGCGAGTTTTCCAACGCAATTACGGATTTTTGCTGAGCAAGTCATGGGCCGTCCTGCCTTGATGTATAGCTGCACTCTCACGCTACCAGAGTTGGCGTCTTTGGAGAAGGAGTCGGGAAACACTGCTGATTTCGAGTGGAAAAGGTACAATAAAGAGTTTGCAATACAGAACTGGCCAGGCCGATTTTGACTGGAGAAAAGCTGCACGTGGACTTGATGATGCACGCATGTTGGACGATGGAACAGGACGCCCTTGCTGCGCTTGCCAACAGATTTGAGCGTGATCGGACGTAATGCTAGCTTAGCAAAGCACGATTGTTATACTTGATAAATAAGATAGCCTGAGGTGTAAATGCAATTCGTACACTTAAATCTCACAAATATTCAAATTGACAAATATCGCCCTGTGGAATTTTTGAGCGAGGTCATTACACTTGCGTGAGTACCAGTTGTTCTAGACAAGTCTCTTTACAGCTTACTTCTGATAGCGGAAGCAAAGTTGAGACTGCCAGAGAATGTAACTACATTCTCACTTATTTCCTCTCACTGTAGGTACGTACATACAACATTAATATCGAGCCTCCTAGCTACTAGCTATAAGATGGTCCCATTGCCGAGCGACCAGTAGCTTGCCGTGTCGGGCGGCTCCAAGTCTCGTATTGGAAAACACCCAGTCACTTGCAAATCGTCGTATTTTGCAAAACTTCCTGGCGATTTTTTTCTCCCATTTGCAAACACGATTTGATGGTTGGCAAAGCTTGTGAGTGGCTTCCCTGCTGTGGCCGAGCCCGGGGGGATTACTTTTTGACCAAGAATAACAAAGTACCTACGTGGATTGCTCTCCCCAATGTCCGTTAAACTAGTTCGCGGCCGCCTCTGCATCAGTTTCCCATCACAGTGTGGCCTCACACATTCGACATTATCCATTTCCATGCTACTCAGAGAGTCCCCCCCCCCTCTCCAAGACCGAAACTACAAGGAACGAGTCTGGGGGACATGCCGTGGCACGAGTACTAGGAATGCATCGGGCTTCGAAATGTCATCTTGACGAGTACCCAGTCGCAGCGTTGCATCGGGGCTGTTGCTTGATGAGTCCCCAATTCGAAAGCCCATGGCTAGGGTTGATTGTTGAGGTCGGAGAGTTCGCGAACGTTCCACACTTTATCGATACTTCACCGGCCTCAGAACAACGCACCTTGGCCGGCTCATAACCACCGGCGACGACCCAAGCTCGAATTGCTGGGCTCGGCCGTTCAAAAACTGTCTACCGTTTGATTTTGGACTCCCATCGAGCCAATTGCCTTTTTTTTTTTTCGCCACCAAGGCTTGAATTTGCGTCTGAACGTAACGGTCTCCTCTCGGCACATTTATCGAGCTGCACGTCAAGCCAAATCCGCTTGGGAAAATGTCCCTGGCTCAGCACGTAACTCAATCCCAGGGCTTCGACCATGACAAGCCATGCATCAATAGCCAGTCCTCGAGCTACGGAAACGAAGAGACTACATTGGCAGGACCTTCCGGAAAATCGGGCAAGCCGAAATGGCGTCGCATGAACTTTGCGCCGAATCGCACGACGAGCAAGGAACTCAACGCTGCTGCATACAAGATCTCGGTCACCAAACGAATCGGTATGGCTCCTCGCGATCCCTTGGCAAGATGTGCTGTGGCAGAGCTTGGCTAATGGGTCTTCAGTCCAGGTGGCAACTGGTGTTGTAGCTTGCTGGTTATCTGCTGGCATCGTCTTTGGCTTTGCTGCGCTTAAGCCTGTTTTGATCGCTCGCGGCGTCTACAGCGATCTCTGTGACGACAATGGTGCCGACAGTTTACACGGCTTGGAATCCGGCCTTGTCGTTCCTTGTGACAAGCAGGACCTGCGTCTGAACCTCTTCTTCGTGGTAGCGTCAGTCACTGCCAACGTGACGTCGCTTTTGGCTGGCTCTGCTCTCGACAGATACGGTCGGCGCGCCTGCTGGGTCTTTGCCAGCATGTCTTTGATGCTAGGCACTCTCCTCATGGGGGCGTCGTTCGCTATCCCCAGCTTCGACGCCTATCTCGTGGCGAATGTGCTCCTTTCGCTGGGCGGCACCTTCATCTTCGTCCCCAGTTTCCAGCTGGCAAACGCTCTCCCGAAATATTCAGGCACCGTCGTCGCCTTAGTCACCGGGGCGTTCGATGCCTCGGCCGCCGTCTTCCTTCTCTACCGTCTGATCTACGAAGCAACGGACGGCCGGTTCACTCTCGAAATGTTTTTCTTCGGTTACACTCTCGTCCCCGTGCTCTTCATCATCGCCGAGTTCGCCTACATGCCGCCGCGATCATATCACACGCTCTCCCAGCTGGAGCAGAAGATCGACAAGGCCATGGACGACAGCCGCGACGCCCATGAGTCTGACCAAGATATTCATGACGCTGGGGAACTGGTGAGGGTGCAGGGTTCGCGGGCAGAGCGCCGCGCGGCCAAGTTGGACCAGATTGAAAATATCACTGGTGACACCGAACATCGTGACGAGCGAAGAAAGATTGAGGAGGACCGGCAGGCTGCGAGCGGCGTGTGGGGAGTCATGCATGGTGTCCCAGCCCACAAGCAAATGCTCAGCCCTTGGTTCATGTTCATTCTGGTGTTGACGGCCCTCCAAATGCTGCGTATGAACTACTTCATCGCCACTATTCGCGCGCAGTATCGATACATGTTGGGATCGGAAGACTCCGCTGCGGAAATCAATCATTTCTTTGACGTCGCATTACCTGTCGGAGGGGTCATCACAACCCCATTCATCAGCGTTCTGCTGAACAATCTCAGCGTAGCCACGACCTTTGGTTCCCTGACTGTCCTGATTATCATCATCGGCATCCTCAACTGCCTGCCGCATCTGTGGGCGGGCTACGCTACTGTCATTGCCTTTGTCATTTTCCGACCCTTTTACTATTCGGCCATCTCGTAAGTTCCCCGCGTACCATGCACGCAAAAAAAAAAACTGTCAAGTGCGCAGCCAAGCTAAACACAATGACATAGCGACTACGCGACCAAAGTTTTCGGCTTCTCGACTTTCGGGCGTATCTACGGAATGGTAATATGCGTCTCTGGCGTAATCAGCCTTGCCCAATCGGGCCTCGACAGTCTTACCCACGAAGCTCTCCATGGCGACCCTACGCCTATTAACATTGCCTTTGCTATTTCCGGAGCGTGTGTCGGCGCTGCATTGACAATCTATGTCATGGTCCAAAGCAGCTTGCGTGCGGAGAGAGAGCGGAAGGCGCATTACTCTTCTGGGGAGAGACGGCCGCTTCTAACGGGCAACCAGAATGGGCATGGGACTTTGGGCTAATGGAGGTACGTGTATTAGTTGCCGTCCCGCTTTGCATGGGAAGGAGTTTGAAGGGGTAGGTTGTTCTCTGTTTACCCGTCTACTTTGCATAACTGGGCCGTCCATTGGATAGCGATTGGAATATCGACCATCTTCAACTTTGACAATTTAAGTCATGCTTTATGTTGGTTATTTTTGTCGTATTTGGAAGTGCTCGGTTTATATTAGATGTAGTGCTTCGGATAAAGAAATGATGATGTTGTCTTTTATAGAGTTCTGTGTCTTGGGATTGACCGTGCCGTATTAATTACGTTGCTTTGGCATCGATTTCAGCAATACCCACGGTTTACCGTCGTACCAGGACAAAGAGCGCTCCCTTATTCAAGGCAACCAACTTCAGTTGCGACCTGAAAGACTAACAGACGACGTTGACCACGACTAATATACCAGCATGGACTTTTAAGTCCCTGGCATAGTAAGCTAGGTTCATTACCAGATTCTAGTATGTATGCCTAATGGAATAGCTATAGTTTAGAAGAGGAGTGATTCTAGAATTTGCGCGCGATACAGCCTCCGGTAATGGCGGGGAGTAGGGATAGTAAATCAGTGGCAGGGACCTGCACCGGGTTGATCCTCGAGAGCCGCGCAAGACTCTGAGCTTGGCAATGCTTGCCTTCTTCCGTGGCCGAGCCCAAGTCAGTGAGCATGCCCTTGAGCCCATCTGCGACGTCGCACCCAAATGCAAAGCTTAAAATTTCTTCCTCCGTGCTCATCACCCGCTCTCCGCCCAACGTTGTATAGATTCGTTTTTAAAATCGTCGATGAAGGGATGCCGCAAGAGCTCTCTGGCCGTTTTCCTCTTCTCAGGCAACCAATGCAGCATAGAACCAGCAAAATCAAGAAATTGCTCCTTTTCTCGCCCGACAAGCTCGGTTACAGTAGCAGCAAGATTCCTTCCCTCTTCGACGAGCTCTTCTCGGACAATGCAGCCTGTCGTATGATAAATAGCTCAGGTTACTACGCAGGTCCTGACCTCGCGACTCGGAACGTACCGCTTTCGTCGAAAAAAGGCCCTCCCCAAAACTGGTTCATAGTTTCACACTCTTTTCCTTTCAAGTTGACAATGACCTCGCTGAGCTTAGCCTTACGACACATTCGCTCTCTCTTGATTAACAGGTCAGGGGGCCGTCCCAGAAGAGAGATCATCTGGGCAAGATGAACGTGTGCGTCGTATTCGCCATCTTCGCCTGCCGGGCGGTTGAACAGACTGATGTCTCCCAGGAGGTTCCACATCTGCTGCCATTTAGACTCTATGCAAATTATACAGAAAAGACGACGTGTCGGGAAGGGTGCTTTACCATTAAGCCGAGATTCCATATATCAGCACTATATGACCATGGCAAGCCGAGAAACACCTCTGGGGCGCGATACCGATGAGACTGGATGGGAGATATATGGCCGCGGTTACCAGGTAACCCAGGGAAGCAGGCATTGAAATCGGCAAGCTTGGGCATAAGCTTGCTACCTTGTAAGCCTCCGAGATCGTTGTGCGACAGATAAGTCACACGTCCATCTTCGGTCCGGATGTGCCTAGGCTGGGAGTTGACCCTGTAGTAGCGTACAAGGTCTTTTAGTACAGCAACGTTCTCGATTGTGACCATGATGTTATCATCATTTATGTCTAGCAGATCATTTAGCGACGTAAGCAAGAGCCCGTTGCAAGTCCATACCTGTGTGGATTAGACGGCACTCTGTGTGTAAATAATCCAACGCCTGGAGAAGGCAGTACATGTATGTTTTAAATAACGGAAGCACTAGTCTCTGTCTTGGCATCCTTTTCTGGAATTGGAATAAAGTCTCCCTCATAGGCTCAAACACTATGCAGGCGTGAGTCCCGAGTTGACCTTCCAGATCGAAAGCATCGATTGGTGTCCGAATATATGAGAGACCCTCATGAGAAGGATTGGAGGTAGAGATCAGATTCATCCGACCAATCTCATCAGAAGCGAATATATCCAGAGCAGATATCTTGACGCTAACGTAGCGAGGTATATGCGACTTCGCCCATCTTTTACTGAATTTTCAATATTAATATCGGGCTTTTGATAAAAGGTAGTTTTGAAATATCTCACAATTCTAGATTTTCAGCCAACCAGACAGTAGATCCGGACCCAAACCCAAGTTTTGCAATTGTCTTGAACCTTGCATCGAGAATTTGGCCAGGTTGAGTCGGATGAAAATGTTTAAGCCGATCATTGGAGAACAGCTCCTCATCGATCGGTTCACGCAGGTCATTAGCCGTCGGTCTTGGTGAAGAAATGTGTAAAGGATCGCTTCCAAACGGTCGGCATGTAAAATGCTTTCTTCAGCCATAGGAGTCGCGACTCGGTTCGGGGCGTAACAGCGTAGGTCTTCATGCTCAGGAGGTGGTTTGACGCTGCAATTTGAGAGTCATCACATCAGCCCTTCAAGCTCCTACCAACCTGATTCAGCAGACGAATCGTATCATTCTAGCACCGGTCTTGCAATGAGTCACGTCCACATTGTCACGCTCCTGTCAATCCCTTTGGGCTGGCCTAAGGCAACGAGGGAATATTAGACAACACAAGGGTTGGTAATTACCACTAACTAGTTAATGACCTGAGAGTTGTTTCCATTTTTTTTTTTTGCTGGGTTGGTTAGCATAAAAAGTGTGGGGCTTCCTGCACAGAGAACTCTCCTTAAAAGAATGAGCTTGGTTCCAACACGGTACCGACAGGGATTATGCACCAATCAAATAATGTCTCCAAGGGGCACTTCTTCTAAGTATAATTTACACAATAATAAAAGTACGAGCAGCATCTGCATTCACAAAGCAGTACAAACACCTCGGGACCTATTTATTTATTTATTTATTTGTTTGTTTGTTTGTTTGTTTGTTTATTTGTTTAAATACGCTAGCCTAGCAATAGCTAGTATCTAGCACTCCTGCCATGCTTCGGACAGGAAAACCTAGCGCAGGAGAAAAAACCTGCCCGCGGCTGTAAGCGCGATTCCGGCCCGTCTGCGGACCTTGTCTGCTCTAGGGCCGTTGTTCCTAGTGCGTAGTTGTTGTAGGGCGCGTTACATAACGTAGGCGGGGCGGGTGCGGGCTAAGCTAGGGCCGCTAGCTTATGCACCAAGATAATAGTTATACTGTAGCTAAGTCTAGGCCGGGTTGGGGCCTTGCCCACCTGGGCAGTTAGGCTCCTAGCAGTTGTATTATAGTAATTGTGGTTGCAGTTGCCCCAGTTGCCCTAGCTGCAGTAGGTCTTGCTTCCTCCTTAGGAACCCCGCTACCTATAGAAGGCGTTAAACGAGGCTCCTCTCCCTCTCCCTCTTTTTCTTCCTTCTTTTCTTCCTTTATCCCTCCTAAAAGTTGGCACTCCTTCCCGCTGGTTCTGGCCCTCCTCATCCAGCCCGTTGACGGCTTGCCTTCTGCTTGTTGCAATCCTACTTTATGCTTCCTTTGCTCTCTCTCTGCCGCGCAGCTCTGTTGTCGCAAGAGCTTCGTGACCCTTTCCTCTGTGTCCCTCCGGCCGATAATAACAACCTCTCTGCCCCGCCTCCTTCAGGCACCTCGGGACCCAGGTACCTAGGTACCTAGGTAGGTAGGTAGGTAGGTAGTCTTATATCTGCAGTACCTATGTACCCCAAGCCGACTCTGACGTGGCATACTAGAAACACTCAGGTATCTCGACTTGGCCAGCTACAAACGGTAGAGCTTCAAAGCTAAGCTTTACTCTTTGGTGCATCTTGCAATTATTCCAAAGCTTAGCAGGGGGCGCAGCTTCGTCCATTCAGTAAAGATCAATCGGCTATCACGCCGCCCTCGGGGCTGCGCCGCCGGGGGCTCGGCTCTCGCCCGCTCCACTCTGGTTACCTGGTCCACCCTTACGCGGCCATTTATAAGGGTTAAGCGTAAGCGGTCAGCCACAAAGCTTAAGCGGAATTTACCAATTGATATGGTCCGTGTACAGCAGACAACAGCTCCTGATTGGAGTGGGCCCAGAAGAGAAGGCACAAATCTCGGACACTGCTTACTTCTATTCAAATTTTCAAATATAAATTCCTTTCCTCTTGTCTTGACAAACTTTTGATTCTTTCTTTCTTTAGAATCTACAGCAGATCACCATCACAATTTTTTCGATTCAGTTTCAAAATCAAATTTCCAGAATGGCTGACAATGAGCGTCAAGTGCCCAGGATGGGGGCGTCTCGTCGTCTCCTTAACACTACCGATACGACCACTTCATCCAGATCAAGCACTCTTGTTGCTGCTTTGATGGACAACTTGACTCTGGAGGACAGGCTTGACGCCGAAGCTAGTGCCGAAACTCCCGAGGACTGTCTCAAACGCATGCCTTCCACCAAATCTGTTGTCTCAACCACTTCGTCTTTTGCAACACGCCAGCAGGCTGCTTTCAACTCTGACTCTGTCACATTCAAAGAAATCGGTACAGGCTCGGCCGGCAAGGTTTTTGAGCACCCTGGCACTATGTTTGTCTATAAGCTCAACAAGTCAGACGACCCTGCCAAGCTTTGGAATAATTACAAGATGCACCAAAGAGTAAAACTTAGCTTCGAAGCTCTACCGTTTGTAGCTGGCCAAGTCGAGATACCTGAGTGTTTCTGGTATGCCACGTCAGAGTCGGCAGCCTTCTGGGACCAAAACCTGGAAAAATTTCCATTCACACAGCAATTTCCCAAACAACGCAAGCACGTCCTTTGCATGGAACGTGTATTCCCGCTCCCTCGTCCAGTTTGCGCGGCTCTCATCGACAAGTTTTGTCCGGAACAGGGAAAGGACAGCGCCAAATCGAACGAGGAAAATAAAGACTGTCTGATTCGCCCATATCTTGGTCGACAGAAATATGGCCCTGACCCTGTCTTCTTCTCGCTTCGCAATTTCCCACTCCACGCCGACCAGATACAGGAGCTCGGTCTCGAAACCGCCGGCATAATCAATGCCATGGCCTATGCCATGGCTGTAATTCATTGGCACACTCGTATTGATGGCAACGATGTAGAGTTTGTCCTTGGAAGCCCTCCACTGACGCAGCAAATGGTTCGAGGGCGTATAGACTTGGAAACCTTAAGCCACGCTGAACCAACCAGCAGTTACGAAAAAATGACTCACTCCGGCAGAAACTTTACCAAGGGTAAGAGTTGTCTGTGGATGATCGACTTCGACTTATGCAGCGATATTTCAATGGACGATGATGGTATTGCCGGAGCAGTCAAGGCCTTCATCGAGACAAATAACTACTGTCCACGTCCAAATACTGGACGTGAATACATCGAGAAGGCATGGGTCCGTTTTGGCAATAGCTATTTGGATTGGAGTGCCAAAATTCTGGACAAGACGAATTCTTCCCAGCTAAAGGAGCTTCCACGAAAGTTTCTTGTTGGTGTTAACAACAAAAGTAGAGAAATAAGAACTCGACACAATCAGGAAAGAGAAGTGAGGAAGCAGTAAATAAGTGCCGCGACGGGCTGCGCGCTAATTGGTGGGGATGCTAGATGAGTGGGGCATCACGTGTGTTCTACAAGACGCTTGTGTAATGTAGCGATTTGTATCCTACCTACCTAGGGACCTGGTAACTAGTTCGTAGGTAAAATTGAGCGGATTAAGGTATATTTAAACCCACTATGACCCACCCGACTTCCGATACCTCACAGGTACATCTGAACAGCCACAACAGCTAGCTCTAAACGCGTTTAGTGGCATTCCTTATGCAACAGTTTTCGCGATGCCTTCTAAAGACAATAATAGTAACCCCTCTAAGAACAACACAGAACTAGAGCTATTTATCTAAATTCATAATGCTCGCAATACAGGCAATTTAAAGCCACTACGCACAGTGTGCTAGGGCCTGCAATATACCTCTTTATACATGGGGAAATTGTTAGTACTTCTATTATAGTGAGATTCGCACGTAAATCTAAGTACCAATCGTCGTGGCTAGTCCTGATTGGCCCACTAGCCAATTCCCGACCCAGGTGCTGCCTTCGCACTGCCAAAGGGATGGACGACTGCGTTTCCTCTCATGCCTCCTGTCATTCTATCGAGTATTCCGTAACTAACTACTAGCCAGCCTGTCAACGCGATGCCGCGCGTTCCCGTTCCACAACGTGAATAAGATGCACCTAATTGGGCATGCGTTGTGCCACAGACGCCGTTTGGCTGGCCGGTGTAGGCGATTGTGCGCCAGCCCGCCTGCACAACGCGAATCGCGACATAGAATAGAATACGTCGAGCATCCGACACTCGGATATGACACTGCTTGGCGATCGACCGGTCGGAATGCAAGTCACCTTGTCAAACGCAGAGCCAGCTTGTAAGATCGTGTTGTGTGACCTCCTCCGCGATGCGGCTAGCCGTAAGCAATCTCATTCACCACGGCCCACTGCCCAATTCGGCTTTCATCGCTTTCATCCTTGGAATTCTAACAATGGTTTCTCAGCAGGTGTCAATGGATCTGCTTCGTTGGGCACCGGTTCCCTGCTGGCCAGCTGCGACAGGCCGTTGATTCACGCTCCGGCGCGGTGCCAAGCAAACAAAAGCTGCTTATAGCCATGGTCCAAACGGCCATCCTGCTTCGAGGGTACCAATATTTCTCATCCCGTTCACATTCTCTTCACCTTGTCTCAAACCAAACACTCATTTCTTCCTGTACATCAAGAGAAGTGTACCAGGTCACCCACCGTCTCCCTTCAACTCCACCTTCTAAACCTCCCTCCCTCCCTTATCTCCTCCAAACCATCACCCACCGAGGTACGTCTGAAACGTTTTTCAAAGAAGCATGTATTGGGCTCTCGAATTCCAGGCCCGTGGATGAAGCCTACATCATCGGTATCGAATTTGTCTTCTCCGATGTAGACTCCCATCAGGCTTTCGGCGCCCAATATATCATTCCAAGCACCATCACCTCCCTCGGAAGGACAAACAGCCAGAATAACCCCTTCCTAATTGTTCATATAAAAATCGATACATCCCGCCCTTGAACCATCTCCTCCACCAGCAGAAACAACTTCATCTCCAAGTTTCCACTTCTCCTAGCTTCGCTTCAGCAACCGCTCACATTTTTACTATCCGCCACTTACACAAGATACAGGTCTATCTTTGTCTTTTGCCAACGCCGAGTTTCATCTCCTCGGAATTGTCAATCCCCCTTGTTCTGGGCGGTCGCCACTAATTCCTAGAATCTTTCGACCCCAATCTTTTGTGAAGAAAAGAACATCCTCCTTTGTAGGATGTATGGTGCTAAGATGACTGTCTTGGCGGGTGCCCTTGCCCTCCTCGGTGCCTTTGCTACCGGTGGCTTGGCTCAGTCTGGTTGTGGGTTGCTTCCACCTCATACTTTTTTTTTTTTCCGACACACAAAAAACATACGTGATATTAACTTGTGGGAGATCTAGCCAATGCTGAGTCTACTCAGACTCTCCAGCCTACACCGGTGGGAACTGCCACCTCCAATGGTACGTCAGCAGCCCTACAACAGCGACTTCTCTCATCCAGTGTTGACAAAATTCCAGGTGCTGTCCTCGTGTCTATGAATTACTGCAGCGTCGTCATGAATACCCAGTGCCAGCTTTCCGTCATGACGTCCGCTTCTGCTCCTCCTTCCCAGGCCTCAGGATCTTCTGCTTCCGTCGTGACAACCAGCCCTGCCACCGAGTCTGTGCCTATCCCGACTCACTTCTCCCTTTCTAGTTCTGCGGCCAGCACAGAGGCACCTACTTCCACGGAGACACAGTCTAGCTATGGCTCCGAGGTCACTGAGCCTGCTACCACAGCTACGCAGCCATCTTCCACTGGCACTCCCGCAGTGACTACTACTGCTATGACTGCAGCGGCCGCGGGTATTAAGGGATTTCCCGGTGCTGCCTGGGGAGCTGCTGTTTTGGCCGTGGCGCTCCTTGTGTAAGATGAAGCGCTATAATAACAGTCTCCTTGCTCTCACACCCCCTAAGGCTGGTGACTTGGACTGAATCAACACCTCGGCATCCGTTTTTCGTTTTGTATCTTGCCTCTTCCTTTTTTTTTACCTTCGCAATTTTGTAAAAAGGCATTTGCGCGACTATGGTACCGCGAGGAACTACGCAAAGATTTGCATTCGGCATTTGTAATTTAGCAGTTGTTGCTGTAGTGCGATAGGATGAAGAAAAAAAAAATACGTAGTTAGACACGATGCTTGTATATGCATCTGAATACAATGAGTTTTTTACACTTGCTCCCCTTCCCACCGTGGTATTTGCCGCTTAACTCGCGCTCTTCCAAAACAGGTTGGCTCTCCACATCGGCGTTGAAAGCAAAACTCTATGCTACAAACTCCATGAAATAAACAGGGAACAAGCTCGGCCCCAACTGAAACCGATATCACTGGCGAGTATGTACAATACTTGAACCCGACGAGCCGGAAGACACACGATCGTTGGTGAATGGATAAAACAAGAAAGAAAAAAAAAAAAAATCGAAGTCGGGAAGCGTGTGCTGATGTTCAAGTCATTGTGTATTCTACAGAACACATCGTTGTTCATGTCCTGCATGGTTAAGAGCAAACTGGACACCCTTCTCCGACCTTGTCTCGCAGTAACCTGGCTCGCATCACCTTCATTCCGACAGAGTAGCGAGAACTTCCTGCCGAGTTCCCTCCAAGGTCAACATCGACCCGTCTTCCCTTGTGGATGATTTCCATCAGGTGACTGACATGAAACACATGACCACAAGCAAAGCCGAGGATTGTTTCGATCTCATATTCTGTGAATGCTTCGTGGCAGCCCGCACAGCTTCCTGGCTCGGTTTTCTGGTGGCTTTGTTGAACGCCACGTTCAATAGAGGACTCGGTGCCTCCCTTCTCATTGCCGGGCTGTTCCTTGTATGCTGCTGTCCAAGGTTGATCGCTCCCGGGCGGCCGTGCCACTTGGAATTTAATGCCCTTTTGTTGACCCGCTCTCAGATCGCTTTGTGCTGCCGCAAGCTCGCTTCGTAAAACTTTGGCGACACCTGAGCTGATGCTGTGCTGCAGCTCGTGCTCCTTCATCATGTGCGTAAGTCCTTCTCTGAGACCCTGGATTTCGAGCCCTTCGGGAATTCGCTTGACAAGAGTTATTGGATTGATTGCAGTGCCCACTTGTTCCAGTAGCGCTCGGATAAAGGTTGGCTTGTCCATGCTGTAGTCGAGCAGATTGTTCCATAGATCTGGGTCATCCTGCTCTTTGGCAAACTCAATTGCTTTTTGCACGTTTTTTAACCTATCAATGATAAGATACAGGGCTCGCTTCATTTCACCTGTTTTGGAGTATAGATACACCAATTCGTCATAGTACGAATGTGCCTCGCACTCTTGCACAGCCTGGCATTGTTAGCAAAGGAAATGATGACAGAGTGCGCAGCGGCATCGATTACCTTCTCAAATGTATAAGATGTCGACGACTTGAGAAAGTCCATCAATGTACGTCGATCGTGCATTGCAAATAAATGGACGGCCAAGTCGGCATAGTCATCGACTAGAGACTGGCTGTCCATGACCAACCGATCCATGTTCTCCGCGGAGTGTTCTCGAATACCTTGTCCCTTCCACAAGCCTTTGAGGTAGAAGTATAAGTAGAGGTAGAGCTTTTTGGCTTTAAGCTGCTCCACAACAACACTGGGACGGACAAGGCCATGCTGAGCCTCATCCACCAGGAGTGTAATAGCTTCAGAGGTTGCTTCCTCTAGATCAGCCTCATTCAGAGGTTGAATTTTCGTGATCGGTACTCTGAGGCCGATAAATCCCGGTATGTTGTCTACCACCGCTTCAGCCAAGTGCCGATCACGAATGATTCGGAATGCTGAATCAGCATCATGAAGTTTGATGTAAGACTTTAGAGCATCCCGATGACGCCCACCTGCCTCGTAGAGTCGTGCTAAGCTCTCCATCACGATGGACCAGTCTCTACCCTTTCGCCCGTGCTCTACGCTGTCTTCTTGAACATCTCTAAACTTGAGCTGATTTTCCAAAGTCGTCGTGATAGTGCCGACATCGAACAGCTCCGCTGGCCACTTATCAAGCAACTCCTTGAAGTGAGGTTTATCAATCTGTAAATAGTGCCCTAGAACAACCTCGTATACTGTGGTCCGAAGCGGAGGATGCATAGGTTTCGACGGAACATACGGCGTGATCTCGTCAAAGTGTTTAGCTCCGGCAAAGGTCCATACCCACTTTTCCCATCGATCAGGAGTAGAGAGCACCTTGCCGCACACCTTTCCAGCCGACTGCCAGTCATCTTTTTCGATAAGCTGTTGAATCCATAAATCACCAATGCGCCTCTTCTCTTTCGCGGCGTATGAGTGCATGTTTTCTTGGGCAGAATCTGCGACCGATTCACCGTCAAACAGATCTTCAGAAAGAGGCAGCCGTTTCGGTGGTCCTGTGAGCGTTGCATCTGAAGGTATTTCGGAACCGCTTGAGATTATGTCCGGATTTTCATCCAAGAGCTCCCAAGCTTGTTGGTACAGTTCATGTTCAACAATCCACGCTAAGTGGTCTGCTAAATCCCTCTTGGTGCCAAGGATGCAATCATATGGACTGTGAATAAATATTTTGATGCCGGGTTTGGTTAAGCTTGGATGCACTGTCACCATGCCATTCTGCCTGCCCTGTCCATGTCGAATTATCCCAGTGATGCTTGCAGCTCGTGACACTGATGCAGCGTCTTCTCCGCTATCTCTACTTCTGATGCTGGCTCCAGAGCCGAAAAGAGACTTTGGGTTGATGGCGACGTTCCACATATCACTACCTAATCCAGCAAGAGTTTCCAATGCACCTTTGGAAGCCACAACGGTTGCTGCTGAATGCGCTGGAAGCACCCCAAGATGGTAGTCAGCCGCACCTAACCGTTCGAAACGACTAACTCCAAGTCGATCCTTATCGACCTCCATCTGCGATTCAAGGTCGATCAGCCTCAGCTCGGGAGGTTGATTACTCTGACGACGGCGGATGCCACCCGTCGGCTCGCTATCCGCGGACCCTGACGAAGGTTTTAACTTGTGCCCTAAAGTTAGCGAATTCTCCGACTCTCCTTGCTCATCATCTTCTGAAGGGCAAAAAGCAAGAACTAGAAGAGTGTTTCGGGTATAGAGCGAAAGGCCTGCAATGATGCAGTCCATTCTCAGACTTTCGACGCGGTCAGCGGTTGTTCGCGCACGATACTGGATTGTCAAGATGACTTACATTTTAGCCACTTCCGCTCGACCAAAAGGCTTTTCATGATTCAATCTTCCAACATTCGAAGCCCCGTGATGTACATGGATAATCCATATTGTGCCTCCCCAGCCAACAATGAGTCTCTCCATGGTGTTTATAAGGGTACCAAGCGTTTGTGTCGTCTCATTGCCTGCTGACGGGCCTTCATCGCTTTCGATAGCTTTTTCATCAATCCATTCGACCCTGCCCTTCCACACGCTTGCCATCGTCTCCCACTCGTCAGTGTGGGGTCTGTCATAGTGTCCAATCCGCTGCCATGCACCCTCAGAATCCGCATTATCAAGGTGAAGCTTGGAGCGCATAAACTTGATTCCGTACTCATTCAGCCAGGCCACATATTTTCCAGAAAGCGACCATTTAATACTACTAATGGCGCCTTCACCTGAATGCAGGACGGTGTCCCTACCATTACTAGTTCCAAGACCCATGCTTCCAAACCAACCAGAGGCAGTGGCAACAGCAGTTCCAGTAGTCGTGGAGGTACTCCTTCCCTGGCCACCACCAACAGTGAGTATAAGCTGCCCAGCCAAGCCTCCAGAGAGATAAGTACGGTCAGATTTGAACTCCGGTGACAGGGACACAGCTTGAACCGGGCGAGCGAAGTTCCGCAGATGAACATCTTTCGCATCTACAAGTGATTGTACACAGACATTGCCATCCATGGAGGATGTTGCAATGTAGATGTCATTGGATGGGGTTCGGGGTAATTGCACCGGTTCTTTGGGTCGCCTGGAAGCTCCTGCTGATGATGCATTAGCTGGCCGGAGACTTGTCTGCGTCTGGGGCTTTTGTGGCTGTATTGGCGGTTCCAAGCGTTCGTTAGACAACGGCGGAGGGTATGGTGATATCGATACGCTCGTGACGGACGCTGAGTGCGCATGGTAAACCCTTAACGGTATAAGAGTTGGTAATTGAATTACGTGCTGGCAGAGGTGTTAGGACAGAGATTCTCTCAGAAGTATTTATTACAGATGCGCACTCACAATATTGCCGTTATGAGTTCCCATAACCTATGAGTAGTCAGCAATGCGGTATCGAATAGCGCGGAAAGCATCCCATTGCATAGCGAACCATCTTGTTTCCTCCAACTAGAAAGGCGCTCGTGGCGTCGCCATTCCGGTACAGTCCACTCAAGCTTTGTGTTAGGCGCGCGTATTTGAGGCGTGGTTCCTCGTCTTCCTCGTCATCTTCTTCCTCATCGTCCTCATCCTCTTCATCTTCATCCTCGTCGTAATCAGTCTCTTCGTTATCGTTTACATTCAGAGTCATTTGCGGCGTTTCTCTAAGAGATTCTACTGCTCTCTCAGACCCAGAAGTGTCTCCTTCTTTAGATTCGGCAGATTTCGAACCCTTTTTCGGGTCGTCCTCAACATTGTGACTAAGACCTTGCTGCAGCTTGGGTTGGTGTTTGTCATTAATCCTGTGGTCGGACGGGTCTGTCATTGTGCTGATGACTCGAGTGGCATCATGTGTCCCTTCCGACTCGCAGCAAACCTTGACTGATCAGTGGTCAACTCGGCTAGATGAATGGAAAGATCAGTCCGCAGCTCCAGCGGTGCTCTCGAGAAATCAAAAGTTCAGCTCTACAGGCCGATCTGGGATGTTGTCGAGAACTTGGGGATTCAATGTGGAGCTGGGTTTGGGTGGTAGCTCCCTGCAACGACGTCACGAGCTTCAGACTCCAAATCCTTGCTGCATCTGCCGCCTATGTGTGAATGCTAAGATCCTTCTCCCCGCTGTTTTGGCTGCTCTTAGCGCTCAGCCAGTTCGCACTCCGGGCGCTTTGCGCATTTTGGCGCCCCCGGAAACCCCCCCTCCTCTCCACGACGTTGCCCCAGCCTCATTATCTTATCTCACGCGTCCGCACGCGACTTCATCTCCAACCCCGAATTTCAGCGTGAGGTACGTGTGCGATATTGGTGGCAAGATTACCTCGCTTGCCGGAAAGCATTCGGCACATCCGAGCGTCATCATCCTGGTCAAATCTTCGTATTTCTATTAGCCTAAGAAAGCCAGCGGTTCAGCTCATGTTCACCGTCAATCTGATCTTGATATCGCCTATGGAGCTCCATCAACAACATGGCTTCGGTAAGGTCCCTCGGGCTGCATCATCCCTCGGGACTGCGCCATGCCATCGAGGAGCAAATACTACCCCTCAATGCTCCCGCGACCATGTACGATTGGGACATTACTACACATGAGAATGGGCAAGACTCGATAGAAGACGAGTTGTTGATTACTCGAGACTGTGTCATCTGGTGCCGCGGAGGCATCTTTCGAAAAACGTTCAACTTTGCTCTCGAAAAGGAAACAATCAATCAGGCTCTTCTAGCCTACTTTCCAGCTTCTCACGCTGAGACACGAACCGAACGCCACAATAATGGCTCTAAAACAAGATCCGCCACTTCGTCAAATCTGGAGAAGGCATTGGTCGTGTTCCTGAAGACTCAAGCTCATATCTTCTTCCTCTCCGGTTCCAGTCATATCGTCCACATGCCTTTCGAGGTGGAATCTGCTTGTGCAGGACCGCTCGGTGTGATTATTCAAAGAAAGCTCAATGCTGAGAGCATGGCACCAATATCTCTGAAGTTCCCACGAGTTGCGTCCAACTCCTTCGTATCCTCTCAGCTTACTGCACTGAACAGCTCGCAACAGACAGCCTTCTCCGTCGAGGGCTTGGGGAAGCCCAAATCGCTTCATTTCGGACCTGGCTCGACTTTGGAAGCACTATGGGATGCACCATTGAAGCAACATCGGTCTCATTGGCCTCGCCTTGTGTCTTTAACTGACCCTTTATCCGACATTGGACTCATCGTAGGTGAACCGGAGCTCGACAGTAGCCGCCATGCACGGAAGCCTAAATCCAAGAATCTGTCATTCCTAGACCCTGCAGAAGAAATTCTTCACGTAGAACAAATCAATCTACCTGGAACAGACACCGATGCTTTGGAAGATCCATTAATTCTAGCTATCACCATGAATAGGGAAAATGGGTCTTATACAGTATGGAGTCTGAAATGTTTCGAGCACGAGGATCCCTTCATTGGTCATCAAAAGGCGGCTCAGAACAAGACGAATCGTCGCAGAAGTTCTATGCCACCCCCTGGCTTTACAAGTGGTGCATCAACGCCTGTGCAGCAAAACCTCAGAGAAAGTTTTGGCGCTCCTCTGCCAGGTAAGCGGCGACGCAAAAGCGAGAAAGTCGAAAAGCCTTTAGATTTGGTATCTTCGCTCGAGCAACAGGATAAAGAAGGATCAGGTGTAGCGCGCAGGAGCTCTCGTCGATTGAGTTCAATGTTGGCTCGAGCAGATTTGTCTACCTCCCATGATCGGAATCTGTTCGCTGACCAAGCCCATATATCTTCTACGGGTGTCTTCAAACGAAGCGAGTCGCACGGCAATTACCATGGCCGATCCAGTTCAAGCTTCCATCAGCAGATCCATCCGAGTTTGGGCAGCTTACTGGAGGCTCCCTTGGATGCAGCATTGGATGAAGGGCTGCATAAAATGGGTATTGATGATCACGACTTCGATGGAATGCAGCATGAAATCAGGTTTACCAGAATCCAAACTGTTGCTTTGAATAGTTCTAATGTTCGTTACTCGACGTCTTCTCTTCCTGCTAGGTGTCAAACCAAGGTCTTTATTCTCACAGCACCGCCTTTCGCACTGGACGAGTATCGCCGGGTTCAATTGTTAATTGGCATACAAGATCCGGTTGAAAAGCGACTGCAGATGATGACGTTATTCGCGAAAGCCCAAGCCAGGTCCGACTTAGATTTGGATTTGTCAGAGAAGAGACAATCGGAACGCCCCTTCGTCTCTGTTTTACCAGGGCAGCAGTGGAAAGTTCAAAACGTCATAGACTCGTCAAAACTTATCGACGGTAATCTATCTGCCATCCTCGTTCTGTCTGATTCCAAAGATGGACAACATGAGCTTAGCGCTCAGGCTCCTTGGATCGAACTCACCAAGATATCTGTTTCCACATTTTTCGTTGAGGACACCGGGAGTATACAGTATCGAGGGAGAATCGCCGACCGGGACGTGGAAGACCGAAAATCAGAGGTCATAGACTTAACCCGCGGTGGCATTGTGGGTATCCGTCACCCACGGAATCATGGAATGATCGATATCCTTGATAGACAACATCGTCTTCACAAGTTACAAATTCAACTTGAACCCACTTGCCCTCAAGTCATCAAGGTTTTGGGTATCTGTAGAAGCGTCCTCCCTGAATCTCTTGGTTGTCGTCTTCATGCTGGCTGGTTGCATATCATGCAGTGGCTCCAGGGCAGAGCCGAAACGACTTCCGATGTCGAGTGGTCCGCTATTACTGTTTTGCTCCTAGCTTCATTCCTTAATCTGGGCCGTGACGAGAGTGCTCCGCTAAAATCAACGGGATTGCCGCTTCGAAAGCGAAGGTCCACCCCGGGATCATTTGGCGCAATTCGGGAGTCAGAGGATTGGAAAGCGCTGGAATCAGGAGAAGCTGCCAACTCCCTCGGCTATCCAACCTGGATGATGAACAAGGGGTGGCAATGGGCCCTTGAAGAAAACAAGGACGACTCGATGTCATCCCAAAATGAACCTTTCGCTGCTCCCAACTTCCTTACAAGGCACATTTTGTTAGCGAAAGAATATATTAATTCTGCTCCTGGAGACGCCGGCTTGGGTTTGCATGGATATATGCCTACATCTCTCGCTAGGTCACCGGAAGTTCGACGCAAGGTAGCTGTAGATATGTTCATGGCTCTGCATCTACTTTTGGATGAGCAGAAGCTTGATATCACTAATCCTGAGTACGTTTCGCCCGGCCGAACTGACTTGAGAGTGCTGCTTTGCCAGCTTGCGCGGTGGCTCAAATGGCACAGCTTCGCATCTATCTACGAGTTGGGCATTCAAGAAGATGTCGATCCACGTCACGACCAAGGTATGTGCTCCACCTGCTGCCCATCTTATCCTACGATTAAAAAAGAAAAGAAAAGAAAAGCTGACTCTCGGGATAGATCTGAATTTAAAACCCTCCTTACCGCAACCTCCGGTTCGGCCCGATATTCTGGAGTGGATTCAGTGCCGTCTCACCGGCGTGCGTGGAAAACCTTGTCTCACGCCTGCTGATATATACCATGCAAGCTCCCGTGTGTCTGAGGCAGAGAAGTTGCAAGATAAGAGATGGGATTCTATTACGACTCGTACGCTTATGTTCAAGCGATTTTTCAAGGCAATCAAGCCTACTTCAACAGCAGTTGAGATGGTGGAAGCGATGCGTGACTGTGGTTTCACGAATCTCGTACTGGAAACACTACCGGAAGCGGTTTTAGTGCCTCTGCAAGATGCTATTTCGCTGTGTCAGCCGCATCCACCGTCAAGATGGTCTAATGAGCTGTTGGATCTTGTGAAGCGAAGCGATATCAGTCTCATTGTTAAGCCAAACAGAAGACCACGCCATGCTTTGGCCAACATCTTGGCGCCTACGCATAAGGCCACCTGGGACTTCAAACTCCTGTGTCAAAGCGTAGAAGAGGCCAACAATATCGGCCACGATGATGGCGAAAGCACAGAGCGCCAAGCTGTTATACGGTCTCTTTTCAAAGATGACCGCCGCTTGAATGAAGCACAAGACCTGTTGTCGACGCACAAGACTCGCATCGTCCGGTTGAATCCAGATTCACATTGGTCGGAGAGCGAATACCTGGAAAAACAAAAAGAACTGGTGTCAAGGATAGCAAATGGGACATTGTCAATTCCAGCGGGGCGTGCACTTCTATACTACAATTTACGTTTTCCACTCATCACGCAGAAGTTCCACATCGGAGGCTTTAATCTGAACTGCATCGTCAAGCCAACCAATGTAACGGTAGGAGTGGACAAGACTCTATTCACCGAGGAAAAAGTATGCTGGGGATTTTTTCATCAAGGCGTTGCTGCAGGCCTGGCAATCTCGCCTCAGGCAAAGGGGATTGACACGTCTTGGATTTTATACAACAAACCAGCTCAGGAGCTTAGCAATCGACACGCCGGTTTTCTGCTAGCTCTTGGTCTCAACGGACATCTCAAAGGCGTGGCCAAATGGGTGGCATTCAAATACCTTACTCCTAAGCACACCATGACGTCTATCGGTCTGCTTTTAGGCTTGGCGGCGTCCTATATGGGTACTATGGATTCTCTTATCACGCGGTTGCTTTCGGTCCATGCGACTCGTATGCTTCCCCGTGGTGCGGCCGAGCTAAACCTATCACCACTAACACAAACGTCTGGTATCATGGGGATAGGTCTCCTGTATTGCAACAGTCAGCACAGGCGAATGAGTGAGATCATGCTCTCTGAAATCGAGCACATCGATGAAGAAGACGAAGAAGAGCCTCTCAGGAGTGAGTGCTATCGTCTAGCTGCTGGTTTCGCCCTTGGTTTCATCAACTTGGGTAAGGGAGGTGATCTGAAAGGGCTTCATGATATGAAACTCACGGAAAAGCTTATCGCTCATGCTACCGCCATTAAGAATGTGGAAATCGTCCACATTCTTGATAGAGCTTCGGCTGGCGCAGTCATGGCTATAGCTTTGATCTTTATGAAGTCCGAGGATCACATGGTGGCCCGGAAGATTGATGTGCCAGACTCGGTTCTTCAATTTGACTACGTCCGCCCGGACATTCTGCTTCTACGTGCCATGACCAAAAATCTCATTCTATGGTCGAAAATCGAACCAACGTTCGCCTGGGTCAAAGATAGCCTTCCAAGTCCATATCGGCCGCGACATAAGCTACAAAATGTTTCGAAGCTGCGCTCTACTGACCTTTCATTCTACAGCATCTTGACTGGAATCTGCTTGTCTATAGCTCTACGGTTCTCCGGCAGTGCCTCCGTCAAGGCACGAGATCTCCTTTTGCACTACCTTGATCAATTTATGCGCATCTCAAAGATTGATACTTCGTCAAGAGGCTCTGGCGGGGCAGTGCCATCGTACGATGAAGAACTTGCAAGATCAAGCACCAGAATGTGTCAAGACATACTTGCGCTGTCTTGCTCGATTGTCATGGCTGGCACTGGAGACATCTCTGTTCTCAGACGTCTCCGTTCTCTTCACGGACGCGACAGCCCTGATATTCCTTATGGATCACACCTTGCAGCCCATCTAGCCATCGGGGCCTTATTTCTAGGCTGCGGAACTGTGACTTTCGGCACCAGCAATATGGCAATTGCCGCGTTACTAGTGGCGTTTTATCCCATCTTCCCGACCACTGTCATGGACAACCGCTCACATTTGCAGGCCTTCCGCCATTTCTGGGTCTTGGCAACGGAGCAGCGCTGCTTGGTCGCGAAGGATGTCTTGACGGGACAGCCTATATCCGTGTCCGTGCAGGTCAAGATGAAGCAAGAATCTTCCTCAGAACCTATTCTGTATCGCACTACTCCGTGTCTCCTGCCTCCATTGGACCAGATATCTAGCCTGTCAACCTCATGTGGTCCACAGTTCTGGGACGTGGAACTCGACTTTTCCAATAAGAACTTGCAGCAAGCCTTTGCCCAGACCCAGAGTATATACCTGCGTCGCCGGCCGCCTCGCGAAGGAATATTTACATCAACGCTACGCACCCTAGGAAGTGACGCCAAGCGAGACAACTCTCTAGAATGGATTTTCCAGCTCGACAAACTTCGAGGTATCAATCATGCAGAGAGGGCAGCGCTACTGGAGGGCAACGAAAAAGAGCAAGCGGAAGGGTCTGCGGTAGATGCAAGAATGGAGATGGAGCGAGGAATCATGGAAGGCGGCGACCGAGAGCGTCTGGAGGGTGCCAAGCTCCTCTTCGAATGGGGTGCTGCAAGAGAGAGGCTCCTCAAACAAGGAACCGCCAGCGTTCATGACAGCCAGGCCACTGTCAAAGCTGGAGATGAGCTCGATGAATCGACCGGCGACCACGTGCAGGTACATGGTGCCAGCGACGATGTCTGGTGGATGAGAAATGGTGCCATAGAGGCACTCAAGGGTCAAGTGTGGTTGGCTGCCCGGGAAGCAGAGCAGTAGAACTGTCAATACGAGCCGCAGCCACACTATATCAATAACAAGAGACGGCAGAGATTCTCATTAGTCAGAGTAGCAGGCGAGCTAGCGCGCCTGAGAAGAGGTGTAAAGAAATGAAGCCACGAGTTATAACGATAGTACGAAAAGAGCAACAAGATGCATTTTATAGTGCATGCCTTTGCATTCGAATATCACCATTCGTGACCTGATCACCATGCTTTTCACATCAAACACACAACAACAAGGTCAACAGGGACAATTGCAAATAAACACATCACTCATCTTTGGCATCAAGCATCCACAGATCATGCCCATCTTTTGAATTCATTCACCAGTCCATCGATAATGGTTAACCGGCCGCTCTTCCCATCCCTGGTGCCCACCACCCTTGTAATAAAAGCAAAGTATAAAACGCCATGTAATGCAAGCCGCATCACCACCGATACACTAAAAAACCTCCTTTCCAATCTTCACGTAATTTCTGTCTCTTCACCCTGTCGATCGATCACCCCTGGACATCAGGTATGACTGAGTCTGCGTGGTGTGCAGGGCTATCTATATACCCCTTCCTGAGATGGATTCGGGACACCTGGCCAGGTACACCACTCCGTTGCGGGAGTGAAAGATAGGGGTGCAGAGATGAGTCTGTCATGAAAGCTAGGCAAAGTCTCTTCTTTCGCCAATGAAAGTATTTACTTGGACACAGCAGCGTTGAGAACCTGCGTTCTGAAGAAGCCACCTTTTGTCTTCTCAATGACCTGCTGGTAGACGTTGTTGGGCGGGTGGTTCATGATGACGGTGCCGTCCTGGCTGTCAATCTTTGCGTCGAGCCTAGTTTCGCGAATGAGATTGACGATCCATTTCTCGCCGTCGTCAGGGTTGAGGCCGAGCTTGGCGCTGAGGTCGCGGATGTTCATGCGGCTGAAGATCTTGCAGTAGCTCTCGCAGATGAGATGGCGAGCGGCGTTGATCAGGGCGTCGGCGGAGGAGGCGAGGAAGAAATCGCTGCGGCAGACTTCCTCGGCGAGCCGGAGGGCCTCGCGGGCGGCGTTGAAGTCGTGGGCAATGTAGAGGGCGTTGACGAACTGGGTGATGGGGTCGGCGTACTCGTAGGCTTCCTGGCGGACGTATCTCACAATGTCCTTGAGCTGCTTCTGCTGCGTGGAGCTGTTTCGCGAGCGGGTGCGGCCGGTGATGACGGCGGCAATGAGATAGCGTAGGATCCATGGGCACGACGTCTGGATGGTGTTGATGTACGCGGCGGAGAAGAACATGTCCAGGATGGGCTCGCGCGCGCCTTCCCAGTTGAAGAGGGGGAAGAGAGACCAGTGGATCAGCATGGTGCGGTGGTCGAGCTGAGCGCGCGGGTTATTGAAGAGCTTGGTGTCGATGCCCTCCTTGACGTTTTTGAGCTCGTCTACCGCCGACTCCCAGTTCGTCGACAGGATCTCGGACGCCAACTTGCCCCAGGTAGAGGCTAATACCTTGTCGTTGTCGGTAGACAGCACGCGGAACTGATAGAGCATATCGGCGGCAGGACCGTACTGTCCGCATCGAAACTGGAACTGACCAAAATCGTAAAGGGCGTTGACCATTTCCATCGTGACCTACACAAAGCATTCTCATATTAGCACCCTGTTGTGGAACTTGCACCGCGAAACTCATCGCGCTCTTCATGTTTGTGCTCCTCCGTCAAGACGCCCATGTTTTCCCCCTTGCTTGATCAAGACTCCCACTTACCCCATGCTGGTTCTTCAAGAAGTCCAAGTTGGCAACCTTGTCGCTCCGAAGACCGTTGACAACCTCATCTTGCGTTAAAAGATCTGCAATCGTGGCAGTAGCCTGCTCGTAGTTCTCCAGTTGCGCCAGAACCTCCTGTCTCTTCTTTGTATACTCGGCCGGGGGATCAGCCACGCCATGCAGCTCGCAATACAAAGTCGCGACGTAGTCGGTCATATTGGTATCCTCCAACAGCTTGATCTTTCCGGACAAGACCTTCTTGGCCATCTCGCTATCGCCCTTCTCCTCAGCCTTGTCGCCCTCGAACTGTATGAGCGGGAACAACAGGTGCCGGCTTAGATGAGGCGCCAACTGGGGCATGATTGATGAACCGTCGGCCGAAACGGCCTTGAGCAGATCCTCCATGATGGATCAAGGAAGAAACGATTTACCCTGTGCGATAGGCAACTTCGACTGTCCTTGATTTTGTCGTCCGTTCGATCGGTTCTTCCCGGGCGGTGCAAAAAAAGTCGGCGTGAGGGGGGAAAGCGGATGCGGAATCCGGCTTCGTTTCGCCGCAAGAAGTGAGAGTGGTAAAGACGCAACTCGCTCACACGTAAATGCAAAATGGAGGGGCAGATTTTTGGTGAATTTCGCCAATGCACAAAGTGGTGTGGGGGGCTTGTCGACCACGCGCCGGAAATTTACCGAAACAGGTACGTTGCGGTCATGTGATGCTTATTTTCGCAGACGACCAGTGAGATGAAAGCTGTCCGAGGTCAAGATATCGACTTATCGTACAAACAAAGCGCCAATTCTTGTGTTTACAAAACCGTCGTTGAGCAGCAGGTCGATTTTAAGTCACTTGAAGTTTCTGTTTTACTTCAAAGCACTCATTTCTTACCACCGTCTGGTGCATCGTCAAGCCATCAGGTACTGCATCAGTCGCAATCATTTATATTCCTCCCATCTTAAGCTTTACTGACTTTAGCGTTAGTTACAGTCTTGTCAGCGCCATAATTTACAATGAGTCAACAATTGCCTCGGATGATATCTCACGGCCACTGCTGTCTCTTTACCTCAACCCTCCGAAGAATGACACAGAGGCTACCCTTCTTCCAGTTTGCCGCTGCATCATCACGATATCTCTCCACCGCAAGTGCCAAATCTCCTCGCAACTATGCTCCGACGAGCCGAGTGACACCACTTCCAACCAAGACGACTGACGAACTGGCAAGTGGTCCTTATCTTGTCCATCGAACAGCGTCAACTCAGCTGCCAATCTACAAGCAATTAAAATCGGGGGGCAACCGTGTTGTGGTCCTGATAAAGAAGGTCGAGGGTGATCGGAGGCAGCTTTTAGAGGACTTGGCAGTATCGTTAGGGCTAGGTCAGGATCAATTAAGAATCAATCCGGTAACACAGAATTTAGAGCTAAAGGTGCGATGGTCCAAATTCCTCCGAGCCCCTGGACGCACGATCTAACAAAATCTCACAGGGTGATCATTATGATAAAGTGAAGTCTTGGTTCTTGGCACGAGGATTCTGAGTTTGTCATGAATTGCCGTCGGCGGATATTGTCAGGGCCATTGTGTGCCCTTATAAGATCAAATAGTGTACGCTGCGTCACACAGGCTGAACTTTTGGTCGATTGTACAGTAGTGCACCGGTGAACTTGAAAACGGTTCGAATGGTTGCTGTCATATATTTTATATCTTAATCCGACACCTATTTACACCTTTCCAATAGATATACCCAAACCAGGTTCCTTTAAGCTCAGAGCTTCGCATACCCATGCAAATTCAGCTATGCGCCATCATGTGATACAACATCAAAGTAGAAAAATTTTTGAAGCAAAACAACCATAAAGTACCGCAAAGAGTGTTAACCCAGCCTGTGCCACGCACTTCGATGGCCTCTTTTTTTCTCCAGGTAAAAAAAAAACTCACTGCTGCGCGCTATTCTGAGATAACTGCTGCCTTTTGAACCGCCAATCAGTCACTGAGAAGTTATTGTCTCGAATCATCCATCCAGATTTAGTACGGCCGTCAATTGTGGTAACAATCCATCCTTCGTCCATTCGGGTGCTTGCATCATCAAGGCATCCATGAGAACTTGACGTTGTGGTAGTAACTCTGAAATATCTCTGGCGCCAGCGGCAGATGAATCTCGCGCCTTTTCGACAAGGCGCCGTAGGAGTGAAGCTGCAACAACAACAATGTAAACAAGTTCGGGATCCTTTCTCACTGCGGCGCGACTGCCTCCTCTGGCCGAGGTTGGTGGTTTCTCATACAAGACACTAAGATCTTGGATGATTTTGACTAGATTCTGTGAGAGACAGTTGCCTGACGCGAGAAGTGTTCGAGCGATACTTGTTTCAGATCCTGGTATTAGGGACACAATAATTTCCGCAGCCAAGAGACCCTGCATCAAGAAAGGCTTCCTCGTCTCGAATAGTGGAGGAAGCTGCGCCGGCCGAAATTGTTCTTTTGCCTTATCGGGTATTGGTGAGATAGCCAGGGCAAAGGACCTAGCTAGCAGTTCATTACCGACAGAAGTTGACGAATCAATGGTAAATAGGGCCTTATAGAAGCCTCGGTTCGGTTCGTCGCGGGCCAGCAGCTTCGCCAGAGCATCCACCGCGTGAGGAAGGTAGGAGTGAAGACTGGGATCGTATGGTACGTAATTGAGCGTATCGTCAACTATTGATGGACCAGGCACAGGGGCGAATGCTAGAAGAAATTGTAAGAGACTGACTGCTTGCTCGCGACTAGGGATTTCCAAAGATCCTGCTATGTTGGACAGGAGCACCACGACATCTTTCATGAAATCAAGGGTATTGCTGTGCGTCCGAAGGAGCATGGACCTTGTGCCCAGATATCGAATAATTGAACAAAGAAGTTTGATGATCGATTCATCGCACAGAACGAGATGATTGTCGTTTTGTTCGCCTGGAAACGACACATTACGGAGAATAGTCGTAACACAGATCAGACGTTCTACAGCTCGATCCAGTTCGTATCCGTCACTGCCAAAGGCATGTACATCCTTGACTGCCCATCGCTCTACTTTACAAGCTCGAACAACATCCTCGTATGGCGTTAACTGGATCTCATCAGCCACTTCCACCGTATGTTCCACAAGTAAGTCGAGTTGTGTTTCAGCACAGTCTACCAAGGCTTCCACCAAGTCGTCACAGGCTCGAAGATGCAAGAAATGTGCTTGATTTTGCGATGACGAAATCGTAGCAAGTGTATCAAGAGCAACACGAACTTCGCCATGAATACCACATTGCAGGCTTCGGGTCAGTGCGGAGATGTCAATATTGCCCAGTTCGTTCACAGATGGAGCAATTGGCTCCCATCTTTCGAGTTCGGCGCCGAGAAGATTGGCAGCATGAAGGTCGACTCCACCGTAAGTTGATAGCTCCCGAGCACAGGGACTATAGTCTTCAGGTTTGGGAGGCATTCGAGGCATGTGTTGTTCGGTAGAGACAGGGGCCATAGGTGTGTGCTGACGCCCGTCGACGGAGACGCTACCTGACCGATGATGTGCCGGAGATTGTAGAGAGAAGTCGCTCGGTGCGGATGGGTCGGCATTCCTTGAAACACTGTTCCTGTGTCCGGGAGTTACACTTGAATTGGGCGTTTGTTGCCGTTGCTGCTGTGGTGGCTGTTGTGCTTGTGGCTGCTGAGGGTGAGGAGCTTGTTGTGAGTGAGATTGAGAGGGCTGCGGCGTAGGAAACCCATTGACAGGGGTTGGGTTTCCTTTGGCAGGCGTTTGCTGCTGCATAGGAGGTTGTTGCTGCTGCATCTGGCCTTGGTTCATGTGCAGTCCAGGCTGCATTGGCTTTTGCGGCGTTCCAGGGCCACTCATCCCCGCATTCTGCTGCATCATCCTGTGTTTCTGTTGTGCGATCCAAACTTCTTCGAACTTGACAAGATTGCGTTCATATACTTGCTTCAATGTCGGTGCCACTGTGGGCATTTGAATGGACAGACCTAGTGCCTGAGCGATATGCGCCCAGCCATTGGCAGCGGCAACAGATTTGTAGCCACCCTTGGACTGAACAACCTGGAATAGCATGACTAGGTTGACGGGTCTGTCACCAACGATTGGATTGGGATCCAAGGGCAGACCCTTGGCATTCATTAGCGTTGTCAGATTTTTCATGAACTGTTCCGCGTTGATGTTACCCATGGCCCGCGGCTGTTGCCGCATGGCACCTGGAGGCATTTGACCATTGGGCATGCCCGGCATATGTTGCTTTTGCATCATACCGCGGCCCATGTTCTGCGCTTGCATCTGTGCTTGCATTTGCATGTTACCCTGTAGTTGTTGCTGGAGGCGCATCTGATAAGCTGCCATTTTTTGCTGGTCAGCCATGCCTTGTGGTCGCTGGCCAGGCTGCTGTCCGGGTGTCTGCTGTCCTTGTTGCATTTGTTGCTGCATCTGCTGATACATATTCGGGGGCATCTGACCCATATGCTGCGGCATTTGGCCCATCGGCTGGTGCATCATCTGTCCTCCTACACCAGCGGCCATTGTGTTGGGATTGGGAGATGGCCGAGGATTGGAAGGGGACTGCGCATAGCCTGGGTTGTATCCCGGTGGCATGGTCTGCATGAATTGGCCCGGCTGAGGAGTACCATGTTCTGAAGGAATTGGAGACGTTTGCGCACCACCGAATTGCTGCGGACCAGGTGAAAAGGGATGCGGTGACGCGGTAGCTACCCTCTGAGGTACATTGCCCGGTCGCATTTGATTTCCCATGATGGGCGATGGACTGGCATTAGCAGAGCCGTTAGCCTGAAGATGGGAGAACTGGCCCGGGTTTTGTTGAGCCATTGCACCGCCAGGCTGAAAGCCAACAAAGGTTTGTTGTTGCGGCGTCTCGGAACGCGACGGCGGCTGCATGGCTGGGTTGTGTCCCGGTGAGCCAGTGACACTATCTTCTCGTGGACGAGGACGTTTTGACGGGATCACGGAGTTGGTTTGATAGACAGGGTTTTGGTTTGGGTTCGGATTCTGATTGGGGGCTTGGCCCTGATTCGGATTTTGGTTCTGGTAGGTCGGCGAACCGTGGCGCATCGGTCCATTCTGCATGCCAGCCATCTGTTGCTGGTTAGAGAATTGACCCGGGTTGAACTGGCCCGGGTTATTCATGAAGGCGGAGGGATCCATCATTACTCCGGCAGCGTTGGGATCGTTGATATGGGGGAAGCCGTTTCCATTATGGTTGGGGACGGCGTCGTTCATCCAGGCGCTCATGGCGACGAGCCCGACAGGCTGTGCGCAACGATGTCAGCAATCAGCAAATATATGGCCTTAGACCCATTGGAGGGCGCAGGGACGGAGGACGATGGGGCCGTGTCACGACCACGGCATGTGGTGATGAATAGGTCGAGTCGCGTCGCGGGTTGGTGGAGGATTGTATGTGGTGTGTGGTGCGTGTGTGGTGTCGGGTGGGAAATGAGCAGGCAGAACGGGGGTGGGTTTCAGAGCCAAAAGGCGAGAGGGCAGGTGGAGACCAGCGCCGGCGAAGGCTCAAGTGCTTCCAGCTTCTGAGGCAACGCACGGGGCGAGAAGCACGCCTAACAGCTAACAGGTGCGTTTGCAGGGCAGGACTCGGGACCAGCAGCACCCTTGCGCGACTTCTTCTAGTGAACGAGCACTCGCCCAAGGCTGCAAGACCGAGCTAGCTACTAGGTACCTTAGGTGCCTAGCTAGGGAGGTACCTCCCTACTCACCTGACCTAGGTAGATACCTGGGAGGTAAGTAGGCATGCAATGTTATGGCGATAATGGTGCTGCGAGGCTGTGAGGCTGGACGGGCAGCAAGGGGAGGCAGGGAGAACTTGCTGATTGGGCGCTTTCCGGGGGACAGCGGCCAGAACAAGGCTCTAGCCAGACTCGCCAGATACTGTTCAGATACTATCCACACTATCCAGAGCGACTGATGAGGCCGGGCAAATACAAGGTAGTATCAGAGAACCGGCCAAGCCAGGCTGTTGAAAGCGGGGCCCCTTGGTGTCCTGCTGAGAGAACCCAGCGACCAAAACGTTTGACTGCTGCCACTGCAACTGCCACTGCGGCGAAAAAGGGATGGAGGCTGAACGCGCCAGAGAAAAAAAGCAGCTGGGCAGGTTGATGGTGACTCTGAAGGCTGGAGGGGGAAGGGGATACTGGGGGCGCTGGGGGGCGCTGGGGGGCGCTGGGGGGTACCTCTGGTGTCTCCCAGGGGCCTAAACCAACATGGAACCTACCTGAGATGCTTTGATCCACGTCACCCAGCTACAGCGGGCGGGCGCGCACCAACACAATCAGACCAACGGTTGATAGCAACCGCAGCTGCCGTGAAGCAGGGCTCGCAATCTTGCGCGGCAAGGTGAACAGTGGCTTCAAAGGCCGTGTCAATCAGGCCGGAACCGGTGGAGGGAGGAGAGCAACCGCACCGTGAGCTGGGCGGGAGCCGTGATCCAGTCGCAACAGGCAACACGGAGGAAGAAATTTTCGCATCGGCCGGCAGCGCCAGAGCCTTCAGGCCACCTCACAGCTGCACAACAAGCCGAACCGGATCCAGCAGCCGTCCGAACGGAAGCGATTGCGGGTCACGAGACCGAAGACAGAAACCGCGGTTGGAATCTTGTCTCTAGGTTTGTCGCCTTCGCCAGGGGTTCCCGTGAGCGTGGTTTGTGCAGCGACGCCTTCAACGAGTTGGCCGGTGTGAGTGGGCAAACCAAGCTAGAACCAGGCTTTGCAAAGACTACAGCAGGTAATACGCGCGAGTCGGGTAGTACCTACCATGCGGATGCCACATCAATCGGAATTCAAGTAGCACGCGTGTCAGCTTCTTTGCCCAGCAATGAATGATTTGGCTTGGCAGCTGGTTTTCTGTTCGTTGGGAAATGCCAGCGTCTCAGCTGCCAACCGTTTCTGGCTTAGCGCATCCTGGTCCAGGCACGTCCCACCGCACCGAGCGAATCAGAGGGCAAGGATAGTGCACTGGTAGTAGCGCCAAAGAGTCTGTTAGTGCATGTGCAGCTGCTGCTGCACAACGTTACCAGAGCAGGGCTTTCCTCCATCTTGGCCTTAGCAGCTCGTTGTTCTAGTTTGCTTCAAGAGATGTTCTCGGTGCTGTCATCTGTCAGGCAGCATAAACAATCGAATTAGCCGATCAGACTCAGACGAAACCCTAGATATCGAGAGTCTGACAGATGAATCAAGACTTATCGCAAGTCTGATAGCCTGCTAATGTCTTGGTCATGGTCACACTGAATCTCCGCCATCCCGGCTGCCTGCTTCGTCGCTTATCTTGTGAGGAAAGCTGGAACTTCGAATGGAGGCGACGCGGTGAAAGCAAAGCGGTAAATGGAGCCTTATCCGAGCAGGATGTTGTTCCAACATCATTGTCGTGAATAAACACATTGCCATGCATTTTGTCGTTCAATCGAAGGTGTCGGGCATGATGACATTCATTCCGGCTTCTCCATGGCTCCAATTATGATGTGACCGAGTCAAAAAACTCGACGCGAAGCTGAGCAAGACGATTGAAGGTCATAGGACTCAAGTCAGATCACTGAGGCTCCTAGCTCCTAGCTCCTAGCTCGCAACAGAAACATGGGCATCAAATTTTGCGTTAGCTCCTGGTAAATATATGGTAGTAAAGCCCTGTTGTTCTCGGAAAGAACAACAAGGCTCGCAAGCTTTCTCTTTCCCGGGAATGGTGGAGCGTCCTCCGGAATAAAAGAGCGACCGCTTTCTGATGTCGACAAGTCCACTTCAGCACTACGAGTTTCAACAGACCAAAACTCTGAGTCTACAAGTTGCAGAAAAGAGCAGTGCTGGATCTTGCCATCCGAATCCTGCATTGCATCTTTGGATGCTTTGGATGGTCCAAGCCTTCTGAGAGCTTCTCGTGGCTATGTTTGTACAACGTTTTCCAGGTTGCCAAATGGCGTAGGGCCTCCAGACCCACCAAAGGCGCGAGCACCGGGGATGCAGGAGCTATGCAAGCCCGCAGCTTCCCTGCAGCAGATGGTTGTGACAATGTGAGTGCCCACTAAGTCGATAGGCAGGATGACCAATAAGAATACGATTGATGAAGGATGAGAATTTCCCCAATGCGAACAATGCGAACAATGCGAACAATGCGAACAATGCGAAGTCAGCCAGACTCTTTGCAGGCCATGCGCGGAGTAATGTGTCCGAGGCGAACGTGGGCATGGCAGGCGTCAATGGGAGTCCCCGCGCCCGCGGCTGTTCTCGGACGGGGATGGTCGCCAGCGGGCGGGCAGCATGTCGAGACCTGGGGTTCTGGGTTGGCGCTGGCTGGCGCTGGCTGGCGCAGGGTACTGGTTGACTGGGTGCTGGGGTGCTTGATGGGTCAATGGGTCAATGGGTCAATCGCCAGACGGAGACGGAGACGGCCCCTGTCACAGCTGGCATGGGCCAAAGCCGCCCGCCATGGAACTTGACACTCTGCCCATCCGCGTCTTCCCTGTCTCGCGGGTCCCGTCGACGAGGAATAGGCCTTTATTTTTTTCGTCTGGTTTCTGTCTCCTGTCCGTAGATTGCCTGGACCGCCCTCGCTCATCCAGGCGGTCTATCTTCCATTGCGAAGATGGCGGGCGTCGAGCCTGAGAAGAAGGTTGTCATCTCAGCTGACATGGAGATTTCGGAGCCTGATTTGTTCCAGCGGGGTATAAGTGCCATGACCAGATTTCGGCAACCACGAAGGCGGCCATAGGAGCAGCAGCAAGACAATTCGAAAACTGCGACGGGAAAGGGACGGTGAAAAACTCGTAGAAGGGAAAGAGAAGGAGACCTGGTTTGATCGATTGATGTGAAGAGAAGAAGTGGCTGCTAGAGGGAACGGGGAAGGGGGGAAAAGGTTTACTTATGTGAGTGAGTGACCTCAGTCCCAACAGCCTGAGCCTGGCCTTGTCGGATCGTCCAAGCAATGAACGACAACGACCCAAGCGAGTGGCCACGCATTGTTTCTCCGTTGTCTCCTTTTTTTTCATTTTAAATTTTTTTTTTTTCAAAAAAATAAAAATAAAAATAAGAAAAATAGGCCTTCCGTCAGTTACAGTACCTGCCGGGTTCAACCAAAGCTTTGCTATTGTCTGTGATCCTAGATGATGAGATGAGCTGCCGATATCATTACTCCAAACGCCCTTTGTCTGTGTCTTTGACCTCCCAGCTGGGTCTGTCCCTGATCGGCCGCCCGCACCAGACATTTACCTCGGGTAGTAACTTCCCTTGGTTCTTGTGGTTCTTTTCGCGGGTTCTCGCCAGTGTCACGTTCAAAAGCTTTCTTTTCTTTTTTCTTTTTTTTTTTTCCGGCCGCCTTACTAGCTGGTGTGTCAACGAGCAGCTGGTCTTGTCCAGGTGTTTCCACCAGACGTCTTTGGGGCCTTCTGGATCGGGGCAAAGGTAGTGAGTGCACTCATTGGTCTGGTGGCTCATTAGATTGGCACTGGGCACTGGGCACTGGGCACTGGGAATCTTGTGGCCCCGTCACTCAGTGCCGGTCCCTGTCTGTCCACTGACTGACATTGGCGTCCCGCTGCCAATACCCACCACCCTCCTGCCTCGTTGTCTCCTCTCGTCTTCGGCATCTCTCTTTGTTTATGATACTGCTTTGTGCTCTAACTATTTATCGATTCTACTGTCACTTTGTGGGGATTTCAGCTCATGATTCTTTTTTAGCAGGCTTGGACTTCCCCATTCCGGGACAGCTACCCGCCTGCCTTAGGTTCCTACCTCGTATCATCGCGCGCCAATCCCGATTCTGATGCCAATGACGAGCTTACGAGCGCATGACTGTCACCAGAATCCGGGTTGGCGCGCGATTAGATGCCTAGGGACCTGGTAGGGACCTGGTAGGGAGGGAATAGTAGACGCGCACCTTACTCCGTACATCGAAACAGAAATCGGACACTAACAGCACGGGTATATCATACGGTGGTATACGGAGTATGGTCGTGCTATTTATTATGAACAGAGTCGACAAGTGGTCACAGGTGCGTTGGTGGATGAAACATGCATGATTTGCATGTCGGCTGTTTCCTTCCTGTTTCCTACCTGTTTCCTTCCCTCCCCCATCTTCCTGTCATGTCACTGCCGGCACTTGGCGCTCTTACCCTTGCGGTGGTGTCTGGTTTGCTGGCTCTTTTGCAGTGCAACCCCACCAGATCAGACTACGTTGTTGTTGGGGGCCGACATGGACGGTCATGCAAGACCAGGAAATAATAACCGCTCCCTTCAGGCACGCGGAGATGAGGATATCCAAGTAAATTATCCAGGCAAGGTGCACGGCTTCAGACGCCGCGCTGTATATCCTTGTGTCTCAGCGTCTGAACTACCTTGTCCCACAGCTCCATGTTCGCTTATGTCCATACATACTTACTGCATGCATGAAATCTTCCGGGCTTTCCCTACCGTCACGGTTGCTCCATTCTTTGTCCTTCTCGTCGATTTCTGAGCTCATTGGCAGGTCTAGGCAGCCGCATGGCCTTGCCAAGGAAGCAGGCTCATCACCTTGTAGGGATTGTCTCAAATCGGTAGCAGGTGGTATGCTACTACTCCCAATCATAAATAACTGTATCTCCTTGTTGTTGAGGACCGAAAGACTACACTACACCTCCGTACCGATCCAATTATTCTGAACCAATTAAAATGGCTGCATCTGAGGTACATGCCGTACCCACTATTTTATAACGCAGTAGAAGTTCTAAAGATACAAAGAGCTACATTGAAGGTCTTATATTCCTACCTGCTAAGATATTTAGCTGCTATTGGAAGTTATTTAAAGTCACTCCATGGCGCTATCGAGAAAAAGCGGGTCAGTACGGAGGTGTAGTCTTACGGTCCTCAAGGAGATATGTGGTGTCAAGAGGGAGCGTTATAAAAGTAGAGGATTATTCCATATCCTTGCTCCGTCTACATGGAAAAAACTGATTATGAATATATATTCCGTCACGTGACTAGTTGCTCCTTACGCTGCCGAATGGATGCAATCAACATGTAAGCACTACCAGTCAATGACATGCCGGATGACCCTGGGCATATCCTTGTCTCTATGCAAGGATCTGTCCCTGAAACGTTGTCTGTAAGATGGGCCGTGGGTTTGAGCCTTTCTTCAAGACTCACGCGGACGGGTCGACCTTCCCATGAATTTTGCAACGGATGGGTTGACTGTATGCTTGTATGAATACGTCCACCCACAACTACGGGCCTACACGGGAACAACCACCTATATCCAGACAACACTGGAGGTTACAGGGAGGCACGGTCGAGTTCACAGACATTACAAGAGCTTTCTTCATCAATGCGATATTTCCTACTGTATTTCACACAGGGCCATGTGGTCACGGGCGATTTGTGTTTCGTAATCGACTGAATTCTGGGCGTACTCTCAAAAGGCCGAAAACAATATAATATGGCCAGAATATAGAAATCCGAGTTGCCTATATGCGCAAGCATGTGGACAGAAATACATTTGACCGGAACTTTCCCAATACTTTCGAATTTACCCAAAGTGAAAAAAAAAAAAACCCCCCCGAAGAAAAGAGAAGAAGTTCAACGGTTCAATGCCCGGATTCCTATTAAAACTATGAATCGACCAGTTTCCCCTTAATATGCTTCAGAACCTCCCGAATACCTTCATCAAGATCACCCAAGGCTAAATAGGAATCTATCCAAGCTACCGTTTTCCGACCGAGCTCGACCTTGTCCGTGGTTATTTCCAGCTTCTCATTCAAGCGAGCAATCACTTCGCGCAGGCCGCGGGGGAAGTCGGCGGTGCCCGGATGTACACCGGCGATGGGTTGGCGAACATAGCAGTTGCAAGTGGAAGGGTGGTTAGGAAATTCCTCGTCGAGCGCTTCGAGGACGTACTGGGAGACCCTGGGTTCAACCGACAACTTCCTAAAGGAGGAGAACATGAAAAAGAACTTCTCGGCCACATCGGGAGTATAAAATGCCTGTTTTCTCGAGACATCAAAAATTGCCATGGGAATGGCACCGTCCATAGCAGGGTTTGAATTGAGCTGTTCGGATGCACGCTTGTCAATGACATTGGCTTGTGCTTTCGATGGCTCCGGTAGCATGTTACCATCCTCGTCTTCCACGTCGTCGTCACTGTCCACGATGCAAAGCTCGTCATCGTCATTCACACGATCAGGTCGCAGAGGATCTGGGCCTTTTGTTTCCTTGCGCTTGTCCACCTTTAGCAACCACTCCATCTCGGACTTGGCATATTCAATCCAAAGCCTGCAATCCTTGCTGCAGAATCGGCATCCACGCATGAAGAAGCTTCTTGCGGAAGCCATGTCGCCGTTCCTTGCGAATCGTCGTCCAGCCATGATCCAGAGATCTGTATCTTGGGGCATCATGCGGAGAGCCCCAGTCATGGTCTTGCGCCAGCGCTTGGCGGCCTTGACACTCGCCGTATAGGAGAGATATTCGCGCCACAGCTCGCTGCTCCCGGGATGTCTACTGACAGCTCTTTCATAGATGGACATTACGCGGGCTTGACCGGCGTGTGCCAAATTGAGGTGGTGAATCTTGAGACGTTTGCAACGCTTGCTGCGGAGGGTTTCTAGAGACTGTTCCCATTTTGCGTATGTCGACCATTCGGACGGAAGGTTGCCTGGGGATAGAACTCGATGTTCGTGCTCGTTGCGCTTCTGAACGATGGTCCGTATCTCATCCTGCGAAATGTCAGAAAAGTTAGCATTGGCGAGACAAGTGCGGACTGTGTTGGATGGCTCCCGACGGATTTACCTTGGAAAACACTTCTTTCTCTTCCCACTCGCGCAATTGGGGGACCGAGCGTTCGAGATAGAATCTCGCCTTTTCCGCCACGCCAGACATGACGGTTGTGCTCCAAATGATTGAGAATTATGGAAAAAATGGTGCGAGTAGGTGTGGTAATAGTCCGTACTTTGTACACTATCCGAGATTTTCTTCAGGTTAGTTAATACCACGCCGTGAAATTTTAGCGGGGCTGTCGTCGCTAGCTTGCAGCCCGGCCTTAGCCTGCGTGTGCCGCTTAAGGCACCAGACCCAAGCCCTGTCTGGCAGGTTCCACTTCCCACTGGATCGCCCCTGTCTCTGTTTCTCGCCTGGCGTTAAATAGCAATCCAGGGGCGGTTGAGCCCAATTGACACCCGCCTTCATGGCCATAGCTTCCGAGACTCTCGACAAGCCAAGTCTTGGTACCGTTGTCCCCTCTTACCACACTCGTTTTTCCCTCGACGTCTTGTCCTCCGGCCTCCGTCTTTCCCACAATCGGATATGCCGGATGTATTGTAACTGATTGTGCATTCATTAACTCATTCTTCCACTCCTTCGACTTACTTTTGCTATTGCTGTCGGCCATGTCCAGATACAAGGACAAGGACAAGGACAAGGACGGCGGCGTCGTGCTCAGCTTCGGGGGACAATGGATTAGCTGGCTACACACAATCATCGCGTACAGTATGCCATCAATTTGCGCGGGGATCGCGCGAAGCTACAAACGAAGACCTGTCCCTGAACTTCAGGAGCACCCACCAGGTTCTATAGTGCTAATTGATCATGTAGCCGCCTTTCTCAGCGCGTTATTTATTGGTGTCGCATTGCACTACCACAAGATCGTCGAAAATGAGTTCTACGGATATCCTCAAGAATGGTTCCCGTCCGTTTCTGCGACAATTGGCGATCGGTACCCGGAGCGATCGTTCTTCATGATCTTTATCGCTATCACATCCGGTATACATCACTTTACTTATAGAGTATCGTCCGCCTAAGATTTGTACTAAATGGTTGCCAAGGACCTCGATTCGCCCTCGTCGGCTTGTTCTATCTTCTTTCACGAAAGGCAGGCAGCAAATTGCCGGGATTCGTTGCCTCGATGGGCTTTTTGCGGACCCTGACGTGCGGTGGCTGGACGTATATCACATCAACTGATGACCATGACTGGCACGACATTCTCATGATCTCCTATATTGTGTGCACTTTACCGTGGACGCTGGGTTGTATTGCCCTCAGCCCACCGAATCCCCAGGCCATTAAGTATCGAAAATATCTTGGTGGAGCATTTTTTGGTACTCTAGTACCCCTGATCTACTACTTCATTCAACACAAAGTGCATCGTGTTGCCGGAGGTATGTGGTCTTCCTAGCAATCCTTAGAACCTAGATGATGCCCTTACTGACACATAATTATAGCGTACACTATTTATGCATTCTTCGAGTGGTCATTGATCCTTTTTGATGTTGGATTTGATGCCGTAACAGCCTTGGATTTCAATACGTTTGAAGTCGTTGTTAGGGATGTCAAGGGCCTGAGCAAGGGGTATGTGCAGTGGCTTCCAAGATAGTACTGAATTTTCTTTCAGTCTAATCCAATCCAATAAACTTGATTATTGAACTATTCTCTAAGATTCGCTGCAGTGACAATCATTCATCTGTTACATCCGCCGTCATAGAAAAGGAGTAAGCAAATATCATATCCCTGCAACTTCGACAAGCTAACATTGTATCTCCCCAAAAAAAAGGAAGGACAAGGTTACTGGTGGTCTTTACTCTTTTCGCTTCACCTGGTCGGAAGCTTTGGATACGGCAGCCGATGTCTACCACGGAGTGAGTCGATCGAAACAGCATAGTCGAGCAACACTAACGTCTTTTCAGTTCGTCTTCTGGTCCATGTTGACTAGCTTGGGTCTTACAGTGTGGTGTACGTCCTTTCCTAGCTCTGCTGTAACCACCAACTAACGTAAAGCTGATGTTGATCAGATTTTCCACTTTGGCATATGGGCATTTCGGGTTATGAGGCGTTCGTTTTGGTTTCTGTCTCGCCTCTTCTTCTCGTTGGTCCTCTTCGAGCCCTCGTTATCAACAACCAGCGCATCGTACATCTCTTGTCTCTTTCTGGTGTCGCAGCCTACCTCGTACTTGACCCTGCTCGTCGTCTATTCATAGTTGGATTTGGTGTTGCCATGTCAACGTTGGGCTGGGTTGCCACTCTGCATGCTGAGTCTATCCACGAGGCGAGGTTCGAATCTAAGCTCCTGGGCCTGCTTGTTGGCCTAATTTTGTCCTCTACGGCCAAGTTTGCTTGGCAGACCAACAACCCCATCTGGCCTATCATGCACGGGCCTAATGGAGGGTGGAACTTTACTGGCTTAATTATTGGCATTTTTGCTGCATTGCGATTCACTCGCAAGAACCCCTTGACAAGCAGCTCAATTGGTGACGTTCAGAAAGACTCGACTGTGCTGGCAGCCTGCGGTGTCGGCGGTGTCCTCTTCGGCATGCATTCCTTGTTGTCTGATACCAGCACAATGATCCTTTGGGTCTGGGATGGGTTTCCCATTCGTGGTCCATACTTTTCCACACATGGGTGGTGCACTCTGGCAGCCATGTCTGCTGGTGTCTTTTTTGGCATTTACAAGCCAGCTCTTGCAGGAAGCTGGGCGACTTACGCTGTCGGTTCGATGGGAGCGATGGTGTTGACATATTTCAGCCACTGGTTTGGATACTACGGTGCCCTTATCATTGCGGCCTACCTGATGGCTGTCGCCGTGCCTCTCCTCACGAATGCCTCCAAGAAGAGCCCCGCAAGCACGTTTGGTCTAGGATTCTTCGTTTATGTCTTCTTGGTCCTTTTCCATGTCTGGGTAGTTGCCTATGCCTTTGTTCCCGGCGGCCCTCTTGTTCGTGAGCATACCGACTGGGTCATGTATATCATGACGGCGTTGATCGGCGCTGGTGTTTATGATTTCAACTCATCAAAGGCAAACAAACCACAACCTCGCCGATCCACAGCCTCTCAGCATAAGAAGTACTTCAGTTTTGCCACCATCTTCATCAATATCCTCTTCTTGTGCTCTGCATTCAGGCGATTTCCTACGAACGATTACAAGCCGTATCACGCCGAAGATCGCGTTCTTACCGCTGGTATCTGGACCATCCACTTCTCACTCGACAATGACATGTGGTCCTCTGAGCACCGCATGCGAGACCTCATCAAGGAATTGGAAATTGATGTCATCGGTCTTCTTGAGTCGGATCTTCAGCGCATTATCATGGGCAATCGTGATACAACTCAATTCTTGGCTGAGGATCTGGGAATGTACGTTGACTACGGCCCTGGCCCCAACAAGCATACCTGGGGAGCTGCTCTACTCTCGAAGTTCCCCATTATTGAATCCAAACACCATCTTTTGCCAAGTCCTGTCGGCGAACTGGCACCTGCCATTCATGCTACGCTAGATGTCTATGGCGAACTAGTCGACGTGTTTGTCTTCCACTCCGGGCAGGAAGAAGATCCTGAGGATCGTCGCCTGCAGTCTGAGTATCTCGCTAAGCTGATGGGATCTACGCCCCGGCCGGCTATCCTGCTCAGCTATCTCGTTACGAAACCGCTGGAGGGTAACTATAACAATTATGTCAGTGAGGTATCTGGCATGCATGATGTTGACCCAACTGACTGGGACCGATGGTGCGAGTATATTCTATACAAGAAACTCAAGCGTGTTGGTTACGCCCGTGTGAGCCGAAGTACCATTACCGACACTGAGTTACAAGTGGCCAAGTTTGTGATCCCCAGCTCTTCTGCCGAGGCCAATCAGCTCGACTCGATGTCTGTGGAAGAACGCAATCGCCGTGTGCAAGAGCACGAGGTTGCTGAGGGCTGGAGATTCCCAGCCATGTTCAGAGGACAGGGTGTCAGAGATCATAGGTACCATGTCTTTGACGAGCCTAGATATTTCAACTAGGTGATGGGCTCTCATGATATCATATACACATTGTATATGTAGATTAAAAGATGCAGAAGATAACATAATGCAAGATTAAACGGTTGTGTTGAAACTGACTGGAATTCATCGTGATCATGAGCGTGCTGCACGTGACGCGTTCTTTTCTCTGGTGGGATATGCGTGATGACACAATATGTACAGGAAGACGGTTTTCTGTGGTAGCGGCAGCTGATGGGATATCAGGGCCTGTAGTCCCACATATCAAGGTCCTTTGGCGCGGAAGACAGGCGGAATTGCTTCCAAGGCCGGCTCAAGTCAGGTCACGCGGCGGACGCCAATTTTGTCGACTTTGTCGACTGATTGTGGATGAATTTGCACAGCTTTGCACAGCTTTGCACAGCTTGTCGCGGCCCCCCATCAAAGCCTCCTGGCATTCAGCCTGGATAAGAGCCACTGGCCTTCACGTCCGGCACACAAAGCAGCTGGAAGATCCGGGCCCTTCCTGCAGATGACGTTGGATAGGTAGGTTGATCGGTGAGGCGCTGTGTGCGAAAGCATTCAGAATACTGCAGAATGGCAGAGCAAAAAACTGTCGCATGCTTCCTATCTGCTCGGTCCTTGATCCTGGCCTCCACCAATCCCCGAGCCTAGCCGAAAAAAACAGCCCTGCGGCGGCGGCCCTCCCCTCCACTAGACCTTCTCCATTCTCCCCCAGTCCCTTTTTGCCTGCCGTAAGGCAACGGCTGGGTCACGAATTAGCTACTAGGTACCTAAGTCAAGAGCAAGGAGTGTGAGCCACCTACCCTAGCAATGAGCACCCCAATTGGGTATAGCGAGGTGGGTCCATGCGTTATGCCTACAAGCGCTGATTGGCTGGAACTTACTAGATAATTCGTTCGTTCTACTGGGTGAATCAGCGCCTAGTATTAATGTGGACCTAGCCGCCAATTCTGCCCCATTACAGCCAATCAGAGCCCGCTAAGCCACTGATAGGAACACGTGCCACGCCTCGCGCTATACCTAATTGGGGTGGCTCATTGCTAGGGTAGGTGGCTCACACCCCTTGCTCTTTGATTTAGGCATCGAAGACGATGTGGGTCCCGTGACCTGCCTGTTGCTTTATGGCAAGCTCCCCCGAACTCCCCCACCCCCCCCCCGGCTCGCACCCCCAATTTAGCCCCAGACGCCACCTAAATGCCCTGGAAGCCGGCGTTCTCTAGCGCGTAATCGATAAGCCTCACTCTCCACCTGTGCCGTGACAAGCCGCATGCATCTCCAATCAGCGACATCTTACTAATAAGACGCTACAATTTTATGTATATTTCTTGCTTGCTTTTCCGAGCCTTGTGGAGGGATCAAAGGAAGAGGGCAAGGAAGAAAGGAGTAAGGGGGTGGTCAGGTAGTCAATTTGTTCAAGAGAGTTATTCGTGGCCCTCCAACATCACAAGAGGCACTCACTTCATCCTTTTGTCTCACGTCATTAGCTGTCTGGTATCTCTTCTCTGTTCACCACCCGCCCGACTGCTTAGATTGGACAAACATGGAGATTGGATTAGGCCTTTTGTGGGCCTACCTTGGGTTGTTTATTGGAGCGGGTGTGCTCTATGTAAGTTTGAATGAGCGGTGTTCCCCAGTGATGATATGATGCTGTTCCGAAATGTGCCCATGACGACGCGGTGGATGAGATCGACTCGTCTCTGTGTCGGTGCTGCCAGGGCGAGATTGAATCGGCGGCTTGTCTTGCTGGCCGCGGTTTCTTTCGAGCTGAGACTTGGCTTGGCTCCGTTCCGCTCAAGGAATGGGAAGGCATTGGCTAACTCGTGTTCGATGATCTCCTAGACCGTCGGCCTCATTGTGTACAGAGTGTTTTTCCATCCATTGGCCAAATACCCTGGCCCCTTCTTGGCCAAGATCACAGATGGTTTCCAGCTGTACCACGCATACAAGGGCGATCGCCATCTCGAATTCTGGCGCATGCATCAGAAATATGGTAAGATGAAACAATTATGAATTATGAAGGAAGAGGAGGAGGAGGAGGAGGAGGAGAAGAGAAGGAAGAAAAAACCAGAGGCCGTCTCTTTTGCTTCCATCTCCTGTCTCCTGTCGTTACACGCGGATTGCTAACTCCCAATGCTCTCTTTTCAGGCAAGATTGTCCGCTTTGGCCCAAACTCTCTCTCTTTCAACTCCACCCAGTCTCTCAAGGAGATTTATGGATTCCGCTCCAACGTCCGCAAGGCCGAGTTCTACGATGCCTTTGTCCATCCCGCGGCCAACACGCACAACACTCGCGACAAGGATGTCCACGCTCGCAAGCGCCGTGTCTTGTCGCACGCCTTCTCGGAGAGCGCCATGAAGGAGATGCAGCGCTACATTTTGGGCAATGTCCGCACTTTCTGCGAGCAGATTGGCATCAACAAAGGCGTTGCTGATTCCAAGGGCTGGACCAAGCCGCGCAACATGAGCGACTGGTGCAATTATCTCGCCATGGACATTCTGGGTGATCTTAGCTTTGGCAAGGCTTTCCACATGCTTGAGAGGCCCGATAATCGATTTGCCCTGGAGCTCGTCGAGGCCGCCACCACTCGCCATCTTATCTGCGGCACGATGCCCATTGTCGACAAGCTCAAGATTGACAAGTTCTTGTTCCCCAAGCTGGCTGCTGGTCGCGCGCGATACATGGCCTACAGCAAGGCCCAGCTCACCGAGCGTACCAAGCTGGGTGAGGAGACGGACCGTCGTGATTTCTTCTACTACCTTCTCAAGGCTCGCGATCCCGAGACTGGCCAAGGCTTCAGCACCCCTGAGCTCTGGGGCGAGTCCAACCTGCTCATCATTGCCGGCTCAGACACCACCTCCACGGCCATGGCCTCTACTCTGTTCTATCTCGTCCGCAACCCCCACGCTCTGAAGCGTGTCACCAAGGAGATCCGCAGCAAGTTCAACGACGTCGAAGAGATTGTACACGGAGCCCAACTCGGGTCCTGCATCTACCTGCGTGCCTGTATCGACGAGGCCATGCGGCTGTCCCCTTCCGTTGGAGGCATCTTGCCCCGTGAGATTCTCGCCGGCGGCATGACCATCGACGGCCATACTCTTCCCGAAGGCACCGTCGTCGGCACCCCCCACTACGCCATCCACCACAACGAGAACTACTATCCCGTTCCATTTGGCTATGCTCCCGAGCGATGGCTCCGAGGCGAAGTAAACCCCCTGACTGGAAAGACCATGACCGACGACGATGTCGCCATTGCCTCCAGCGCCTTCTGTCCCTTCTCCATCGGACCCCGTGGCTGTATCGGCAAGGGCCTCGCCTACGCCGAAATGACCACCACTCTTGCTCGCACCATCTACCTCTACGACATGCGCCGAGCTGTCGGCGTAGTCGACCCCGGTGAGGGACGCGCCGATCTCGAATGGGGCCGTCATCGCGATACCGAGTTCCAGCTAATTGATACGTTTACCAGCGCTAAGAAGGGGCCGATGGTTGAGTTCAGGAGAGCACAGAAGGCATAACTCTGCAACTGGTTTTTGGTCTGAATAGTTGTGCTGAAAACTATGAAAAAGAAGAAAAACAGTACCAAAGACAATCGGGCAGATGCAATGAGCCTGTTTTCTTTGGATGATGAAATAGAAGGATGGAATCTGGGGCATACTGTGTTATCGTAGCATCATAGACGACGTCTTCCAAGGGGCTTTTGGAGGCTTGGTCTTTATGTTATTAATTTTTAATTTTTTTTTCCCTCTACTGGTGTTTGGAGCTAGTTTCTCATTTGATAATTTAAAAGAATTCAAAACATATTGTCAGGTGGTGCTGATGTTCATTTCACACGGCTGCCAAGCGACGTGTGCAGACCATCACATCAGCAAGAATATTTGACAGCTTCTGCTCTGTCGAGACACTGGGCTCAAATGCCGTCTCCACAACACCTCCGAGGCTGGCCAAGGCTGATGGCTTCCCTTTTCGCGTCGCGGGACCCGAGCTTCTCGACTACCATCCACGCCGCACGAAATCTCACGGTCCGACACAGGCACAATTGAAACATTTGATGGAAAAGAGGCGCCTCCAAGCGATTTTCTAATCCTGACCAGACCTCTTCGGATCGACATGCCGTTATAGCTCGAAGGCGAAGTAACCCTACTCGGACCCCTCGTTCGTCCGAGCTCGTTAACGCCCCCAGCATGGCGCTCTGCAAATTCTATCAGCAGGGCTATTGCAAGTTTGGCAGTACGTTTGAACCAATCGCAGAAAGCAATCGCGTCCCGTAGGCCGATGCGCTTTGTCGGCGATACCCCGTGGTCACCCCCACGGAGAAGAAACAGTCCACGCGAGACATTCACCTTTGCTAACAGCCCGCTCAGGTAGCTGCCGGTATGAACACCCAGGAGCCGGACACAATCGAGGTCAACCGCAGAATCGATTTGGCGGAAGTGGCGGAAACGCGGCCTTCCAGGATGCGCTCGGTATGCGATGCACGGCCGTTGCCACTTTGGGGAGAATGGACGATGAGAGTTGCTAAATATCCGGTGTAGCGAGATACAGCATTGCTACGGAGACTATCGAGAAGGATCTCACGACTGAAGCACCGCAATGGATTCTGTCTGCCTATGCTCCGGGGCGGAATGCCCCGGAGCAGTTATTTGGGGGATACCCCCGAGAGCAAAGCTTCGAGGAGATGCGACTGCACTATCTCACCGCAAAGGCTTCGGGGAATGAGCAGCAGGCTGTTAGTTCATCTTCCACATCGTACAGCTAGAATTCGTCAGTGCTGACAATGCGATGTAGCTCAACCAGGCACTAGATCTCTACAATAACGCCCAGCAGCAGATGCAATCCGCCGTGAGCAGCATCCAAGAGGCGGCTCGTTTCGTCGTCGAAGCCGAGAACAAACATCCGAACAGAATAGACGTATGTAGAGAAGGAACACAGGGCGCTCCGTTCGGCGAATTCTTGGTCGGCAGGAGACCGACCTCGAGTGCTCAGCCGGCGCAAGGAGCGAACCCCTTCAGTTCAGCCTCTGCTAGCACAACATCTGGGTTTGGAGGCGCATCAGCGCAACCGATACCGAGTGCATTCGGCCAACCATCCGCCCTGGGACAACGGCCGAATCCCTTTGCTACACCTGCCTTTGGGCAGCCCTCAGTTCAATCACAGGCATCGCCATTTGGTCAAGCCTCACAAGCTACGGCATCGGCCTTTGTGCAAGCCCCTCAAACGACGTCTGCTTTTGGCCAACCGTCAGCTCTCGGAGCCAAACCCAACCCTTTCGGCGCACCAGCATTCGGCCAGGCTGCGCAGCCTGCTACTTCGACAGGTGGAAGTGCCTTTGGGCAGGTCGGCCTACTGGGAGGCGCAAAGCCCAATCCTTTTGCTACTGGCGGTACTGCTGCTGGTAGTAACTCGAGCCCCTTTGGTGCCGTGAACAGCAACAATGCTCAGAGTTCGTCCCTGACAGCCAACCCATTTGCAAGCACAAGCTCAGCTCCCAGCAATACCATAGCAAATCCATTCGGTCAGCAAAAAAAACAGAATGCAAGCCCTTTTGGACAGGCTGTAACCCAGCCGGCAAATTATAATCCTTTTGCATCGGGGGGAAACACATCCGAGCCACAGCCATCCAGAAACGTCTTCTCACAAAACTTGCAAAATCAAACCAACGGTGCCTTTGGCTCGAACATCACATCCAATCCTTTCAGCCAAGCTCCAAAGCAACATAACCCCTTTGCATCTGGCAACCAGGGCCAACATGCTGCTGCCTCGTCTACCCCAGCAGCATCCCAAGGAGGGGGAAGTCCATATCCACCAGGAAGCAACAAGCAACACCCTTCCATCGAAGCCTATACTACGAAGAACATGAATGGCACTCTTGCCTCTTTCAAGGGCAAACCAGTCATATATAAAGGGAATCTGCCTGGCATCAGGGGATGCGACGGCACTTGGACAAGGATTTGGTTCCCCACTGGAGCACCTAATTACTACAAGGACACGGAATTGCCTCCCGAGCAATATGATGAACGATCAAAGAGCCAGTGGGCTGCTTTTGCGCAGACAGGGACGTTTGCTGACGGCGTCATGCCGGAATTGCCGCCTCCTAGAGAGTATACACAGTGGGATTTTTGAGAGCGAGATAGATTATAGTAGAGTGGGTTTATCAAGATCGGGGAGGGGTTAACTAAGGTGCATTTTATGGCGTTCATTCGGATTCAACTATAGCATGTATAGAACGGGCTGGTTGATGTAGCAGTATTTGGACACAATATCTGACTGGCTGATACGCTGATGATCATACTTGACCATTGACTTGCAAGCTCTTCTGTACGTTATATTCTGATCGCAATGGATTGTGCTGCACTATGGTACTCAGCAGCGTGTCTTGCTACAGAACTAGTCAAAGTGGCACATTAGGTGTAACTTCCTGATCGGCAATGTCCAGGATGGTACTAGTAGCCCCTGCCACGATTACAGCAACGAAAGTGTATTCACGAATGTTTGTTGAGTCCTCTATTTGCACACTCAGCTGTATTTAAACTGTCTGAGTTGACTGTTCCCCAAGCACCCTGCGCAGGCAGGCGTAAAATGCCCGCTACGCCTTACCCTACCATGTCCATGCTCAAGCAGCAATGGTGACTTCAACCTCGACACCGGCATCAATGTTGACGATAATCTGCTTGACGACCTCGGTGGGAGCGTGCAGGCTGCACGAAATGCGTCAGCAACCTCCATTATCCCCTTCCCGTCTGGAAACAGCTAGATCTTTCACGCAGGAGCAGAAATACGTACTCGATGAGGCGCTTGTGGATGCGCATCTCGTAGCAATCCCAGGTCTTGGAACCCTCACCGCAGGGAGTCTTGCGGGTGGTGATCTTGAGGGTCTGCGTAGGCAGACGGACGGGTCCCTTGACGCGCAGGTCCTTACTCTTGGCGCGCTCGCTGATCTCGGTGCAGACCTTTTCGAGGACGTTGACTTTGCGGGACGAGAGGGTGATGCGGATCTTGTGGGCCTTCTATTGGGGAAGTCAGCATTTCAGATTCCATTTTCGGGGGGGGAAGGTTTTTTTTTCTCGTGACTATCGAGCGCCAAAATAGGAAGCAAGGAGATATCAAATGTCCCAGGCATTGCGAATACGCCTTGCGATGGGCCATTCGAGACCGCTCGCGCTTCGTCCGTGGGCGTCTGGAAGGAGGGAGATACGTACGGGGCCCTCGCCGAGATCCTTGTCAGCCTTGTTGTAAGACATTTTAACGGGTGAGGAGGAAAAAGAAGCGGATGTCCTTCACGACTCGAACGCGGGGGGAACTTCGACGTTTCGGCAAAGTGATGAAGGCTTTGTAGGTTGATAAGATTCAACAAAGATGAGGAATTATCGGCTTGCGAACTTTTTTGGTGGGGGTAGGGATTTCTTGCGTAGGGCTTTCTGTGGGCGCTAGTCTGAAAGGGGATGCGAGCTTCTTGGACTTGATTGGTGGGGGTTTGGCGACGCTACTGTTTCTGTATGTATTATTTTGCTGTCATTTAGTGGGGTAGTGACGATGGCTATCTCATTTGGGATGATTTATTCAATGATCCATGAACGACATGACATATGTATCCCTCACCAGTGCGAAGACAACAACTAGGCCACGATCAGCTAGTTGACCAATCGGGGTTAAGAGCTAGGGAAAGTTAACCACGGCTTCAACAGCTCCAGTCACCTCGCATGCAAAGTCTTGATGAGCAACCAATCTACTCTGCCCTCTTATTTGCGAACGGCATGTTGACCCTCCCGCCTTTGGCACCATTCCCCAAAGCCACATGGCGGGCGCAATTGAGCTTGGCGGATTGGAACGCACTTTTGGAAGCATGGCAAGTTTTGCTACAGGCATACTCAAGTCTTTCAGACGAGGAGTTTGTGAAGACTGCGGATGAGAGCCATGCTTCCCTCATCACATTCGCGTCTACATTCGTGCACGAGGCAGCAGAAGCCGGATCACCAATATCCGGTTCAGCTCCTCTCTTGCGGCCCGTTTTCCATCTCACGTCACGCCTGCTCAGACTATTGAACCCCCCATTATTACTGGAGTGCGACTTTCTGGCGGATTTTGCAAGGGTATACCCGAAATCCCGCTCAAAAACGCTCATTGCCGACCTCTTCAGCAAACAGGCTTCCAGCACCGCGATAGAGGCTTCCTCGACGTCTCTCAAGAAGCGGCTGATTTCTCATCTAGACTCGGGCATCAAGGGAGATTTGAAATTCGTCGAAACAAAACTCACTACATTGAACCATCTTCTACACGCGTCGCCTCATACATGTACCCTGTTCCTCGCAGGCTCCGACTTTTTCGATGGCCTAATTACCTGCTTCAAGGTGATGAATCCGCCTCTGCGAAAAACCATCATCACTACAATGTACCTGTGTCTCGTTGGACTCGTCCAAGTTGAGCCTCCGAAATGGTCAATGCTCAACGACCAGCTGTTCGCTTTGAATGCGGCGGCAGATGCTCACAAACAGGGGCCTCTGAATGTCAATGACTCACTTGTTGCAGAGCTTGTGACTTCCACGCCGCTTCTGAAGTTCCTTCTAAGAAAGGCAGAAGACCATCAGGCGGCGACAGGAAGCCTCAAAAAGAGAATTACTGCCTTGGAATCCTTCAGAAAGGGACCAATGGCGAGACCGAAACGTCTTATGCACAGAAGAGTCGGCAAGGGTAAAAGAAAAGCCACACAAGACGATATTCGAGCAGAAATGCATGTACACCGCATGAGCCAGATTATGCAGGTTCAGGACCTGTTCCCGCATCTCGGGGCCGGATTCGTTTCCAAGTGCCTGGACGAGTATGGCCATGACGTTGAACAAGTGGTGGCCAATCTGCTTGCTGAATCATTGCCCGCGTCACTAGCTACCGTAGACAAGAGTGAACCATTGTACGTTATCTTCGCAATATGCCATGCACAGCTTATGTCTTTCACACACAATGATATTGATAGTAATAATGGAAGAATAAGAACTTCAACACATCCACTAATATATCACAGATCATCACATTCGGACACACTTTATCAAGCCGAACTTGAACCTCGATCAACATTGCCACCGCCACTTCCCACCACTCATATACCGTCCAGACGAAACGTATTTGATGACGACGAATTTGACCGCTTGAAGGCGGATGTGTCCAAAATTTCATTTGGCAAGAAAAAAGAGAGGAATGCCGACCAACTTCTCAAAGACAAGTCTACAGCACCGAATAAAGCAGCCATCTTTTCTGCTCTTGCAGCATTCGACTCTGATGACGATGAAAGAGATGACACCTACGACGCAGCAGATGTTGGCGGCACAGTGGACACGGTGAATCAAGAAGCCGACGGGGCAAGTGATGGAAACGAAGAAGTCCTTTTCCGCGCCTACCAGACGGATGAGAAATTGTTTGACCGCGATGCTGGGACGAGGAGGAGCAATGCTCGCGCCAAGTTAAGAGACGACACCGGCATGACTGACGAAACCATTGAGGGATGGGCAGTTATGTTGGCCAGGAATCCTCAGCAGAAGAAGAGACTAGAGGCCAAGTATGCATTCGCAGGGCAGCAAGCACAACTCGAGGGAACCTCATGGAGAGCCAGCCCGGCTGGCTCAGGTACCGAAGACGGCGATGTCGTCGGCGGATCTAACCGAGGCGGCAGAGGAGGACGTGGTGGCGGTGGCGGTAGAGGAAGGGGACGTGGTGGCCGCAGCAGAGGAGCAGGAGGCAGTGTCGCTGGCCCAACTGGTGAGAAGGAAACTGAGTCGGCGAGGCGGAACAAAGAGGCATACAAGGGCTCTAGAGCAAACCACAATAGAAGAGATGCGCGGGCAAAAAAGATGGCTCGCGGCGGCTTTGCCGGATGAAGAACAGGAAATATTCTATTTCTCGATCTTCTTCCGCTTCGGTTGGTGGCCAAGGTACTCTGCTCTGAGGAGAATACCCGCCCTGCTTCAAAGCATATTGACCTCCGCTTTGGCGCATTATCCAGGACCGCGGCAACTTGGAAGATCTCCATGCGGAAGTCAGCCCTGTTCGGCACAATTCCCGTCGTCGATGGGGCTCGTGACCTGCGGTAGAGGACGACGCTGCCGTGGCATTGAAAGGGGATGCAGCTGTCGTGAACGAAGATGTGATCTCTCGACTCCTGTTCGTCCTCCGCGTTGGTCGTCCCGCGGGATATCTAGCTCGGACGCGTTTTTATCAAAGTCAGGTCTGGCCCTGCCTCGCCTCCCATTTAGTTGATCATGCTCTGCAGTGACACGCGTGAACGCTGTCGTCTGTACAGGTACCGTTCGCAGGTACTACCTCTCCGCCTCGTCCTTGCAGCATCTTGGCCGTGTCTGCAGTCCATACCTCCTGGATCGCCGGACTGCCAACCTAGGCGTGAACAAAGTTTATTCGGGGACCAGGACCCTAGTTGGCTTGAGTTTCCATTAACCTCTGGCCCTTATCACCAAAGGCCAATCTTCAAAGGTCTAGTAGGTGATATCGGTATTGATAGTCACGAGATGCCTATCTTGTTCTAAGTGTGTACATTCGAGAGAATTCTGACTATTATTATGTCCATTTCAGTCCTTACTTGTTGCGGTCTAGACGTGAATCGCACTGTCCTTCCAACGCCCGGCCTGATGCATCTCCGCTCACGTCATGGCCAAGGCGCCTTATCATGCATGATTCAGTATGGTTTGCCTGTAGAAATGCGGCCATGCGAGCCCATGCTGATACACATGGCTACCACCATGGAGCAGACTCAATTATGAGGACAAGAATATTATGCAGTAGATTGAAAAACTGATTTAATATACTCGGGCTTGCCATTCATGTCATGCTAGTTAAACACGCGCCTAACGCCATCATCTGTTGTGCTTCAAGTTACCCCCTTCCCCCCCCCTTTCCCCCCCCCCTTCCCCCCCCGGGCCAACGCCATACCCCAAAATCAACAACCCAGATTCCTCTCAGATCTGCGAATGCAAGCCTTCGGCAACATCACTCAGCATCCTCAGCCCATAATACGTAGCCACCTTCCTCATGACCGTCAGTCTGCGCACAACATCCGACTTGGACACAATCTCCTTCCACTCCCCGCTGCACGTACAATGCTCCATGAGGTCGTTGACGCGCAAGGTGCCACACCGAGCGCACTTAAGATCCTGCGTGGTCCACTCGACAACCCATGCCTCAACCATGCCTACAAGTCTCTCTTCGATGCCGACGCGGTCGTACTCGGAGCCGCAGAAGCTGCATTGCCATCCGTGCCCCTGGCTGCCCTGGAGGTCTTCGTCTCGGCAGAGATCGAGATCCCGCGCCATGGTGCAGCTGTCGCACGAGAGCTGGACGAGCTTCAAGCTCTCCGAGGGATTGACAAACGCGCCTTCCTTGGAGAACTCACGCACCTCGAACAGCGCGAGCAGTTCTTTGCGCAGGAGACGGGCTTCAAGCGTGATGTTTTTGTCGAGAGAGAGCACCTGCATTAGCATTTTGACGAGCTCGAGGACGGGGTTGCGCGGCGCGAGGTGCGAGCCTGGCAGATTGGGGAAGCTGTAGTCTTGTGCTAACTCGGGGTGAAGCAGCTCGCGTTTCTGCTGGCTGATCAGGTTGCTGATGGTTTTCTTAAGAGGCTTCTCGTACGATTTGCCGAGGATCATCTGTCCTTCTAGGGTCTCGCTCTCCCGGTTGGGTAGCTGGGTGAGACGAATGGTTGAGTCGGGATCTTGATTCACAGGCCGCTTGAGCGCGTGCATCAGCTGAATGAAGGCGATGACCCATTCTTGGAAAATTGGCTGGAGGCGGGCGGGGAGAAAGGTTGCCATTTGCCAATGCATGATTGTCTCTAGATTCTGCTCATCTGCTTCAACCACTTCTTGGCAAGCCTTGCCGCCGTAATTAAACTCGTCATACCATACTAGATAATCCCAGTACTCCTTGATCTCGAGATCGATAAAGTGGAAGAGCGGCTTGCTCTTGATAGATTTGATGATGTATTGGCTGTAAGCAAAGGCGTTGCCGACTTCCGCTTTCGTAGTCTGGAGGATGAGTCGGTTTGAGTCGGCAAAGACGACTTGGGAGCCAACTCGTCGAAAGTCGGCCATAAGCTGCTGGAAGGCTTTGCGAGACATCATTTGCACATAATAGTGCAAAGCGCGATCATACATGAATGAGTCCGGATTCTCAACCCAGCGAACCAGATGCTGTACCAAGACGTCTGCCATCGTACTGCCTTTGCAAGCTTCCGCCCACCAGGCTTTCACCATCTCGCGCAGTACCAGAACACCAGCATTGGAAAAGGCATTGTCTGAAGCCAGTGTCTCAGACCCGTCTACCGTAGGGTTGAATGAGACCGAGTCTGCGCCTTCCAGTTCATTGATGAGTGATGAAGTCAAGATAGTGTTGATTGCCAAGTTGCGCACGTCAATGTCAATGCACACCGAGGCAAACGTTCCCGGGTTGTTCACATTTGGCATCTTGACCGTGTCCAGAGGGCCGAGAACGTCGTCTTTCTCATAGCCAGCGTGGTCAGGGCGCGGACCGGCAGACCACCAGAGAACGACTCCATTTGCCTGCAGCCGACGAGCATATGCAATGTCGATAAGGAAACGAGGATCGTCTCGCTCCAGATTACATAGTGGAACATCGCCGTACCGAGCCAGAGCGGTCAGATGCAGGATCCATGACCCCAGCCCGAGGTAGTGTCCTAGAAGTCGGCGCGCCACCACGGCTTGCCATCCCAGCGGTGGAAGTGAACTATCCGTAGCGTCGTACTTGAGTGGCAAAATGGGGAACTCTCCCAAGACGGGGACATCGTGAACTAATGAGCTGCGCTGTAATGATTGAATCACCACCATCTGTGGACGAGATTCGTCCTTCCTCATCTTCTTGACAATATCGCCCATCTCCAAATGTGCTTTGCGACGAGTAGACACCTGTGTGATCTTGAAACTGATCTTTTCTTGGTATTTGAAACAGTCTTGCCAGTTCGTTCCTGCTGCTTCTTCGGCTCGCTTGGCCAGCATTTCTGAATACAGTCTTGTTACATTTGGCAGGTCCTGGCCGCTGTCCTTATTCTTGTGAAGTATAATGATATTTGCCTGACTAGAAGTGGTAGAGAAGATGCCAAAGATTTGGCGTTCGCCAGCTGTAATGTGCGAAACATAGATGTATGCGAGAGGACATGATTCGAGGTAATGGCGGGTTTCGGGAGGCCGCTTCAACCCAGAGAGGTCGAACCCCTGTTCTAATCCCTTCCCAAGCACCGCATTTTGCTGTTCGTCGATTATGCATTGATTTCCCAGCCGGAGCACAGCCCTGATATTCAAGGGTACTTGTTTCTCGTAAACACCTTCCACGCTTGGGTGGTTGAGCAGCAACGAGAATTTGGCCGCTTCGTTGAAATACACATCTTCTGGCACGGTGAGTTTGAAGAGATGGGTTGACGGGTGGCCGTTCGGCAGTGTGTAATTGACCTGCTCCACTTCGCAACGAGGGATGTCCACATCCGGCAGCTCGTTACTTTTGAGGTTGAGTAATATCTGGCGAGGGACGTTGATCTTGAGAGTGTGGATCTTGGCATCAATCAAGACGTGGGCTGTGACCACTCCTGGCGATTCGGTGGCTTGAAGGTGCAACAGTTGCCAAGTGTTCATGAAGGTAACATGGGCTTGTTTCATGAATGTATGCTGAATGTTACTTCCAGTAAGACCTTTCCTGTCACCAAATAGTTGTCGTCTGCGAATTCGAGCCTGCTTTTGCAGTTTCCACTTTTGTTTCTGATATTTTAAAAAGGCTGGGTAATCTTCTGATGCGCTCGGCATGACCTTGGGCAATGGGGCCATAGGGTCTATATTCTCAACTGGCACGGGTGATTTCCTCTTTTGCGCGCCAGTTGCTGCTAGCGCAGGCTGTGACAAGGCAACAGCAGCATTGACCGGCTTCGGTTTAAGTAACTTGCTGCCAAAGTCTTCCATGTCGTCAATTCGAAAGCCATTCACATTAGTGATGTCTCCCAGTGGCTCTTTGGCAAACAGATCCGTGAGCTTCTTCTGCTTCATCTTGTCATCTTTGGTGTTGATGCGTTTTTGAAGCCAGCCAGGATGAGGAACCCGAGGGACGGGATTGCGAACTTTTTGCAGAGCCGCCGGAATGGTTATTAGTTTCTGAATGACAGACCCTAGTCGCTCAAGATAGTAGTCCCAATCTAATAGAGCCCGGGGATCAGTGTCGACAAGTTCTTCCTTAAGCCACTTCTTCAAGTAAGCTCGCTTGATTGACTCATCAGCTGAAAATATGGCGACAGGAACAGCACGCTCCGTGACTGGTGCGTTTCTCGGCTTTGAGCAGATAATAAACTTGCAGTTTAAGCCTTTATCCTTCACCATCTGCTCGCCCAGGAAGTCAGCAAGACGCTTAGCAGTAGTGATACTGGTTGACTTCTGGGCACCATACTCCTCCAACGTCTTGGACATGCTTCGGTTCTCTGAAATGAGTTCCATCAGCTCTTCGTCAGCCAAGGTGGTTCCTTTATTATGAAGAACGTCCAACCATCGATTTGCTACCTTAGCAACAGCACCATAACACTCTGTTAGATCTTTTCCCTCAAGGAAAAACTTGAAAATCTGTTGTTGAAAGATCTTGATAAGCTTCAGCTCTCCACGTCTTTTGACTTCAAACCCTTTGAGCTCAGCAAGGCTGCCATCATCATTGAACACAGCATACCGCTTTTTCAAGTTCTTGTCTTCTTCCTTGGACGTCGGCAGCACCATTGCTTTGTAAGGGCCATCGACTTCAAAGAAGATGGAATTATCGCTGTGTGTCTCGTATTTAAATGTTTTCGGATCAACTAGTGTCTGGTACTGATGATTGGTAAATTTGTCATGTACCAAGTGATTCAACATAACACAGGGATATGATATTGATAGCTTCTTGCCATTTTTCAGTTTGAAGGAGAAATTTTCAGGAAATGTTGCTGGCAACATACACCAGATACCATCTGTATCCAGCTCAAGAGGTCTGCCCAGCCGTTCTACGAGCTGTCGCGCCAATTGGATGATTGTAGCTCCAGTTAAACAAGTCACACCGGCCATTTCCATGGAATACCATCGAGATCCTTTTCTCATGACATAGCCGTAGAAGGAATTGAGAATGACCTTGTGCGCAAGCTGCAAAGAATCGTATAAAATGATCATTTTCTTGGCAGAATCGACCTCGTTAGCTGGTGCACCAGACGACTTGAGAGCGTCTGTTTTGCCTTTCCAAACTTTGGCCCTCCCTTTATAGTCGTATCTTCGATCACGGAAATCCCGGACGGTGTCAATATAGAAGGGGTTTTCTCTCTGGCAGATAATGGCTTCTCGCACAATGGTGGTCGAGTCGTGAATCTTGTGGTATACTTTTTGCGAGTACAATTGAAGACGTTTGCGTACTAAATTTGCCTGCTCGTCGGCGCTCAGTTCGGCGAATGTGCGCTGCGGCGCATATGGGGTTTTGCCGGGAAACTTTTCATTTTCCAGCGCGTTGCGAATCATGTTGTATTCGTCTCGTTTAGCAGGAAGATACTCTCCTCTCCATGCCCAAGGCATTCTGCGATCACAAGTCTTGCCTGGGCGGTTGAAGTCACAGGCTGCGCAGTCTGATTCAGAAATCATGGAATCAGGTTGCAGCCGATTAGTTGTCATTATGTTGGGATACATGGATGCGACATCCAAATGATAGATAAGCGGCCGTTCGTGTCGGTTAGGGGTCTCTTTCAGTTTCAACAATCTGGCGGCGATCTTTTCTTTTACTTCGTCGTAATTTTCCACGTCAGTCAGTGATTTCTTCTCCTCGACGGTAATGACAAACTTCAAGGCTGCATCTAAATCGCGCAAGAGCTCGTCGACAGCCCCAGTGTCGACAGAAAAATCCACGGGAATATCAGCTCGGAATACACCAGCCTCAATACTCTCAACGTGACCACCGACATACGTTTCGGAATCCAATAGGTGACCATCCCAGAAAGCTTCTTTAGGAGACTGATGCTTGTTTGGCAAGACAATTTCTCTCTGATAAGCCTGTACCATGAGCAACATCTCACAAAGTGTGCCAGTACCTTTTCTCAGCGTATCGTCACCACTGAGCGGTAGAATTGTACACAAAGAAAAGACAAAAGGATGAACGTATTTCATGTACAGATAGTATGTGGCAACGGCATCGGAAACGGAATATTCCGCAAGCGTTTGAGGCCGTTCGCTGGCGTAAGGCGTCATCAATTCGGGGTCGAGTTCATCGGGATCGTATCCCAACTTGGCCACGGTGACTGCTTTGAGACCTCTAGAACCTTGTGGCAAGTAGGAATCGCGATTTACCCAGTGAAAACAGTCCATGTGCACACCATAATTGCATTTATATAGGTCTTCGTTGTCTTTTTTCCAACCAATTTCTTGATACATGTCGATGCCATTCACACTGGCTCTCGCCTCAACAAATGGCCAATCGAAAAAGTCACCGTTGTAAGTTGCGATAACAGTTGGACGGGCTTCCTTGATATGCAAAAAGAAGCGCTCGATAACAGCCTTCTCGTTGGGCTCGTTGAAAATCATGAATGGACCAGGATATTCGGGTTTCGGTGTATAGTCAAAATCGTCAATATCCTCGGCAATGATCTCTCGGTTTGTTATTAAGAATCCCTGGCCATCAATCATGTAAGAAATCATCATGATCTGATCCACGGCTGCGTCTGGGAACTTCAGAGGGAGTTTCGTGGTCTCGATATCAAAAGCCAAAACAACAGGATCTGCTGGCAAGGATCGATCCTTGTTGGGTAAAATTTTGGTGACACCATGTTTGACTTCAACGTAATACCATAATCCAACTCGTATATCTTGTGCAAGTAGTGTCAGATGACAAGACCAGCACGCTTGGGATCCGGTGAATCATACCTAAATCAATCATTACTCGTACATGGTATGGTACGTCGTATTCGCGAATATCGACAATATAGTCGCTTGCCTCGGCGAATGGGGCATTATTCCGATCATTATCTCGTAAATCATCATCGAACAAGTCAAATTTACCGTTGGCACTGTCGACCATCGTCAGTATCCAGTGTTCTGCTCCCAAGGCTCTAATCTCAAGAAGCCAAGACTTACGTAGCAACTTCAGCATATGCATCCATAGCATTCACGTTCTTCTTATTTTTCTCTGCCAAAGGCATAATGTCCCTCCTGACAGCCATTAAATGGTTGACGTTGGCAAACCTGAGCTCTAAAAATGTCCGCCGATATCCTGATAGATGATTGGGCATGCTCAAGTCATCTTTTTCCACTCTGCGAATGGACTTGACAACACCGTCACCTGGTACTCGTTTAACCCATTCCTCAACTTCGGATTCATGTCCTCTCTTGACAGCAATCAGGAAGTATGGGTCGTATTCGACAGTTGCTTTAAATGTCGAGCCATCTTGCTCAATGAAATAGCAGTCGATAGCAGCTCGGCCGTGAGGTATCCTCTCATCCTCGATGGAGGTAGGCTGAACACTGACAACCCAACCTTCTCTTCTCTTACCGCCATCATACCTCGCAAAGCCGAAGTTTTCGTCAATCGTTTGGGCGAGTCTCGTACGTTCCCATTTCTCATCAGCGGAAGTTCCTTCGGCTATCGATCTTGCAGCAAACGTGCGCGACCTTGAGCCATGGTAAGCGCTTTTGCCGCCATGGCGAAAACCCTTTTGAGGCTTCCGCAAACTTGTATTTGGCATCGTGGGAGGTGTAGCTGGGTGAGTAAACTCAAGCTCGAAGAATGGCGGACTGATGGAATCGAGCTTGGTGGACAGAAGTGGCCGTCATGAGAGGCTGCGCTCTGCGCATTAGATGTCCAAGTTGTCGAATAATGGAAATATTTTCTTGTGCGGAGTATGTACACAACAAAGAGATGGGGATGAACCAGTTCGACATCTACAATGCTCGATGGGTAATAGGCGATGGGCAATGGCTGACGAACAAGGGTTGTTCCATCATCATACATAGTGGTGCGCATAGTGGTGCGTCAAGGAAGACGCGCCGCAACGCGTTCCCGGCGCGACACGGCGACGGCCCCACCTCGAGTTTTAATGGATTTTTCATTTCTTTGGCAAGTTGCCCAGCCACACAACTGTAGAAGTCAACTGCAGCTGAGCCACTTGCGCCAATAACGGATCCTTGATCAAAAGACTTCCAGCCGAGGAAGTAGCCTCGATCGCAGCGTCATCAGATCCTTCATATCCTGACAGGGAATTTGGATCCTTCGGATTTCGCGAGCTGGTTGAACGTATCCAATCGGTTCTTTAGAGCTCATGAAGCTGGATTTCCCTACAAGGTAGCCAGGAATGGCGCCCAACATCGACGATGCGCAGCAGACGCAAAACCCGAGCCAGAAGACCCTGCATGTCTGGTCCAAACCTATAGAACAACTCGGAGACGAAGACAACACCTCTTGGAAAGCGCTCGATGCCAGACCGACTATCTCAGAGGCTGTTGGAATGATCAAGACGGATGACTTTGCTAATGTTCATAATACGCCATGCGCTAGGCAAGGTTTTTTGGCTGGCATCGCCGCAGGTGCAGGAGTAGGTGGACTGAAGTTCGTTCTCAAGGGTGCGCATTGAGCATTACTTTTTGATTTCCAATCCTTCATGAAGGCACGCAAAATAAACTGACATCACCTACATCCTGTCAGGCAACGCCGTCAAGGCAGCGAACTGGGCGGTGGGAATGTTCATCCTCGGAAGCACATTATCCTACGAATATTGCCAATACCTCCGACGAGTCGAGCGCATCCAAATGAAGAGACACATTGAAGTCGTCGCAGAGAACAAGAGGGAGCTCGCTAGGAAAGCAGCAGAGGAGAAGAAAGAACAATTGAGGCTCGAGAGAAAGAGGATGGAGGCACAGAAGGCTTGGTACAAGTTTTGGTGATTGCATCTGGGTTGGCGCCGTCTCCATGTGTATTCTATGTAAATTTATGCAAATGGGTCGTGGGATATCTATTTATAGCAGCATTTCGGAACGATACCAATATGGTAAATAGTAATTAGATTACTGCCACTTAACCTGGTAGTTGCTCCGGTAAGCCGTTGTTTAGGGTCCTACGTTACTCATCTACGGATAACATCCATTGCAGATGAGAGGCCCATACGACATTGTTCCAGTAACTTGCAATCTTGAGAAGGGCTTCAATAATTACGATTTCGCACTTGAATGCTTGAGAAACACCGGCTATAAAAGTATTCCTTATAAGTCATGAATGCATCACCCGCAGCGTGTATTCGCGTTTACTAATGCCTCTACACTGTTGTTGGTGTTGCATCATTTGCGATGTCAGAGATTCTGGGTCGTCACAGCTAAGCGTTTTCTCTCCAACTCAAGGAAGCGCACTTTCCTGGCCGGCGACTTCTTCTTTGGGCGTGTTGATAGAGATGCTTCCCCTCTTCGCCCTTGACTGCGGTTAGTCCGAGCCTCGCCCTCTTCTCGTTTGCGATACTCAGCCATTTGCTGCCGTCTTCTCATAGCTCGGGCATGTGCTAATGCGGGCGTTGGTTTGAATCCGATCCCGTTTACTCCAGTTCCATCATCGTCCTCATCTTCAGGGTCATAGACTGTGATCTCGTCTTCATGCCAGGTCAATGCTGCTCTGATGGGATCCACGACATCGTCATCGTTTTCTTGTGAATGTTGTTCCAAACCTTCGATCCTTCTTTTCCCCGAACCTATCAAGTTGCTGATCCCTATCGGTGATTTTTCCAATTTCAGAGGCGGCGTACTAGCTCTCTTACGCCGCAGTGACGCAGGGTCTAGCCTCTCAACGTCGTCTATCGACGGGGAGGATTCCGAAGGGCTGTCCAAAGCCACAGCTTGCGTGTTGAAACTTACATGCGGCCTTGACCGTGAACTCGAGGAATCGGTTGCAGGTTCATCCTGGTCTGCGGCCCTAACAGTATCAACCATTACCTCATCCGACTTCTGGCGCTTCTGGCGCTTCTGGGTGCCGGTCCCGGCGTCATCATCCGCAGCATCGTTCGCAGCATCATCCGCGGCATCATCCGCGGCGTTATTCGCAACCCCGCCCTCACTTTCAAGGGCCAGGCCGCGAAACCGATGTGCAACCCTAGATTGCGGACTACCGCCACCATCTTCCGAGTAGTCGGCTTGCGAGAGATCAAAGGAGAATTCAACTGGTCTGGAGATAGCATTTGGCTGACCACGTTTCCGTTTTGGCGTTGCCGCGGGGGGGAACGAAGCCATGGCTGACGAGGTTTTGTTTAGTTGTGATGAGGGAGGCTCGCTTGGAATTTTGCGACGTGAGCTAATGAATGATGATTGGGGAGCTAGGCTGGGAGTAGTACAAGCCAAGTCTCGCAAATTCCCAATCTAGCTTTTGGCGCACTGTACCGTACGTAGTGTCCTGTCCGCTGGTTCCGCGTTTCCCGTGAATGGCCAAGTAGATAACCAAGCGAGCGATTCCTTTGCCATGCGGCTCGGACTCGAAGGCAACAGTTAACAGCATGCAGTAACTCCGGTTGTAGAGTCGACGGCTTGACAAATTGTATGTATCCATCCATCCATCCATCCCATCCATCCATCCATCCCATCCATCCATCCATCCCATCGGTCTCCTCCAGACCGGATGTGCTGAGATCGATATCTCTCTCCTATAGTATGGTCTGGTGCGAGTTGTACAAGTCATCCGCAGCCCCTCACCGGAAATGTGAGGATTGTGCAACGGCATCAGCCTAAGCGACGCAAATAGCCTGAACAGCAATGCACCGGCTATACGAATCAATAAGTGAATGACTCTTTGTCCCTGGGCTCCAGAGGCTTATATATGATCCCTCGGCCCAAAACAATTCTTGTGTCAACCCTTTGACCGTCATCTAACCCTAACCGACACCGACACCGAAAGTAAATCATGGCCGACGCAGCATTCTCCTTCCTGCCCCTTGGCGCTATCATCCAATCCATCAAAGTAAAGAACACAAACATTGTCCTTGGTTTCCCCGATCAAGAGCAGTACGTGAAATACAATTCTGCGTATTTCGGTGAAACCATTGGCCGCGTTGCCAACCGCATCAAGGACGCCAAGCTAGACAGCGTTAACGGCAAGACTTATCCGCTTGTCGCCAACAACGGTCCCAACACCCTGCACGGCGGCAACATTGGCTGGGGTAAACGTGTTTGGAAGGGTCCAACCCCGATCGGCATCAAGCAAATCCCGCAAGTTGAAGGTCTGCACGGCGGCGAGAGCGTCGAGTTCACTCTCACAAGCGAAGACCACGATGAGGGATTTCCCGGGACAGTGGAAGCCAAAGTGATCTACACGACGGGCACGCAGACCAGAGACGGCAAAGAAGTGATTGTTTTGGGGATTGAGTACCAGGCTACGCTCGTGGACGGAGCGGGCGAGACGCCCATCAACCTGACGAACCATTCGTATTTCAATCTCTCGGGAGACACCACTGTAGACGGTACCGTTGTGAAGCTGTCGTCAAAGCATCATTTGCCCATTGATGAACATTTAGTTCCTACAGGGCCGCCCGTTCCTCATGCCACAATTGACACAACGCAGCCATTCACCCTCACGGCCACAGGTCCGCCATTCGACAACTGCTTCACCAAGGTGACGGATCCCAGCTCCGTGCCAATCGACACTCGCCCAGAGCCACTGACATGTGATTTGGCGGCGAGCCATGCAAAGACTGGGATTCATCTGGAGGTTCTGAGCACAGAGCCTTCTTATCAGTTTTACACTGGTGACTGGACTAACGTACCAGCCGTGGACAGTGTAGATGCCAGAGGCCCTCGAAGTGCCTTTTGCTGCGAGCCAGGACGATGGGTTAACGCCGTGAATGTTCCCGAGTGGAAGAACATGACAATGCTGAAGAAGGGAGAGACGTACGGAAGTCGAATCGTGTACAAAGTGTGGTCGGAGTAGATAGACGTACTACTTTTATGGTATCAAAAGCAATGGTATCTGGGTTGCTTGGGAACGTCAACAAAACAATTCTAATTACACAAATACCCCCAACAACTTTTAGCTCCTTTTGCGACCGACAACTCCTTTCGTATACATGACTCAAAAATAACTAAACAAAGTCGACCAAGTACGCCTTGCCATACACCTTTTGCCAACCCGAAACCATATCAAGTGACATCGAGCATAACCGTCTAATCAGATTCGCTATCATCACCAAGAAACGCAAGATCTGCCTGGGCTCGCCTTCGTCTAGCTGCGAAAGATGTCATTTCGTCATCGTCATCGTCATCGTCATCGTCATCGTCGTCGTCAACACTCTTTGCAGGCCCCGTCTCAACATCACTTTCGTCTGTGTCATCGAGCTTCATCGACTTCTGCTTAGTGCGACTGGCTCTGCGGCCACTATTCATGCCCCATAGCGCATTCATCTCTTGCGCCGCATCCACATCGGCTAGAAGCTCTCTCATTTCCTTGATCTCGCGCGCTTTTGCCTCTGAGAATCGTCCATCTATACCTACGTCGTGTAACATCCTCTTGAGATGGCGGATCTTGGCGCGAGAGTCGTCGCCATATTGCTTCAATTCGTTATGCCACAGCTTCCTGACACCACACTTGAGAAGTTGTGACTGGAGTTTTTTGATCTCTGCTTCCTGCGGGTCGTCGGGACTTGTCGCGGTGACCTTCTTAGCCGCCGATTTTGTGGGTTTCGACGGTTCGCGTTTCGCTTCTTTTTTTTTTTGCGTTTTGGTTTGAGAGGCTCGTCAATGACACTTGAATATTCCTCTTCTTCGTCCACCGGCGACTTGGATGTATTATCTTTGGTGGACGGCAAGGCGTCACCTTCAGAGGCATCTTTTGTATCTACAGATGGCGGGTGTTTCTTTTCGCTGTCTGTTTCCTGGTCCGAGTCCGTGGCTTGATGCTTGCGACGCGACGCAAGCTGGTTTGTCTCCTTATTCGATTTGACGGCCTGGTCTCCTCTTTTCGACTTTGATCTAGCTGTGCCATGTTTACCACTCTGTTTTTGTCGCTTGGGGGAGGATGATTCTTCTTCTTCTTCTTCTCCTCCTCCTTCAGAAGCCTGCCTTTTGACACCGTTTTTCGTTTCGGACTTCGTCTTCGATTCTGGTGCCCAACCGTCCAGCAGTTTCTCCTACATCAACAATTCAGAGGTTGTTCTGATTTCACACATGTCTCATGGATTCTTACGTACGACGTATTCTTTGATTAACGCTTTGCTCTTCTGCTTCCACTCGTCACTGGTAAAGAAACCCTCGCCCAAGCCATACTCTTCCTCTGTGTGTTTCCGAACCTTGTTCACAGTGGTCGCATCGGGGTCAGAGGTGAAAACATGGTACGTGCCGTCGATCAGGGCGGCTTCTAGCTCCTCGGGCGACGGCACCATCTTGCTTTGTAGCAAAGGTTGCGCAGCAGTCCTATCGCCACCTGGTTTCGAGAGTCTAGCTAGAGGAACTTTGAGCTGCTCGAAAGAAAAGCTTTCGGCGAAGGCTGTAGGTGATGTGATGCAATCGCGCAAACACGCGTCGACGCGCGATGTACACCCACGTCACGAATCGACGTCAGGAGCTGGGGTGGCTGTCAAAGACCCATGTCTTTGGGCCGGGGTGAGCAGGTTGCCTGGGCGGGTTGGGGCAGCCACATGCCTGCAAACGTCGCAAATGGTCCGGTCTGGTGCCTAGGAGGTAATTACCACAATGTCACCAACAGAACCCAACAATCTGATGATAATGAAAATAAAAATTCAAGGCTGTGGAACTATATCACGGTCAATTCATCAACGATTTTCTGTACCTCTTGCCTCTGATATACACATAGCGACTGAGGAAATGCATTAGTTTAGGTACCTGCTGGGTAGGTAGGTACCTAGGTACCTAGTACCTAAGCTCAAGACGAGCGAGGTACCAACTTCAAGAACCGTCCGTCCGTCCCCAGCAAGGATATGGGATGTGGGCCCCTCAAGGAAAACACCGAGGCGAATGGTTTGGATCGAACACAGGCCCTTTGATCAACCGACTTGTTAGTTCTAACTTTGGGTGGTAAACATTTATATCCCCATACGCCCGCTCACAAGTCGCTGAGGGCGTTTCTGCGCTTGAACTTCTCTCTGGTCACAATGTCGGCGTCATTAGCACCAGAGTGCAATGAAGTCAAGGAGTAAGCAACGACCTGACCTCTTGAGAGTGATCCTTCTTATTTGTGGCTCATCCTGCCGACAGACGCTATGATACATGTTTCTTGAAGTGGTACAGCGAAAGTCAGTCTTTTCGAGCCCTTGGCATCAAGTCGTATAGTTGCTGACTTCAACGTCAGAGTACCTCAGAGGTGCTGAGAAAGATAACCAAGAGTGCGCCGGATTGTTCAAGGAATATCAGAAGTGCTTGGGCGTATGTAACTCCTGGGACTACGAGTCCAACAATGCCGCATCTCAGTAACGTGGTATTTAACCCATCTTTCCAGGTCGCGCTGAAGGAAAGAGGCATTGATAAACTTTTGGACGAGGCCCGGGAAGATAACAAAGAGAATGACGCAAGATTAACAGCTCCCAAGAGTAAGTCTCGTGGTGTCTACTTGCCCTTCCTCAGTCAACCGCGATTCTCGTGGATATACTAAGTGTGCAGAAGAATAGCGGGATTGCATGGTCCGGGACTGCTTAGACTGGATATGGGTATTTTGGGTTGAGCTCTGAGCTAGAGCTGTACTTTGATACATTTCTCACAACTCATCGAACATTTGGTGTTTTCTCTGCCCTTTTCGTCCCTCCAAGCATATAGTAGGAAAAAAAAATCATGTACATCGTGTCTCCATCGTCCTGGCCGTATGGAATCTGAGCCGGGTGTACTCGACGTTGAATCTCGTCAGAGGCTCCACGTTATTGCATATATGGTGGTGGTGGTGGTGGTTGGTTTTTTTTTTTTTTTTGGATAGAACGAGGCAAGTGCAAGGGGGACGGCGGGACGAGCTCTTTTTCGGGTCCGCCCCACCTTCAAATCCCGTTGTCGCGATAGGGATAGGCATCACAGCTCGCAAGCTTGCAGGAGTAGCCAGCAAAGCGGAACGCAGCCTGTCTCGTCCACCTTTTTGATTCAACGTCAAATACGACACCGACTGACAGTGTCTTTTGCGAAATCCGAATTGACGCAGTGCTCCTGCCGCGACGTTTGACATAGAGCCTGTCTAGTGTATCCACTACCAAGAAGCTATCTACCGTCAAACCGCCTCGGTCGACTTCGCGATCACTTTACAGCTCCCCGATCCGAATCGTCCGACATGTCGGATGGCATGCGCTGCCAACGCAGATAACGCTCTATGCACCCATTTTCGATTCTCACCCTTGGCATCTTTGTAGCTGGCTACATTACTGCGAGGTGGGATCTTGTGACACGCCTCTATGAACTAGCCATCTTCGCCGCTGAGTACGGGGTTGTGGTATGTTATACGTCGTCGTGTAAATTAGTGCCGAGCTTTCTGCACGGGGTCTGTGTTACTCCACTAACTTGGAATTATCTTATTGTGCTTTTAGATCCGCGTCGTCAAGGGAGTTATTGCACTGACTGCATTATTCTTGACCATATTCCTACCAGTCGTGTGGATTGCGCAGAAGGAAACATATTTGGTAGGTCGACATCGCCGCTCATTGCACAAGTCGAGCACTGACATAAACCTTTGGTAGCATCCACGAGCTCCAGACATTGGCTTGTCTGCTCGCGAGCAGCTGCGGCGACGCGGCTCCTTTTAATATTCTTGTCGATTCGCATAACGCCAGTTCCTTGGTCATGGTAGAGCATGATGGGCTGATGCGAGTGTTCTGGCCGACGGACATCCGCAAGTCTGATCGACCTGGGGTGGTAGTGGGCTGGAGAAATTCTACGTTAGACGTCTTCGTTGTTGCCATTCTGGAGGATGTGAACGTAAGTCAATTGCTACGGCGCAAGGTTTATCACCCTTGTCTAAGTCGACGAACATAGGCTCAAGACGTCGAATTTCACTTGAAATTGGGTACTTTTTTCAGAAACGTGCCTCACTCTCCTGCACGGATATATGATCTTTGTGGGCACTCCTCAATGCACGTCCTCGGCGTGTCTAATGCGATAAACGCAGAGACCCTAGACCCTTCCTGGGTCTGCGCCAATATTAATCAATCATCCCGAACACCAGCCATCACATGTGCGAAAGCTTCAAGCATACAACTCATTCTTTACGATCGGCCTCACCCCAAACACATGCAATACGTCTCTTTGGCACCAATTGCGTTAGCCCTGGAGGATAAGAGATTACTGTTAGATGATGACGAGAAGCTCGACGGACAAGAAGACGCCATTGAACAACAGCAGAGGGCGGCGAAAGAAGCTCGACGAAAGCTTGTTGAAAAGTTAAAACAGCACAGCATAGCCAACCGAGTACTTTCAGCGAGAGATAAAGCGTTGCGCAAGATTATTAACCAGGTTAATTGGTCTTGGGAACTGGAACAAACTTTACAAAAGAGTGTTGGCCGCCTCGGGACCCGACCAAAGAGGGGCTTGAGTGTATCTGAGCAAGTTATGGAATCAGCCTCGACTATGAGGAACTACGTGCTTAGACAACTCTGGTATATCTTTGTCGTATATCTGTTCCCAACGATGCGGAAACTATTTATACTTCTCCTGATGGGCCATCGAATTGCGGCGGAGTTGTATCTTGTTCTTTTCGAGTTTCGTATTAAACCAGGATATGCCGCTTTGAAAGATATTTCGGCCACTGCACAACAAATTGAAATCCGACTTCAACAATTCTGCTACTGGCCAATGCAATACTCAACTTTGCGACAAAGAAAAATGGATTGGGCCAGCATCACCACGAGCCATCCTGACTATATTCGGTTCTATAATAGTCTTTGGCTTGTGGCAAACGATGTCATTATCGGTATGGCTCTCGGCTCATACATAGTCGAGCACGCAGACTGGGTAGCTACACGAATAGGTGACCTCCTGCGTATCTACACAGTAAACGCGCTAGAAAGTAGCATCAAGTGGTTAATGGGTTGGCCTGCAGGATTGAAGCTCAACAGCGAGTTGGCTGATTTCTTGGGAAACTTGTTTCTTTGGGTTATTGACTATTGGTCAAGTAAGTTGTTTCCAATGACCTAGATTATCGTTTAGCGTACATACACCAACTCATTTCTAGGCTGTATTGGAACTCTGCATCCACTTCTACCCAAGGCGGTCTGGTTTATTGGTTTCACATCCTTTACCGGTGCTAGCATGCCGGTTGCATTATGTTCTGACCTGCTCTCCGTATTGACACTGCATATATACTGCTTCTACCTAGCTTCGGCACGCATCTACCACTGGCAACTTAAGATTCTGCAGTCTCTGTTTCATCTCTTTCGCGGGAAAAAGCACAACATACTGCGCAATCGTATTGACTCGTGCGACTATGACCTGGACCAGCTACTCGTCGGCACAATTCTCTTTACCCTGCTTTTCTTCCTCTTGCCCACGGTGGTTGTTTTCTACCTCAACTTTGCCATTGCCAGAATGATTATCATTTCTATGAAAGCCGGGTTCGACACATTACTGTCTCTGTTGAATCACTTTCCATTGTTTGCTGTTATGTTGCGAGTGAAGGACGAGAAAAGGTTGCCTGGTGAGTAACATCGACAAGCCTTCCTATTGTCGTCTGGCGCACAGCTGATTTGGATCGAGGCGGCATTCGTTTTGAGCTTCGTGATGCCCAGAACCATAGAACCTCTGACACCAACTCCGCCGATGAGACTCCGACTTCCATTATCTATCTGAAAGTAGGCATTTCAATCTAGATGCAATCATCTGAGACTAAAAAGGAACGGAACGTGGTGTTGCTGACAAGCATTCATTCTAGTCCATCCCTCTCGGTTTTAGTGCCATGTTTCATCAGTATTTTCAAATGGCCCACCGAATTCGAAAACACTATCTAGCCCCCCGGGTTTTACTCTGCCTTCTTACGGGCCAGTTTGTTCCACCCATTAACCGCAAGAACCTGTATAGTCTGCAATACAGCATGCTTCCAGCGAGACGGGCAACGGTGTGGGACATGTGGCGGGTACTCAACACAGAGTTGCCACAAAAAAAGCCTTTTCAATTGCCAATAATACCAAACCTGCCCAATGTAAACAAGAGACTGGCCGGCAATGGACGGACTCGGTCTTACCACTGATGTACATTTAAGAACCATTAGCACAAAGACTAATTAACATGTTTGACATGTCTGTCTGACTTCAGACGTCATTATGTGTCCAGCAAGCTGAGTAGCATGAGCTTTGTAGAATATGAAGACATGGGTCCCCCTATCTGAGAAGATCATAATTCTCGAATGAGGAATTGATTGCTGTTTTCTTCTTCTTGGTATATGTGAGAGGTTAAACTCTAAGTGTCAAGGGTGTAGACCAAGACATGCTGATGATTATCACGATGCATCTCACGACTTCAAGAAGAATACGTCTTCTTCGCAGTTGGGAGCGTGCAGATGCTGAGTCGGCCCGGTCAGCCACATCTGATACCAAGTTCATTTTAACAGTGGAACATGGCAAATCGAGTCGCAGTCACACACAAACATGAGAGTTGGATGATGAAATAAATTCACTCTATTTCTTGGTAATACCCAAGAGGACGAGGCTTGTGATGTGGCTTGACGGAAGCTCGTTCTCCCGTAGCTCCATCACATCTCCAAGTACGCCAGAACCCTAGCCGTGGGAAACAGCGTACAGAGTGAAAACAATACCAAGAACAAGAGATGCCGGACTGTATGTCTCCGGTGCTCAGAGCTTAGAGGCTTTGTATGTAGTAACCACGTACGAAATCGCAGCCTCCTGATTTATTTTCTTCAATCAGATTTGGCGGAACAAGCCCAGGCAGAGTGAATATCAGTAGTGGTCAAGTTGTATCCCTTTGGCGTACAGTGCCAGTGCTTTTTGCCCGCCTTGTAGTGAACTTGGTTCGAGTTGACCCAAAAGCCGTCCCTGACGTCAGAACCATGTAGCCACCTGCAGTGCATGTTCTCTCTGAGCCTTGTTGAGTCACTACTTCTTGCTGCCTTCAAAGCCTGGGCCTCGGTGTCTCCTCTCGCGACCCGGCAACTCAGGTAACCGTCCTGTACAACGTTGGCAATTGCGAGCCATTGTTCGGCGGCCTGGGCCCCGGCAGCGACAGCCAGGATGAGAGCAAGGATCTTCATTTCCGTGAATTTCTGGTCATTGTTAGTGGCTTTTCGGAAGGAGAAGTGACGACTGTCTGGTTGATGGGAGTCGTACTTGGAGCTGGTGTGATGCGTACCTTGAAAGTTGTAGTCTATCGGTGGTGTGGAGGATGACGGAACTTGCTAATCTGAGATACGAAGTGGTAAATGATTTATTGTAGAGTAGTTTGAGCAGAGTGGCAAGGGATTTAAGTAAAAAGGAAAGAAAAGTCTGTGGAAGTGACAGTCTCGTTCTAGTATTAGTCAAGCCGGCATCGCAAAGGGCAAAGAGCTAGCTAGAGACCTAGCTAGATAGAGTTCAGGCACCGATGCCATGACAAAAAATTTACGCAAAGCCCCAAATCTTGGCTCCCACAATCATCATGGCTTTCAATACGGAGTCCTTGTATTGGGAATAGCTAGAAACCGGCTGTCTTAACGACAGTCCCAAAGGGTGCATGCCCAATCGGAAGGCAGGCAGAGAATGGGTTTGAGTAAGACGCTGAACACAAGTACAGCGTGTAGATAATGTCATGTTCACCACGGTGTCAAATAAAGAATTTGAGCTAGGATGGTGATCCACGCTCAAAGGACAACTTTCGATGAAGAAACGAAAAACTAGTCTGCTTGTTTGTCTCCCAAGGGGCGTGATGGAGAAAGCTGGCTGGCTGACTCTGCCTGATGATGCAATGAGGCTGCCTCGCAATACGGCCAATGCTACGAGGCCGCGCGCCAATCTAGGTTCTGTGTTGCTTGACCGGCTATTGCCATCCAGTTACTAGGCCCAAGAACGCGACAAATGAAGATGAATGCTGACGAAGCCAAATCTATCTCTCTCTCTCTTGCCCGAAATTCATCAATGCCGCCCTGCCCCACCAACTGTGGGGTCGTGGTTAGGTAACTTCAGTGCAGATCATTTCTACTGTCGTACGACAGAGCCGTCTATCTGTGAGATCTTGACGATTTCCCACTTTTCATCGTCATCATCATTGAACTGTTTCTGTTTGAGCATTTCCGGAAACCGAGACTGTCGTGTGGGAAGAGCCAGCCAGACAAGCTGTGGCTGCTTGTGTGAAATTGATCGCATCGGCTGGCAACGACCATCAAGCTGTTCAACAACAACATTGCTGCCACACGATATTCATGTGCCACAAAATATAAGACGGCACACTTTGTGACGATGGATCCGAAGCAAAAGTTCTACCGCCACTTTAACGACAATGTAGAAGGTGAGCCATTATGTAGAAAAACTGTACACCAAGCAATGTGTGAGAAAATTGAGTATCTGACAAAACGTAATTTCATGCCAAGCAGAACTTCAAGACCTGATTGACCAACTTCATTCTATCTCAGCTGTCGCTGGCGAGCGGCAAGAAGCTATTGATCATGTTCTAGCTGGGATCAGTAAGCTTCAACATGAAGTTTCGGACGCTGCAGAATTTACTCCTTCGTATGACCGAAAGCAGTACTCGGCTGTTCGTCGCACCATCTCGGGAAATGCTCATGGTGAGCTATGCTGACTACCTTGCTCTCACCCAGTCTATCAAAAGCCTACAGGACAAGCTTAATGAAACCTTGACCAAAATCACGCCAAAGTCTCGCTTCCAGTTCAGACGATCTAGCATTGAAAAACACGTTGACATGGGTGCGCCGGAGAATGACCCGCGACTACGTCCGGGGAGTATGTCCAGGAACATGCAGAGCCATAAGAGCGACGAACACCAGGAGGCCGTCGAGAGCGATGACATGGTCGGTGATCTTCCTTCGAGTGGAACCACAAGGGACTACAATGCCGAGCTGTCGACGCCCAGCAGTCATTTTGTGCGGAAACCAAGCTTCTCTGCGGCCAAAAACATTGGTATCTCAAACCAGTCCAATCTACACATTATTCTCCCGTCGACAGCCGCCAGGGCCACTGCACCAGGCAGCTTGACCGACTTAAAATGGTGCATAGTCGACATGTCAGTCCCTACGGCTCAGGGGCGGCAGTTCCCTGGTCTTACTCTGAGAAACATCTCTCATAGTCTCGTCATTACGGGCCATGTTGATGGACCTGTTCATATGACTGGAATAACTGACAGCATCATTGTCGTCATATCTCGACAAGTACGTATGCATGAGTGTAAGAATGTGGATATCTACCTGCATTGTATCAGTAATCCGATCATCGAGGATTGTTCAGACTTGCGTTTTGCACCTCTGCCTAAGTGCTATGTAAGTGCGAGCCAGCGCCCAAACATCTACTTCACGGTCATGCTGTTGACTGCAATGTGTAGGCTGTCAATGACGACTTTCGTCTTGAAAACCAATGGAATCGGATCAATGATTTCAAGTGGCTGAAAGCTGGTCATAGCCCCAATTGGACGACCTTGTCAGACTCCGGCATGGTGGATGATACCGTGTGGACCAAGATTGTAACTGGGCAGCCTGGTAAGAGCGTGGAGGAAACCCTGCGTCAGGTTGGTATACCTCGCCTCTGATGGTACCCGAATATGTGGTATTATTTCATGAACTTTGTGCATCTCGCTATGAACAGACAGAACGTCTATGATACTTCATAAAAATGAAATATCAAAAAATCAAAAAGACACCAGAAGGTATTAATGGAAGCAATGTAACCTATGACGCCTGCTTTTCCGTCCTGATTGAGAAATCATATGATGCCGTTCCTGAACGCCACGTTGCCTAATGAATGCAGACAAAGCGCGCTATGCAAGCCGGATCTTCTCACGCTTCCCTCCTTTCGCCAACAACTGCAGCGTCATCCTTTCCAAATTTGAGACCACCTTCGCGTAGACTCTCCAGCAAAGCGCGCTGCTTCTCAATCCGCATTTCCAGATCGTGGATCTCCTGATTTTGTTCCTCAATTGAACGCTCCATGTCTGGCAAGACACATACCTGCGCCCGAGCCTGCTGGAGCTTGTGCTTCAAGCCATCAGTCGCACCAGGTACGTCCTTGAACGAGAGGTGGTGGGCTTGGGTGCTGGCACCGCCAAGTGTCGCGCCGCTGCCAGCTGTGATAACGTTCGAAGACTGTAGGCCAGCTCGGACTTTTGCCAGAATTATTGATAGCTCCGATAACGCATCGAGGTCGTCTGGAGAAAGGGACGGTGGCAGCATGAGCGGGTGTTGTTCAGCCACCATGGTTGGGGATGCTCGCAGACGGAACAGCTAAGGCGGCTTAACTGAAGCACGCGAGGTAATAACTAATGCAGAGACGAGTCGGGGAGGTCAGCGAATCAACATTGCATGTACCCGACCAATACGGAGTAGACCGTATGAAATTGGGCGTACAGATGCTGGGCACACTGTAGGCTGCTGGGATTATGTGCACGGTGCAAACAGTGTTAAACGGTACCCAAGTGTCTTCCCGACGGCTTTACAACTACCAGGTAAATAGATGCGCGCCGACCGGACTTTTTAATGAAGACGTCACGGCCGGCTCAGCAGGGCCAGAACCTGGTCTTGATTAAAAAGTCCGGCCGGTGGCACGGACGGCATGTAAAATAAAAAACACCCCACTATTTCCACGCTCTACAGTGCCTTGCGCTCTGCCAAATCCACGCACATTTCTCTTGCTCTTGATCGCCGAAACTAATCAATCACTCCATCCATAAAACGATCAATCGTCTTGTGTCGTGGAATTTCCCGTTGAACATGTCGAAGACCGAGCAAAAGGCTTGCCTCAGTACGTTGTCTTCTCCCCTGTCAAACTACCCCGCCATCGAGCTCCAAGCTCTGACGCGAACTCAGCCGGTCGCCCTAGGCGATTAGGAGCGTCAAAGCCCCTCGTTAAGAAGAGTTAAACAAACCCGCCTTGATGATTTCCTCTTCATCTCCTACATATTGCTATATTTAGAGCTGGGACGGCTAATTGTTTTGCTCCTGCTCACCTTCAGTCGTTATCGATGGGTGGGGTATTCCCTCCGACAAGTCCCCCAAAGACGGCGATGCCATCACCAATGCTAACACGCCGGTGATGGACGAGCTGTCCAAGAATGCTGACGGCTTCACCCAGTTGGAAGCTTCATCTCTGGCGGTCGGTTTGCCTGAGGGCCTGATGGGCAACTCCGAGGTCGGCCATCTGAACATTGGCGCTGGTCGCGTCGTCTGGCAGGATGTCGTCCGCATCGATCAGGCCATTAAGAAGGGCGAGTTTGGCAGTAATGAAACCATCCGGAGGACTTTTGAGGGCGCCGCTGCTGGGAATGGCCGCTTACATCTCTGTGGTCTCGTCTCACACGGTGGTGTTGTAAGTCAGATGGAAGTACGCTGGTCCTTCTGAGAGCACCACTAACCTGCATGTCTCTCTTGTAGCACTCCAAGCAGGAACACCTCTATGCTCTCTTGCGCGCGGCCAAGGAGTACAAGGTTCCCAAGGTCTTCATTCACTTTTTTGGTGACGGCCGTGACACCGACCCCAAATCCGGCGCTGGCTACATGGAAGAGCTTGTCAACTATCTTGGGGAAATAGGCGTTGGACAAATTGCTACCGTCGTTGGTCGATATTACGCTATGGACCGTGACAAGCGATGGGAGCGTATTGAAATTGCTCTCAAGGGCATGTGTCATGGTGAGGGCGAGGCCAGCGAAGACCCTGTTGCCACTGTCAAGGCTCGATATGAGCGCGGTGGGGACAAGGACCGCGACGAGTTCCTGACGCCCATTATTGTTGGTGGTGATGAATCCAGAATTAAGGGTAAGAGTTCTCTATGGGGAAGTGTTGGAATTGAGATTGAAATGCTGAACTCCTACGATAGATGATGACACCGTCTTCTTCTTCAACTACCGCTCTGACCGCGCACGTCAAATCACGCAGCTTCTCGGAGATGTCGACCGGTCTGTGCTCCCCGATTTCAAGTATCCCAAGATTAATAAGCTTGTCACCATGACCACATATAAGACAGATTTTCCCTTCGAGGTTGCTTTTGCACCCCAACACATGGGCAATGTTTTGGCTGAGTGGCTTGGAAAGCAGAACGTCGAGCAGGTTCATATTGCGGAGACTGAGAAATACGCTCACGTCACATTCTTCTTCAATGGTGGCGTCGAGAAAGTATTCCCTCTCGAGACTCGTGACCAAGATCAGGATCTTATCCCCTCCAACAAGTCGGTCCCTACCTACGACAAGGCACCGGAAATGTCTGCAGACGGTGTGGCAAACCAGGTCTGCAAGCGCATGGCCGAGCAGAGGTTTCCCTTCGTCATGAACAACTTCGCTCCCCCAGACATGGTTGGTCACACTGGCGTCTATGAAGCCGCTATTATTGGCTGCGAGGCAACTGATAGGGCCATTGGCAAGGTTCTTGAATGCTGCAAGAAGGAGGGTTACATCCTCTTCATCACCGCCGACCACGGCAATGCTGAGGAGATGAAATTTGAGGATGGCAAGCCCAAGACCAGTCACACTACCAACAAGGTGCCTTTTATCATGGCCAATGCGCCCGAGGGATGGAGTCTCAAGAAGGCAGATGGTGTCTTGGGAGATGTTGCACCCACCATCCTTGCTGCCATGGGTCTGCCTCAGCCAGAAGAGATGACTGGCAAGTCTCTGCTTGACAAGGATCTGAAGAGATCTGTCGAGCAAAGCTAGACTGTTTGACAAAAAGATGATACGGTGAATAGAAAGAACCTGTTGATTTTGCTCCGGGAGTTGTTGGGAGAGGGAGCGACGGCATGAAACGGCGAGACATTAGGAACGAACGGTGTAGAGTAGATGATGGACACAGTGGGTTTGAAGTGGAGCAGAGGAGTAGATGACAGACGAAACATCCAAACATGTGCAGCATATACGGGATACATGAGAGAAAGGGGCTTCAGATTGACAGTAGACCATTTCCATTCTGGCCGTTCCAGATCTGTTGACGACGTATCCCAAACTTTTCCCCTCTGCACACGCGCAGCATTTCTAGAGACTTACTCTGGTATCTCAATGTCAAGGCTTTAAGAAAGAGCCTTCAGCAATGCCCTCAAAGCACGAAGGCATGCGTAGGAAAGGGTTTCGGATCCTTATTTACAAGTGGCCTCCAGCCAAAGCCATGTGAAAACGCAATCAGATAAAAGACGTCTCGGATCTACCTTTCAGTGCGGGTCCAGATACCGGGATTCGGAGTTGCATCCTAAATTTAAACCAACTATTTTACCCACCGGTAGCTCCTCACGGGGTGGGAAACATTGCGCAGCTGAAACCAAATCGGGTTCGATGGAACTCGGTAGTTAGTTAATTTAAGAAAATAGCAGGTTTTTTTTTTTTTTTTTTTTCTCGTGGTCGGCACATCTGATGAACCCTGAGAGATCCGAGCTGCTAATGCAGGTTGTTGAGATCGAGGCTGCCGAGCGTTTGGATCTCGGGCTTGTTATACCGCCCTTTTTTTTAAACTGTGCAAGCTTGTTACTTGCAGTGTCTGCACGTAGCAGGTGGCGATGCCGCTGCTTTTTTGTTGCAGTTACATTCTAGGAGTGTATATATAGTAAGCATATGAGTACTAACTATTATAGTACCACTATTGTCCTATAGGTGTAGGTGTTGATAATCGATGAACGTGGGGCTCGCTCCTGTCACAGTTGACGGGATGGCAGTGCCTTGTATTCTGCTATGCGGGCAACTGAAAACTGCTATCCGGATGTGCTAGCTGATTTCAGACTAGTCACTTTTGGTAGCACACCTGCCAAATCTGTAGTTTCAGACGCCATTGCGGCACTGAGGTTTATTCATAACGTTAGTTACATATGTACAAGGAAGAACGTGGCAACGGAGAGGAGTTTTAAATATCAAGTATGCTTAGCGGAGCGTGAATAGAGTGCTTTTTTTTTTTTCTTTTTTGGGAAATGTCCTTCAGTTCTATATATCTATATACGTTGAGCGTGCAGTCGTGGGAAAGGGCGTGTATTCCGTATTGCTGAACCCAAAACCTAGGGTGGCTGCCTAGATGAAAAGTGGGATGGGGGCCGCATTCGCCCGGAAAGCAATATTCGGTCTCCCGCATATTATATAGCCGTGGCGACCCTCGTGGCCGAGAAGGTTTACAGTATCGGGAACTTCCCACCGCTGCTTCCCCCGTTTATCAATCTGGATCAATAGCTATGGCTCGAAAAGGTTCGGGTAAAGTCACTGTCATCTCCATCGGACATTGCGAAAACCTGTGTATGAGGAATGTCACTCAAGCGTTTAGCGGCTGTCGTGGCTGTTTATAAATAAATACCTTTGTATAAGTTGATCCCGGACATTCTTCGAGGGGTTTCGCAGGGTTTCGTCTGTTTGGATGCTGTTGCAGACGAGAACTGTGAGTCGGGTTCACACCCTATAGGCAAGTTGGAATGCACGTAGATGGTATTGAGGAGCATGTCATTCTGTACATTGAGTCGCGGGACACGAAGATTCAAATCTGAAAATGACATTCTATTCCATGTATTATCGCGGTGCTACATTATGGCCCTGTGTTGTATCTACATACCCTGGCAGAGACATAAGGTAGGCAGGCTCTCATCGTTGGGGAAATAGAAGCATGTGATACTATAATAGTAGGTATGGCGCAGAGTGTGCATTCGGCCTATCACAAGCTAAGGAATGAAAGAGCTGTCTGGTATTCCGTAGAGCTGCTTGAATCGACGGTCAAATATTTGCATGCGTCCCCAGAGAGGCTAAAAGAGAATGTATGGTAGGTGGTCAGTCCACAGGGTTGAACTCTGCTGGAGTGAAATGGACTGGCTGCAGGAATAAATCAGATAAGCTATTTACGTGAGGTTGATCGGATTTAAGAGTTCCTGGCTAAAAATGGAAACGTGCTGCATGCCAGGATGTCTGCAAGGTCAGGCGTAGCCAGCAAAGCATGCCTTTGCCTGCCATGTGGGTGAATTCTCGATTCGTACGTGCCCGCGTCCAAAAGTCTGGTCGTGCCGAATACTCAGATGGAAACAGTAACCCTTCGAAAATGCGGTGTTGTATTCCGTAGTGTCGTCGAGTAATACATTCGTGCAAGGCCCGAGTGAAAGGGTCTGGCATCGTCGATCGCAGCGGCTTTTCATGATCAAGGGTGTTCGTGTAGGGACAGGACAGGACCCCTTTCCCGGCAAGTTTGTATTACAATTACAGGTGGAAGGTTCAGGAAAGAGAGCGAGAGGTTACGTCACAGGTGGTGGTTGTCTTGGGTGGGAAGGGAACTAAGCACGACGAAGCCAAGTTGGCTATGACCGGCTCCGATACGTGTGCCCGTGCCCTTGTCCTTGTTTGTGCCCTTGAGGAAAAGTAGCATCGACAATTTGATCGAGCCTTGGAGGCCCACCCTTACCGCCGTCGGTGGGGCCTCCATGGTTCGATTCTCTCCTAGGCTAGCATCACCGGGGTTAGCGTCACGTTCGAGAACGGTCGCATGGACTCGCGCACCTTCAACCCCAGCAGGTTTTGTTTTGCTATTCGAGCGACTGGCCCCGCTACTAGCCAGACTTGCCAGCACACCCCCCGGGTTTAGTAGATTCAAATGTTTATATTCAGTAGAGCACTTTCTACGGAGTATAGGCACTAGAATTGTCAGCAAAATTTACCAAGATACCTATCTATATACCTACATAGGTAGGTAAGGAGCCATGGGGGTTTTATCCCCCAACAGAGCATTTTTCCCATGTAACTTAGCAGCACGTATGCTGGCAATGTAGAATATTAATAAAATATACATTTAGCGTGCAGTTATGTTAAAGGGTGTGTGTATCGTAGAAAAAACTGGGTGGACTACCTGAATAGAAGTGGCCATGGTGGCGATTTTCAGTCGATTTTCAGTCGCACCCGACCAAGGGTAAGGGTGTAAGGGTGGCCAGGTCAACTCGGACGTTCGTGAACTTATTTATGAATGGGTGGATTGAATCAACAATGCCTCAGAGAGGTTAAAGACGTGATTAGAATGAAAAGCTGGATATACAGTAATTATGGTAGAGGCTTCAATTCCCTAGGTGCTAAGCTAGCGACGCAAGTTTATGGAATTTACAAGACTTCAAACGTATTAGCTGCGGTCGGTTGTTTCACAAGGCTTCAAATTCTCGGGGTTAAATCTGGCCAGCACATGACCGTGGCGTATTGTATTTTGTGTAATTCATTAGTCAACAGTCTGGTGGATGTGCTGATGGGGAGAGAGTCAGGCCATATTCCGTATAATACATACACAATACCAATAACCCTGCCCTGCCCTGCCCTGCCCTGCCCTGCCCTGCCCTGCCCTGCCTGGTGAGAAATGACCAGGGCCGATGCCGATGGTAGCGCAAAAGCAAGATTCGCGCGCGGATCGAACCAGCTCCAGACCAGCCCAGACCAGCCCAGGCCTGCCAGGTAAGAGGAGTCTTGTCTAGGTACCTAGTCAACTGGTTGTACATTGTACACTCAACAGACATGTGCAGCTAATCGAGATGTTGACAGATTCGGCGGATTATTCCAGCCTCTAGACCGCTATTCACTGAGTCGCTATATCAGCCTGGACAGATGGAGCGGATCCTGATCATCGTACGGAGTACATGGAGGCAACGTTAGCAACAAATTTAATCCGGACCCTCCATGTCGCTTTTGCATCGCCTGCGTCGCCTGCCATCCCTCCTCGGGCTCTGGGGCTCTGGGGCTCTGGGGCTCTGGTGCTCTGGTGCTCCGGTGTTCCCGGTGGCGGCTTCTGACTGGAGCTGCAGGCGGCTATGTGCTGCAGGCGGCTCCCCCGGGGGGAGGAGGGGGGGAAGGGGGTTGGCTTTCACCATTGTCTTCGAGGGAGGGTGTGTCGTGTGTCGTGTGTCGTGGCGTGAACACGTTACAAGTTAAAAATCGTGATAAAATAGTTTGTCAATTTTCAATCTGACGGAATTAGAACTAGATATCTGATGGAGCCACACAGCTGTTGGAGCTAGATTACTATTAGAGCTGAGTTAAAGTAGGAAATATTACTACTGTAGCCATTGCTATCTAGGTCCTTGCGACCTTGTCATGACAAAATGGGGAAGATAGGGATAGATTCATGATTCAACTTGAAATTTAGAAGCCCTTAGTAGTGATCTTTACGAATGGGAAACTCCTCAGAGGCAATGCTTCAACATATCATGGATATCATGGCAACCTGCTCGAGGTCTGACCGTAATCCACGTGTCAAGGGCTCAATAAGCTGCAGCGGACATGGTAAACTAAATCCCCCGTCGTATCGGTTCGATGTGCACTCGACTAGTTACGGAATACCAGATTCCTATCTTGTCCCCTGGTCCGTAAAATTATCTCGGCCGACTTCTGCTGAAAGGCGACGAGGGCATGCAGAATGATTTCATCACACCCCCGGCGTGGAGATATTGATTGGACCCTGAGTTATAGTGGGCTCCGATCGCTTCTGATCGCTCCAACACCATGTAGGTCGTGGACATCGGAGCAATGGGCGTCGAATCTGGGCTTCGCGGCCCGCTGCTTCCCATCCTTCCCATCCTTCCCATCCTTCCCACCATACTGTTGCCTCTTCTCTCGCTCTCATCGCCACCGGCGATGGGACTCACAATGTCCTCTTCCTCTCCATAACATTATTCTGTGACCGACTCCATGGGCCTCAATTTCCAATTTCCACGAGCGTGCACCTTGCCGCACACACTTGGCGACGCTGAAACTTGACCGCAACCTGCGAAAACTGGCGATTCTGCAACTTGCAGCACTTTCACCTAATTTCACACAGTCAAATCCTCCTACGATGTGCCCACCTACGCCATTACATCACGAGATCGGTAACTGAGAGCTCTCGACGACCCAACTCGTCTTCAAGTTTGCCTATCTTCCAAATTTTTATTTCGTACCAGCCAGGCTTATTACGATCACGCCGACATTGCTGCTTCGTAAAACCCACGACTGTTTCGAGTCAAGTGCAAACACAACTCTCTCTGCCTCTTCCAAAATATAAATAAATCAGCAGCCGACGTCCAGGGCGGAACATTACATGCGAATTTGCTCTACTTATTCGACTTGGCGATCCAATTTACGTCAAACATATATCTTGTCTATAGATCTTTCAGGGAATTCCAACGAAATTCGGATCAAGTGCTCGAACTGACGAGGGAGACCCGGATGATCATCAGTTCAGGCTATTTCGACCTCCCGCGTCCATACAGGTATGTCAGCTATTTCCAGGCCCAGTCCAGTCGGGTATGACACAATGTGTGCTACTTACTGCCTGCATACTGTCCGATCGATCGATCATTTCCAGCGGTGCTTTTTTATGCTCGTCTACTGGCTGTGGTGGACACTTTTTAGTGGTCTCGGTCCCTCATTGAGCTACATCTGTTTCGTCGCTGCACCCTGACACACCCACCGTGCTGACATTGTCACGTTTGTACATGTACATAGGCCAGACAGAAGTTGTTGGAGCCGTTGCAGATCAACCTTACGTCACAGCTTTGGAAACCGTCACTTGTACCGTCTTCAACCAGCCCGCTTGGGCCGGTTGCCCATATCGCACCTCCGGGACAGATCCATCTGGATCCTGGCCGTGATGCTCGGCCGTGTTCTTACTCTACTATTACCATAACTTACTACCAAGACTTTTCATGAGTCGGCCATGCCACAACACACCCATAAATCACAAGGCACTGAACCGCCACCATTAAGCGCAAAAGGACATCCTCTCCCTCGACGATCCTCACCAGAGAAATCTGTAACCTTAAACTACCACAGATTGGCTCGTGATGCTTCCCTCAGAGCCAGTTCTGGCTCCACGCCAGCTCACAAAAGCAATACCACAAGCTCAACACGGCGGGACTCGTCAGGCGACAGTCATGAGACAGGCCAAAGCGACCCAAAGAAATGGTTCGACCAGTCCAACGAAAATCCCACGGCTACTTTTGACCACAATACCATGGACGGTTAGTTTGGATACATTGAATCTTCATCTGCTTTTAGAAACTCTTAAGGCTTTCTGACACTTAAGCAGTCGATCCTCCTTTTTTCCAGAAAGAGTCGGACTCGTCAGCCGAGGAGAAGCCCTACACATATCAACGTCCGCAACCCCAACCACGTCTCATAACCGTCCACAGTAGCAGCGCAGACGACTACCGGAGTGTCATCGACGACCTCACAATTGAGATCCAGAAGCTCAAAGGAGAATTGAGGAAATACAAACAGAGAGGCCCCGATATGCTAAGAAAGGACCAATTGTTCGAGATTAAGTATCACAATCTTCCGAAATGCAAAAGAAGAGAGCTTGAAACAACACTTCGTGATTTTGCTGCCAGCATCGAAGGTTCGCCCGACGTAGACTCCTCTCGGCAGAAGAAGTCAATGCGACAAGCGAACCGCGATCACATGTACACTAGTTCTGCTGCCGCGTCAAAGCACGCTTCATCGTCTTCAGGATCTAACATTAGACTCGTCGATTCAGCATATGCATCCATGTCTAGCGGGGGCAATTCTTCTGGTTTATCATTGGGAAGGCCTGCTTTAAGTTCGCGGGCAAAGAATGATCAGAAGGTTGAAAACTACCTGCGCGATATCCCTGAAGGACTACATCCTCGACACATGATCTTGACAGACCGCGAGAAAAAAAAGCTTGTTGTTCGACGCTTGGAACAACTTTTCACCGGAAAGATCGGTGGACAGCACGCGCGCCGAGCGAGACAGAGCTTAAACGTACCCACTGCCACTGGTATGACGGCACCAGCTGTGGACCCTGAATTCCAACCCAGGACCCCCCAGGAACATCAGATCAAAGCTTCATCTGGACCAGAGCCTTCCCGGGAGGCAAAGATCTTGCCTCAAGAGCAACAGTCTGGGCCATCCGACAAGAAAAGTCGGTCTAGGGATAACGCCTCTACCTCCAACTCCAATGGTGATCATCAGACGGAGTCTGGTGGCAATGGCAACAGCAGTGGTTCGGGAACCAACCCGTCCCCAGCGCAGCCACCAGCTCCGGACCAGAGACCCACAAGAGTCAAGGATTTGGATCCTGATCGTGTACAGATTCCTTCTGAAAACATGGAATATATACGGCATTTGGGTCTTGTGCCACCGGAGCTCTTGCCCGGTCGCCACAAGGAAGTTCAACCAGACGCTGATGGCTGGGTCTACTTGAATTTGCTTTGCAACCTGGCTCAGCTGCATATTATAAATGTTACTCCAAGCTTTGTGCGAGCTGCGGTCAATGAGATTAGCACCAAATTTCAGCTCTCGCCCGATGAACGCAAAATCCGCTGGCGCGGCGGCACCGAAGGCACACGCTTCTCGAGTGACAGCTCCGATGGCAGTAGTCAAACGACCCCAGATCATGCGGACACTGACCAGGCGAATGTAGAGAGCTCCTGCAAACGGCAAAAAACAGGCAACTCTTCTGGTTATGAGGTTCGATCAGGGGGAAGTTCCAAGAGCCGCTCCAAGTCTGGGCCCCTAATGTCCACGTCTTCGGACAGCTTCCACTATAAGCCTTTGTTCGCGCACAATGGCTCTCCCAATGGCGAAACATCCATGGATGATACTTTGTCTTCATGTGGTCCAATCGACGACAGCAATATTGACGAATCGAGGGCGGGATTGAGCGGCTCTGGAACTTGGACCCGTCGAAAGCGCCGTCACGATGGTGCCATTATTTACTATAGTGGCGCATCGTTCTGCGCTGATCTGTCGGGTGATCCGGGCGATGCATCGCCCACGACTTATATGCTGTCGAATGGACATGATGGTGAGGAGCATGAAGTTGCATCGGAGCGGCCTGCAGCCTCTCGGTCGGCGTCTGGGTCATCCCTCAGTTATCGACCCTTGAGTGAATGGAAACACGGACAGGACTCGGATCTGAAGATGGACGTGGACAATCTCGAGAACGTGCCAGACTTGGCGACTGATACAGATTCCGAGTCTGGTACGCCCGATCCTGACTTTCCGTGGTCAACAGGGCAGCAGTATATCGAGGTATCTCCGTTGGAGCCTAGTGGCCTCGGTGGTGTCATGCCGGACGATCACTTCATGGTGGTTGTTACCACCAAACGACGCAAAGACGAGTTGCCGTCGGAACGGCGATTGTATTCCTGCAAGAAGTCTGAAGAGGCTCCCGAATTTATTATCGCTAGGTTAGCAGGGATGACGACGTCCTCACCTGTACCAGTATTTTCTGCTCAACATGATATCCCTGTTGAAATTGAATATGTCTCGGGCAGAATCAAGCAACTTGCGCCTGTCTCTCTGCCTCCACCAGTAATTTTCCTCCCGCCTTTCAGCAGTGATTCATCCAGCGTGGACGGGGACCTGTCTGGATTGGATGAGGTGGGTGATAATGACGCTGAGTCCTCGGTCGAGTCATTGAGTCGTCAAGCAAATCCGCACAAATCGAACGGCTACCCCGACGGGGTGGATTTGACCAGCGGAGATGAAGACGGCGAGGACCCAGATGAAGACTCTGAAAGTTTAAATATGTACGATGAGATGGACATGGTTGGCGACGTCGACTTCAAAAATGACGGCAGACGAGAATCTATTGGCAGCGCTGAAGCCGCATCCGGCAGCCTGCGACGACGAAGCAAGAGCGCAAGCGCTGATCCTTTGTTTCGAACTGGAGCTAGCTCAGCAGCGACAGCAGGAGGAGTACGAAGTAGTTACAGCAGTGAAGAAGAGAACTGAGTGAACATTCTAATAAATAACTTTAATCTAGATAAGCTTAACTCTATAAAGGTTAACTTTTTATCTTTACTACCTTAAAACAGCTACGGTGGGTTTCTTTTTCTTTTTTTTTTTTGCCTCCCTGGAGTCTAACTGGCAAGCATCTTGCGCGGAGTCAAGGCAAATCATTCTGTTCCATTAGGCATTTCATAGCACAATATTTGAGCGATGCAAAACTTGGGGCAAGTCCGCACAGGTTCATGTGCACGAGATTTGTCGACAGCGTTGACATAGGATCTTTTGCACCATGTAGGACTCGGTGATAAGTCTACGATTCATCTGAAAGATGAGTCATGGTATAAAGTTCTTGTATAATTACACGTGAAAGTTCGAAACGACGTCGATGGCGTGCACATTATGGAGGATGGATTCACGTCTGGAGATACCAAATTACGCGTTGAACAAGGTTCCTATGCCCCGCTATAATTGCGGATCAGCTTGGAGCTTAAAGTATAGAGGCATGGCACTGCAGGACTCTAAGCATGCAGTAGTGAAATTTCGAACACGCAGTACTAAGTACTTTTTACTGCGCATTTCACTAAAAAAAAAAAAAGACGCGATAGATTGTACCTAACATTGAATCTTTCTATTATTAGATACAGTCTTAATTAAATACAACGTTTAATTAGTTAGCAGCTTTTAGCTTTCTTGTTGACAGTTATTGATTCGTAGCAACCAAATCCTTCATCAATAGCTTCGTATCAATCGAACCCCCCACTCGCACCGTTTGTGAAGGGCCCATATTTTCCCTTTTTAGGCTTAGTTTCTAGTATCAATAGTTTTCCCGGCATTGCACTGCACTTACTGCACTGCACGTCACGATCCACCCGCTTTCACTCTGTTCCTCGCACTTCGGGCTGCTTATTGTTACCGATGACGTACAATCCATCAAATACTGTGCGTCGACATGGGGCACATCATCTCTGCAACAAGTATCTTTCCTCTTGCTTGGTGAATTACCAGAAGCATTATTTTGACACTCGGCACTGTCTGTGTCCGCGTTGTTGCTTTCCCGATTCCACCCTTTGGCATAACTACTGTAAAGCTGGGGAAAGTGCATGATGCGGTTGCTCCTGGGACTGGTTGCATGGGTTGCAGGAGCCAGCGCTGCAGCGAGCGGCAGCGTCAAGGAGGTGAAGAATGTTGCAATTATTGGTAAGTTTTTCTTCCGCAGCTTCCCGCAGGAGGAGGTGTTGCTCAAATTTGAGACTTTCCAGTGGCGGCAGGTTTTGCGAAACTATATGGCTGGCTGGTAGTTAGTTTGGGAGACTCGTGAGATGTTGGTGATGCCCTGATCCTGAGGTGCGGGTGCGGCGCCGGCCGTGGGTCGTGCGTGGGTCGTGGGTTATGGATCATGCATGGATCATGCATGGATCGTGGGATCTAGCGTGAAGAATCAAAGGACGAGGATGCGCGAGACTAATCAAACCATGTACAGGCGCCGGTGCAGCCGGATCCTCAGCCGCGTACCATCTTCAAAAGTACGCACAAGAAGAAGGCCTGACTTTGAATATCACGCTTTTCGAAAAGACGCATCACATTGGCGGCCGCACCCTGACCGTCAACCCCTACAATGACCCCCAGCAACGCGTCGAGTTGGGAGCCTCCATCTTCATCAAGGATAATCATATCATGTACAATGCCACGCAGGAGTTTGACCTAAGTTTCACGGATCTGGGGACTTCTGAACCAACAGACTACATGGCCATTTGGGACGGCGAGAGTATCGTGTTCCGCTCGGAGAACGGGAGCCCCTGGTGGTGGGATGCCGCCAAGCTGTTTTTGAAGTATGGCCTTGCACCGTATAGAGCCGTGCAGTTAGTGAAGAACACCGTCGGAACGTTCCTTCGACTTTACGAGGAACCGTATTTTCCGTTTCGGTCTTTGTCCCAGCGGGCTTTCGAGCTAGGCTTTTTGCGGTTGACCGGTGTTACTGGCGAGCAGTTCCTCAGGGAACGTAGTGTAAGAAGGATTATTTTTTCGTCTTTTTTGTTGGTTGCGTTGGCAGACTTGGACATGATGAAGTATATGCTCGGAGAGGCTGACTTGTATTTGTCTAGATTAATGCCGATTTTGTGCGGGAGGTGATGCAACCTGCTTCGAGGGTAAATTATGCTTCCAACATGGCTTACATTCATGGGTTAGAGGCAATGGTATGTATACGGCGTTCGTTCAATGCATCTCACAATGGGGACTTTCTGCTAAAATCGTTCTTCCGCAAGGTCTCATTCGCTACAGTAAATACGTTTGCCGTTAGCGGTGGTAACTTTCAGATATTTGAAAAGATGGTACAGTACAGCGGCGTGGCTCATCGTCCCAATACGACGGTTTCGGCAATTTCGTTCCAAAAGGGAACTAACAGACCAGGGGTAATCCCCAAGTATGTGCTTTCGACAAAGCCGGCTTACTCCGAGGCAAAGGCAATGCGAGTGCAGCCCGCATTTGACAATGTCATCATTGCGTGCCCATGGCAATTTAGCGGCATTGACGCAGGGGACGACGTGCTCAAGCATCGCATCGACACGATCCCTTACATGAAACTGCATGTCACGCTCTTCACCTCCACGTTCAGATTATCAGCATCCTACTTTGGGCTGGGAGCTGGGACACAGGCCCCGAGCCACGTGTACACAACTCTGGGAAAAGACGAGATTGCTGAGGAAGGCCCCAAGGGAGTTGGCCGCACGGGATTCTACTTTATCAGCACCCTCAGAGTTGTCACGAACCCCAATACTCAAAAGGAGGAGTATCTTTACAAGATCTTCAGCGCCGAAGCGGTCAACTCGACATTTCTCTCCGCCATTCTCGGCACAGAAGTTCCCTCATCATTCATCACCGACGGGTGCAGTGCTGGAGACGGGCCCATCTCGTGGTACTACCCCCATTGGTTCCATTCGTACCCGATCGAACTTCCCAGAGTGACTTTTCAGGACCCGATTATCGGACGCGGCCTTTACTACACCTCTGGTATAGAGAGCTTCATTTCAACCATGGAGACGAGCGCCCTGATGGGCAAGAATGTCGCTCGTCTCATAGCGGATGATTTCGCAGGCATCACGAGACGTGGTCGTGGTGCAAGGCTTGATGCGCTGGCGCAGACTTCTGGTGGGAAGAGAGAGGACTTTTGGGACAGGATGGACAGCGAGATGGGGGCTAGTATGAACGATTTGGGTGCGGACGAGCTTTAGTAGAGGTCAGCTGGATACCCTTTTCTTTTTTTTTTTCTTTTTTTTTTTTTTTTTTTTCCCTTTTGGCAGAATGGTGGATGGCGGTGGGTGGTGAGACTCGGATGATATGTTGTGTGTGTTTACAAGACTAGGACCCGATGTTGTTGGACATTTGTACTTTGCCTTATCTAGCACAATTGTTGGCCTGCTCGAGAATCAAAGATTTGAATGCCATGGCTTGATGCCGGTACTGGCCATTTGATCAGAAGTGCAGACGGGCACGCAGGGCAGATGAGAACACAACACGATGGCGTGTCGGACCAGTTATTAGGAAAGGTTTGGTTACGCGTCAGTCATTACTGCCGCGAGAATTGCAGCGCAAAAATGCCAGTGTTGCTAGACTTGATCGGTGCATTTGGACAGTCCAATGTGTGACTCGGATGCGATGCCAATGTGTACACAATGAGCTACCCAAGTTAGCGAGCGGCTGGCTGGACGAGAACGAACCCTCAGCGCCACAGCGCCGTGACTCACTGAGTCCATGACGCACGTCCAGAGGCCGACCCCACACCGCCTCCCGTCTGCCACAGCTGTCCTTTGCATCATCACGTCAATTCGCTTCTCTTCCTCGCCGTCGCCGACGTCGCCGACCGCCGATAGCAAAGAACTCGGATCACGAACTCACTGAGCTTCAGCTGCTCTGCACTTTGCCCGACAATCTCTGGGCCGAGCAGCGCGGCCATTCCTGCTCGCGGCTTGATCATACCAGTCCGCAACCCGTCCGTCAGAACCGCACGCGCAGCTTATCAACGAGGGGAGGGGTCCTGGTCCTGCCTGTCGGGTCCGGTCTTGTGCGTTTCTTGACTTTCTCCGGCAGATACCGTGACGCAGTTTTCGTGGACGCCCTCGCAGAATGTTTGTCCTGAGAAATGGCACGTATTCATTTCTGCGCAATGCTGATTATGCTTTTTTTTTTTCCCCTTAATTCCTTGATGCTCTGTGTTGAGGGGGTTTTCCTGTGTGCCCTTCTTTTTTTTTTGTCTTTTTTTTTTGTCTTTTTTTTTTTTGCCCCTCCCCACGATCTGTCCTGTCGGTTGCCTGTCCTCCCCTCGCGACACATGCCTGTCTTGCCCCGCCTTTCACAATCGAATTTCAAGAACGACTAGGCTGTGCCTCTCTCTCTCTCTTTTTTTTTTTTTTTTTTTTTTAACTGTGTTTTACCTGCTGTTGCGGCCGAGTTCTCATGTTTTTGTTGACAACATTCTTCAAGCTAACATAACTTCCCTACTCCACAGTTGGCAAGCTGATCTTCGGCTCTGGCACCCAGGAAGCACTTATTGAGCTACCGCAAGGCCAGCTCTATCTTGTCCGGCCGCTGTCCCCTAAGGGCTACTCCGAGCTCATCTTCAAAGACTCAGCCATACGCATCCGTCGAACCAATCAAGACTTTCACTACCAGCTTGTTGTTCAACGCGTCTTCGAAGAGGGCGAGGCCGAGCTACTCGCCGAGGAGGAAGGCGAAGACGCTGAAATTGATGCGCTTGCTGCCGAGCGTGACGAGAAGACATTCTTGCTAGACGAAGCCCTGCACTTCCGAGTTGAAAGCAGAGAAGGAGGAGAAACCATCTTTGCTTGGAACGACTTGAGCGGCGATAACGGAGACTTGTACGAATTCGTGTGCGACAACCAGACGTCGACTTCCCTGGTAGAACAATTTGTTCAGGTTGCGAGACAGTGCCAGTACGAGCGCAAGTACCGCAAGCCTCACACCACCGCTTCGGACGAGGACTATCAGCAGTTCGAATTCCGCGACGAGAATCCCATCCCGCCTGCTAGCCCTCTGCACAGCCCAGTGCTTACACGCCCCCTCGAGTCTGTCGACGAGATGTATGCCAAGGCGAACATGGCGGCAAAACGAGAGCCTCTCTCTGCCGCGAAGCAATCGGGCCCTGAACCCGAACCTGAGAAAAAGAGTGGTCCGTCAAACCCAACCCAGCCGAATTCTGCCCCGGAACCGCTGGAGATTTACGCTGCTGTACCAGCTGAGCTGCATCTCTTTGATCCACAGCCGGGTCACTTCCGCTTGGTCAATGACTCTGTGATTGCTACCGTCTCTGAAGTTGGAAAGTGGCAATACTGGCTGCAGATTGACGGCAAGGAGAAAGAGTCTTTGCTGGGTGCTTCTGTCGTCCCGGAATTCAATCCAGTGTTTGACTTTGAATACTTGTCCTTCGTCTTCAATCATTTCACAAGCGACGGCAACGCTCGGTCATGGCTGCTCCGATTCAAGGACCAGCCCACGTTGGAAAGGTTCCAGGAGGCAGTGATGCAGGCCATTTGGGAGAGGCTCAACGAGACAAAGTGGGCCAAGGTTCAAGAAAAGGAGCGTGAGTACGTTCTCGATGCTTTTGGCGACCTCAACATGGAGGATGCTGCAACTTTGGCCGAAGAGGAAGAGGAACGGGAAGAAGAAGAGGAAGAAGAAGAAGAAGCAGAAGAAGAAGAAGAAGCAGAATCTGGACTCCCGAGTGATACCTACGACTCCGAGGAAGACGAAGAAGCTGTCGAGGAGAGGGGGGCTGACGGCGACATCAATTCTCAGCTTGCTGTTGGCTACAAGCACGATCGGTCATTCGTGGTTCGTGGCTCCAAGATTGGCGTTTTCTCACATACCGCGGATAACCGGTTGAAGTTCAACACCAATATTTCCAAGGTGACCACGCCTAGCGGCAAGCTCATGAGCCCCAAAAAGGTCATGTTACACAGCGAAGATCGTGACCTCATCATGCAGAACGCGATTGACTCCAACAAGCTATATCGCATGGATATCGAATATGGCAAGGTCGTAGATGAGTGGAAAGTTCACGACGACATCCCCGTCGTTACCTTTGCACCTGAAAACAAGTTCGCTCAGATGACCTCTGAGCAGACATTCCTCGGTGTGTCCAACAATGCGTTGTACCGTATTGATCCTCGTCTGTCCGGGAACAAGCTGGTTGACAGCGACATGAAGCAATACGCTTCCAAGAATGATTTTTCGGCCCTGGCCACCACCGAGAAGGGCTACATTGCCGTAGCGAGCAATAAGGGAGACATTCGATTGTTCGATCGCCTGGGCATCCGAGCCAAGACACAACTGCCAGCCTTGGGTGATCCCATCATCGGCATGGATGTCTCGGCCGATGGTCGCTGGATCCTCGGCACCACCAAGAACTACATCCTGCTTGTTGATGCCCAACAAAAGGGTGGCAAGAACGACGGCGAACTCGGCTTCAAGAAGGGCTTCGCTGCCGACGCTAAGCCGCGCCCCCGCCGTCTTGCACTCACGCCAGAACACGTCGCTCAAATCCACCACGAGACTGGCAAGCCCGTGTCCTTTACCCCAGCCAAGTTCAACACGGGAGAGGGCGCTGAGGAAAAGAGCATCATAACGGCCACGGGGCCATACATTGTCGAGTGGGATCTTAAGAAGGTGCTGCGCGGCACCAAGTCGGCGTACAAAATCAAGCGCTACGCAGACGAAGTCAAGGCGGACGATTTCAAGTTTGGCTCCGACAAGAATGTGATTGTCGCGCTGCCCAACGAAGTCAACATGGTGGCCAAGCAAAGTCTGCGGAAGCCCACGCGCGAGAGCATCATAGGCGATATCCGATTAAGCAGTGGACGACGGAGTTCAGGACGTATCGGGAATGCGCAAAGCGGTCGGTATAAGCTTGGGAGGGACGACATTGTCAACTCGCCTTATTAATGTGGTGGATTTGGCTGCACTGGGGCGTAGTGTCTGTCGTGTATTGTGCGTGCGTTTCGATACCACTTCATGCGTTCCGTCTTAGGAGTAGAGGCTTAATAACATTGTTCTTGCAAACTTGAGCTAGTCTCGTACTCGTGCACCATGGGCCAGTGAACTATAATGGCACGGTCGCCTGCCTGCTGGATGGAAGCAGTGCGTCTGCATCACAGTTTAGGCAGTGTGCTTGACTACGTACGTATAGCTACACGGATCGACAAATCATGTAACTTGTGCAATTACATTGAACTGACCGCTAACAAAGCATTGTTAACTAAATCGTTATGAAAAAAAAAAAAAAAAAAAAAAAAAAAAAAGACACAAACAGACATCCTTCCATCCGTCCAACCGCATGCGCCAGTCTAAGTCGTAAATTGCGGGAACAACCCGCTTCTATCGTAAGGGGACATGAAAAGAAAATGGCCATGTGCGTTGCGCGTTGCGCCCCAACAACACTACACTAGGCTCTGCGTGGGGGAAACAGCCTCGTCATCTTGTGGGTCGGGACCGACCACTGCGCCTGACACGTTGCGGATGGTCTTGGGCTGGCCGGTAGCTGGATCGAGGCGATTCATCTCCGAGACGAAGCTTGTGCCCCACCATGAGCTGGTGTACTTGAAGACGTAGCGCTCGAGTTTCTTGTAGTTGGTGGCACGTTGCTCGGGGCTCATGGTGACGGCGTCGTGGATGGCGTTGGCGAGTTCTTCCGTGTTCCACGGGTTGACGATGAGACTGCCGTTGAGCGATTGGGCGGCGCCCGTGAATTCACTGAGGATCATGACGCCATGTCGTTCCCGCTGCGTGGCGATGTACTCGTACGAGACGAGATTCATGCCGTCACGCGTGGAAGAGACCAGGCACACGTCTGACACGGCGTAGAGGGCCGTGAGCTCCTCAAAGGAGACGGATTGATGGAGGAAGTGGATGGGCATGAACTCGATGGTGCCAAACTTGCCGTTGATGCGACCGACGAGCTCGTTGACGACTGCACGCAAGTTCTGGTACTCTTCGACGTCTTGTCGAGACGGCACCGCCACCTGGACCAGAACAATCTTGCCTATCCATTCGGGGTGCTCAGTCAGGAATACCTCGAGAGCATGTAATTTTTGCGGCACGCCTTTGATATAGTCCAGGCGGTCGACTCCGACAATCAGCTTTACACCTTCAAACTTGCGGCTCAATGTCGCAATGCGCTCTTGAACAGACGGCTTCTTCAAGCCATCCACAAACTTATCTGGGTCGATTCCGATGGGGAATGCTCCGATGGTGACGAATCTGCCATTCCAATCGACTCCGTTGGGGGTGGTGTGTGTGCCCAAGATTCGGGAGCAGCTGCTCAAGAAATGCCGCGCATAGTCATATGTGTGGAAACCAATCAAGTCGCAGTCCAAGAGGCCACGAAGAAGCGCCTCGCGAACGGGCAGAATACGATAGATTTCGCTGCTTGGGAATGGTGTGTGAAGGAAGAAGCCGATCTTGACTTTCTTCTTGGTCTTTGCGATTTCCTCACGCAGCATTTGGGGCAGGAGCATGAGGTGGTAGTCGTGAACCCAAATCAAGTCCCCGTCTTGGACATCCCTAATTACAGTCTGAGCAAAGAGATGGTTGACGTCTTGGTATGCGGTCCAGGCAGATTCATCAAATGTAATTTCGCCGGGATGGTAGTGGAAGAGTGGCCACAGAATAGAGTCTAAGTAACGAGGCAGCTATTTAGTAGGGGCTCTTTATTATATTTCATCTTTTACGTGTGTATTCATAAGACGGGCCTTTGAAAAGAAACATGAGGCACATACTTGCAAAACCGTTATAATGTCTATCGGCAAGCTCGTCATCGATGAAGACCGGGTGTGCGCCATATTCGTCTTTGAGACGCTGCTTCATACCGTCCACTTCGTTGTCGGGCACTTCCAAACCGGGCCATCCATACCACTGGAAGCGAGTCGTCTTGCTTAAACCACTGAGGCCGGTGACAAGTCCACCGGAGGACATGGAGAAGGTGTAGCTGCCATCGTCAGAGCGCTTGATGGTGATGGGTAATCTATTGGAGAGAAGCAATAGACGACCTTGAATTTCAGGCGCATGGCCATCGGAAGCCGCGCTGCTGTTGCTCGTCATTCTGCAGAAGAAACAGAAAGCTAAACCTTTGGATGATGGCTGAGCGTCGTAGCAGACAAATTGCAGAATCTCTGTTGAGCACGTCGTCGTTGCACGTTCGAAGTTGGGGACGAGTCGCACAAAAGGCCGAGCCAGATCGGGCAAAGAAGCTATTGGCTTCAATCTTCCTTTCTGCTGCAGACCAAGGCTCAACCAGGTTTGCGACAAGGAAAGTGGAAGGAGGGGTCAACTACGTAGCTGTCAGGCCAAAAAGCTGGGCGACTCGATTGATGAAACGTGGGGTCGGTGGATGAGGTATTGGGTATTCTTGACGTCTGGTGCGAGTGTGAGCGGACTGAGCGGGTCCCCGCCGGTCATTCTGCTCCGTACGTAACAGACAGACCAGCCCACCAGGTCACCTCGCCCCACAGTAATAAGTGACAGAAGATGATGGAACAAAAGTTTGGGACGCGATGCGATGTAATGCGATGCGATGCACTGAGCCGAGCCTCGAATCCGGCCTCGCTGATTGATGCTTCTTCGATCTCTGGGATTTGGGCCTTTGACCCGCAAACTGTTGTCGTGATGGTCAATCTGTGATTGGATCGAATGGCCCCATGCAGTGGTGAGTACCACCACATTGCGTAATGTTTACTCTCCCGCATGCTTCTTGGAAAGATCTATGAAAACCAAGCGTCCGCCTCGCTATTACTATTTACCATGCTTTAACTGCATCTTCTTCCTTGTTCCATGTTCGGTACGACTAGGGAGTCCCTAGGGTGGGATGAAGATGAGCTGCACGTAAAGGACCGATTCGGCTATTGCCCCAAAATGCCTACAGCTTCTTGAATTCCAATCTCGTCAGTCTTTGAATGCGAGGCGTGCCGTTAATCCATCGTCAGATCCCACATCGAATGAATTTGTAGCTACGCCGTAGAATAATAATTTGCTCGAAACCTCACTGCCATGCTAATCAATCTATGTCTGGGTCAGGCCAACTCTAGACGCCGAAACAAACCAAAGTAATCTGCATCAGCTATTGGTGAATTTTGGGAAATTTGATCAACATCAGAAAATCCGATCGAGCTCTGCTCCAAAGTCAAAAAGTCAACCAATCAATTCGAGTGCAGAATGGGACACATCACAAGCAAAAGTCGCCGCGGATGCGTTGGTCTTATCGATAAACGCCAAATGCTTCATCACCGGAAATTTTGCACGGCCCTTTGCGACTAGCCATCTGCATCGCCCTCATTGCCCGAATCACCTAGTCGGCGACAACATAATCCACCATGGACGCTTCACACGACTTCAAGGATTTGCAAGAAACCGTTCAAAAGTCTCTCGTCTCCGTTGTCAAGAGCGTCAACCGTATTGCCGCCGAGGATCTTGGCTTCCAACGAACTGTGAACCCTGACGTAGCAGAGCAACTCGACGAGAAATCCGCTCACGTCCTCCAACTCTCCGCGCGACTCCTTGAATCTGCCGCCAAGGCTTGTGGCGTTGACGCGCCGACGCTCGAAGATGCGGAAGACATTGACATGAATTGGCGATCCATTGTGGATGTTGTAGATTCCGTCTTGGAAAAGACCGACACGGCCCTGGACGAGTACACAGGCTTGATTAAAAGGAAAGAGCCGCCAAGTACCGAATCTGTATAACTTGAACCTAGCATTCCAATACACCTAGAATCTTCATTCGCAGGCTGACCATTTCTTGCTAGGGCCCCAGCTCTAAGCGAACGAAACCAACATCCAAAGTAATACGAAATGCCAACGTCACAAAGCCCCAGACCCTGTTCGAACGCAAGCCAAACAACTTCCCCAATGGTCCATGGAAACCAATTCTCTCCAGCAAACCTCATGCCAAAATTTCACTGAAGAAAAGTCTTATCATGAACACGGACGACTGTGGTGTTACGCAGTCAGTTTAAGCTCATTCTGTTCACCTTTTCTCAAAATCACCTCTGACTGACAAGACAGTTTCAAACACCCGTACGAGACGGAAATCTCACAGATGAAATACCCCCAGCATGTTTTCAAAAAGCGAGAGCCAATACCGCCACAAGACGCTGCTACGACCCAGGCCATCTGGGTGGACACTTTCGAAGGAGTCACGGCAATGTTAAAAGACCTCAAGAAGGCCAATGAAATTGCAGTCGACCTAGAGCACCATGATTTTAGGACGTACACGGGTCTTGTATGTTTGATGCAGGTGAGCACGAGGGAAAAAGACTGGATCGTGGACACCTTACAACCTTGGCGCCACAAGCTCGAGGTCCTCAACCAAGTCTTCGCGGACCCTAGCATTATTAAGGTGTGTGCAATTCGTTTTTCAGCCACCGTCGTCACTAACTGGACTGACATCCCGCAATAGGTGTTCCACGGCGCATACATGGATATGGTTTGGCTTCAGAGAGATCTAGGCCTCTACGTGAATGGCCTCTTCGACACATACTTTGCCTGCGATCTTCTGCACTACCCTGGCAAAAGTCTTGCATTCTTACTGTCAAAGTTTGTTGACTTTGACGCCGATAAGCAGTATCAGTTGGCGGACTGGAGAATACGGTATGCCACTTGGTAAAGAGATCTTGTGTAATATGGATTTTGCTGACAATCTTTTGCTTAGGCCGATTCCCGAAGAGATGCTGTATTACGCCCGCTCTGACACACACTATCTTCTTTATATATATGATCATGTTCGTAATGAGTTGGTCGACGCTTCTGATCGAAGCAGTCCAGATACAGACCTTATAAACAGAGCTTTAGAAAAATCCCGCGAGCTGTCACTCTCCCGACACGAAAATCCTGATTATAATGAGCTCACAGGCGAGGGGTGTCGCGGCTGGTACAATTTTGTACTGAAACATTCACATCTTGCCTTCAACGGGGAGCAGTTCGCCATCTTCAAAGCCTTGTGGAAGTGGCGGGACGAAACCGCCCGACAAGAGGACGAAAGCCCGAACTTTGTGCTCGGAACCAACAATCTTGCGGAAGTGGCGCGTGTCAATCCGTTCGATGTGAAGGCTCTTCACAGTCTACTACCATTGACAGCGCCACTTGCCAGAGCACGCTTGAACGACATTTGGAGCCGAATCCAAGACGCCAAAGCAAACTCCGGCCTAAGCTTATTGCAATTTTTCACGTCAATGGCACCTGAGACAAAGGCGAACAATGGCCTCACCAAGATATCCAAGGAGCAGTCTGCCTTACCTTACCTGGAGGATGTGGAGGTCTCAGTTAGGAAGATGTCCAAGACAAAGCTCTTCGGCAGTATGCCACTCAGCTCTCGATGGGAAGAGTCAAGATGGGCTCCAATGGACCTTCAGAAAAACGTACCGTTCCCATGGCAGCGTTTTGTCGAAAACTCAACCGAGTCCGCTGAGCTGGCCAGTGAGAAGAGTGATGGCCCAGTCATTTCGGAAGCCCAGCCTGCTAGTGAGATAGCTGCGAGTAAAAAACAACCATCCGAAGATGCCGACGAGGAGTTTACTATCCAAAGAGGTAAAAAGCGGAAGCCTGGTCCAGAACCTGATGAAGAAGATGAGACGTCATCGTCTAGCGAAGAGGAGGACGAATCTCAAGAAAAAGGGTTGGCGCAGGATGAGGATATCCCGGCTTCAGATGCGAATGGAGTCATTGCCATCGAAGACGATCCGCCCAAGAAACAGCGCAGACTAGAGCGAAAGCGAAAGCAACGCGAGGAAGAGGAGGGACTTGAACGATACAGAAAGCGCGAGGCTAAACTTGCTCGCAAAGCCAAGAAGCAAGGCAAGCGAGCAAAGGAGGTCGAGGAACGGAAGAAAAAGTACCAGGCGGTGCCGTTTGATTATAGCAAAGCCGCGACAGTCATGCATGCTAGTAGGGCCGCTCCCGAAGTAAAAGAGCCCAAGAAAGTGTTCGATCCTTATGCGAAGACGGGAGACGACGGCATAAAGGGTGCTAGGAAGATGCCATCAGTTAGGGGGGAGAGGAGCGCTACCTTCAAGAAATAGACAGAAAGGTTGAAAGGGGGGCATGTCATTACACGTCAATTGGGAACAATTCAGAAGCTTGATTAATGGCAATACAAAATCTCTACAGGAGGCCAGGAATGAGCGTACACGATGCGAACCTCATTGCTCGCTCTTGCATTGTAATTCAATAATATTCCAATCCAAGGAAAGGGGATAGGACAATAAGCAGAATATTCGGCAGCTGCGGGAGAGTCGTGGGGTAGAAGATTCTGCTTCTGTGCACCACGCCACCGGTCATATGGTCGGTCATATGGTCATATCACACCAGTTCTAACCAGACCTCTTTACACTCTCACCACTTGGTTGCCGTCTCAGACCATCTGCAGACGGTCAACCCTACCCATCACACCACTGCGCCGCGACGTTGAGCTTGTCGATGCAACACGCTATAAAGTATCCATGGCTGGTATGCAGCCGATGCGATCTTGCCGTTCTTGAGACGACTAAGAAAAAGATGCGGCTAAGGCAAGCCACAACCGTTCGTTGCCCGGAAGCTGAATACGGGTTGGGGTAGTTGCAGGTCATGTGACGCGTACGTGAGGGGGAAGTGAGGAGACATACGAGCGAAGCAGCGGACAAGACTCCAATTTCTCTCATTTCACCTCACTTTGCACTGTCTCTCTCTGTGGCCTGCACTTTCCATGGGCATTTCATTCAGCGAGCTTTATCCTCATAACATCTGCGAGGTAAGCCAAATTATCCTCAATAGATGCGTGGGTCCCTTCGCTTCGTGATCGTCAAGGATGACAGCTCCACCTCCACAATTGTTCAAAACCACGGGGAACGCGAGAGACTCTGCAGTGCTGAGCCCAGCGTTAATTTGATATAGCATTCGCCGACGCCCTATGCTTCCTTGCGCGTACAAGGAGCGCTATATTTCAGCGACATCGAGGTGTCTGACAATGATATCTTCTTTGAACGAGATGTCCGAAGTTGCCGGTGGTTAATTGCGTGGGAGGTTTCTAAAAGATGGTCTCCACCATGAAAGAAAGGCTTTCGACCGATGTCCTGAATTGATCGTCTGACGTATTTTGTAATTCGAATGTGAGCTACCTCAAATGAAAACAACCTTTGCGAGGGAATAGTTCCTGAGAACGCTCGGTCATCCGTTCCGCCCTTGGCAAATGGGATCGATTTCATCTTGTTACGCGACATTCGGGATGGCACAGAAGCATTCATCGACTGTTTCGTAAACTTCCCTGGATCCTAGGCTACATGCTTGTCTTTATATGGTGGATTCCTGTATGAACGCAGAGGCAATCCAGGTTCAGCAGTCGAATGCCCATCAGGCACTGTCACACAGTTGAGGGAGCTTTGAGGATCAGAGCGATCGATCATCGAGCAAGAGGGAGTTTGCACAAGACGAAATAGAAAGTCGGGCTCGACAGCAAAGTTCCAGGCATAGCAGATAAAGAAAGCCATTGCAACGATCACCGATGCAGCACCTTATTCAACCACCCACCTATTCATAGGATTTATGCACAATTATTCGACCTCTGAGAAGTAGATGAAGGGGTTGCGGAGTTTGGCACCGTGTGGAGCGAGCTTTGCATAAAGCCGCGACACAATAACATGCTGATAAGCTGCCATGGGGTGGTCTTCGATAAAGGGTCGAAAACTACCGCGAAATGAGCACCACATTCAGCATAGAGCAGGATGTAGCTGCACATTTCTCCAGACGAGCGAGCGGTCCGGACGGGGACAATTCTCGACCATGTACGACGTCGCCATTTCGTAGGAAGGCTATTTCCACAGCTTCTTTATCACAACTCTACGTCAATATTCATATAGCCCGGTCGACATGGGAGGTTGTTAAAAATCAATTGTTTGAACAAAGGAAACAAGAATTCATTCGTCCATGATCCAAGATAAATGAGGCTTTTATTTTACAAGTCGATTCCTGGCAGGAAATTTGCCGGATAATTATGCCGGTTCTATGAAGGAGACGACGTCCCTTCGTTTGACGCCGTCCCCTAATTCTATGCCCTCTATAATGCAATCCCCTCCTTTTTATATCACAATGGCCTATGGCTCATGCTTATGTAGCCGGCCACCTCCCGACTTGGTGCGAAGACACACAAAACTCGACTTCATATATTCAAGGCTCCGTCACAAGGCGGGAGCTGTCTCAATTGAATGAGAAATTTTAAGTCTGGTACATCGGTCAGTCTGCTGCACATGGATCCCGAATTGACTGGGGTAAAACAGGGGCAGGTTTTGACGTACAAACTTGGCCATGAGGGCAACCATGAGGTCGAAAAGACCAATGGCTTCGACGAAAGCGAAACCCAGAATAGCGTAAGAGAAGAGCTGGCCACGGAGAGCAGGGTTGCGGGCAACACCGTTCAGGAGAGCAGCGAAAACAAGACCGATACCGATACCGGCACCAGTCAGACCAATGGCAGCAGAGCCCATACCCAAGTTCTTGGAGACCTCGACCATAGCCTGAGCAATCTCAGAAGAGTAGGCACGGCGCTGGACCTGGAAAGCATTTCGGGATGTAGCTTGGAGAAGAGTGGTCGCCTGCTGGCGCTTGAGGGTTTGGATAGGGCTGGCGGAGCCTTGAAACGACGAATTAGCGGGCTGTATGGGTCACTTGGCTCTCCCATGGCCTCATTCGGACTCAATTGGGACGACATGAAGGCAAAAGAAAAAAAAGTTTTTCATCGGATTGGACTCGGACTTACCAGTGATGGTGCGCTTGCCAGCAGCAGCAACGTTGGCGCGGATGGCAGGGCGGGCAGCCTTGGTGGCCATCTGGGTAGCCAGGCGAGAAGCGAAGACACGGGTGGCGGCCATTGTGATGATGGGAGAGTTGGTGCTGAGGAAGGGTTGACTTCGGAAGATGGAATCAAAGAGAGAGGATGATCAGAGAGGGCAGAGCTGAGGGAGGAAGAGGGAAGAGGAAAAAGTTGGAGCTGGGAAGGGAAGCAGAAAAAGGCTCCACTGTGGGAGGATGGGGCCAAAGGGGGTTTGAGGGTTGGAGCGCCAGGCAACGGGTGCAAGATGAGGCAGGTTCAGCGAGCGCAGAAATATGAGGCAGCGAGATTTTCACAGCAAACACGACGGTCAACGAGTGCGAATTTTGACGGAGACTGGAGGCTTTACACGGGGTTCATGGCCTCTCGGGGGAAGCCGGGTGGGTACACCACAGTACAAGTTGCGATGGGTCGGGGTGTACGCATATGATATGGACCAGAAAAGCAGATTCACAGCCTGAGGCGTTTGCTGATGGTCTCACACATTTGTGGTGGTGGGCCATGATTCATGAATCAGGGCCGTCATTCATTTCGGTTGGCGCGGACGACAAGGCGGAAAATTCTGCGTTTTGCGGTTGAGATATCTTTGCGCGCGAGCTTTCCGGAGAAGGAAAGAAAAGAATTCTGTGGCACCTTGATTACGCAGAATTGTTTCTTTTTCCCCATTTTACCGGATCGCTTTGACGATTTGACGAGGGATCAATGCTAGGATGGTATCATTTCGATTGCCTGGGAAAGGGGGGATGCGCAAATTTTCGGTGGATATGGCATTCATTGTAGTTGTCTACGGAATAAGGCAATGAGGGAAAAATTAAGGCGCGATATCGAACTGATAAGCTTTGAGTGTTTTTTTTGCAGGTACCAGGGTTGCAGGGCTAGAAAGGAGAAGGCAAGGCAATGAGGCTACGAGACCGGATCCACAGTCGTGGCTAGTTGAGACAGGGTGTGCACAATGTGTGAGGCCCACTTGGCGGCTGGTCAGGCACATGCTCAGCTGAGCAGATGCTCGGACAGGTGGTATTAACAGTGTGAACAGATTCGCAAAAACGACCTCTTCTACCGAGTAACGACGACGTAGGCCTACGAACACGTGGGTGGATCGCTCGAGTCCACTTGCGAAGACAAGAATAAGCTCGGCTATGAGACTGCTCGTCGTTTGCTTCTGACCGAAAGGGTGCAACGAGGCCCGCCTGGAATCTGTCTGTTCGCATTCGAACCCGATGAGAGGCGGGCGAAAAAAAAAAAAAAAAAGGATATAAAGCCCCTACCGACCTCTTTCTAGTTAACTATCCTCTTGCCGAACGGGCTCAAGGCAGCTAGCTAGCTAGCCAGCCACATTACCACGAGACAGACAGAATCCCATGCACCGGGCATGCATCTCGCCTGGTACTTGCCGAACCGGTGAAATGTTTCTCCTAGGCCACAGTTGTCTGTCTTTACTGCCGATGCTTTTACTTCCGACGCAACGCCAGGCAATTCGAGTCTACTATAGGCGATATTCTACGTGGATAGGAAAGATGATAGGACACCTGGCTGGAGGCTTCAGGACAATGCAATCACGTCCGCAGCGCACAAGCGTCGAGCTGCCCGGCTGGACTAAGGTACCGTAATTGGAGGGAGCAGAAGCGGTGACAAAAACTGCAATGATCCCCTGGATTATCAAGGAGGTCCGTATATAATTACGGATTACGGTCGGATACCCGAGTATTGTATCACCCCGGTTGAGAATGTTTCGGCTCAAAAGAGGACGATTGGCGCAACCAGGATTATCTCGTCTCATTGCTATTACCGGCGCCAGAGCCGCGGTCCGACCGGAGCTGATGGTGATCAGGTGTGTGGGTACCGGATGATGATGATTGATGATGCGCTTTGCACATATGCCGTCAACGCGCCAAGACACCCCGAGGGAAGACGGGAAAATTTTTCCTGGCAAATCTTTCACGACTGGCTGACAAGCAGCCTGGTGCTTGCCAGCCACAGCCGCAGACGGAAAGCTGCAACATGACGCAGCCTAGCTGCCGCCGTGTCTTGTGGTTTGTTTGGGCCTATGTGAGGCAAATCCCACCATCGCATAGTCAAGATAAGACAAGGCACCTTCTTTTTGAAATGCAAAAGAAACAGGCACAGATAGCCGACGGCTTTGAGATGGACGCGGAATATCGAGTACGAGCGCGCTGTTGGTCAAACTTCCGGGAAGACTGCAACCCCTGAAATGATGATGATTTTGTCAAATCGACTTTACAGGGACAAGTGCAGCCAATCGGAAGTCACCTTGTAGAGTTATTTAAGACAACAAGGCACTTGACACTAATGATGTCAAAAAAAAAAAAAAAAAGGAAGCTAAAGCACAGTCTGCAAATTATCTAATTTGACCATCCACAGTTGCAGCCAAGTTGCCCACAAAAGGGGATAGAGTAATTTCGCGCATCGCGATAGGCGTCCATTTTGCCCCGTGCGGACAGCTAGAAACAGGGAATAAATAAATAGCACAGGGCGTGATGCAGGGCGTGATGCAGGGCAGTCATCACTAAACAGCGCCGACGACGAGCACGGAGACAGGACGTTCTATTCACCTCGCCAGCCGACCTGATGCAACCGTGTTCTCATCGGCGTGCAGCGCCCTAGGTTCTCCACATGCCTCTTTCTCGTATCGTACACCAGGCGTGCAGTGCAGCCAAGCAGACGAGAATTTCCCGGCCGACATTGTCCTGAGCTCGACATCGTTCAAGATGGTACTAGGCACAATTGCCCACCTCCTAGCTTGCTTCCCTGGTTCCGGTGGACTAGTGCCATCGGTGCGGCTTAGACTTTGTGGTTCAATTTCGATGACGTACACGGTGTACTTGACGGTTTACTTGGACGGATCTCGCCGTTTTCATGTCGATTTACTTGTAACGGATTGGCTTGCACAGTGCATGCTGGAATGACACCTTTTTTGAGTGAGTTGCACCAAGTGATTACGGTGGCCTTACCGTTCGAGGCATTTAGTTTTTTTTTTTTTTGAAAAAAAAAAAGAAAAGAAAAGAAAGACTAAATAAAGTTGCTATAGGGTATCTCAAAAAAACAAAACACCATCAATAAATACGTCGAGCCATATCGCCGTGCCTTCCCCCACCAGGCGGCTGGCTGTTATCCTCACCTCACGCCGCTTCCACTGCCTGCTTGGCTCCATTCGTGTCACCACCACTAGCTGTCTTGATGGCATAGCCCTCCACGAAACCGTCAGGATCGCAGGTTCGTTCAAGACTGATTCTGTGCGTTGCCACATATCGACGAACAGCTTCCTTGTCAAGCCGAACCCGCGGAACTAGCTTCGCAGGCGCTGCATCTGCTAGCTTGTCTTCTGATGCCTTGGAGTTGGTGTCTGTCCTCTGTACTGACGACTCAGCGGTGCGTGGCCCCTGACCATCACCAGCCTCCTTCTCCTCGGAGTCATCTGCCCTTTGGGGCTTGCCGTATCCCATGCCGGCATCCTCGACAATACCCATTTCACGGAGCACCGACAGACAATCCTCAACCGTGATCCATGTGCCTTGGCTGCAATCGTTGATATCCACAATCAGTTCCTGCGCTGCATCAGGCGCATCTGATTGCGTCGGTGGTGCTTGTACTTGTCCCTGAAGCTGCAAAGGTGGCTGAGGAAGCGCCTGTGCCTGTGCCTGTGCTGCAGTATCAAGACTCAACAACCATCGCGAGATTTCCCCTGACCAAAACCTCCTATACCCCTTCTTGCCCAATTCTGAAATTGGTTTTTCAGGCCCGCCAAGAATGCCCTCTCGCCTTGATATCTCGTATGAGGCACCCATTAGTAACGCACCAAGGCCCTTTCGCTGCCACGGAGGGAACACCAAGATACAAGCCAGATTGTTGTTATCCCATGACATTTTCTCCTTTGAAAAAAAACCAGTGACCTGCGGTGGATGCACCTGTACAGGCCCGAAGCCAGGCGCCGCGGCTTTCGTTGGTGGAGTGTACACGAGCAAGAAATAGTTGAAGCCCGTGACGTCAAAGAAGACTGACTTGTTGTCCAAGAATAGTTTTGCAAAGAGGGATAGGTTCTGACAGAAAAGCTGTACCAGTGAATTAGCGACATTGCATTGTAGTAATCACAACCAACGTAAAATCAAACACCCAAAAAGCAGAGTAAAGACGCCGACAGTATTCAGAGAACTCACTCCTTCCTTTTCGCCATCCACTTCCCGGATGCTCCATTCGCCTTCATCCTGCACAAGTTCTTCCGTGTACCGTACACCGCCGTCACCTCGCCTTCGCTTCGGTCCCGACCCTTTGCCATCGTATGCAACCAACACCCTTCTCAGTCCCCTCGGGTGTGTGTAGATTTTCTTTCCGGGCAGAACGCCTCTTTTCTCGCAGATTCGAACATGGCCGCGCCAGGCCACTAATTCCTTGGCATACTTGAAGCAGCTGGGGCAAACATAGAGTCTCTCTAGCATCGGCTGGGCATCTTTATCTTTTTTGTCCTTCCTGTGACCAGCATCCGGGCCGCCATCTTTGCTGCCGCTACCACTCCTGGCATTACCCAAGCTATCGCCCAAGACTTCCTTCCCATAATAGCTAGGATACCACGTCCGGAAGCATAAATCTCCCAACACGACCTTATCAATGTTGCGGTCTGCTCGTGGTGGCCCTCGATCGTTAACAGGGAGAGTGGGAGGTTTTGGTGGCAAGACTGGTGTTACGACTGGAGATGCTGCGCGGCGATCCACTCGAGGCGGCAATGCAGAAGGACCATGAGGTCTCAGTAAGGACGACTGGACGCGCCCTGGAAGAGCAGGTTGCGGCACATGGTATGTAATTTCTGGGGCGACAAGATCGGACGGTCGAACATTTTCTTTGATAGCAGCCACAGACATGCTCTGGCCTGCTGGCGCGTGAGTGCCAACAGATGGCGGCGAGATAGGCGTGACAACGGGAACAGGTACCGGCGTCTGGATGGGTACGGAAGGAATCGGGGGAGGAGGTACGGTGGTTTGCGAACAGTCACGATTGCGAGCTGCTGACAGACCGGGCGGGGCTGGTATTGGAACTGGTGTCTGAGACGAGGGCGCCGCAGCTGTATTCGCAACCGTAATCGTAGTTGCTGTCGAGTTGGCAGCGGCTGGCAAAGCTGTTGTTGGGCCGGTTGTTGTTGGTCGAGGCTGCGGCGTGCTGGATGTGAAAGTCGGGCCCGCCGCGGCGGGAGCTTGAGCCACCTTGTTGGCTACGGACACCGGAGGCAGCGGGGGGTTGACGGGCGTTTGACGCGTTGCACGACGCGTTAAGGACGACAGCGGGCCTGTCTGGAGGATTCTTTCGGCTCGTTTGCGTTTTGGCGGCATCGCTCGAGGTGACTGTCGTGGAGAAGGATGAAGAGAGAGGAGGTTGCTGGTCTCCAGCCAGCGTCAACGTGGGCTTGACGGGGTTCCTGCGTTCCTGCTGTGGAGATGCGCCGTGCAACGGCCGACGGTGCTTCTCCAAGACGGCGATACGCCTAGCCGGCTACGAGATGGAACGCAGACGAGCAGGTACTTGCAAAACGAGCTTGTCGATGGGACGCGTGGGTAACGGCGCAGTGCAGTGGCGGCGGTCTTTGTTGTTGTTGATGTCGTTATCTGTCTAGGCTTTGATGGTCTTGGAGAGCAGAGACATGGGAGATGCAAAGGAGAAAATGCAATTAAATCCGAGTCTATTTCTATTGTGTGCTCTCCCGCTCGTTTGTGCGTTGCCGCCTTCCCCTTCGACCAGCCGGTCTGTTTTGACTTCTGGCGCGGCATGCGCCATCAGAGGGTAGGTGCCACCGACTCGGTGTATTAGTGCAAGTGCGAGTGCGAGTGCGAGTGCGAGTGCGAGTGCAAATGCAAACAAAAGCGTAAAGTGTCATTCGTAATCACACGCCATCAGCACATGTGAACTATGGTAATAGGAGCAGCCGGCGACGGCGACGGCGACAGCGACGGCGATAGTAGCAGAAGAAACCGTCAATCCATAACTTGTGCATTTCTTTTCTGCTCGCCTTGCTGCTCTTGAATCCTTTTCAGCAGAAAAAAAATGGGACACAAAATTATTGAATAATTTCCTGTCGTCATGTACATGAAACCTCTTTAACATGACGAACTTGACGGAGACAATTGCGGGCTCAACCCGTCTCTCGTATATACTCCCCTATTCCCAGCCCCTTTTCCTCCGCAAACTGCTTCAGCATCTTGCCGATCCAGTTGATCATCTTAGGCGAAGAGGTCAGCTGACTTCGGGCCACGCGCAGCGAGAACAACAGATATACGCCCCGTGATAAGTCTGCTCACCGGTCATGAGGTAATTCACGATTCGACAAATCTCCAACGCATGAGAGTCGGCCATACCCAGCCCAGGGAGCAATAACGGATTCAAGAACGGATCATGCCGTTGCCAGACGTATTCCATCTTGGCAACGCCGTCCTCCTGTACTCCCGTAAGATGGCAAAGCCGATAGAGCAGTAGCCGGCTGACGTTATACATGAGTATCTCAAACGTCCGCTTCATGCCCACAAAATTGAGGCACGTGTCAAACAACGGCTTCCCGTCTTCATCCAGGCATGATGTGGTTGCCATGTTAATTCGGGTTCTCCAACAGACTCCTGGATACATGTCTTCCCACTTCCAGCGGGCCTTTGACAATTGTTGAATGCAAGAAAGGATCTGCTCTTGCACCTTTCCCCGGAGCGCTATGACTTCCGCAGGACGTACTAAGCCGGCGTTCATCTTCTCAGCCAACTCTCTAAGTTTGTCAGAGTCTTCGATAATGCCTGGAAGTTCCACAAAGGTGTCCATGAGCATTGAACCGGGAAGCTTGGATTCGGGGTGATGCGCCCATGGCGTATCCTTCCATTCTTGCGCATTCAAGAAACACCTCTTTCTCATGACGATATGGGAAATACCCCTCCATTGCAGTCAGCCAAGCGAGCCATAGTCTGCCTGGTCTGAGGAGACAATATATCGCGTCCTTCAAGGAGCCGATGAATAATGGGAAGTCGACTTACCAAAAATGGTCGCTTCACCTCATATAGCGCATTTGCTGAAGGACTTGCCAGTCTCGAGCAGGTGTAGGATACTTGTTTCAATCAGAAAAGCACGAGCGAGAGAGATGAATTACCACCGTACCACACTTGACTTTCCTTTGGCGACAAGTTAGACATCCCAAGGTTCGACGCGTCCGCACGCCAAAGAATCTGCGTTGTTGCTCTCTAGCTGGAACATTTTGATTGCTCCTCCCGGCATTATCGCCCATGGAGATTGTAGCCATCTATCCAGAAGATAGACGCCCCCAGAAGCCAACGGCCTGTGGCGAAAAAGAGAAGGAGGGGAGTCCGAATTCTACTTCGTGCTTCTAAAGGATCAATCCTAAGATCTCCCGCACCTGGATCGGCAGGGAAGTCTTGAAGCCGAAACCACCTACCGTGGCTGACTTTTGGATCAACGGTCGTCCTACCTGCTGCTGCGAATCAGGATTCGATTCGCCGAATGCAGATCCCAAAGTAGACAAATCAGCGACACAAGATGCACGATGCGCCAACTCCCCACAGGATGGCACAATTGACTGGATCAAGGAGGAGCGTTATCAGCAAACAATTCCGGCTCGCCTGAGAGGACTAGAACTTGAGGGTCACTTTTCCTACTAGGTAGCCATGCACCAAGGATGCACGATAGGGACAAGAGATAGCACAAGCGAGAGCAGTCTGGTCTGGGAATGCGAAGGTGGAGTGAGATGAAGCGTGGGCGAAGCTTGCCAGCCGTAAGACTGATGACGGCGCATCGTTGAGAGGGTGCTCATCCTCACGTCGTTGGCCGGGCCAAAACAGGCAAAGCACACTGACGTGAGATGCAAGCTGGCCATCCCCATCCTCTCATCCTCTCACACACAGTACTGGTAGGTCGAACCGGGGGACTTGACAGGACGGCCCGGGATGGACAGCAGCCTCGATGGCGGCGGGCGTGGAGCTTCGTCGATTTCGTTTCTTTGTCTTCCAAAAGTAGATCACGAAAGAGGAGGAGGCACATTTAGATCAACCAATTAGACAAAGGTAAAAGTGGAGCCAACAACAGCAGATACGTCTGCATTTCACGATACAGCATTCGATGCCAATTGCTAGATACAAAGCAAAAACAATTGCTGAAAAAAAATAAATAAAAAATAAAAAACTAATTCCTTCGTGTCCCGGGGTCAACATGTAAAGAACCGCCGGGCAACGTAGCCTTGTGTCTTGTACCGAGATCAAACCGGAGCGTGCAAGTGTCAACGCAAGCTCTGTGAAAGTGACATCTTACCAATCTCGTAAATCATAAAGACGGCGCGGGTATCGCAGAGTGAGTCATGAACAACACGAAATATTACCAAATACAACGGCTCTCCAGGGACACTAAACTACCTGTAGCCCACCTTCCCTTTTCCAAGCACACCCGTCGTATCCATCCCTTCTAGGAGCCGCTCATTCTCTCAACCTTGGGATAACAGCATACTTGTCCACCGCCCTCCATCAACCTCAGAAATCAAAAGACAGACTATCGTGGCGTACGTCACCCTACACGCTCAAATCACATATGGGCCAAGTCATTGTCCCGGCCACCCAGCCAGACGACGTCCTGTGGCTACCCAGCGAGGACGCCTGTCAGCAACCCCGGAATGCAATGGATGGGTACGGGGATGTATTCCTCCAGGGCTGCAGAGCGCACTTTGCATTAACCAGCGTAGTCAACTTGATCCGATTGAACATGCCAGCCGAGGCTTCTCAGTCAGTGTACGACGGGGGACTTGAAGGGTTTGATGGTACAGCCGCAAATGCATCTTGGACAAGACAGGGACAGTGGGCAGCACCTCTAAAGTTTTTAAACCATTATCAACATCACTATGTAACAAAGCCGTAGCAATCAAATACAAAACGACAAAGCAAAAGACGGCACCCTGTATTAAGGCTGTGTTCTTTCGAGTCCAGAGTCTAAGAAACAGCCCATCTCTATCAGGTCCTCCCCCTGAGTGCTCCTACCGCGATCCCCTCGTACAGAAAAATTACACACTACCTGTGACTCTCCTCGTCAAACCGCGTTTCTCGCCCACCCAGTATTCAACGAAATTATAGCGCGACCCATGGTCTTCCATCCGCCTGCACAGAAAAGTAGGTGACTCGTGTGGCAGTCATTCCAATCGCAGGGTCTGGTTGTTGCAAAGGATGCTTGATAATAGTTATAGATGAAGTAACAGCAGCAGAAGTGATGTCACAAAAGAGATGAAGCACTTAAAGCTTTACATGCCATCAAAGTCACCACCCAGATCGTCTTCATCTAGATCACCCTCTTGAATTTCCTTAGCCATTTCGCGTTCGCGCTCTCGTGCCTCTTGTGCGTTCTTAAGTTCAAGCCTGTGTTGATTCATTGGGAAGCGCATAGCCTAACGTGAAGTCTTGTTAGCCTATGATTGATTTTGAAAAAAAAAAAAAAAAAAAAGGCAACGTAGATAGTAAATACCTTGACACTTTCGTCATGCAGCGCTAAGCAAGCCCGAATTCGATCATGAAAAGCCTCACCAGGTTCTCTCGTTGCATAAACATCGCCAATCTCTCTGCTCTTCATGAAACCGCGTTCACGATCCAGTGTGGCTTCGATCACGCCGTCACGAATGGCCTTCGCTACAATGTATTCGGCAGACTCCTCACTACCCAGATGAAGACGGATGCAGATGTCTCGCAGTGAAATGCGAGAATATGAAAGAGACATCATGCGGATACCCGTCTTGATGACATTTTGTCGCAGACGTAAGATCAGAGAGTATGTGCCATCACGTCGGAATGTATCGCCATGGTCAGCAATCGTCTTCTCAAAGTCCTCCAGGTTGCCCACCCGAACAGCCTGCACCAACAAGAAATAAGGATGAAGAGCATCCTCGAGAGCTGGCTGCCGAAACGTTGCCCTTTCGGGAATGTCACCCATCAACAGCTCAACGACTATCAGGAGCTTCGTAGCCGTCTGCGAGAAGCCAATAGCGCAGTTGCTGGATGGGGCTTTGCGAGTTGCGGCAGTAAGATGTTCATGAGCTTCTGTGTATCGCAGCTGAATGGCTCTGATGCGGCCCAAGTAATACAGGAATCGAGCTACTTGGTTGTTGACTGCATTCTCGGGGAACTGGGTGTGGGAAACCAGCAAATCAGCTTGGCTGATGTGTGATGTCAGCAGATAATTTCGCAATAGTAGCACAATGACGGAGGCCTGGGTATCGATATCCTTTCGGAGGACGGCAGTGCGCAAAGCAGCCAACAGCGCTGGTCGGATAGCAACGATAGGCGACTCAGGAGACGGGGGCAGCGGCGCAATATGCTCGCAGAAGAGTGAGTAATAAAAGTAGACTTTGGCAGAAAGCGAGTCCAGCGTACGTCTGTTCAATGCCTGAACTCGTCCACAGAGGTTCTTAGAGAACTCAGCGCCTTCCTGGTATTTCTTGGAGTCAAACAAATACACTTGGATTAGAATACCGAGGAAAATGTCAATTTCTGGAATGATATCTTTGTTCTCCTTCTTCCCATTCTTGGCGGATCTTGATTCGCCCGAGTCGATCTCCATTTCAAAGCCGGCTTGACGTCCCAGAGGCATGCTTTCACGTCCGATAGCGACGAGTAGACTCTTTGCTATATTACCGGATGTTATAGTAGCAGGAAATGTGTCGACGATGACTTGTCCGACAATGTCCGGGGTCAGGCGCTTGCGGATGAGAGAAATAGATCGCAGGGCTCTCAGTGAAAATCTGGCATCGAACAAAGCGACGGCGCGATCTAATAGCGCAAAGTTGGTCTTGATATCTATCCATATCGGAATAAATTAATTTTGGTCAGTGCCACTTGAACTTGGTAGAATGATCTATCCCTATGACAGAATGGCATAACGGCATCCATGATCTCTGAAGCAGTCCAGTGTAGGGGATGGATAGAGATATTGAATGGACCAAAACTCATCTCGCATAATTCCACACATACCTGCTACTGTTTGAGTGACGGGGTCGACCTCCTCGCCTTGGTCGTTGTCGTCACCGCCCATAGACACGTCGCCATCGGCATCGTGTGGTTGTTTCGAGGATTGTCTGGATGGCTTGGTGATTGGGACAACAACTGTCATCTCCTCATCGCCATCCTTGGCGCCCTTCTTGCCCTTGGCCTTGCTGGAGTCTTTCATATCCACGTCGCTGCTGCTCCTGATACCGTTCTCGATCGGCTCTTTGCCGTTGCTGTTGGGCGTCTTGCCGGGCATTACAGCCAATCTATAAGTGTCTCGAATCTCGAAGTGGAAGTGAAAGACAGAGGTGCGTGCACGAGTTGCGGCCAAGGCGTTGATGAAATATAATGATGACGGGACGACTGAAGAGTATTGAGCGCGCGTTGACGTGCTCGAGTGCGACGTCTTTCGATTCCTTGGCAAGTACGCACCGTGCGGTGGCGAGACCAATACTAAGAGGATGGTCTTAAATGAGCGTCAGAGATGGACGAGGCTTTCGGCTTCGTAGACTAAACGCAGAACAGGTAATGGTACAGTGACCCGATGCTTGGGATGACGGAATTGAAGTGTCAAAACTGACTGTTTATGGTGTCGTCGCTTGGGTTGTGAGATGCGAGGAAGGCTCGAGCTCAAGATCAAGATCAGAAGACAGAGAAAGACACCTGGGCCACGGAGTAGCGGCGCCAGTGCATCAACGAGATTGGGTCAAAAAAACTCTGGTCCACGCGACTTGAAGGTACCGCACACCTATGGAGTACTTGACCATGCCCTTGGTGGCGCCAGGGTTGAGCAGCTGCACTTGCTCAGGTAATCACGCATGAGCTTGCTCATTGGATGCAGAGGGGGAAGAAGCACTTTAGGCGGCAGTTAGTGACGTTGCCCCAAGAGTCCAACGGAGTGCTCGTGCTGGATTGATTTTGTGCCGGATTTTGTGCCGGCTGTGGGCTTGTTAACTGGCACAACGCACCCACCCGAGGGACAGAATTCATAACGGTTTCCGCCGTCTGTTTCTCAGCCTAGGAACCCATCATATAATTTGACCACCCCTGACACTTTATCTGCGCGCAGCCGCTCATACTTTCGACACGGTGCGTGGCCATATAAAGACTACAGTACAGGTGCGTATCGACAGGCAGTATTGTCCATAAGATTCACAGTGCCCACAGTACTTCATGATGGTAGAAAATATATGGAGTAAGTGTATTAAGTAACAGCTATCTATACAAGAATCGACAGCTAGACACTAGAGAGACGTAACTGCGTTAGGTACCTCTGCCCTACGTACAGACACTTTCCAGTTTCATCAATCACAAGATAGCTCAAAATCATTACGGCATTCTCTCCAAAGCTTGTGATAATTTAATGTGTCTTGTGTGAGAGTTTATGAGTCCATGACTGTATTCAGAATCCGGATGAGGAGACGTTGGTACTTGGTGCTAATGTGAAAATCGAGTCGTCATCTACCTACGTGGTTTATGTAAGTAGGCATCACATTGCATAAGGATTGTGTCGAAAACATACATCATCATTTTTCGACGACTTTGCTTGAGATAGTTCCGTCACCCCCTCTTCTAATGCCGGCTTGGTAGCTACAGCTCCTCCTTCGTTGTGGGTTATCTGCGCAACCTTGCGTGCTTCTTTAGATTCATACAGACCCGTTGTCGTTTACTTTTACAATTAAGAAAAGGAGTAGAATCATCGCAAATGTAAACGCCCCATCGCCGATTCATTGTGTACACAGAAGCTAGAATCGAAACCGTCGTATTACCTTAGTACGCCTTAACGTAACCCCGAACCTCTTATGGATCTCCCTTTCCAGGCATCACTTTAGCAGCCTGAACAGCGCTCATTTTGGCAATCCAGCCAGGTGATGGCTGCACCTTGCGTACCGTTCGAAGTTCGTCCGACGAGTAACCTGGGACACGAATGTTGTATGTTCTCTCGAGTACCAATTGTATGTCTCGAATTTCCAAAACTTTGGATCCCCGCTCTTTGGCGTTGCGGCAAGAAGTATGTAACACGTTGTCCACAAACGAATCGGCCATGCTCAAGACGCTCTAAAAGAAAAAAGGTCATTAGCTCCCGCATTATATTTCGACTTTTGGATCCGAATACTCACTTCTTCTACTTCAGGAGTCAAGAGATTGCCATCCTGTGAGTCTCCACTTCCTCCACAAACTTGTCTAACAAGTTCATCCAACTTCTTCTTGCTCAAGACATGGTCACCCTCCGCGTCATGGCTATAAGCAGGTATCCTGGCGATTGGAGGCTGGTTCATGACACCACCTAGTGTGCCACTGCCCTGTGACATGGTTGGGCGACCAGCGCTGACACCTCCCCCGAGACTCACACCCTGGGGGACAGCAATTGCTTTTTCCGGTAGCTGTTTAGGGATGGGCATCTTGGCTTGGAACCCTGTTTGTGTTTGTGTTGGATGAGCATGCGGGTGACCTTGCTGCTGCTGCTGCTGCTGCTGCTGCTGCTGTGACTGTTGTTGTTGAGGCTGCTGCTGTTGAGGCTGCTGCTGTTGCGTTTGCGGTTGCGTTTGCGGTTGCACGACACCTGGCACCGCCGTTTGATTCACAGCTCCTCCAGCCCCAGAAGACGAAGTAGCCGGCTGTTGACCGGGAGCTGGCGCGCTGCCCGCGCTGCCCGCGCTGCCCGGAGTGCTGGCAGCTCTTTGGTTTGCGAGTGACATGGCTGCGGAGTGACTCAAAGCACGAGATGGACCGCCAGCAGTTACGGGTGCACTAGACTGGGGTGTTGATATTCTCGCGGCAGCAGCTTGTGCCTGAGCTGTGTTCGGAGGTGGAGGAGGATGCGGCTGCTCAGCCTTCACCTGGACTGGTCCTTGAGGCGGCTGTGGAGGTTGCGGCACAGGTCGTGTTTGTTCTTGGGTCAGAGTTGGAGTTGGGGTGGATGTTCCGCTTGCTGGGGATGGGCGGTTCGCCCCCACAAGCTGTTGTTGGTTCCTGGCAGCTTCCACGGCAGCGTTGACGGACGTTGTAGCATTTTGTATGGCTGCTTGAGCTGTATTCTGCGTGGAACTTGCCGTTGCTGGCGCGCCGCCTTGTTGACCCGCGACCGACGCTCCGGCCCCGGACTGCTGTTGGGCAGCTTGTATGGCTTCCTGCTGTTTCATCACGCTCTCAATCCATTTATGAGCCTCCGAATAAAGCTTCAGTTGCTGTTCTTTCCGCATTGTGTATTGTCGATTTTCTTCATCTTGCAGTGGCTTGCCTGCACTGACACGGTCCTTGATGATCTTTTCCATGCCTGCAACCTTACTTTTACTACTCTCCATCGTAAAGACCGCCCGGGCATATTTTTCCTTGATATCTTCCACCCATCTCGTGATTTCAGCTGGGCCTTTGCTCGCTATTTGAGCCGGAGCGCGGAAGACGGTCTTGTTCACATGTTGCATTATATTATCAGGGATTTTGGGTCGTTGCGGCGCTGGGGCGGCTGCTGTTGCGGCGGCGCCGGCTTGGGGTTTCTGATTCTGCGGCATGGCATCTGAGGAGCCAGCTTGAGTTGCTTGAGCCTGAGTGACCGCATTTGATGCCGGAGGAGGTTGAGATTTCTGTTGTGCTTGGGTGGTAGAAGAAGTCCCGGCGGATTGCGCAGGAACGTTCTGCTGTGCTGAAGGCGGTCGAGCGGGCACCTGTCCGCCTTGTTGCGCCTGTCGCTGTGCCTGCTGCCGACGTTGTTGAATCTTGGTTATTAACATTTTCGAGAACTCGATGATCTTTTGTCGCGCGGCGATTTGATCCGGACTGTTGGCGGGCGAGGTGTTGGCCTTGTCCCACAATGATCGGAGACCTGTCTCGTATTTATTCTTTTCTTCGTCGCTCAGCATGGGCAGACTCCTAATCTGATTTGGCTGATACATAGGTGGCGGCCGTGCCTGCTGACCAGCGACACCTGGCTGGGCTTGACCCTGGCCCTGCTGTGCTTGTCCCTGATTCATGATTTTGTGTCGTGATCATCCAGTCAATCCTGCGCACATGGAACGGATGCCTACGAGAATTGTCCGGTCGCGATGCCTTAGGGGGGAAGCACTGCAACGAAAGCGATGACGCGACCTTGTATGCGACGAAGAAAGATGACCAAATCCTAGGCAATTGAAGCTAAGTAAGAGTAAGTGACCAGGAAACGCGAGGACAACTACCTAGGTAGGTTTGTCCATGCGGTGTTGAATCAGAACCATGACAGACACAAGTGGATCATCGGCTTGATAATGGATGGCCACCTCGATTACATCGGAAAATCAAGCGGCCCATTGGCTGCGCTCTTGAACCGACCTACCCTAGGCCGAATGACTCTTACAAGCACCGGGGGAGGTTCCACCTACGGCGGTGATGGTGGGTACTGGCGCGCTCGATCCCCACCCTTCCTTTACATCTTTTTCAACTCCTCATCGACTCCTAAGACTCATGAACACCTGCAGTTGCGATGTCCAGCATCTCAGCCGATTCAGGAAGGTAAAGTCGTGGATTGGATCATCAATGAGGCTTTTACCAGTTAAAAGCAAGTTCCATCTGAATACTACCCAAGGCGATCATGTTGACAGGCTTACACGCAGTACCGAATCAGCCAGTCGAGCATTCAGGGCTAAGGGGGGATTAAAGATACTTCAATCTGCATGCGGACCGCACTATAGTAGAAGTACCCGGAGTCTCTAGATGTGCAAGAGGTGCCACCGACGTATCGCAAGAAGAATGGGTCCCGTGGCTTCGCACTGGCAGAGATGGCCTAACGGGTTTATGCGGAAGGTGCTATAATTATTTCTTGAACCCATGCAGCCCAACAATATTCAACCTCTTTTTTGTTTACCCGGGTGCCCATACTCCGTATAGCGGCATACTAACTAATGTCGCTACTGCAGTTTCTCGTTGGTCAAACCCTGTACTGGTTATTATTAGATTAGATCCTAGTTCGTAGCCGCAGCGGTGCTGCAGGCCAGCTCCAGCGCAGCAGGATTGAAAGATGAAAAAAAAAATCCAGCTTATTGTGCCTATCTCGCCTGAACCCAGTCAAAATGCGAGTCTGTATGCAGACAACAGGGCGCAAGAAGAAAAATTTTTCCTTGCCTCCCCACGTTGTGACGACTGGCGCCTGCACGTTGGGTGCTGAGTGCGGTCTAATCCGACTGGGTGATTGAGAAAAGGGGCAGGTTAGCCCATGGCGGAAGGTGACGAACGGCGCATGGCCGGAGCATTGATGCCCAAAGGTGGTCTACGGCAGTAACTAATGCACAGGGTACTCAGAGCCACAGACAGGACATCAGGACATCAGGACATCCTGTTGGCTTGATAGTTAGTGCGCGGAAAAGAGAAATCGCCTACCTAGGTACCTAGGTTGGTAGGTTGGTAGGTGCCCAAGGTAGGCAGGCAGGTGGTACCGCGTTTGGTCTTTCCGTCACGGGATCGATGCACAGTTGCTCGTTTTTCCAAAGCGACAACGGCGGCCCATATTAACTGCATTTTTTTGCTATCCATTGCGTTACTCGGTTGACTATTTCTGCAAAGCCCAGCATCATGGTGGGAAACATCTTCAACTATCGCATAACCTCTCAGTCATAAGACATGGCCAGCTTATGGCTATAAAGGCTCGGTAGCCACTCCGCACCTCGGACCGGCCCAGCAATCCTTGGCAGACAAAACCCTTGCGCAGCAGGAACATAGTTAATATAGCAACATAACTGTTGACGACGAGTATGATGACTCTGGGTGGGAACCGGGGCCATTTATGTACATGTCAAGACTCTTGGTACCTGACAAGCCTCGTGGGACTTGGGCCGCATTTGCATGCCTCGGAACTGAGACCAACTGCATTGGGGTGCCTTGAAACACGACGCGGACAATCCTCTTTTGCTCATGAGCAACGGGCCATCTTGGCTCAACCACAGCCCGAATTCTCTCTTCTTTCTTTTATTCTTCTCGTCATCTCCCTTCTCTTTTTCTCTTTGACCACACTGCATCTCTTCTCAAGTGCGTGTGTTGCTCTGAAGTAAGTGTACACAGCTAGTGACCTCATTACTACTACTACATCTGTTGCCGTGTGTTGTACACAGCTACACAGCTAGGCATAAGACTGGACCCAGATTGACCCAGATTGGGCATTTTTCGATTTTGGTACGTTTTGCGTGAGCATGGACTCTGGATTTCATGTGCGCCAGTTTATGCCCTTTCCCGCCGAATACTCACCCACACATTCGCAGCACGCATTCATCAAGCGCTTCGGACCAGTTTTCATCAGTCCATGAAAAAATACTGGCACTTTTGGGCACAGCAAAAACAAACCCTCCAGCTCGGTGCAGGATCGTAGTCTGCTATTTCCTGTGTCGTGTCCATCCCCCCCCCTCCACCGCCTTGTTCTGCATTCAACTCCAGTGTCCCCCAATCTGACCCCGTCGTTTATTTGTGTGGCCTCCTTCAGCACGCATAATAAGGGCAAACATACGCAGAGACTGGCCTCTTGAGAGACACGGATAAAGCAGCGGACCGCAGGTCTCCTCGACTTCTTCGCACTCTGAGCTGCGCAGCATATTGCCTCCTGCTCGGTTTTCTTATCGGCTCGATCAGATACCTGCGCAATTTGAGACGAGACGAGACTGCAAGAGGACTAGACTTGGAACTCGGGAATTGACGCCATCTGCATAGCACATATCATTGTGCTTGAGTTCCGACACTCCCATCCTCCCAAGCTTGCTGTTCATGGTCAGACCTACCAATCGCAGCGTTTTATTCCGTCCGCCTCATTCTTTTATCTTTCTCTCCCTCTGGACTAGCATCCGCCGGTCTTCCATTTCCCCTTCCTCTGTCTGCCTCTGCTTTTCTCATCGCATTGAGCAGCTGGCTCAAGCTACCCCATAGTCTTCCTACGAGGTGTTTAAGCGAACTGACCTGCACCCGCCTCGAGGACGAACCGCTCCAAGCCTACTACACTAGCACATGAACATGATACCCAAAACAAACCGCATCTCTTCTTCTCCGTGCTGGAGGTTTCTCCTTTGGGTGCTAACGCCCTGACTGGCCTTGACTACCAGTGGATTGACCGTTGTTCGATGCGCCATTGAGCAGGGACGGATCATCAACCGCAACAGATCACCCCGTTCAAGAGGCCATTCGCCTCGAATTTGTCCAATTTCCTCTCAACCCGGCTAGCGAAAATTCCTGGCTTGTGTACGGTGCCGCACTGGATGGTTGGCAAGCAATCTGGCATTTTTCCCTCCGTTATTTTCCTCTGGCGGCCCTGAGCTGCCCGCATATCCCCGCTCACTCGCCGCATTGGCAGAGTCACAGCAACACCAGACAGACTGACACTCAAGCGGGACTCGTCAACGGGTGCTGACCCTCCCCTTCCCTTGACTCTCCCTTGACTCCCTTGACACTACAGACACTACAGATACTACACTTCCGCTCTGACCCCACAAACCTGCAGTCAACCGTCCTTCTGATAGGATCGCTGCACGACAACCTGGTAACAGTGCCAGACCCTAGATACGTTTTTTCCACTACATGGTGCCGGTTGAAATAAAATAAAAGTAGGCCAAACCACCAAGTTCAAAGAATTCCCTTTGTACACGATATACGTTTTTTATACAACAATTTGGATCTGCTGGTTGATATGATGGCCAAGCTGAATGATCCCAGGCGTCGATTTTCCTTGACCCCGAGTTTGAAACTGTCCCGCGAGCACCTTCACATCGAACACACAACGGGAGCAAACGGGCCAACGTCACCGCCGGAAACCCCCACTACGTCGCCACATATGGTCCGCAAGCCACCCAAAGCTGGCGACTTCTATCGCTTTTCCCGCCCATTGGCCCAGGATCCTAACATCAAGCCTGTGGGAAAAGGCCATCAGTTTAGCTATCAGCGGAGAGTGCTCAATCCCGAACAATTGAGTCCAAGATCGTCTTCATCTTCTTCGGACGCCGAGGAAGAAATTGACTCCTCCTCCTCAGCCTCTGCCCTTGTCAATGATTTGTCCGTTGCGAGCTCGTCTGACGATGCAAGTGCCGGAGATGATGATGGCGACGACAGTGACAATGACGTGAATAATGGTGACGATGGTGACGACGGTGACGATGAGGAAGACGATGATGAAGCCGAAGTCGTCGCCGCCACCGCTGCCGCCGCCACCGCCGACGACGACGACTATGAGGATGATGAGAAAAAAGACATGGGTGACGATGGTAGCTCTTGGCATCAAAAGGCTTACCTTCGTCCTTGCCTCAGGTTAGCATCAGCTGACCCCTCATCGCAGTCCATGTCATTAGCTGGATCGGATGCCGAAGACATGGCCCTGAGATCTCAAGCCCATGCCACTGCTTCCAGCGGCTGTCTGATGTCAGAGCTTGTGATTGAAGACGTGGATCCTATGGATAGTGGGTGTGAAGGGCTCGAAACTCTTTACCCCACAGAAATCGAATCGAACCGCAGCTGGTCCAGGTCTCGCCATAAAGAGTGCCACAGAGGCATGGTGCGGGACTTCAAAAATCTGAACTGTAGCAACGAAACCTCCGATAATGAGGAGAGTGAGCTCAACGTCCCTGACGTGGACGAAGAAACGCTGTTCCGGCAACGACAAAAGGAGATGAGACGGATCAGGAGAGTGAGCATGTCAAGCAGCTTCGGGAAGCGCACACATAGCGAACTCAGTGATTCAGGCGGCTCAGATGTAGGGACTTTTGATGTGAATGAAGTCGGATCAAGTGCACGGCGAATGCGTAAACGACTACATCGCGGTAGCCTCCTGTTTCAGGACCCCCCTGCTCCCCGCATTGATGAACTTGAGGAGCCAGACTCTTGTGAAGAAGACTATAACGACGCAGATACGTTTGCGAGAGAGCTGCCTTATTGGACGATGGAAATTATGGAAATGGATTCGGCTTAGAATACTCAAAGTGTGCTTGCCTTGCCGCGTCGGATCAAGGCATTGACAGAGTTGGCTTCGACACTCCACTCACGACAATGAACTACGACTAATGACGAAGAAGGTGATACGAAACTTGAAAGTTACTGGAACAAGGCTTCGATCCTTCCTGCGGCTACTTGACTCGAAGTACCGATACGTGCTTCTGATGACCTTGCTTATGTCAGGGCCGTCTCCCTTGATTACAGATATCATGATGATGCACGACGAGGCGAATCTTGTAAATGCACATGTATAGAAACATCTTTTGTCAGCTCGTGCGGAAGCCATTGGTCTTCTCTGCTGAGTGTCCTCATGGCTTTTAATCCTTGACCTTTCTCTACAAGACACGGGAGCCGGCACTGTAACGTTTTGCCTCTGAGTGATCGTACAAGCGACCAGCTGACTTTACGGCAGATGCTACGACGAATGCTGATGGTCTGACTTGGACAGTCCGTCTAAATTGAGCATTCTTATGGTAGACGATATAGATGTGATTTAATGGTTGAGTTCCTTTTCAAAAGATACATAGTTACTACGATTGGTTCTACGAGCATGGGAGCACAACCATGGGGCCAGCTCGACAGGCATTGAGTGGATGCACAGGGAGTGGGGCTGCTCGTCTAACCGAAGTGGAGACGTTGGTGGCTTCTATGTACTCCGTAGACAGGCAAGTGAGTGGAGAAAATCACGATCCCCTTCGGTCCACTGAGATTGGGTGAACTGAGGGGTTGTGTTACTTTTCACCCGTGTGACAGGCAGGACAGGAGGGCATTACTTCCCTGGCGTGAGCGGAGACGACCAATCAATATTTTGTTTCCTGCAAGTTGGTGCAACACGGAACAATACAGACAGCATGCAATATGCATCTTGTGATTGCAAGCATAGCGTTGTGTGTACTGATATGGTCCGGCTGAGCTGACTCTGATAAAGCTCCTCACAGCGACTGGTTCCATGGATAATGAATGGATTACTGGAGGTGTGGACGGTGTGCCACCTCGATATACTCCAAGCTACGCGAATTCCTCTTTTCGGTTTTTGCTTCTGCTTCTGCTCCCGCTCCCGGGCCTTTTATTTTATTTTATTATTATTATTATCTTTCTTTCTTTTTTCAGACGTGGTCAACCACTTAGCTGCATGAGCTCGGGAAACCCATATTCTTGAGGTAAAATCATCATCCATTTAATCTCTTGCTTGCTTTCACGGTCCTGAGGATATGAACGAGTTGGGTGACCCATCACGGCCCAGCTGCTTGGAAATATCATCATTCGCGGAGATGTCCGCTCGACTAGGCACCTCGACCTCAGCGCAAGATGGCGATACCCAAGTCGTACAATTCGGTCAGCGGAAGAGGAAATGGGGTACGAGGACCAGAACAGGATGTGCAACTTGCCGGTTCGTTCTTGATGTCATTTGAGCTGAGCCATGGTACCTCCCTCTATTGTGATCATAAGGCTGGAGGGAGCAGGAGTTGAACAAGGAGACCCCGTGAAAGGTAAACTTCCCGCTAATCGCTTGAGAGCAGTTCCCGACATGTCAAGTGTGATGAAAGCCGGCCTGTTTGCAATAGGTGCGCGTCGGCTGGTCGTGTATGCAGCGGAGTAAACTATGGCACGACAGCCACGGGATATCGACCGCCGTCGTCACTTGTTGCTGGCTTTAACATAGCAACGGAAAGCACTGTCAGACCGGAGTCTGCAGTGAAGAGTGTAGCAAGACCATCAGGCGCCATACAATTATCGCAAGCGCGGGATATGGGGATGACGCAGGATCTCCTGCCTCAGGGCTGGCATTTCTCTGAGGCGTGCCAATACTGTAAGGAAAGCCCTTTCATTCATTGGCCATGTCAATATGCCTTGGTCCTTGACTTGACTGACCATGTGCTTGGTTTCTGCAGTTAATGGAGTCATGTTGGCTCGTCGCCTCGCCAAGCAGATTGTTCCCAGTGATTTTCACTATCCTGCCGGGAACACGAAGCAGAAGTTCTCTCCTCCACCAGAACATCAGCACTCCGTAATCATGATTGCACTTGCCCATCGAATATCCTTTATTTTCCACACAGACAAGTGTGGAACAACTCAGTTGTCTCAACATAAGGCGACCGCACCTCTGAGAATGAGTTTTTATCGACATATGGGGGAGGCGATTCGCGCTTTGAATCATCACCTCGTCGCTGTCGACTTGCCCAATATTGTATGGGGCCTCCGTAAAATCGCTAATATTGTATCCGCCGAGGTAAATTCGTTTTCATGCTTGAAATAGTTCCCGAGAGGGATAGCCTCGCAGGATTGTGTTGCTGATCATCTTGGTGCAGCTCTATATGGTTTCTGTAAGCTGGCGCCATCACATTGAAGGGTTCCTAGCTCTTGTGAAACATGGCGGCGGCATCGAAACCATCTCAGATTTCTTCCCTCCTATTAGACTGGCGGTCTACTACATGATCGTGTGAGACAACATCTCTAGGTTTGGTCAGCATGCTATGAGGAGAGATGAATCAATGCAACTAATTTGTTTGCACTCAGTCTTGCCAATGTTGCTAATACAACAAGTCCGTCTCATGACTTGGGGACGGGATCTATCTATCCCACCAAAGAGGAGACACGCAAGCTGTACGCAACTACGCTTTACCCGTCGTTCCCTTGCCCTACAGATCTCTTCATACACATGATGAGCATCACAGAGTTACGAGACCAGCAATCACCTTTGCAGTCAGACATGAGGTCTAGAATCGTGGAAATATTCGCAGACATTGATAGCTTTGTCCCCGAGCATTGGAGCGAATCCTACGGATTGCCAAAGACATATGAAATTACGACCATTGCACGTATATTCAAAGCATCAGTTGCATTGTATGGCGCCTTGGCACTAGGGAAATACCAACAGGCTTGGATTGATTTAGCCGTGTTTTTCCCTAGCCTGACAAATGCAGGCAGATTGACGTGGCAGGCATTACGAAGGGTATTGAGTGACCACCTGCTTCGCATGCTCGAGAGGGCAATGCATACTCTAGACAACAGAGAATCGCTCAGTTGGTCTCTGACGGTGTTGGGCGTTGGTGTAGCGAATGGGACGGCAGCAGAGAAAGATTTTGTCAAAGACTCTTTGTTCGAGATTGGAATGGACCCGAACGCTGATGCTGGACCTATGGATTCGATGGGGCAACTCATGGACTTTTGGCAGTCGGAGAGGTCGCAGTGGGATGAGTGTTTTACCCGGCCAACCATGGTTCTGGCGTAGGATTGCTCTGTGTGCGCAGGGGAACTGGCGCAAGGTACTCCGTATGCATGGTGCTCTTAACCTTGTAGAGTACTCCGTAGGGTTGAGTCGATAACGATTCGCACGTGCTAGGCAGATGCGGCGCGGAAGGATTGAGCTACCCTGATACTTTTCAAGACAACCCTATTACTGAGACGTGCATGAGAATATGGGGCACGAGAAGGGGGAGACAGATGCGCGTAAACTGTTTTGGGGATTAGAACATGATGTTTTCTGTATGTACTCGGTAGAAGTCTATGTGCAATGTGATAATCTCACTATCGCCAAGTGCACGTCTGTGTGACCACTGGCCGGACCATCGAGACCGGGGATGGGTGAATTCTCCGGGTAAGGAAAGTGGTAGTTAGTTATTAGATAGTTGCGTGATTAAATCTCCACCACACGTTTGATGCTATGGTGCTTTGTATGGCTTTGTATTCCAATATCAAGCCCGACGTGACGGCATTCATGAAATGACATCCACGTTTTTGGTTTTTGGTGCAACGGAACACAGTGGCAGGGCCCCCTGGCGCCGCGCCCAGACAGACAGTGGCTAGTTAGTTAGCCGGTCTACAAAATCGTTTTCATCTGCAATTGCTTCCAGGAATTGCCGGCTGAAGCCGTCTCGTATTTTTATTATTTTTATTATTATTTTTATTATTTTTATTGGTCTTCCCATCCTCTTGTCGAGCTTTGCCGTAAGCGACGTTCCGCCGTCCACGAGCGCGTGCTGAGCCAAACGTTATCTCTGCCAATCAGCCACGATCTTCTAATGACCTGCACTTAGGAGTATAGCTTATTTTCAACGGATTAGCCTTGCCAAGTCTCGCCAAGTCTCGCCAAAAACGCTTTTCCTTCATCTCCGTATCCTTGAGTCGACGCGCGCAAATAAATGGCCTTCCAGACGAGAGACCAACAAGAAATCGTCTCTAGTTCACGCATGTCCTCCTGATCAGAAAACTATCCATACGTGCACGCCCCCTCCTTAACTGATTCCACATTTGATTGTTCTGTTCCTGCTGATGATAGTTATTTATTATCCTGCGAGGTTCCTTCCAACGTTGGCATTTTCTGCTCCTGATTACTTTTCACTCTCTCCTCCTGTCTTCTTATCTGTGCGAAGTTCCTTATCTATTTTGCCTCTGCCCCACGCCCTCTGGACACGTTATTTTTTATTTTTATTTTTATTTTTTTTCTCTTTTAGGGAGGAAACGTACAAAGTAGCAAAGGGGAAAACCAAAAAAAAAAAAAGAAACAAGAAAAAAGAAAAAAGAAAGGAGAGAGAGAGATAAAAGGAAAAAGGAAAAAAAAAAAAGATTAAAACGACTGTCGTGAAGGCGTCACCCCACCCACCCGACACGATGAACGCAGATATCATCAAAAGCCGTTTTCTCTCCAACCCCCAAGACCTCGGCGTTGTCGCCGTGGGCTTCTCCAAGGGACAGGTATGCCGTTGATTGATTGATAGCGACTGGATTGCCCCGACTGTTGTTGTCCTTGCAGCTGTCAGCTAGTGGCAGCTTGCTTTGCATCCCGACACCCTAGTGCACCTTGTGCGTCTTGTGCATCTTGTGCATCTGCCTCTGCTGATCACCACTCCGTACATGCATCATCGTGCTACGGTCTAACCCCTCCCATTTTGTCCATTTGGCGGCGTGTCCCTCTCCCCTGCTACCGCTCATTATTTGCGACGTCTTGTGCGCTTTTGCGCAGCAACGCGGTGCACATATAGCTACTTTGGCATTGTCGTTCTCTTTCTTCTCAGGAAGCCATCACTTATTATTCGAATGACCACTGATGCTGACATGTGCATTACGATTCACAGCCCAAAGCAGGCGTCGATGCCGGCCCCGAGGCCCTGATCGAGTCCGGCCTCCTCAACGACATCCAGAACGAGCTCGGCTACCAGTTGCACGGCGACGCCAAAGTTCAAAAATATGACGAGCTTATGCCCGCCTCGGACCCGGACTATCGCGGCATGAAGAACCCTGGTGTTGTCTCGGCTGTCAATCGCCAAATCTCCCAGCAGGTCTACGATCATGCCAAGGAGGGCCGCCTAGTTCTGACGTTGGGCGGCGACCACAGCGTTGCCATCGGCACCGTCACTGGCAGCGCCAAGGCAGTCCGCGAGCGGCTTAACCGCGAGATTGCTCTCATCTGGATCGATGCCCACGCCGACATTAACACTCCCGAGGTTAGTGACAGCGGCAACATTCACGGTATGCCCGTTGCCTTTGTTTCGGGTCTGGCCAAGAGCGACAAGGAGGAGTACTTTGGTTGGATCAAAGACGACATGCTGCTCAACATCAAGAAGCTCGTCTACATTGGACTTCGTGACGTCGACAATGCCGAGAAGAAGATTCTGCGCGAGAATGGCATCAAGGCCTTTAGCATGTTTGATGTGGATCGGTAAGAAAACCCAATTGCTTTCCTTAACTGTGGCCTTGTATTGTCATATGGGTCGCCCATTTCATGTGGAACCGGTGAAGCGCCTGACTTGTTGAACATGTTGGCAATCTAGATATGGCATCGGCCGCGTTGTCGAGATGGCACTCGCCTACATTGGCGCCGATACGCCCATCCACCTGTCCTTCGATGTCGATGCCCTCGACCCTATGTGGGCTCCTAGCACCGGCACGCCCGTTCGCGGCGGTCTGACCCTCCGTGAGGGGGATTATATCTGCGAAGCTGTTCATCAGACTGGCAGCCTCGTTGCCATTGACCTCGTCGAAGTCAACCCCAGCTTGGCTGCGACTGAGGCCGGCGCCCAGGAGACAGTTCGAGCCGGCTGCTCGATTGTTCGCTGCGCCTTGGGCGAAACCCTCTTGTAAAGCCAGGAAAGACACTGACAGATACCGGACGAATGTGCAATAGAGGCGGATGCAGCGCGAGGATGCCTAGACAAATAAATTTATACCATGGGTGCGAACATGAGACGGGATGACAGGACAGGACAGGACCACAAATCCGCAGATAGAAAAGCTAGGTTCCCAATGGGAGAGGGCTTTTGTACAGAATGTAGCATCACAATTGATATGATCACGTTGCCTTTGTACTTGAATGTTGCAGTCTTTTTTTTTTTAATCTGGACGTGTACTAAACTACTGCCTCTCACCGACACGACAACGCGGTGGCATCGTTGTTCACAGAAACTGTACATGGTACGTACGTCTTGACTGTTCAGACAACGACTGCCCCGCCGCATAGCTTGCCGGTTGTGACACGTTTCTCGGCCCGCAATGCAGACTGTCTTTGTCCGACGGGTTTGTCGACGTCCTTGATGATTTTGACGGGTTTCATCGTCGCAGCGCTAGCAGCAGTGCTAAACTACTGCATGCAGGGGGGGGGGGGTGGTTGGGAATACTGTAACACAAGGCACCAGCGGTGGGTCCCCCAGTCGGCCTTTTAGGGTCCCCATCGGGGGCCGGTCCCGGTCATGATTGGGAAAGTCGAGTGCGTTAGGCCACCGTGCATCGGCAGGAACGAACCAGCCAGCCGTCAAATCGTAAGCAAGGCGGATGGGGCTCGCAATCGTGTCTATCAATTCTCGCTTCACCCCGATGCCTTGGGTGCTGGGCGAAAACGCATCCACCGCCTTGGGACGGATCTGTGCCCGACCCTCGGAATGGGCATCGCTAGAACCATGATATAAACCCCCTTACGCCGTACTCTTTCCATCCTATTTCGTCGACATCTCGTCTTCCTCCCATCTTACCCCATTCGGTGCGTCGACACCGGCTGGCGGACATCCACATATCACCGTGGGGGGGGGGGCTCCATCGGGTTGGAGGATCGGAAGCTATCGAACACCGGGGGGGGGGGCAATAATCTGGGACGGTGTCTGGGTCACCACAGTTGGCATTGGAGACTGCGCTCTGTCGAGGGGCGGAAGGGGCATCACGTCGTTCGCCATGGCCGCTGCGTCCACGTTGAACAGCGCGTCGGGCGTCTACGTCCGACGCGCCGTCAGCCATATTCGCACCTACAATTGGCCGCCGAACCAGCTCAGCTTCTGGATCTTCACCATGTTGTTGGCTTCCACAACCATCGTCGGCGTGTTCTCCTCTTTTGTGCAGATCCAGAAGCAGTTGGGTCTGCCGGTTCCATGGTGAGCTGGGACAGCTTCCTCGCCATACGCTTCTACACCTGATTCTCATCGTTTCTTCTTGATAGGTACTTCCCTTACTACATCGCCGTGGGATGCTTTGCCATCCTCTTCATCGGCGGCATCTTCTGGCTCATTGCCACCCGCCGCTTGCTGCCTTCTATTGTTATGGTCGGCGCCTTTATCATCTTTGTCTTGTGGCTGGTTGGACTGGTTATTATATCGGTCCAGCTTTGGGGGCCGAATGGCTCGGTGCAGAGTACTTGTAATTTGCAGGTCTACAATAGGGATCCGCATGGGCAGAGTCAAGAGACAATGGCTTGGTTGCAGCAGATGAGCATATGTGCGTATAATGATTCTTTCCTCTTTTTTTTTTCTTTTCTTTTTTTTCCATTTTCGCTTTCCAAAGATGCTGTGGTGTGATACTGATGTGATGGATCTCGTACTGACGAAATCGTAGGTAAATGCTGGCAGCTTGTCTTTGCCATGTCCCTGATCGGCATCTCCTTTCTCGTCTGGGTCATGATTATGGCGTACCAGGTTTTCGTCAACTCGTGATAACGGCTTCGGATGGAGCGCGCTTCTGTGAGCTTCAATTGCTTACTCGACTCACCTCGCTTTTGCGAAAATACGACGCCGTTGGCGTGCAGGAACGACACTCTCTGGAGGCGGATCTCTTATGTGTGTATGAATGAGTAACGGGCCATGAAGGCAAATGGTGTGTATGATGGAGCTTCGGACTGAGCATTCTCGGCGTACTGTTTTGCATTCTGACATTCTAAACGTCTTATTATTTTGCAGTATACTTAGAAACAGGCGGCCTAGCACGGGCCTAGATATTACTTCGAGATTGCAGCTTGTCATCCTTTATGAGCGTGGATGATTGGTACTTGCCCGACTACAGCAGGGTGCTACTGGGGGGTGTTCAATGGCAGACTAGTCTAGATTGATGCGCTCATTACTGAGCATTTACAACAACAGTTTGTTTAAGCTAGATAGATTGGTGACTTTATAATGGCCTCAGCCCTTCCGCCCGAACAGTAGATCTAGGTTCTTTTACGCCACAGCTCAGGGACTAAGTACATCATACTACTTCACGAATGCCATCAACTACTGGCTGAACAAGTTGCAGATCTAATCCACTAAAGAGGCTAAATTATGTCTCCACATAACGGCCTTACTGGATGCTAAGCGGGAAGCTACGCTTCTCCCTGCTTGCCCTCGCCTACGTAAACCACAATTCTCGGGCAAAGCTCCGCCGTCCTGGCTTTCAAATCACAATGTGCCGTGCGGTACCTACCTAGGTGGTGACGTCTTTCGATTCATCCACACGTGCAGGGCTGAGGTGCTTTGACTCTCTAGCCAAGTGCGGCAGGTAGAGCTATGGGGTGTTTCAGAGGTATCGTGCGCAGACATGCGGAATACTATTTCCGGCGGGTAAGAGCCGATTCAGACAGTTCGTTACGGGGACCTATAAAACAAGTGAAGGTATGTACTGCAATTGCAATGGCGATACAATGAATGTTAAAGTGATGGCATTGGTTTGTGACTTGAGCATGCTTATGCTTCACTCCATCTACGACATAGTGCAGTCCAGGAGGCCTCGTCAGTTCAGACCCGAGCTTCTAGACGGCGCGATGATGAAAGGCCTGTTGTGTCTCGCTGGCGTTTCCCGCGTTGTTGAGTCGCTCGTGAGCTCGCGGGTGGGGGAGGCGACGGCAAGGGAGAAGGCAACCTGAGGGGTGGCGCCGAAGCTGAGGATGGTTGATGAAGGAAAGTTGATGAATGAGGGCCTTTTAAACTCTGCCTGGCTGAAATGACGCTACATTCCGCAGAGGCTGGATCAAGGGCTTTCTAAGAGCGTTAGCCTGACTGTCTAGACCGCATTCGACTCTTACATATTGGTTCGTGATTCGGCCGTGTCTTGATCAGAGGGTCTTAAGGTCTTCAGCTTGAAAGTTGCTGGATACCCGTACTGAGCTAGCGTTCTGAGTTATTGAGACGTGGCCATGTTCTCTATATAAGCCAGAAACCCTGGGGGTCGGTCGGTGCAAGTCTTCCTGTTCACATGCCATTGTACATGCAGAAGTGCTGTTACCCGTCATATAAAAAAGAAACTTTGTCCTTGCTGATCTGTCTTGACGAAGCCCAATACACAATGGATCTCCTCAAGAAGGCCGCGGCCGCAACGTCAAGTGGCGAGAGCAACAACCAGAACCAGAACCAGAACCAGAACCGGAACCAGAACCAGAACCAGGGTGGTGACCAGAAACAGGACCAGAAACAGGACCAGAACCAGAGTGGTGACAATCAGAAACAGGACCAGGGTGGCAACAACCAACAAAGCGGTGGCCAGGACGACTATGGCGACAAGGGTAAGCGCATGCCAACATCCGTCAGAATTGACCTATACTAATCTCATCGTGGTTCCAAACAGCGTTCGATCTTTTGAACAAGAAGACCGGCCTCAACATCAGCCGCGACAACCAGGAAAAGATTACTGACGGCGCTCGCAGTGCTTATGAGAAGTACACTGGGTGAGTCATTCTACGTCGAAACGTACGCAGCACCTGCTAATACTTACTTGGTTTGTCATGTAGCAAGCCAGTCGACCCCAAATACTCCAACTAGATGATGAGGTAGCCTCCTCATCTCTACTCCCGCAAAGGGGAGCGAAAGCAGAGCCGCCATGAGTAATAAATAAGATGGAGTCGAGTTTCCGGCCTTCATCCTTTGTTCCCGGTCAATGTGGCGCGGTCTTGATGTTTGGACGTGAAGCAGTTAGTTCTAGACGTAGCGAACCTTATCTAGATACCAAATACATCTGGTTGACATGTCACCGGCGAGGAACTCTTTCCGAACTCTCAGAGCGGAAGATACCGATTCCCAAACACAAGATTGACGGTTCAAAAGTCTTGGCTAAGAAATTTTATTGAGTAAGAGACGTCTTCCTCTCGCAATGGTCAACGAGGAAAGAGTAGACGAGACGGCTTATGATGGCTGCTTGAAACGGCGCGGCGCTACGGGGCCTGGAGCTCGAGCACCTGGCTGGCACCTGTCATGCCAACAAGAGGGCGGCAGCTGTCCTGGCAACTGCGCCTGGGTGGCCAGCACCACAAGGCTCCTCCGCGCACTGTTCTCGCAATTAATAATGCTTGAGCTGGTTACCTAGGTACGTAAAAAAGTAACATTGAAGTCACTTAGGTACAGGTAGGTACCTAGGTAGGTAGGTAGGTAGTTATATTGTATTGTCACTAACATCGATAGCACAACTACCCGGGAGACTATGTCGTAATTTCGCGTATCGGGCTCAGCGTCGTTTAACCCTTGTATCTTTGTAAATTAAGACACGGGGCGTATTGTATTAGTTATACTTCTGCGCAAGAGTTAACTACTTCCCCAACTGTTCTCCTAAATGATAAAGAAGCGGTAGCGATGTGGCTGCATCTGCACAGACCATCTGTACGGAATATATCTTTCTCCATATACTAAAGAATGCCTCCGTCGTATTCCGTATACTGCTCCGTTTACGTGAACCAGGACTGCATCGCACCGATGTTGCACCAGACGGGTTTTTCACCTTTGTTATTCAGGCTTTATCCGCTAAACCGTCTCCAGAATTATAGGACACCGGCGACTTCCCCTGCGTCTCCATGCCCAGCCCGGCCACGGAAGCACAGTACGCTAGCACCCACGGCTACCTAGGTGCAGATGCTGCGGGTCTTTGAAGAGGAGCAGAAACCCGCAGTCAAAAGTATACCGTACAAACACTTGTTCTATCCACACCGTATGGGCCACCCTGTCCCTTCTGCAAACAGTTGCCGTACCAAGCATCAGAGGGCAACATGGGCAAATCATTCATTACCTATTCAATACCAGAATACCCAATTCACCAGACCTTTTATCTTCTGCAGGCCCAGCGTTACTTGGTCCGGGCAAAGTCTCGTTGATTGGTTGCGTTTACCAGACCCTTCCTCAACAGCTGCTTTGATCGCTTAATATGGGTCCCCCCTGCTGGACATTGGCTGGTCATGGCCTTGTCATGCATTCATGGCCTGCCGCGTCAAAGTTTCATTAACCAAATAAATACGTTAAATCGTCTTGCAAGCAAAGCAGTACGGAGTATTCGCGTTGTTATCCCAAGAAAGTATCCGAGGGCCGTTCCTATCATTTCCCTTTCTCCTGACTTTACTTTCGTCTCAGACCCGAGAGCAGCCTATATGCATCTCTGCACACATATTACCGTGTTTCGTGCCAAATCTCAGCGCGCCCTCTTGCAACTCATCCTCCAGGAACGAGTATCCACTTGCGGGACGCATCCTCAAAACTTGAGTCGGACCATCTACGAAGTGCAGCGTCGAGCTCCCAAGCATTATTGCACCCAACGCTTTTCAAGATGCGCCTGGCCTGAGGGCAAGCCGCTTTTCGTCTCGTCATCTCTGCGTGCAATCTTTCGCTAGGCAGCGCGTATTCACCTGCCACACAGCAGCAGGGATTGATTGATCATGGCCAAGCTGGAAGATACCCACGATGCGCTAGCTGGCGCCGACGAGACGTCAAATGCGCAGCCAGACGACTCCATATTGAAATTGCTTCCACCCATGGGAGAACCGACCACTTCTGGGAGCACCATTGGCCCTTTCGCAATGGAGAGCAGCTACATCGAAGCCGCGACCATCGATAACAGCAGGGCCCACGATGAGACCATCACGGAGGAAGCAGTCCGTGAGCATCTAAAGGACGTCGAATCTAGCTTCCTACCAGCACTTTCCCCCATTCCCACGAGATCAACTCAAGAAAATAGCATAGCCGATGACTCTACAAACACCTCAGGTCAAGCCCATGGGCAAACCTCGCAGCAGGCGGGAGCTAATCATACAGCTAACAACCCGGACACGACGTCGAGCCTGGAGAATTTTGACTCGTCGCCTACTGTTGCCGCTGCTGCACGAACTATATCAAGAGCCGTCAGCATGGCTAGTACCACAGGAGGCGATGATGCTTACACAGCCGCGGCCGATGACTCTGATTTTACCAACGATGTTGATCACGCCTTCCACTCCAGCGCAGACATCCCTTTTTTGCAGTCGCAAAACACGTCGGACCGACTCGATGCTGGAAGCACACCTGGTGGCTCTTTGCGAATTGGCAAGAGGTCAAAATATCTTCGAAGTCGAATAGGTAGCCAACGATCCTCAACCTCATCATTCATCACTAACCCCGAATCACAAGATGGTAGCGAGACAACAATTGGCCTGGGGGTTGACTATGCTTTGCAAACTGGAGGTACCGTACCTGCGCTGGCGATACCGAGATCTACAAGCAATCCGTTCAAGCGGTCAATCAGCATCGGTAGCATGGTGTCAGGATTTGGGGCCGAGGATTATAACGAGATTTCGAGCCATCCCCTGGAACCGTTGCCGGAATTATCTAGTCCTGTGCCATCTAGCCATAATGATCCCATGAAAACGCCGAAAGCGTCACGAGAAAGCTTGAAGGTCACTGCACCGACAGACACAGTTCTAGCTCAACATGTCAAAAATGTGCAGGTCCCTGAATCGTTGGCGAAGGAGTACAGGTTTAGGAATGGACTGCAAACGCCACGTCAACCTTCTCACCACACTATAGGCGCCGGCACGGGAACGGTGACAAAGCCTGGAAAAAACCTAACACTCAAAGAACAAAGCAGCACGATTGAGCGACTGTCAAAGGAGAATTTCGACCTCAAGTTGAAGGTCATGTTTCTTAGTGACCGTTTAGACAAATTGTCTGAAGAGGGCATCAAGGAGATGATATCCGAGAATGTTGAGCTCAAGACTAGTTTGGCAGTCCTGCAACGCGACAACAAAGTGCTCAGGAAACGAGTGAAGGAGCTTGAGAAGCAAGCAAGGGATGACGAACAACGTCCTGGAACCAGCTCCTCAAACGAGCATACGGTAAAAATGTCCGACGAGGAAGCTTACGAAAGAGAACAAGAACTCATTTTCCTGCGTGAAAGGGTAGAAGAATACGCGAGTGAGATTGAAAAACTGCGAAGCAAGAGTTTGAACCGTGAATCAGAAAAGAGACGCCTGGCTGAAATTGTCAAAACATTGAGTGAGCGTACTGGAGATAGCCTGGGGCAGCAAGAGGAATCCGAGGTCTGGAAAGACCTGCTCGAGCAAGAAACAGCCCGCCGCGAGCAAGCTGATGAAGACAATCGAAGGCTACGAGACGAGTTATTCAAACTCAAAAAGGAATTTTCTGGCCAGAGCAGTCTGCAGCACACCACCAACATTTACAATATTTCCAAGAAGGGACGAGAAGGCTCTTTCACGCTCAGTCGCCCCATGTCTGGCTTGTCAGGCGATGCCGAGCATTCGAATGCCAATTTTAGCGTTGCTAGCACTCTCGTTGATCAATTGCGCCAGGAGAGTGAGCAACTCCGTCACGAGAATGCCGAACTGAGACGAGAGGTTGGCGCGCAGACATCCATGCTTACCTCGAGAAATCGTGAAAAAGAAAGACTCTACCAAGAGATTGAAGACCTCAAGATGTCTCAGCGACGCGGCGGTCCCGCACCTTCCACCACAGACAGCATATTTGAGCGCTCAGCGTCCCGTGCTGGTGGCCATGAAAGGTCTCACTCCCGCGGCAGTGGACGAACGGGGCGAACACTAGCTGAGGAAGAGGCTGAACGTGAGGAGCTCGAGAACAAGCTGGCAGAAATGAGAGACAAATTCAGCGAAGTCAAGCTACAGAACCAAGAACTCCAAAGAGAACTTGAGTCTTGTATGGAGGATTTTGAGGTGGCAGTTGAGGGCAAACGACAAGCTGAGGAGAACGCCTTGGCAGTCCAGGAAGACCTTGACACGGCCATGAACGATCTTGTTGCACTTCAGGCCGAGCGTGACGAAGCCATCCGAGAACAGGGTGATATGGAGAACGAATTCGAAGCGTTGCGCCGTGAAGCGCAGGATGAGATTGATGCGCTTGAGGCCGAAGCTGACCTTCGTAACGAAGAAATTCAACGCATGCAGGCGGATTTGAGGGATCGCTCAGAAAACTTTGACGCCTTGCAGGAAGAGATGCGTAAGATGAGCGAGGCTCTTGTGCGCCTCGAAGATGAGCAAGATGGCAAGCTGCGTCGCATCAAGCAGGTAGAAGAAGAACTGAATTCATCCAACAAGGAACTTGAGGATCTGGAACAGAAGCTCATGGAAGCAAACGAGAAGAACCAGCGATTCTCTATACAGCAAGAATCGTCTCAAGGAGAGATTGCCTTCTTGAGGGAAGAACAAGAAGCTGACAAGATCCGCATCGGAGATCTGGAGGCTGCCATTGCAAATGCGGAACAGAATCTCCGAGAAGAAAAGGAGCGTGTCAGGGAACTGGATAATCGACTACAGCAAGAGCGTGTGCAGCGGGAAATTGTTGCAGATAAGGAGAAGGAGGAAGTTCAGCAGGTTGTTAACGAACTAAATCGTGAAGCCACAAGTGCCAAGGATGAAGTAAGAAGACTGCGTAAGAGCCTGTCTTCTCGGGAAGTCGAGGCTACGGAGTGGAAAGAGAGACTGATTGAGCTCGAGAATAATCTTCGAGAGGCTCTGGGTGATCTGAATGGCACACGCTCCTCACTTCTCAAGGTGTGTAGAATTTGATTCTATCTTTTGTTTTCATGGTTTGTGGCTAACAACAGTGTTCTTCTCGCTAGTCCATTGCTAAGATGCAACGCGAACTGGAGAATACAGTGCGTGAGCTCGACACTTGTAAGGCATCCCTGGCCGAGAAAGAACGCATCATTAAGCAGAAGGACGCGCTGCTGGAATCCCACGGCCTCGAAAGCCGCAAGGTCACTGAGCTTCTGGAGAAAGAACGCCTTGCACACCGAAATACAAAGGCCCAGTTCGACACGTTCCAAAGAACTCACCAGCATCTCACGCAAACAGCCAGCACCCAAGACGTTCGAATTGCGGAGCTGGAGAGCACAAGAGGGCAAGACCGGAGAAAGCTGGCGCAGCTCGAACAGACGGCGCGGGAGCAGCTGACTGAGAGGAATGAACTTCTCCTGAAGCTGTGGCAAAGGCTCAGTATTCTTTGTGGCCGTGAATGGCTCAACAACAACGCGCTTGTCGATCGACAAGTGGTTCCGTCTGTCGAGGTCATTGCAAGTCGGTTGCCGGGCTTTTCAAAGAACCTCTTCGCTGCTGTCAAGACAATTGAGACGATGTTTCAGACCTTATACACCAAAATTCACTCGGTGGAGCGTGACTTGCACAAGGAATATCAGACGCTCGAAAACAACCTGGAAGTGCGGACAAAGAGACTCGACCGCCTAGAGACCATGTTCCGCAACTCGGTGGCCGCAGGCACACTGGCGCCACAGGACATGCTACACAATCGCATGCTTCGACTCGAAGATGCATACCGGCAACTGAAGGTGGAGAATGCAACCCTGCGAACCGCTAACGATGTTCGTAGTCGGGCGGCACAATCCACTTCTGAGCACACCTTGCCGCTGAGCCGGGGCGCCTCTAGCGGAGGTTCCCCATCGCCCGGCATCCCTCGTGGACCAGGAGATCGTAATAAGAGTCAAGCTCCCCACTTGGGTCAGGGTAGGAGCAGCCGGTCGGGAACCCCCTCACGAGGCAACGCATCCGGTATACCACGGCCCTCATCAGGGAACTTTACTGGCATGGAGTTGGCTTTGCCCAACAATGAGAGTAGTAATTCCAGCAACAATGACAACCGGTGGCTCTTACGTCTTCGCGACCTGGAGTATAAGCTAAAAATGGAACGCGAGGGCCGTAACCAAGACCGACAAGTTGCGCGGCAACGGCTTGGAGGTCTCGAGTTGGAGAATAGAGATCTGAGAGATAGAATGAGGAGGACACACAGAGACACCGAGTAGTTGTGTCGCCTGTTTCATCCGCAATGGAACATGTGATCAATCACTTCAAGATGAAATGCCCCTACGAAGCAAAGCATATTTCCAAGCGTCAGCGGCAGAGAACCAGTCAAGATGTTGACTGGGTTCATCTCGTTAGTGTATAGTAGAATGTGCTGGCTTGAATTCGCAGCGGTCTGAGTGATTGAAGCAGTATTTTATTGCAGGTAGGAAGCCTTGAAGGTTAGTGCCGAGAGTCGCATCATGTTGGTGAATTGAATTGCATATTGACGGTACAACTTGTGCGTGCTTGGGGGTGAAAGGGAGAGAGAGTAGAGCCTTGATCGTTGGGCACAAGGTCTCGTGAAAAGAGTTTTGGTACAGGGGCATTCGGGCGTCACTGACAGTGTTATAACTCAATATCATGAGTCAGATGCCCGTTACTCCTGGTCCAGATCAGAACCAGTCATGGAGTCCGACATGCGTCTTACTTATGTGCTCGATGTGCCGTGGAAGCCCACGACATACTTGGGGCAGGCGAGGATCTGCTTGGGACGGCGCAGGCTTTACGCAGGCTTGCTACGGATGCGCTTGCAGAGGCCGGCTTTGAGCTCGGCGTCTGAGGGCTGCGTGGACGGGAAATAGTCTGAGCTTGGCGAGCTACTACGATGGTATTTTGAGGCATTTTTGAGGTTTACAGTGATCTGGGTTCGTTTCGTTTATGGGAAGGGTGATTTCGGGAGCACTACGCTCAAGTTAAAGTAGGTGGAAGAGTTCGTAGCGCTCTTTTTTGAATGCCCGAACGAGGTAATTGGGTAGTGTTGCAGAGATAGATGTTGTGCTACCGCTGGTGGCAGGATGATGATGAGATGATGGCTTGTGATTGCGGACGTCCCGAAACGGGAAATACCGCGTTATTTACACTTTTGCCCAGGAGTTGTCCCAGTAGACAGGGTTTCTGATAACCGATGCACAGTTCTAAATCGGCTTCATCTCATTTTATTGGCATTGCTGCTATTCCTGATGAATCACGTACTAAAGGGCATCATGCTGCGACCATATCTGGCCAAGATATCCCAGGCGCAAACCCTTAGGAGAGCCGCGTCTACGGCCGCTGCCGCCAAGAAAGAAGGCGACATCTCTGACGCATTCGTTTCTCTCTCTGGAGCCAAGAGAGAAGCCCTGTCAGACCGCTTCAGGCAGCTAAAGTGCGACTTGGTTCGTGGTCGTGAGAAGCAGATTGTGGACAGCTGGACAAGATTGTTGCGGCAGTTGAGGAGAGAGAATGAGGTCGTCGCGGCAAAGGGTTCGGATATCATTCCGCAGGTAGACTATGCAGACTTGGATGCCGGATGCGTTGCGGCAAAAGATGAAGTCAGGAAACGTGGTGCGATCGTGGTCAGAGGCGTCGTGCCAGAAGCGGAGGCAAGATCGTACAAGGGGGAGGTGGAGGAGTATGTGAAGAAGAATCCTTGGACAAGAGGTGAGTTGGAATGATGGTAATGCAGATCAGCACCAGTTCTGGGAAGCAGGCAGAATTGCTGAACATCATGCGCAGCGTTCCCAGCCGACAAACCGCAGGTGTACGAGCTATACTGGTCCGCACCTCAGCTCAAGGCTCGTTCTCATCCTTCCCTGCTTCGAGTGCAACATCGTCTCATGTCGCTTCTGTGGCATACTTCATCACAGGACGCGCAAATCTCTCTTCAAAACCCGCTCATGTACGCTGATCGACTGCGAATTCGACAGCCTGGTGATGCTCTATTCGCCTTGGGACCGCATATCGATGGTGGCAGTGTGGAGAGATGGGAGCGCAACGGGTACGGCAAGGGCAACGTATATGATGAGATTCTGGAGGGGAGGTGGGAGAAATACGATCCCTGGGATGCCAGCGGTCGAGTAGATGCAGTGAACAACTTGTACGACGGCTTAGGTGCCTGCTCCATGTTCAGGATGTGGCAGGGCTGGATGAGCATGAGCCATTCTGGGCCTCGCGAAGGAACTTTGCTCGTGAACCCCTTGATGCGCCTGACGACGGCTTATGTTTTGCTGCGCCCGTTCTTCACTGCCATAAGCGAGCGGAAAGACCATGGATATCTTGACGAGAGTAATTGGAGATTCACTGGGGAGGCAGATATGACGAGCGAGTTGCAAGGTGCTTCCCCAGGCCATGGACAGGAGCTCACAGATGAGTTGCATCCTCATCTCGAGCTCGAGAAGACGATGGTTCATGTGCCCAAGATTGCACCGGGCGATTTTGTTGCCTGGCACTGCGATAGTAAGTTTTGGCCTCCCCTCAGACTCTGCCGTATAATGAAAACAGCATCCGTGTCAATTCTTTCTGACATGATGTCCCGCCGTTGACAGCCATCCATTCGGTTGACAAGGTCCACCAAGGGCTAGGGGATTCTAGCGTGTTGTACATGCCCGTGTGCCCTGTTACCGACATCAATGCGACATATCTTGCTCGTCAGAGGGAGGCGTTTCGGCGAGGCACACCAGGACCCGACTTTCCCGGGGGCGAGGGCGAGTCCCGGCACGTCGACCGACCGACCGAAGACATGTTGCGGGAATGGACTAATGAAGTTGGGCGACAGGCATTTGGCCTCGAAAGAATCCAGTTGCGAGAAAGCCCTCTACCTGGAGAGAGAGAGGTGGTTGGCCGGGCAAATGCAGCATTGGGATTCTAGCTGCATCCTTCTTTTCTTCAGCTGCATCCAAGGTTGGACGGGCCAATGGTGCACAAGCCAAGACTAAACACGAAATTGGTCACTTGATAACTATTGCCGTTGCTTTCCGCCTGTTATAATTCACATCGTCTTCTGTTCGATAGCCGACTAGGACTGAGATTACAACCCTATGCTGACACTCTGTTCGTTTCGCCCTTGTCAGCACTATGATTTTTGGGGGAATAAGCGTGACACTCCAAAGCCTTTCAAGTTAGCGCAATATATGTCACTTTAGTTCATAGAGCGAATATGAGGGCCATATGGCCGATGAATCTCGAGGCCAGGTGTGGGACTTGCACAACGAGCCGCAAAGCCTAGGCAGAGCTCACGGCATTTATTCCGTATGCCAGTCATCTTTTCGTGATTAAATCCATAATGCCAGATTATATGAGAATTATTTAGCTGGCAAGCCTAGAAGGCAGAAATCAGAAATCCTGTCCCAGTCTGTAAATCATCATGTTAATTGATGAGCGGTGAGAGGCTCCTCGAGTGCATTATTGCTAGATCCCTGTTCGGAGGTCCGTCTGAAACTCCACATCGGGAGACTAGGGAAGCTTGCCGTCGAATAGAATCAGAAGCTGTAGGGTTCGACGAGTTTCTAATTTGTAAGCGCCTGATGTGTGTGGAATCCGGTCAAAGGCTGAGCTTAAGTCCGGTCAAGGTTGAGCCGTGTGTAGATGCACTAGTAAGATGCACTAGTAAGATTAGTAAGATAAAAGAAGCTGGATGACAAATAGTTACATCAAGGCAGGGTGGGTGGAGGGGAAGGGACGGTTTGCGGAGTAGAAGAGGGGGGGCAGGAACGACCGTGCCTAGCTATCAATATCCACCGTCAATATCCACCGTCAGCAATGCAGCATGGCAAGATGCCTCACAAGCGGGAAGCTACAAATCGAGAGGGGAATTAGCATCTCGCTGGTCTTTGGCTTTATATAAATGGCGCTTGCCACCCTTCTTTAGATTTCAGATTTTAGGTCTTGTCAACAGCACGCAATCCAGTTCCTCAGCTCATAACCATCCGCCCATCTGCACAACCCTCACTTTCTCATCAAAAAATTATCACCACCATGTCTACTTACAGCTTCTACGACGCCTCTATCCCTATTGCCAAGGATGCCCTTGATGCCCTCCAATCCATCCTCAAGAAGGGTTCTGAAGCCCCGAATGCCGCTTCTCTTCCCGAGGCTCGCATATACGAGGACATGTGGCCTCTTTCTTTCCAAGTCCATTGCACTACAGAGCTAATTCACAAGCTCTTGGCCCGCACGTCTGGCACCGAACCCCCCTCTCTGGAGAACAACCTGAAGACGTTTGACGAATTTTTCCAGCGCATCCAACAGGCCCAGAACGTTTTGGCCAAAGCCGACAAGGACACAATCAACAAACGCCTTGATGAGACTATTACAATTGGCATGGGTCCTAACAAGGAGGTCCAGTTGCTCACTCGCAACTATTTGACTGGATACATTCTTCCAAATTTGTTCTTCCACATTAGTACCGCCTACAATATTTTGCGCAAGGAAGGAGTTCCATTGGGCAAGATGGATTTTCTCTCTCCCTTTATTAGCAAGCACATTAGCAATTAAAGATTGATGGTACATTGGGAGAAACCCGGGGGGAATTAGAAAGCCGCATAACGGGATGATATTACGAAAGCCGGGGAGATCATACCCAATCTGAATAAGCAAAAGCACAATCGACTGTAGTTAGATAATTACGTCATGAATTGACATTTGTCGAAAATGTGAAGGTCCAGGATGGTTAGTGTTATGTAGTTCAAATGCAAAGCGTCGCCCATTCGTGTCTCCTCAATACTTGCAATTCCAGCGCAATATCCCATTGCTAGTTTTTTATTTTTATTTTTATTTTTGGTGCTCGCACAGCTTGGATGAGAAATCCCGACCTGAAACCCATTCACGCATATCGAATCTGTTGAACATTTACCGAGGGTGTTCTGCGAACCGTTGCAAGAACAATGTTGTTGGTGCGTTGACTGTTGACGTGGGCGGTAACTACAGCGCTGGTCTTGCCGCGGTGGCAAAAGTCGGGGCTTCAATCTCCCGACTCGTCGTTTATTCCTTTCACCTCAGGCGCCCAGCACCAGAACCTCGATTTGGTACCAACCCCAGCACTAGCCTGTGGAACAACATTAAAGTGCCTATCCTATCACTGCAATTCGTTGCGAGTTGTTGCAAGAATTCTGACAACCCAACTTGCGATCATGTCTCCCTTCTTGTTGGTGCTTCGCCTCGTCCATGCCTTCGAGGTATGATCTTCGCTTCGCATTTGGACGCGGTCCCGTGAGCACATCGCTAATCCTAAATTTAGGATCGGATAATCGCAGCAGTTAGAATCTATGCATCCGAATGCGGCGGGGAAAAATCTCGCTAACAACTGCATCGTAGATTCTTCGTCAACCTGGCTTTCATCGCGCTGTCGGTCGCATCCATCGAACAATACACGAACGTAAATACGGTCGCAATCCACACGAACCCCTTGCTCCGGGTGAAGCTACAGGTAGATAAACTCCGAGAACGTAATTCACAGGAATAAATGAATGGAAGATACTGATAAATATCAGCTGATCCTCAGTTGAGCACAAGGAGTCACAAGTTTTTCAAACACTTTGTGGATGAATTAAAGAATCAATTCCACGGAAAGCCCACCGATCTCGCCAACAAGCGACCACCGAAATGATAGCTGCGAGCAAGATTCATGGATAGATGATCAATCACCTAGCACCATCCCGCAGACAGTCTGTTCCAGTTATGTTGTTGGCAACATGGTCGCCATGATCCCGTTGACGATTCTCCTGAGCAGCGGCTACATATCGAAGCATTGGCCAACGAGAGAATGACGCCCTTTAAACATTGAAGAAGTTACGAGGCCTTAGATTCCTGCAAAGAGAACACGATACTGGCAATATTCTACCAAAGTCCTTTCAATTCGAGTCTCGAGATCGAGTCGAGTCGACCACATATCTCGTCTGACATGGCAGCGACGTGTCTCCATGAAGAGCTGGCAGGCTGTCGCACGGTATATATGGCTGGGGGCTCTAAACGAACACGTACTGTGGCGTGGCCACGTCGCAATTTTTGCGACAACAGGCACATCAATCCAATCTCTAGTATAGCCTACTTGTACCACACAGAGTTCCCCGCACTTACCTGCAGCCGGCTCCGTTTGCTCGCCGAAGTCAGCAGATGTGCACCATGATGGTGGGTCGGTGGTTGAATGAATCACTACTGTAGTAACCAGTCTTAGCATAACCATTACGTCAAGGATAAGATTCCGGATAAGAACATTCATGCAGAATACAGTGTCGCGTAATTTGGTCAAGAACAACACTCGGTTGTGGCCATCCCGTCATCACTTATCTGCAATGGCTCCGGTCGGCGTGGCCCTCATCGGCGGCGGCATCTTCATTAAGACTGAACACCTGGTAAGCGTGACGTCCCAAGTAAAATACGCCGTTCGTTCAACTATAACCTCTGCTGACAAAGTTCCGTCAGCCTGCTGTTTTGAAGTGTGATGCATTATGTCTGAAGGCAATCTTCTCGCGCTCCCTCAAATCCGCCCAGGAAACTGCCAAACTAGCCTTTGATAACGCCACGGCAGACCTATACTCCAGTGACTCAGGGCCCGGGAAGTCCTTTCATGACCTGCTTCTGAGAGATGACATTGCTGCGGTCATCATTGCCCTGCCGATCAATTCGCAGCCAGAGTACATCGAGGCTGCTCTGGCGGCCGGCAAGCATGTTCTCGCCGAGAAGCCCATAGCTCCTGCGGTCGGCAGTGCCCAAAATCTGATTGAGTTTGCCTCGAAAAGCACGGCCAAGAACGGAGCAACGCTTGCAATTGCCGAAAACTTCCGTTTCCGCCCAGAGCTCGTATATGCACAGGACCAGGCGCAAAAGCTCGGAAAGGTAAAGCAGTTTGGTATCCTCGCTTTGATGGGCATCGCCGAAGATGGGCAGTACTACAACACGTACTGGAGGACGAAGCCAGAGTTTCAAGGCGGCTTTGTCCTCGATGCCGGTGTCCATTTTGTTGCTGCGGCACGGCTGTTTCTCCAGGGAGACGGTGCGGCTGAGAGGTTACATGCGTTTACGAGCCAAATCAGCAAGCACCTGATACCCATCGATACTGCGCACGCCATCGTGAAGTTGCGATCTGGTGTGTCGGGTAGCTTCCAGGTCTCTATGGGCACGGCGTTCGATACGACCCTTGAGTACCGGCTGGAGTTTGAGCACGGCACCGTTCACATACTGAACAACAAGGTTGTCGTCGAGAGGTCTGGTGAGCAGGGGGTTGTCAAGGACTTTGCTAGGTCCTCTGGCGTTGCTGAAGAGGTCGCGGCGTGGGCTGAGGGCTTGGTGAACGGGAAGCCGAATCCGAAGCAGTCTCCGCAACTGGCTCTGGGGGATTTGGAGTTTGTGGAGGCACTCTTGAAGAGTGCCGAGCAGGATGGTCAGGGGCAGACGTTGACTCTTCAGTAAGGGACTGCCAGACACTGTTTCTATGTTATTTCTTGTAAAAAAAGGTTCATTAAACAAATCTCTCGTTCATGCAAAAGACGCTCTGTGCTAAACTGTTGATTGAAAAGTAGAGCCCAACCAGGTGTAGCAAATTAATCTCCCGATAAGATGTCAAGTCAATGGAAAACAAATCCCATCGCTGAAAAAGGCCAAGCAGAAGACTCACGACATCCGCTGTGTCAACATTCCTATTCTACGCTCTTGAGCTTGACATTTTCATTCCCATCATGTTTGTCTTCCGTCTTCCTGCACAGGGGTGGAAGGGGATGACATACTGTTGAAGCCGTTTCTGCGTGATGTGAACATGGTAGTTGGTCTTTGGGTGATTCTTGGCACGAGGTTTTCTCTGAAAGGGGCTATTCGTCGGTAGGCTGATGACTCGATAGTGATGCTGGAATGACCTCTCACCCACCCGTCTGAAAATACCGCTGTTCCAAGAACACTGTCCTCCAACAGAACGTGGATGAGCATCTATTAATGTCTTGCTGGTAGAAAAGGCTTCTCTGCTGAGAAAAAACCGAGCCATCTCCGAAATATGGTGCATGTAGTGATCAAATCGATCCTAGCTTACGGCTTACGCTCTTCGTCTCAAGACATCAAGAACAAGACTTCAATGGTCGTGTGGTGGAGTGAATAGACAGTCTCGTTTTCTCTACGACTACGAATATTCATTCTCCACGTCATCTATACCATAAAATCTATACTTTAAATTGCACCTTTTGATATCATACACAAGCTAAAGCAGAGGACCTCACCAATCCGTAAGCGCCACATATGTCCCGGTAGAAATATCCCTATTCCAGCTCTTTCCAAGCTCGTCGTTGACTGATTCCTAATTATTGAAAAATTGCCCCCAATCGCCCCAGTTAGGAGGCAATCCGATATCCAGATTTGCTTCGAGTGCATCTTCCACAGCATCCAAGTTGAAGCTCGGGTCAATGTGACCAAAGACATCTTGGCTAGAAATGGCATCTATCAGACACAAGTCCACCGCATTGTCCAGACCTATAGCAGAAGTGATGCCCGATGGGTGACCAGCCAGCATCTCGTGCTGTCGTACAGTCGAAGTCTGAAGTCCCGTCGAGGTCGATCTGGACCTTGAGTCTGGAGGCAAAGGACTGACTTCCCCCGTTGTCAGGGCTGCAGCCGCCCGCTCCATTTCTTTTAAAACGCGTTCTCCCAAGCCGGCTACCACGTTGGCGCTCCAGAAATGATGGCTGTATTTTCGCAGCATTTCACAATTCCGCTTGAACGAGCTCATGGCTCTAGCACGGAACATGGGGAGTCTGCTGTGTCGCATCTTCCTGTATTCTACACTCAGGGCGAGAGACACGGCGTAGGGTATAAATGAGAAGGGGCTGAGATAATCTCTGGGCACCGCGCAAGTGATTCGTTCGGCGGCAAGAGATCTCCTAGCGTTCGCTGACGGCGGCGGTAGTCTGGATGCTGCAGGAGCTGTGCCTGGGCGAGGAAGTCTGCAGGAGAGAATAATAACAGCATGGTAAAAAGTCTCAATTGTTGCTGTTGAAAATAAGTGTCCTGAAACATGGAGGATTCATGGTACGAAGAAAAAACCTACCTATTAAGGATGAAGGGACCTTAAGCGCGTCGGCTCTAACAATCATGGCTTCCAACACGGGCAAGTCGATGTACGCAATCTTCTCCAAGCCTGAGGCCTCTGCACTAGGGCCTGGTCGATATAATTCGATAACCCGGTCTAGCCACTGTACGACTGACAGAAATAACCGGAAGCAGGGAGGCCGTTTTCTAATGCACGCCTCCAAATCGGCACCGATATCTCGTTCATGAATTAAACAGGGCCGACCATATTCAGCGGCATTGATACGGTCCAGCGCCCAAACACAGCAAAACAGATTTTCCAAATCGTTACAATTCGGGGCGTCATATCGCAGCAGGTGCAAGCCAAGAGTTTGGATGTGGTGAATTGCACGGCCGCCCAACTGGGCGGGTAAGTCGGCTTCTTCGGCGCAAGTCGGTTGTGTGAACAGAGAGAGCATGATCAGGGCTTGAATGTGAAGAACTCGATCAGTGATGAGACTAGTTTCCAGGATGGCCCTTACGGAGGATGACAATGACTGAGAGAAATCCTGGGCACTTAGCAGGCCTGGGCCAGAATTCTGTAGGCGAAAATGTTGGGTGACTTTCGGATCAGCTGCGGCTGATAGACAAACAAGCTGGCGAAGAACGACGTTACATGGGTGATCAAGGTTATTGTCCAAGTCGGCGATGGGTATGACGGGAAAGATTGGATGCACTTTTTGTATATAGATGTCTTTAAGATGGGCAAAGTCCTCAGGTGGTGGGAGACATGGTATACAGTGTTCTCGTACAAAAGGAAGCAGGAATCGATCCATAACTGGCGGTGGTTGTGAGGTGATGAATTGTGATGACTGACCAGAGCCGCCAAATGCGCCTGAGGACAACCAGATGCCCACGTCGCCTTTCTGAGATGAAGATCCTGGCGCGACTAAGGCGGTTGCTTCAAGGAACATGCCTTCGGGATTCAAATCGCCTACGAAACGAGATGACTGTTGCTTGAGGCTATCACTTTGGGAAGAGTTGCTTGGCGTCGCGTGAGGGCGCTGCTGGGGTTGGTCTTGGGCTTGGCCATATGGCGACTGCGAGATGTGATTGTGAGGTGACATGCCACCCTCGTGCATCATGGCCGTGGGTCTCAACCTGGGCGTTGCAACAGATGACAAGGCATCAGGAGAACTTGAAGGGCATCAGAGCCAGTCTTCAGCGTGATGTCGAGGAGTAAGAGCAAGGATGAGCAGGACTCACGATGCCTGCGGAGGGGACGAATCACGCCCTCGTTGGTCTTCGACAGGAGGCTCCTCGTGAGCATCTCGTGCGTGAATGCATCTTCGCTACGTGGTGCACCCAACAAGAGTGATTATGATTAGCAAGACTGAAACTGAAACAGCAGCAATTAGAGCCAAGCTGGACAAGCCCGAAGTAAACCAATCACGATCGAATCGAACCTTTTTGCGACGACAGACCGCACAGGCCTGCTGAACCTGTTTCCTCTTCACGGGCAACCCTCCTCGGGCGGGATCAGAAGCCACGAACTTGACTTTTCGTGCCGAGGCGGGCGTCGAATTGTCGGTCGTCGGCGCGGGGGACATGACGGCATTTCCTGGCGATTGAGTTCTTCGGCGCTTGTTTCGATTGAGGTGAAAGCGAGCGGTTGTTGTGGCTCCAGCAATAAGACAGAATGATGGATGCAACTGCTGGTGGCGGCCGTGGATAACCAGTGAACTTGGTGATAACTGATGGCTGGGTCTGTAAAACTGACTGAAAACTGGATGTCTAAGCACGAGGAAGATGAGTGAGTGCTTCGTTAAGCACTCACTCATCCATCTACGCACCTGACACAGCCACGCCTTCGCCGAGTTGGGCTAGTCAAGCGTGGCTTTGCTCCCCACTCTTCCCCCAGAAACAGGCATTTGTGAGACAATGTTGTGGCTGGGTGAGGCGTGTTAAGGTACCTTGTACCTTCTTCTCCTCTTTGATTTGTGACTGTTGAAAAAATTGCGACGTGGCCACGCCACCCACACTAAACGGTCGGTTAAACTCAACGGTCCAAGCTACAAAGAGCTACCCCGCACATCCTACAACTCCTACAACCAAGAGACGGTGCAAGGTCGCACAAGGTCGCCCTTCTAAGCCAGGGGGGTGTGGGGCAGCTACCATTTGACGTCAAAGAGATACCTAGTAGTTAGAGCAAATTCTGACGAGACCACTTCACGCGCCGCGAATTTCTGTCGTGTGAGATTTTCTTCAATCAGCATGCGCATGCATTAGGTGGTCCCTGTCTGCACTCCCTCGATTTTCAAATCATTAAAGATGGTCTCAATTTATAATGCTCCTACTTGGCCTACAAGCGCCCGATTGGCTGAACTCTTTACGAGGACGACATGGCTCAGAATTGCAATTTTCTGATCAGTTCAGCTCTGCTCGAAATCGGTGCCCATATGGAGTAGGCTAAAGGAACCCCTATAAAGCCGACCGTGACGATTGATCAGGACCAGAACGTCTCTTGCACTTATGTAAAATATTGGCAATTAGTTAGGAACTGGTTCCTGAAGAAGAAAGATGAGCGGTTTCGGTCAAGATTCACTCTATACTAGCAGCATGACGGGGGACTTGATTCTTTATTGACCGTCTGCGATGGAGAAAGGTCGAATTGTTGAAAGATGCCGCGACTTCTAGGTGAGTTAGGCTAATCAAACTTATGAAGACCGTCTCTGATACCTGAGTAGATTCACTGCTGCGTGTTTGAAGTCCACCATGAGCCGTGCGAACCGGCATCGACTGACCCACTTGCGGTTCTGCGATCAATGCAGCAGATTCAGTCATTGCGAAATGGACGTGATACCAGATTTTCAATCAGTCCTTTTAGGTCTCTCAATCCACTGTGGAGAGTTTTCTCAAGTAATGATGTGCCCAGACGCCAAGGTGATTGACTTCATATCCAAAGAGCCGCCGAGTGGCAAGCACAGTATGGATACTAGAAAGACAACAAAAGGCGTGAACAGCAACAATTTGTTCCTTGAATACGTTCACCGCACGAAAGTATTCCTGTCACCTGTTGTCTGTGAAACGCAAACTCATCGCAGGTTTCTCCTTCACTCATCCCTTTGTTTGCTGCCCGACAAACATACTATAAGACAGCGGCAGTATCTTGCTCGCCTCCTCAGGTTAAGCCCTTAACTATGTTTTGCCATATATTCTTTAAATATGGCTTTGAGAGATATTGCATGGCTATCTCACCAGTCAAATCAGATCAACATGGCGGAGCGCGATGTCCCGCTCGAGACGTTCGCTCTTCCTCCCGAGTATCAAAAGAGTCAGCACGACGGACCAGAACCCATACACAACCACTACCACATAGCCAATGATCACCAGCCCGTACCTTGGTATCGTCAAAAATGGGCCTTATGGACCATTCTTGGATTGCTAGCCGTACTCGTAATTGCAGGACTGGTCACCATGGGCGTGGTACTGAAAAGGTCTGCCGATGCTCATCTTGACACAACCCAACCGTCTGGTGCAGGATCACCAGCAACTATGGACCCTTCTGAAAGCAACTCGAAGCAACCCCAATCGACACTCACTACGAGCGAGACTCAGAGTACGGCCACTCCGTTCACGATGCTGGACAAGTCTCAGCTGGCGTCGGCGTACGTGAAAGCAAGCGATCCGACTCTAAGCCGACGATTGTTAATTAGGCAGGAAGACACGAACGATCTTCTTGTGACTGAGTGGTCAAATGGACAATCTACTCATTACCGTATAAAGGACAGGCTCAGCTCATTCCCAACAGAACCTAAACCTGGCACCCCGCTTGCCCTGCAAGCTGACGCATCGGGAACGCTTCATCTCTTCTACCTCAGCAGAAGCAACATCATTTCGTACGTCTACGAGCAGACGGCCGGGAAGTGGAAATCTGGCGAAGTGAGTAACGAGCACGGCGCCATTCGCACATCGGCATACTCCAGCTTATCTACCGCCTTGCACAACGGCTTGAAAGCATCAGACATACTCGTTGTCGCATACGACAACGCTGGCGAGCAATTGCAATTGGCTATGACGAGTAGCCCAACGGAGCCAGGCTCATGGTATCTCGCTGATGTCACTTCTGTGTCAGGGGATTCTGTGCCAGGTCAGTCGAATGTGCCCTGCTATTCGCTGGCAGGGGACTGGTTTATTCCAGCGAATAATGAATCAGGGCACGACAATGAGTATCTCATGATTGCAGTTGTCGAAGGGAACGAGTTGCATGCTTGGGAATGCGCGGTCGACTATTGGCCGCCGCCCGATGTACAGATTAAGTGCAAAGAGGCGAATGAACGCTTTCGCGGTAAGTGACATTGGTTTTTTTTTTTGTTGAGACCTCTTGGTGCTAATCGTAGACTATTAGATGGAGCAGGCAAGAATTTGACTATGGTACCGCCTCCCAAACAACTTGCCTGGATCAGCTTAAATGACGGACAAGACAAAGAAACGAGCAATTATGATTTCCTTTTATTGTCTCTGGATGGCAGCTGGACTGTTCGTGAGAATTCTGTCGGGGCAGGCATTACGAGAGGTAGAGGCACAGGATTCACTGCTAAGATGCCCATCAGAGCGATATCCGCCACGTCTGAGGGCATGGCGTTTGTGTCATCGGGGAAAGATGTCTTTGTCTACAAGAAGACTGGTTCACAATGGCAGCCAGATGTGGGAACAAATGTCACGTTTCAAGCCTAGGGGGTAAACAAGAGAATGGGTAGTGTATTTTGTATCAAGAACACCAAGACAGGAGCTCGTGAAAACAATGAATCGTCGCAGGATGACTTTCAGTCAAGCTGATTCATAAGTATGGTGGAATCAGTAGCACGGGCAACGGCATGTCACGCTTAAAGCAGCACGACTCGGGGACCTTTCATAGGTCCTCCTTAACACTGATCAGCTTTCAATGCGAGAGACCCATTACGCGGTGTCAAACAAAAACACGCACAACGCGGGCCGGGGTCTGTCGCGAACCGTGAATTTGCACGTCTTGCACGTCCACTTTTGACCACCACACGAGCACGAAGCAAGATCCAGGGTCTGACTTTACCCCGCCGTGGACCAAACGGTTGGCTGCCGCGTGCCGGGGCTATGGGGCCGGCAACCGGCAACGGGCGGGCGCTAATCCCGTAGTAGAAATAAGTAAACAAGACGTTGAGTGTGCCGCAGTTTCGGGGTAAGCACAACACGGTTTGTGAAAATGGCCATTTGACAGAGGTGCGTACTACATATGTAATGCTCTACTCATAAGAGCTCTTCTCTCGATACTGCGCCACCTTATCACCTTTCTCATATCATCTTGGGCTGGGCTGTCGACATACTTTGTATCGTTTCGTCCTTGTCCACAACCCGGCGATTGAGGCTCGTCAACAGTCGACTTCCACGATGACGGACCTCAACGCTCCCATTGCTCTCAGGCGCACGCGCCGCAGCAATGTTGGCATTATCAAGCAAGAGGAGACGATATGCTTGACTGTACCACCCAAGACGCCTCGACGGGCAAGAAAGGCAGTTCGATTCTCTGAGCCAGGATTGCCAAGCGGGCTGACACCAATGATACGACGCACCTCAATCAACTCAATCAACACGCCTCGTCAGCAACGCCGGGCCTCCACGCCTGCCGCTTTCAGCAGAGGGGGGGCGTCAGGTCCCCAGTCCGTGTTTGGAGCCTGTGAGCACAGCTTACCGCCCCTTGCCCACCTGCATCAAACCATCGACGGACGCATTGAAAGGCGAGTCCGTCGCAACAATCTGCGCGACCTGCTGAATAAGTTGGAGCACGAGAAAAAGGCCAAGGCCCAGCAAGCCCAGACGCAAATCAGGCATCTCAGGTCAGAAATCGAGGCCAGAGACAGGGAGATCTACGAACTGCAAAATGCTACCGTCGTTATTGACACGGATCGAATCTGGGACCTGGAACAGCAGGTTGAGCATCTGAAAGAGGAGTTGGCCAGGAGACCAGAGACACCCAAGGATGTCAGCCGCAGCTACAACTGGACTCTAGCCGCCCGGGATCCTTTCGCAGAGGACGAGTACACGGACATGATGGCCGAAGATGACCCATTTGGCGATGCGTCCATGGCACAGTTTGCGGCAAGCACGCCGTCGCGCGCTCGATCTTCTTTCCCGACGCCACCAGCAACTAGTCCCATGCTTCCCGCGACGCCATGTTCGAGGATGTGTCTTCCGACCCCACGGTCACATACAGGCGTCCAGGCCTGCCTTCCTGATCCTGCGAGGCAGCATTTAGAAGAGGAGCTCTCTTCGCTACAGCTCGAGGTTTGCAAGCTCACAACTACACTGGACTCGTACAAAAACCTGGGATCCAAGCTGAAGGAACAGCTCGCCTCGGTAGAACCGCTCTCTGCTCTGGGCCAGGATGCGCCCACTGAGGAGATTCTGCAAAGCAAGCTTGCAGCCTTGTTACAAAGCATGTCGGATCGAACTGCGGCCGCTCATCTTTTGAGCACATCAATTGCCAATCTCGGGTTTCCAGGGTCAGACGCGAGTGAGATGATGACAGCCCTGGCGTCTGGGTTCCGTGCCGCTCGCTTGGAACTGGAATATCTCACGCCTGGCGAGATCACACTGCCGCTGACCTCTCACGGGGCTGAAGTCCTCGATCTATTGCTCGTGAGGCTTCGGGAGCTAGCAAAGAAGGTCAAGGAAGACGAGGCGTGCATCGACGAATACCACGAGATCGAGCAGTCGTTGCGAAAACAGCTCGATGCACGTGTCTCCGTCATGGACGAGCTCAGGGCTGAAATGAACAAGGCCGAGACGCTGCTCGAGGAGAAGACGCTCGAGATACAAGAGCTCGAGGTTGGTAATGAGCGCCTCAAAGGCGCCGTGGACGGATACATCCGCGACATGTCGGAGCTTGAGAAACTAGTAGAGCGGATGGAGCAAGAGCATCGCGAAGCCAACGCCACACACGCGGCGCAGGCGGAGTTTGACCGTCAGCAGCTCTCCAAGAAGGATACCAGCATCGCCGAGCTGGAAGAGAAGCTGGCTGACGCGGTGCGGCAAACGGCTCATCTGCAAAGAGAGATCAGCGACGTGCAAGACAGCACCACGCGACACGTCGTGTCGCTCAACAAGCGCCATGGCAGTGCCCTTGCGCTCCGTGATGCCCGCGTCTTGCAATTACGTGGGGAGATGGATCGTGTGAACGATTCGCTGCTCGCTGCGCACGAGACAATCCGGAAGCTGCGGGTAGAAAACGGCGGGCTGCAGACGCGGATGGATGCGGAAAGAGACAAGGCGCAGCGAGCGATGGACTCGATGAAGGCTGAGCTGCAGCGCGTTCTGCAGATGAGCCAGGAGTTCCTGAGCAGGCCCGAGCCGGAGGGGGTGAAGAAGCGCGTCGATCGGGAAGATGGGATGGCGGGCGAAGGGGCTGATGGAGGAGTGCGTTGTCAGAGGTCGGGCAAGAAGCGTAGGAGGCGATATGATAGTGGGCTGGGGCTGTTGGAGGAAGACGAGCAAGACGAGCAAGACGAGCAAGACGAGCAAGACGAGCAAGACGAGCAAAGACGAGGTGCACACGTTCTGACATGACTGCTCATTCTTTGCAAACTGTTTGTTGAGCCGAATGTACGTACGACGTTACGTTGTGCAGCGACATGCAGGCGATATCTGGGGGTTCAGAAATGCCATTCGCGCAGCGGAGGTCCGTCATTTCGTTCTTTGTTCTTTCTAATATCTGGAGCACCTATCTAGTTATCTATCTGTTCATGTATTTCTACTTCTTGTGTACGACACGAAGTCTGGCCGATACGTCGGGTGCAAGGTCGACGAATTATCATGTCATGCCTGCATGGCGCAAACCACCTACCATGGCACCCTAACAACGAGGAACTGCTCCTTCGACCAAGGTTTCGCCATCCCTGCTTCGCATGGACTTGGACTCCAGGCCACGAACATCATTCGCTGTCACGCAGCTCGGCTTGCGTGGGCGCGGCCCATCAGGCCCCCCCCCCTGTAGTGAGAGAGCAAGTAAGTATCCCATTGTCCTACAGGAAGGAAATGGAGGGTCCCGAATTCAGCCAATTCCACGGTGCTACGTGGCGAGCCATGTCTGAGATGGGCTGCCGCTCTGGCCCAGATTGGAAGAGGAGGGGAGGGAGAAAAAAAAAAGGGGGAGAAGAGGAGAAAGAGGAGAAAGAGGAGCATTGGTCGTGACAGAACAGACGGCGAAAGATATATATCAAGATGGTGAAGCCCAGGTTGAGTTTTCCCGCATCGCAACTCCCTTTTGTTTTCCTCAAAGGGTTTCATTTCTAAACTACACACATAATCAAGTCATCTGATTCCGCACGCAAACATGCCGAGTAACCCTGTTCCCATACCGAAACCGAAACCGCCCGAAGAGGGTAAGCAGGCTGCCTGATGCAAAAAAAAAAAA